>OW121740.1:51684173-52884173 GCA_933228675.1 Stomorhina lunata
CCCATTATCAAAAAAATGATCTGTGCCAAATTTCATCAAATTATCTTTAGAATTGCGACCTGTAGTTTGATTACAAGGTTTACATGGGGGTCCAGCCAGCCAGCCAGCCAGACGGACGGACGGACGGACGGACATCGCTAAATCGACTCAGAAAGTGATTCTAAGCCTATTGGTATACTAAAAGGTGGGTCTAAGACAAATATTTCTATGCGTTACAAACATCAGCACAAACTTATAATACCCTTTCCACCTATGGTGGTGAAGGGTATAAAAACATTTCTGTATAGAATTTTTATGAACCGCCGTGGTATAGCAGGTTAGTCATCCGCCTAGCATACCAGAGGTCCCAAGTTCAATCCCTGTCAGGCCCAGTTGAAAAAAAATAATTTTCAAAAAAGCGGCGGTTCACCTCATAACTCAGCTAGCCACTGGTTATTGAGTATTAGGCTATGAAAAACTTCTCTAACTAATGCATTTGCCGTTCGGAGCCGGCGTTAAAACGTAGGTCCCTTTCAATGAGTCTAAAAATAGAATCGGATGCAGCTCATTGTCTGAGAGAAGTGCCTCTTGTTCCAATTGGAATGTTGTCGGGGAATTATATATATATATATATATATATATATAGAATTTTTATAGACTCAGAAATAATATTCATTTTCATTTTAATTTTAAATGAACACAAGTAAAATATACCAAATATCAACTGAAATTAACTATGACCAAAAATTGTCATTTTCGCGAAATTCGACAATTTAAAATCACAGGTACGGTAAAATAGTTCAAGATATCGATCTTAACCTTTTTGAGTTTTATTCTTCTATTTCTCTGTTTTAACACACTGGTCAGCAAATTCTAAATTTGTAATATTTGCTGAACAAAATTTTGAAATAATTTAAGAATTATTTTTAAAACCGAACTGAAAATGTATCAACATAAAACAAAACTAAGTAAATTCGATTAAATTTAAACAAAACTGAACTATTTAATACTAACAATCGATTAAATTATAAATCATGTCTAATTTTGGAATTTCTTCATTTACAACAAGTAAGATAGTGCTATAGTCGGTCAAGCCAGACCATACGATACCCTTCACCACTAAGGCCAAAGGTGTTATTTTTCCTGTATAAAGACAAATATTTGCTAAATTTTGCCATCATACAAAAATTTTCTCAAAACTTATATATTTAAGCTGTTTCCGGGTTTTGAACTTATATGAGAGCTAGGGTAAAATGTGGACCGATTATCACGAAATTTGGCAAATTGATTACAGTTGTTTTGAAAATTATGTGCGTAAGAAATAAACTTGAAATTTTCATTATCTTTAGATTTACGAGCGTTTTAGTGATTTTTGTCTTATTTAGTGCGTTTTTAAAGAAGATTTTGTATGGGAGCTATGGTCAAATGTGAACTGATTTCAACGAGATTTGGTACAGTGATTTTTATTTACATAGGCAGTATTTGTTTTAAATTTCATGAAAAAATATTTATATTTGTGGCCAACATATCAATTCCGGGAAGTGGGACCTATGGGAGGTACCATAAATAATGGACCGATTTTGACGAATTTCAATAGCCATCAAAAAAATGATCTGTGCCAAATTTCATTAAATTATCTTTTGAACTACGATCTGTAGTTTGATTGAAAGGTTTATATGGGGGACCAGCCAGCCAGACGGACGGACATTGCTAAATCGACTCAGAAAGTGATTCTAAGCCTATTGGTATACTAAAAGGTTGGTCTAAGACAAATATTTCTATGCGTTACATACATCAGCACAAACTTATAATACCCTTTCCACCTATGGTGGTGAAGGGTATAAAAAAAATGTTAGTGCATATCCATAGGCGCGTTTTCAGGGAAATTAATTTTCATGGGAAAATGGAATAACTCCAAAACTACATAATGTGTTAGTTTTCTTTAATATGCCATTATATTTTCTTTACAAAAAAATTTATTTTTAGTTGCAATTTCCCAAAAACCAAAAATAATCCATTTTTCTCCGACAAATGGGCTCATAAACTTTGGACCCGATGCGAACCCATGTCCGATAGGGCTAAAATTTTTAGAATTTTAAAAAAGTCATAAAATTCTAACAAAAAATTTCTTACATACAAAAAGTTGTCACCCTAGAGAACAGCGAGACTAAAGGTACGGTCAGACTCATTAAACATTTAAATCAAATATTTTGAGTAAAATATTGTCAAAACAATATAATAAAAAATTTGTGGTCACACTTGCACATTTATTTGACGATTTTTATTTGATAAAATACAGAAAAAATATGTTCAAAGTATAAACAAAAAAACAAGTTTTATTTATGGTCACACTGAAGATTAAATATTTTCCCAAAAAATATTTGATCAAATTTGTTCAAAACAAAATTGAGCATCTAGCAATTTGTTTCTCATATTTGAGCTGTTGTTTCTCAAATTTGATGTTAATGTTTCTCAAATTTGATGTTGTGGTTTCTCAAATTTGATGCTGTTGTTTCTGTTTGAATAGTAAACAATAGAAATGCTCAGCTGTTATTTGCCCCTGTTTGATGTTACAAAAATTTTGTAAGATAAAATAATTATTTGATCAAAATTTAATAAAATATTTGCTCTTGCGTGGTCACATTAGGAAAATTTTTATTTGCTGGCAAATGATTTTGTTTTGTTCAAATCAACATGTTTCTTGTTTGAACCTCAAAAATATTTTGTGGTCAGACTACGAGGATCAAATATTTGATAATTTCGATTAAATGTTTAATCAATGTGACCGTAGCTTAAGAATATTTGTAAAGCAGTTTTGTGAAGTAAACACACTTCAGAAGTGACTAACTCTAAAGTTAATAAAGATATAACTTTGTAATTTGTAATTTTGTTTTCGGTTGTTTACAAAACGAATTAATTCAACGTTTTTAAAGGAAAAACGTAACAATATTTAAGCTGTTTCCGTCATTTGGACTTATATTAGGGCTAGGGTCAAATGTTGACCCATTATCTTGAAATCTTGCAAATTGATTACCGTTTTTACAAAAATTATGTATGCAAAAAATATACCCAAAATTGTCATTATCTTCAGCGTTTAAGTGATATTTGTCTCATTTAGTGCGTTTTGATAGAAGAGTTTGTATGGAAGCTATGGTCAAAAGTGGACTGATTTCAACTAAATTTGGTAGAGTGATTTTGATTAACATAAGTAGTATTTGTTTTAAATTTCATAAGAAAATATTGATATTTGTGCCCAAAGTATCAATTTCGGAAAGTGGGACCTAATGAACCGATTTTGAACGAATTTCATGGTCATGCTATCAAAAAAATTATCTGTACAAAATTTCATCAAATTGTTTTTAGAAGTGCGACCTGTACTTTGATTTCATGGTTTACCAGAAAGCCGTCCAGAAAGACTAACGGATGGACTGACATCGCTAAATCGATCTAAGACAAATATTTCTATGCGTTGCATACACCTATGTTGGTAAAGGGTATAAAAATTGTGCCAAATTTTGAAATTAGGAAGTAAATTGACAAAAGGTGTAATACTTTTTTTTACATATACAAGGACCAAATCGCCGCATTCGATATCGATCGAAAACCCTTTTAAGCAAATATCTTATAACATACCTTAGGGGATTTTCAAAATAATTCATTTTGCAAAAATTTTAATAAAAATTGATATCTAAACATATCCGTTTGTTTGTCAAAATATTTAGTTTAAATTTAATACTTTTAACATCAGAAAACTTTTGACAAATAAGTTACAATGTAGTGAATCTTAAGAATATCCTAAAAGTATGCTACACAATGTTTTCTGAAATATCTTACATTTCGATCTATTGTATATTGAACGCGACGATTTGGCTGCAGTTTAATTGATACCAATGTAAAGTAGAAATATGGGAATTAATAATGAAATATGAATTCGGACTTACCTCTAGTAAGTCGGTAAATTTCAGTTCTTTCTACATAATTTTTGAACATATTTCTTAATAAAGCTTTGCATTTCTAGTCTATGCAGCACCGAATTTCATCTTTTGGAGCTTCAGTTGTTTGTAGTTTGTTCAATAAACTCGGTCTTTTAAATGGCTCGGAGAAATAAATCCATCGGCATTAATAACAAGAACAAGGCAGCCGAAGTGCAAAAAATAAAAGGAGTGATAGACTGTATCTTAATTAAATCGACATCAAGATTTAAGCTGTGAAACCTATATGGTTTCATGACATAGATTCCTAAAATTTTTATGCTATCAGAAATGAAAAATATCAAAACTAAGGTAGCCGAAAAATTCTGCCAAAATAATCACAGTAGTAGCCGTGGCATGCTGCTAAAGGCAAAGAATTTAAGTTATCCTATCTCTTATTGTTTTAAAGATATTCGACTTAAAAAATGAAAATTTTCAATTTTTGTTTCACTTGGGTATTCCTAATAAAAATGCGAAAAATACCTCAATGCAAATAGAGGCCAACTTAAGGATAACAAAATATTATTTCGTCATCCACGATTGGCTTGTGGCTTAAATTTGAGACAAATCGGTAAAGGGGAAGTGATTAAAAATGGGTAAGCAAATTTGCTATGGAATTACAGATCAAAAATTGAAATTTAAGCTTAAATTTCTTTACAACTGCTGTACAGATCTTTTTAAAACCTAAACTTGATAAAAGCTTAGGATGTTATCTATGACCAAAAAAAGAACGACTACAAAATCTTTATTAGTTAAAAAGTTATAGTTTTGGCCAATGAAATTCGATTCTGAACCATTGTTTTATTTTTTGACCGCCGCTTTTGAAAAAAATCTAATGCTGCAGGTTTATACAGAAGAGTCTAAAATCTAGACTCTAGATATTAATGGCCATTAACTGTTTTCATGAAAAAGTTATATTATATGTTACAAAAAAGGTATTGAAATGTGCTTAATGTTCTAAAAAGTGAAGAAATTTGTCATCAAACTCAGTAGCCTTGAATATAGTTTCACAGCTTTAATTTTGATATCGATTTAATTAAGATACTAATCTTGGTTTAAGTCTGCAGAAGAAAATAACTTCTCGTATACAGTTAAGGAGATATCAGCAAATCCAAAAAGCTTTACAAAATTCAGTGTTTTCATTTTTCTTTGGACAAAAACTAAGTTGGCTCGGTTTTTCTAGGTGCTCCCACCATAACCACGTGAAAGGTAAAAGCTTCTTCTTTGGATTGAATGAAAAAAATTCATCGAAATTTACCAATCATAGAACAAAGTTCAACATTTTCTGAAAAAGTTACGCATAATTTAAGCAAAAAGTGTTGCAGTCATTTAGGCTTAACTTTTTAATTAAATTGCATTTAAGTGTAAGTTCAAGGCCGGTACCCCTAGGAGTCGACGGATTTCAACAAAAATTAATACAGATCTTTTTGTGGTCAACTAATAGATGTGTGCAGAATTTTATCAAATTCTGTTGAGAATTGCGGCTTATTGAAAAGAAAAGTAAGTGAAAAATGGGGGTCCAAAGCAGGTACCCCAGGAGTGGACGGATTTTAACTAAATTAGCAGAGCTCTTTGTTGAATAATCTAATAGACGTGTGCCGAATTTCGTTTTCATTTTGTTGAGAATTCCGGCTTATACATTGAGAACAAAAATAAGTGAAACAAGTAAGAAAAGCTATAGTCTGTTAAGTCCGACTATATGATACCCTTCACTACTAAGGTCAAATATGGACTATGCGCTATTTTTTCAAAATTTCGAGATTTAAGTAGATTTTTGTCATTTCCGGCCAAGGGCCTGATATGGCAGCTAGAGTCAATTGTGGATCGATTGTTACCAAATGTCGGTTATTTATTTATATGTGTTTCAGAGTCGATTGGTATACTAAAAGCATTCGTAATAAATCATTGGCGTTGAAATTGCAAATTTTCGAAATTTCTTTAACAAAACGCTTAAAAACGCAATAACTTGAAAACCGTTTGGGCAATTTATAAGATATCTACTTAAATAAAAGTAGCTCAAATAGTTTTAAACTGGCAAAAACCCAAAAAGACCCGTTTTTACCCTTATAAAAGCATTTTTTAACTTTAGGGCCTGGGCGCCACATTTCAACGTTGACCGATTTGGCTCAAATTTTCAGGGTTAATGTTAATGTCCGTTCGGAACTCCTCGAAATTAAAAAAAGAATTTTTTCATACAAAAATAAGCCAGCCTAGCCTAGAGTTAGGCAAAAAAGATGACAAATAAATATCCAAGAAATGATTTTCATATTTTTACAGTTAAATTCTTTGATAATAGAAAGAAAATGTATCAAAATTCTTGAAAAACTTGAAATAACAAAAAAAATTCTCAAAGTTTACTTTCCTTTATATTAGGATTTTTTTGATATTCCTTCAATTCTCCATTAAAGATTCTGAAACATGTCCATACTAATATTCAACTACAAATTTTGGCTTTAAACCCCAAAAATTTGTATATTTCTTATTGGTTTTGAATTTTGTCTATACTCCAATTTTTTTTTTAGGATACATTTCCGTTTTACAGTTTTGTTACTCCATTTTGTGGGGGCTTTTATTTTAAAATTTCTGGTGTGTTAATAAGTTTATACAGACACACTCAGACATATACGTTTGTAGTTAAATGTATGTATATGTAAGTTTGTGGCTACACTCTTACATACTTACATTTCTAGCCGATTCTAATATCCTTAAATGGTAGGTATGTTTTTAAGTAAAGACCCATGTCCAATTTGTTTTTTGTATATATATATATATAGTTGATGATGTGGTCGTCCTGGTTGTCGTTGCTGCTGACTCTGACTCTGGTTCTGGTGCTTGTGTCGTTGTAGTTGTTTTCTATTTTCAGTTACTACTCATTTGTTGTTAAACACACGCACTGTCCCTAGACTTTGTTATTTTGCATTTAGTGGTGTTGTCTACTCCTTTCAAATTTTGTGTCGAACAAAAGAGTTTCTCCATTTATTCAAACATGCATATTTGATTTTTAGCTACCATCCAACCAACCAACTAGTCAGCCAACCATCCCTACCAACCCAACGTCCAACCCAAAATGTTCCAACAAGCATCATCAGCATCATCCTCATCAGCCACAAAAAACTCTAGTTGGAAACGAAAGAAAAAAAAACACGAATAGAAAAATTCCAAATAATCCCTGTATTTCTAGCCCATAGTTAAAAATTTTTGTTCATCTTATTTTTAATTACCCACACATGTACACACACACACACACACACACACACGTACTTACACATTCATATGTATATCCTTTCACAGTTTTAACTTTTGTTACCAATGCGACTAAGAGTATCCGTCTGTCAGTTTTATGGTACCATTCGGGTAACACAAAATGTTCGGGGTAGTCATTTGAAAATAATGGGGTAAAAAAAAACCTTTTAATTTTTGTTGGTTCTCGACTACGTACATCTTCATATGTGACTCATGTTGTTGTAGTTGTCATAGTTGTAGTAGTTGTTGCCTTCAATACTCTCTAATATAAATGTATCTACATGAAACATGCATCCATATATTTTTAGTTAAATGATAGATTATAAAGGTATTAATTCTTTTAGAATATTATTCTGAAGGAAATAGCAATGCTATTCTTCACACATAGAGTGTACTTACTTACTTACATAAATGGCCTACATACAATCTATTTATGTCCTAGCAAACGCAACTGCTGCTGTTTAATGCGTTTTACAATGTCAGCGTATAACTCATACAGCTCATGATTAAATCGGTGTCAATAATATTCATTGTTGTCCAAAGATTTTTCTTAGAATCTTCCTCTCAAAAACTCCAATAATAGCTTCATCTGCATGGGCAAGCACAATTTTATTCCTAATCTGCCTGCTTAGGCCGAAATAGCATCGATTGGCAAGTATGAATATACTTTTTAAGTCGAAACTTATGACGTTATTTATATTGACGGCGATACCAAGGTAAACAAATTCTTTTGCAACCTCGAAGCTAAAGTTCTCAATGGTCACATGTGGTCCGATTCTACACCATTTTCAATTGTAAATGAGAAAATACCAATTGAAAATGAGAAAATTCCAATTGAAATTGAGAATTTTCATTTGAAAATGAGAAAATTCGAATTGAAATTGAGAATTTGTATTTGGAAATGAGAAATTTCCAATTGAAATTGAGAATTTTTATTTGAATTTGAGAAAATTATAATTGAAATTGAGAAATTTCCATTTGTAATTGAGAAAATTTCAAATAAAGAGTGTTCTAAAAAAATATGCATTTTAATATTTTAGACAAAATTTATCCATAGTGCAAGAAATAATTTATTTTTTGATCAAGTTATTTTCTATAGATATGTCAGATACTATTATTTTAGAAATTATTAATTTTCAATAGTTATTTCAATCAAAATGGACTGCGAAAAAAAAGTTCGTGAAAATATAATTAAAACTTTTCAAAAAAATCAGTCATGGACTTTTAAAAAAATTGCTAAAAATTTTTAAGTTGACCCTCGAACGGTTTCTAATGCCATCAGACGGTATAAGGAAAACCTGAGCATTGAAATAAAACCTGGATCAGGGAGGAAAAAAGGTCCTACAGATATTGGCAAGGCAAAAGAAGTCGAGCGACTCTTTCGAAGAGCGCCTAACACTTCTTTAAGAAAAACAGCTCGTATGGTGAAATGTTCTACGAATTTTGCACATCGAGTCAAAGCTTATGCTGGACTGAAGACATACAAAGTCCAAAAGGTTCCATATCGCAATGCTATAAAGAACTTAGAAGCAAAAAAACGAGCGAAAAAATTGAAGTCTGAAGACCTGTTGTGTGATGGATGATGAAACATACGTACTGGCAGACTTTTTTCAACTTCCTGGTCAAGATTTTTATGTTGCTGATAAACGGGGCAATGTTCGGCAAGAGTTTCGCACAAAAAAACAAACAAATTCCCTAAGAAGTTTCTCGTGTGGCAAGCTATTTGCAGTTGTGGCAAAATAAGTATTTGTGGCATCTGGCACAATAAACACAGAAATTTATATAAAGGAGTGCCTACAAAAACGGTTGTTACCCTTTTCAAGAGAGCACAGAGTGACCACATTTTTTTGGCCCGATTTGGCATCATGCCATTATGGAAAAAAGGCACTTGAGTGGTACTCAAAGAATAATGCCATTTTTGTACCACGAGAAGCAAATCCACCTAACTGTCCAGAACTTCGGCCTGTGGAAAGGTATTGGGCTCTGGTAAAAAAGGAATTGAAGAACACAGGAAAGATTTCCAAGAACATGTCCGATTTTAAGCGCAGGTGGAACACATGCTCCAAAAAGGTTAAGGTTAATGGGAGGGTTTCCGAAAAAAGTCGATAATTTTGCAAAACCCGAGTACTAAGTAAACATTTTAATGCTAAATGATTTTGTATAATATGTCATTATATTTGCGTATTTTGTAGAGTTTTTATATTAAAAGGTTTGATTTTTATTTAAGAAAATCCAACTACAAATTTTATTTAGAGCACTCTTTAGAAATGAGAAATTTTCACTTGTAATTGAGAAATTTACATTTGAAAATGAGATTTTCATTTGAAATTGAGAAACGTGTAATTGAAAATGAGAAATTTCCATTTGTAATTGAGAAATTTTTATTTTAAATTGAGTTTTCCATTTGAAAATGAGAATTTTTTATTTGAAAATGAGAATTTTTTATTTGTAATTGAGAAATTTCCATTTGAAATTGAGAAATTTGTAATTGTAAATGAGAAATTTCTATTTGTAATTGAGAAATTTTCATTTGAAATATAAAAAAACCCCAATGAAAATTTCTCAATTACAAATGGAAATTTCTCATTTTCAATTACACATTTCTCAATTTCAAATGGAATTTTCTCAATTACAAATGAAAATTTCTCATTTTCAAATGGAAAACTCAATTTCAAATAAAAATTTCGTAAATACAAATGGAAATTTCTCATTTTGAATTAAACATTTCTCATTTTCAAATAGAAAACTCAATTTGAAATGAAAATTTCTCAATTACAAATGAAAGTTTCTCATTTTCAATTATACTTTTCTTAATTACAAATGAAAGATTCTCATTTACAAATGGAAAATTCCCATTTTCAATTTAAAATGTCTCATTTTCAAAGGATATTTCTCAATTTCAATTGGAATTTTCTCAAATTTAAATGAAAATTCTCAATTTCAATTGAAACTTTCTCATTTTCAAATAAAAATTCTCAATTTGAATTGGAATTTTCTCATTTTCAAATGCAAATTCTCAATTTCAAATGGAAATTTCTCAATTCAATGTGGAAATTTATCATTTACAGTTGAAAATGGTGTAATAAACTGTATGCTTGTAGAAACCATTAGTTTTATTTATGATTCATTGACAACTACAACCATTTTCTTGAAAAGTTTTACTGTAGTGTATTGCACTAAGATCTCAATTTATTACAATTATTTATTATTTTAATAAATAGTTTCTTGATAAAACCAAAAAAGGTTGGTGGGGAAAACTTTCCTCGACGCGTTTCGATGGTTTGTTAGGCTATCATTTCAATAGGATTATCTCTAATTCTAGACCCATGATAGGAAAGTTAGCCACTACGGGCCGAGCACCAATCGTCATTTTCACATACACAACACGAACCAAAAAGAAAAAAACCAAGAAAAATACGAAAACACTCATTTGTATGATTTGCAACAACAAAACACATGCAAAAGAGTACAAAAAAATATTTATTTGTTCTAAGTCTCTTTATTTGTAAAATCACCAATTTTATTTTCTATGTTCTCGTTGTGGCTACCATGGTTCTAGACAAAGCAAAACCCACACATTATATCTTTTTTGCGGGACAGAATAAATAAGAATTATTGTGTCCAATAACTTTTAACATACAGCGAAGATTATCATCTAAACAGAAACAGTTTTATTTTTTCCTTATTTCCCACACTTTTGTTGTTGCTTTTTTGGCGACTAAGACAAAAGTGCTATAAAGGGGACTCAAAAAAGATTAAAATAAACAAAAGTTTATTTAAAACATGGCTTGACTCCTTCTCAATACTTGAAAAGACGGCATTTACTTCTCGCAATTTGCGTCCCAAGTCCATGTTTTCTGTTGAAAATTAGTCCAGTTGTGTTAACTGTAGCATCTCGCAAAATTTTCTCTAACATAATATTAAAGAGATCGCATGATAAACTAGCCTGAATCCCCGATTAGTCATCCTGCTTAATGTTATTAGCTTCGTAGGGATGAAAAACTCAGACATTGCATGAAATGACTTCGTTCGTATCGGGCTGTCAAAAGTAGTTTTGTAGTCAACGAAGAGATGGTATTTGTCTATTTGATTCTCTTCAGTCTTTTTTAAGATTTAGCGTAATGTAAAGATCTGGACAGTGGTAAATTTATATGGAGTGAAGCAGTCTGGTAATCGGATGTACTTAGACTATGAAATTTTATTTATTATCACGGTAGCTAGCTAAAAAGCATACAACTTCTTCCGTCAGTTAAACTATCCGCTTTAAAAAGCTCTTACTTTGGTCAATATTTACGTCAGAAAGATCGCCCAGTGTTATCCTCTTCGTTCTAACTTTTACAAAAGTCACTAGTCGAATACTTCTTCTTAGTCCTGACGAACACAATTAAGGAATTATTGTATCTTGCTTGCGACAGTACATCCTTACATTAACTTACAATTCCACAATAGGAGCTTTAAATTGGCTGCAGACATGGCGACAGATTCTAGTCTATCTGGAATTCTTTATTTCCGCAATATAAATATAAACAGTTCTTAATATTTATCCAGACGATCGTCGAGGTGGTCTTAGATCATTTTGAGAACCCTTAAGTGATAGGATGTAATGAAGCATTGTCAGAAAATTACTTAAACGTCTTAAACGTTCAGGGGTACCGCAAGGCTCTGTTCTTTCTCCTACTCTATTTCTAATCTTTATAAATGACCTTCTACGTCAAACTTCCAACCCTATCTACTCTTTTGCAGATGATAGTAACATTGCCATTCATTTTCATTCAATCGTAGGCCAAGCCTCCTCGAGGTGGACGCTATGAGACAAAACATGAATGAATCATTAAACCGCGATTTAGAAACAATTTCGGAATGGGGTCGTGCGAATAGAGTTGATTTTAATGCGCGGAAAACTCAATGTTGTATGCTTACGCATAAACGCACGGCAAACCATGTTACTTCATCTGTATTAATGGGTGGTGTACATATTGAGGAATCAGATGCTCTTGATGTTCTAGGCATGAGAATTCAATGTGATGTCCGTTGGTCAAAGCATATCTTTCATGTGTCAAAAGAAGCATTCAAGTGCCTCGGTTTTCTAAAACGGTGCAAGAGATACTTCACTTCATCTGATCTCCTTACTATTTACACCACCTACATCCGACCGAAAATGGAATACAACTCTCATGTATGGGCCGGTGCTTCAAAGTCTATTTTGGAGCTTCTCGACCGAGTGCAGGAGAGGGCGAAAGTGCTCATCGGTGACAGTAGGGTATCCAACTCTATTGATTCACTTGAGCACCGTCGCAATGTGGGTTGTTAGGGAAAACACACAACATACATACATACATACATACATACATACATACATACATACATACATACATACATACATACATACATACATACATACATACATACATACATACATACATACATACATACATACATACATACATACATATATACATACATACATACATTCCTACATACATTCCTACATACATACATACATGCATACATACATACATACATACATACATACATACATACATACATACATACATACATACATACATACATACATACATACATACATACATACATACATACATACATACATACATACATACATACATACATACATACATACATACATACATACATACATACATACATACATACATACATACATACATACATACATACATACATACATACATACATACATACATACATACATACATACATACATACATACATACATACATACATACATACATACATACATACATACATACATACATACATACATACATACATACATACATACATACATACATACATACATACATACATACATACATACATACATACATACATACATACATACATACATACATACATACATACATACATACATACATACATACATACATACATACATACATACATACATACATACATACATACATACATACATACATACATACATACATACATACATACATACATACATACATACATACATACATACATACATACATACATACATACATACATACATACATACATACATACATACATACAGACATACATACATAAAGACATTGCCTACTTAAAAGTTTTGTTTCCTTAATGATCTCCATACACTCAGAAAAAAGACATGTACTAAATTTGAGGAAAAATAATTCCTTAAAAATAGTATAAAAAATTCCTTATTCGGAGTAAGTTTTTACTCAAAACTAGGAAAAATTGTTACATTCTAGTAAAAAATACAACATTTAAATAAAAAATTTATAGTTCATATACTAAAAAATAGTTAAGATTTTTCCATAGAAAAATTGGAAGAATTTTGTAAAATATTATTTATTTTAGGGAAAATTTTGTTAAAAACTAGTAAATATGTCCTAAATTTTAGTTCATCACATCGTAAAACAAGGTAATATTGACTTTAGTTCAAAAAATTTGATCGAGTAAATGATTTACTCAAAAATAGTTCATAAAATTGAACTTACTTAAAATCTGGAAGTAGTTGTCGTAAATTTAAGTTCATTATTTTCCTAATTACTAGAAAGTTATACTTAAATTTAGAAAACTTTCTACATTTTAAGAAAAATTTATTTAAAATTAGTTCAGATAAATTACAACGTCCAATAGTATATAATTTTCTTATAATAAATAAAATTGTAATAATATTTAAAAGTTATATACTAATATTTAAGAAAATTTTTCTTAAAATTAGTTCAGATAAATCAAAATAAATCATGTTCAAATTTATGAAGTAATTAGGAAAAATTTTTTTATAATGAGTAAAATTGTACTAATTTCTTGAAAGTTATATGCTAATATTTAAGAAAAATTTCCTAAAAATTGTATTGAAAAATAAATGTCAATAAATTATTTTCATTTATAATTTATTTTCAATATTCTGTGTTATTGTTCTGTGATAGTTTTTTATTAATTTCGGTAAAATCGCGCTCTCAAAGACTCCAAGAGCAGCTTCATCTGCTTGTGCAAGAGCCCATGATTAGTTCTTGTTGAGAGGATGTTGGTAAGTATGATTCTTTTTTTGATTTCAATACATACACTAACATATGTCATTGTTTATATTTACTGCGGTACCAAGGTGGGCAAATTCTTTAACAAATTCCACGATGATGTATGGTCCAATTGCTTGCTAGAAGATACCATCAGCAAGGAAAAGGCGACAGTCACTTCACTCAATGTGCACCCCTCAGTTTCATCGGCAAACGCGAATAACATGTGCGTTCTGCTAAAAATCGTGCAACTTGTATTAACTGCAGCATCACGTAAGAAGTTAAGTAAGGTAAGTAGTGTCCATTTGTTTGATTTACCTGGTCTAAAGTCACATTGGTAGTCCCTCTTTTTGTGCACTGGACAAAGACCACTTGCAGAAGTGCTTCTTCGCTCTCAGCATGTCACCTGATTTCCGTGATTGCCCTTACAGGAGAAACCCGATATTAGTTTCAGAGCAGCTTTCTTTCCCAATCTGTGCGTTATTATTACCAAAGATTATTTTCACGTCGTGTCTTGGGCAGCTACCATAAACTTCTTTAAGTTTAGGGTGTGCACAAATCAGGCTTAGATCAAAGTATTTAGCTTTAACGCGAATTGTCGCTAACCTTTCCTTTACTGGGGTGAACCTAGAAACAAGGTTTCGCAATATTTTGCTTACCAAACACATGCTTACCATCATGACCATTCCATCTAATCTCCTGGACTGCAATCATATCACATTTGTATTTATCGATTACATCCATCAACTGGATTGAAGCAACTCCTCTATAAAGAGTTCGGATGTTTCAGGTGCAGATCCTTAAATCATGATAATTTATTCGTTTGCGGTGGTCGATAACATTAGGGGGTGCCGTTTTTTTTTATAATTTTTTGTTTTTCATAGTAGGAGTTTTTTTTCCAGGAGTAGGTTACTTGCCTGAGATTCTAATCCAACTTTATGTGCTTGGAGTTGTCATCACAAGTAACAATATGATTGGTAGGCTCAAGCATCATTTCCGTTTATCAATTTGCCTTTTAACGTCACTCGGCTTTAATTCATATGGGACCCTATTTCCTGGCATTTAATGATTTATTGTATGACTCTTAATAATAAATCAAGTGTTTCCTGCGTAATGCTTCTAATTCCCCATTTTAAAACTTTTTCAGCAGCCGTTTTCTTCAAATCAAAAAAGGACTTCCCTGCATATTAAGGCTCAAACCATGTAAGTGATGCAGTTTTTATATTAGGGTGGGCCTTTTTCAATGTTTGCCAGGAGGTTGTTATATATTAAATATCATAATTCAATGTCAAATTTAAAGAAAGATGGGCTTAGTGACAGAGATTAAAATAACTCCAAAAGCGATCTTCTAAATGGAGAGTTGTTGGATTTAGGTACAGTTTTTCTATTATAATAAATTAATGGGCAAGTATTCAAGGTAAATACATTTTTAGATTGAGCTTTTGCGTAATACATTGATAAGTATCTAAAATAAAAAAAATCGTATAGGTGTTTTAAGTAACAGTTAATTATAGGGCTTACAGTAAAGGGAAAAACTTAACACATTATTTATTAATACAAAATCGAAAAAATTGTGAGTAAAACTCAAAAGTCATTGTTTGGTATAAATTTTATTCTTTTATCCAAACACTTATATTTACTCATGTTTATTGACCATCAGATGGACGAATATAAACCGAACCGGGTCAAATTGTCGGTAATGGACATGGGTTGATAAAAGTGTTGGGCTATATGAACGAAATTTATACCAAACAACTATTTTTGACATTTGATATATATTAATTTTAAACTTTATTTTCTTTAATTTTTTCGATTTAGTAATAATAAAAATAAATTATGTATTTTACTTGTTATCAGTTAAAAAGTTTATTTCCCCTAACTAACTGTATGCTCTAAATAAAAAATTTTAAAAAATATATAAACACCTGTACTTTATTTTATATTTTTTTGCAAAATGACCTTTGATTAGTTAAATTGGGAAGACTAAGGACCTCTAGTGTTCCGTAGCCAAAGATGCCGTGCGTCACGAAGAGCGTCCCTTCCATGTTATTTTATCAAAGTAAATAACAATTTCACTATGAAAAGGCTTTAATATTTTTCAATGTATTATACGACAGTTAATTCTGAAGTACGATTTTTTTATTTATTTACCTTATAAAATTTGTCTTCATTAATGAATACATTAATATTAATACTTATCTAATTTCCAATAACTCACAATATGAACCAAAATTCTTTTATATTGAAGTTTATATTACATTTTCAAATAAATAAATTCTTAAACTTGTAAAAGAAGATCAGATATTTAATGGCAAAGAATGGGTAATGAAATACATTGAGTAAGAAGTTATTTATATTAGAAGAAACTTTCACAAATACGAATGTGGGAAATTTCAAAACTACTTCATCCATTTTTAATTTCTATGACCTTTAATTTATTGTATTGTTTTATATAAGTTGATTGGAATTTCGGTAAAACCAAAAGTACTCCCATTTTTCGCCATAAGAACCAGTCTAAATAAAATTTTTTATAAAATTTTGTTTTGTCTCGGAAAATATTTCTTCGGGATAATTAAGGTTGCATTTAAAAAAAATAAGGTGCACTCTAATTTATATATTATTTCTTATTATATAACTTCTTGTTATTTTTTATTTAATTATGTACATATATGTATTTATGTTATAAAAAATATTTTTGTAAATTTATGAAAATATATTAATAAAAATACTTTATACCATTTTTAATACTTTTATTTTATAAAGGGGATACATTTTTTTAGAAAATAATTTTACTTAATTTTAGTTCTTTTTTGTATAATTTAGGAAATATAAAATTCAGATAAATATATAATTTACTGAAAATTAGAAATAAGTTTCATTAATGTAGAAAATATTTTATAATGGGAATGAATATTTTTCTAAATATAAGGATTAAACTTATTTATTTTCTGACTGTTTTTCCCACTCTTAAGGAAAATATTTCCTAAAAATTATAAATTTTTTACAAGATCTAAATAAATAATTTACTGAATTTCAGTAATCTTTTTCTACTATTGTAGAAAATTTGATCATAAGTTTACTGCAGTTTTTACTTGTTTTAAGTAAAAATAAATTATCTTTTAACTAAAATGAAGGAAAATTTTCCTTAATTAAAGCATTGCTAAATATTTATCTGAACTAAATTAAAGGAAATATTTAGTTGTTTTTAAGACGTTTTCAGATAAAATATGAACTAAATGATAGTAATTTTTTTTCCAAGTTTTTAGTTAAATTTTATTTGATTTAAGTTAATATTTGTTTGATATAAGGAATTTTGTCAAAAACTTAAGGAAAATTTTTTCCTGGAATTAAGTAATTTTTTTACTCAATTGTTGTAAAAAACGGCTTTGGCGCCATACGACAACCATTTTTTCCTCAAATTTAGTAAATTTTCCTATATTTTAGTTCATTTTTTTTCTGAGTGTATATTTGAACGAAACAGTCCGAACTAGTAGACGATCAAGAGAAGAAAGAGGTACATTTTCATTGTTATGAATGATTTTAACAACTAAGATGAGCACAGAATATCATAATTTAATTTATGTTATTGAAAACATAGATGGGTACTTTGCAGTACCAGTACTTTTTAAGTATTTTTTTTTTCTTTTACTGATTACTGAAAGAAAAAATCAGTATTCAGTAAATTTTACTGATTACTGAAAAAAGATTTCAGTGTTCAGTAAATTTTACTGATTACTGAAAAAATATTTCAGTAAATTTTGCTGATTACTTAAAAATAATTTCAGTAATCAGTAAATTTTACTGAATACTGAAAAAAAAAATCGGTAATACTGATCATTGAATGCAGTATCCGGTGGTTTTGACTGTATAATTAAAAACCAAAAACTAAACTATACAACAAATAAATATATTTTGAAAAGTTCAAGGCCGTGACTATATGGGTCATATTCTACTATCAAATTGTAGTAAAACCCTATACTCATTTTGTCCAATTTAGTAATAGGCAAATTTTACTGATTACTGAATTTTTTTTTCAGTAATCAGTAAAATTTACTGAATACTGAAAAAAGTTTTCAGCAAAATTTACTGAATACTGATTTATTTTTTCAGTAATCAGTAAACATTTACTGATTACTGAAACGCTTACTGCAGTAAAAAAGTAATGCAGTATGCCCATGTATGATTGAAAATATGGTCTTGACAATGCAGAACTAGTAAATAATGAATAAGACTAGGCAAAACTTGATATTGGCGGCTCGATGTTTCCAAGCTAACGATGCTATAAAGGGACGTCGATATTGGTTCCGATCATAACGCTTGATGATTTTTGATGTAATAGCGATGTGTCTTCAACTATGTTGAATTTAACATCAAAAACTCCAAAGAAGATCAAAAGATGAATTGTTCTCTGTACGCCTTAGGGCTTCATTCATAAGATATCTCACAAAGGACATAAGATACCCTTTACCACTAAGGTCAAAGGTGTTATTTTTCATGTATAAAGAAAAATATTTGCTAAATTTTGCCATCATACAAACATTTCCACTAAACCTATATATTTAAGCTGTTTCAGTCATTTAGACTTATATGAGAGCTAGGGTCAAATGTGGACCGATTATCTCGAAATTTGCAAATTGATCACAGTTGTTACAAAAATTATGTATGCAAAAAATAAACTTAAAATTCTCATTATCTTTAGATTTTGTCTCATTTAGTGCGTTTTTAAAGATGAGTTTGTATGGGAGCTATTATCAAATGTGGACCGATTTCAACGAAATTTGGAACAGTGATTTCAGTTTCCATAAGCAGTATTTGTTTTAAATTTTATGAAAAAATATTGATATTTGTGGCCAATATATCAATTCCGGGAAGTAGGGCCTATGGGAGGTACCATAAATAACGGACCGATTTTGACGAATTTCAATAGCCATGGTTCCATTATCAGAAAAATGATCTGTGCCAAATTTCATTAACTTATCTTTAGAATTGCGACCTGTAGTTTGATTACAAGGTTTACATGGGGGCTCAGACGTCCAGCCAGCGAGATGGACGGACGGACATCGCTAAATTGACTCAGAATGTGATTTAAAGCTTATTGGTATACTAAAAGGTGGGTCCAAGACAAATATTTCTATGCGTTACACCTATGGTGGTGAAGGGTATAACTAAACTCAAGTAAAATGTACCATATATCCACTTAGATTATGCCCAAAAAATTACTTTTTCGCGAAATTCTAAGATTTTAAATCGCAAATACGCTGAAACCGTATAAGATATCAACCTAAAATTTTTTGAATTTTATTATCTCATATGTCTTTTTATGTTAAAAAATTTGAGATTTTTAATAATTGTTTAACAAAATTTTCTAAAACTTAAAAAGTGATTTTTAATAAAGATGTTAAAAAAGAAGTATCATTTTTCAAAATAAAAAACCTAAATAAATTCGATTATACTTTAACAAAAGTGAACTATTTATTACTTAGGTGTAGAGCGGTTCGAAAAAAAAAGTTGAGTCATTCACCCCCTAGGATTAAAGATAATGTCAAAATAAATCTAAAAAGATTTTTTTTTATTTTTTTACCACGCCTACAAATACCGCCCTTTTTGTATTTTGTTAACTGTGTCGCCATCTTTTATCCGATCATATCACTTTATATATCGGTGTTCACGGCTCTGTAAGGGCTAAATTTCTCTCTTTGATAGTTTTTTACTGCTACGTTAATTTCTAGTCATAATTTTTGAAAATTCGATTTGTACCCACCCTCATCAAATCGAGTACAAATCTGGTTTTTAAAAGTTATGACTATTGACGTGGTAGAAAATAACTATCAAAGAGAGAAATGTAGCCCTTACAGAGCCGCGAACACCGATATATAAAATGTTATGATCGGACTTAAAATGGCGACACAGTAAACAAAATACTAAAAGGGCGGTATTTGTAGGCGTGGTAAAAACATAAATTTTTTTTTAGAATTATTTTAACAGTCATCCTAGGGGATGACTGACACAACTTTTTTTTCTTGTATGGAAGGCGAACCGCTCTAGTGTAGGTCTTAAAAAAGGTTATCATGATTAAAATTGTAATTTCTGCTTTTTAAAGTAAAATTTTTTGCTGCATATCTACAGGCATGTTGAAAAAGGCAAAGGAAATATGCAATAAAACAAAAACATTTGCATGGATTTTTGGTTCTTATGACTCTAAGAAAAACTGTTTTAGTTATCTTCTACATCCTATTAATTTTTCCTTGCAAAAACAAATCTTCATTGGCTTAAATTTAACTAAAACCAAAAAACTAAAAATGGGTGGTAGAAATAATTAGAGCACAACCTTAGAACATTGAACTAAATATGAGGTGTCAGATAGAACTTATGAAAGAACTGTCATATAATATTACCAGGCGCTTACCTAACAATACATAAAGTTAATTCTTTAAAGGCTCTGGAATTTAGAGTTTTATATATGAAATTGTTTTTAGCACTTTGTCTTCATCCCATCTACTGACATACAGACACATGAATACATGCAAATAGTTTTAGTTTCTTGTTTTATAGCTACCGATAAAGAAGGTATTTTCGAATATTAAAGAAGTTTAAAAAAGATTTAGAAAACTTTCGGGAATATTAGAATAAGGAATGTAAAACCACAAAAGAGCTACGAAAATCCAGTAATGAAAACAAACAAAATCAAGTAAGGAACGACGAATCAGGAAACTGTTAGTTGTTAAATAAAGAGGAAATTTTCTTTTCTTTTTTTTTTAAATAAGACTTAGTGTAGGTTGAATTACAAGTCGTCATTGCTGATAGTTTGAATCATGTTTAATTTTAACTTTGTTTGTAGGTGCTAGATTGCCTCAACTACCTAAAATGTTTATGCAAAAGTATTTTTATTATGTACATTTGTATGTACCCGTATGTAGATAATCTATGTATGTAAATTTGTATATATTTTACATTTACTTAATTGTATGTATGTATGGATTTGTACTATATGTAAATTTCATGTATTTAAAGTCTATATATAACAGAAGTGGTAGTAAATTTTGTTAGTGTAGCCTCAACGTATCGTATTGGTGCAAATTTTTTCCTTAATAATCCGAGTAACTCTTATGGGTTTGTGTGAGTGTAGATGAGCCCTACACATACATATTTACATATGTATGTGTGTGTAAAATATTCATTAATAGTTTTCTATAATTTCGTCCATTTTGTATAGTGTGTTCGTTTGCTTTGTAATCAAAATCTGCTTATAAGCCTTTCATAGGGATAAAATTTTTCACATGCTCTCACAGATGAAGTTGTTAGAAGAAGCCTCCTCGAAAGGGGCTTATATTTGATTGTATTATAAGTGGGTGGTGGTTGTGTGGTCCAGTCGTTGTTAGTTGGTCGATTTTGTTCCCAAAATTTTAGTATATGTTTTCATTTTACCAACAAGTATCAAGATGAAATTAGAGTCTCTTTTTTTCTTTAGAAAGAAATGTGATCAATTTTTCGTTTGTGTTTTTTAATTAAATGAATTTAGAGCTGGGAACTTCTTTTTTTAAGAGTTTAGTTTAGAAAGACTTCAAGTTTCAATAAATTTTAAAATATGATTCAAGGAAATTTAATTTAAGATTTGAATTTGTCCAGTCAAAACCAAGGAATTCTTCAAAAAAATTTCTAAAGAAATAATTTTGTTACAAAATTTTTTTAAAGAAATAATTTTGTTACAAAATTTTTTTAAAGAAATAATTTTGTTACAAAATTTTTTTTAAAGAAATAATTTTGTTACAAAATTTTTTCTAAAGAAATAATTTTGTTACAAAATTTTTTCTAAAGAAATAATTTTGTTCCAAAATTTTTCTAAAGAAATAAATTTGATACAAAATTTTTTCTAAAGAAATAATTTTGATACAAAATTTTTTCGAAGCAAATAATTTTGAAACAAAATTTTTTCTAAAGAAATATTTTTGAAACAAAATTTTTTCTAAAGAAATAATTTTGTTACAAAATTTTTTCTAAAGAAATAATTTTGAGACAAAATTTCTTCTAAAGAAATAATTTTGAGACAAAATTTTTTTCTAAAGAAATAATTTTGAGACAAAATTTTTTCTAAAGAAATAATTTTGAGACAAAATTTTTTCTAAAGAAATAATTTTGAGACAAAATTTTTTCTAAAGAAATAATTTTGAGACAAAATTGTTTCTAAAGAAATAATTTTGAGACAAAATTTTTTCTAAAGAAATAATTTTGAGACAAAATTTTTTCTAAAGAAATAATTTTGAGACAAAATTTTTTCTAAAGAAATAATTTTGAGATAAAATTTTTTCTAAAGAAATAATTTTGTTCCAAAATTTTTCTAAAGAAATAAATTTGATACAAAATTTTTTCTAAAGAAATAATTTTGTTACAAAATTTTTTCTAAAGAAATAACTTTGAGACAAAATTTTTTCTAAAGAAATAATTTTGAGACAAAATTTTTTCTAAAGAAATAATTTTGATACAAAATTTTTTCTAAAGAAATAATTTTGAGACAAAATTTTTTCTAAAGAAATAATTTTGAGACAAAATTTTTTCTAAAGAAATAATTTTGAGACAAAATTTTTTCTAAAGAAATAATTTTGAGACAACATTTTTTCTAAAGAAATAATTTTGAGACAAAATTTTTTTCTAAAGAAATAATTTTGAGACAAAATTTTTTCTAAAGAAATAATTTTGAGACAAAATTTTTTTCTAAAGAAATAATTTTGAGACAAAATTTTTTCTAAAGAAATAATTTTGAGACAAAATTTTTTCTAAAGAAATAATTTTGAGACAAAATTTTTTCTAAAGAAATAATTTTGAGACAAAATTTTTTCTAAAGAAATAATTTTGAGACAAAATTTTTTCTAAAGAAATAATTTTGAGACAAAATTTTTTCTAAAGAAATAATTTTGAGACAAAATTTTTTCTAAAGAAATAATTTTGAGACAAAATTTTTTCTAAAGAAATAATTTTGAGACAAAATTTTTTCTAAAGAAATAATTTTGAGACAAAATTTTTTCTAAAGAAATAATTTTGAGACAAAATTTTTTCTAAAGAAATAATTTTGAGACAAAATTTTTTCTAAAGAAATAATTTTGAGACAACATTTTTTCTAAAGAAATAATTTTGAGACAACATTTTTTCTAAAGAAATAATTTTGAGACAACATTTTTTCTAAAGAAATAATTTTGAGACAAAATTTTTTCTAAAGAAATAATTTTGAGACAACATTTTTTCTAAAGAAATAATTTTGAGACAACATTTTTTCTAAAGAAATAATTTTGAGACAAAATTTTTTCTAAAGAAATAATTTTGAGACAAAATTTTTTCTAAAGAAATAATTTTGAGACAAAATTTTTTCTAAAGAAACAATTTTGAGACAAAATTTTTTCTAAAGAAATAATTTTGAGACAACATTTTTTCTAAAGAAATAATTTTGAGACAACATTTTTTCTAAAGAAATAATTTTGAGACAACATTTTTTCTAAAGAAATAATTTTGAGACAAAATTTTTTCTAAAGAAATAATTTTGATACAAAATTTTTTCTAAAGAAATAATTTTGAGACAAAATTTTTTCTAAAGAAATAATTTTGAGACAAAATTTTTTCTAAAGAAATAATTTTGAGACAACATTTTTTCTAAAGAAATAATTTTGAGACAACATTTTTTCTAAAGAAATAATTTTGAGACAAAATTTTTTCTAAAGAAATAATTTTGAGACAAAATTTTTTCTAAAGAAATAATTTTGAGACAAAATTTTTTCTAAAGAAATAATTTTGAGACAAAATTTTTTCTAAAGAAATAATTTTGAGACAACATTTTTTCTAAAGAAATAATTTTGAGACAACATTTTTTCTAAAGAAATAATTTTGAGACAACATTTTTTCTAAAGAAATAATTTTGAGACAAAATTTTTTCTAAAGAAATAATTTTGATACAAAATTTTTTCTAAAGAAATAATTTTGAGACAAAATTTTTTCTAAAGAAATAATTTTGAGACAAAATTTTTTCTAAAGAAATAATTTTGAGACAACATTTTTTCTAAAGAAATAATTTTGAGACAACATTTTTTCTAAAGAAATAATTTTGAGACAAAATTTTTTCTAAAGAAATAATTTTGAGACAAAATTTTTTCTAAAGAAATAATTTTGAGACAAAATTTTTTCTAAAGAAATAATTTTGAGACAAAATTTTTTCTAAAGAAATAATTTTGAGACAACATTTTTTCTAAAGAAATAATTTTGAGACAAAATTTTTTCTAAAGAAATAATTTTGAGACAAAATTTTTTCTAAAGAAATAATTTTGAGACAAAATTTTTTCTAAAGAAATAATTTTGAGACCAAATTTTTTCTAAAGAAATAATTTTGAGACAAAATTTTTTCTAAAGAAATAATTTTGAGACAAAATTTTTTCTAAAGAAATAATTTTGAGACAAAATTTTTTTCTAAAGAAATAATTTTGAGACAAAATTTTTTTCTAAAGAAATAATTTTGAAACAAAATTTTTTCTAAAAAAATAATTTTGTTACAAAATTTTTTCTAAAGAAATAATTTTGTTACAAAATTTTTTCTAAAGAAATAATTTTGTTCCAAAATTTTTTCTAAAGAAATAATTTTGTTCCAAAATTTTTCTAAAGAAATAATTTTGATACAAAATTTTTTCTAAAGAAATAATTTTGAGACAAAATTTTTTCTAAAAAAAATAATTTTGAGACAACATTTTTTCTAAAGAAATAATTTTGAGACATTTTTTCTAAAGAATTAATTTTGTTACAAAATTTTTTCTAAAGAAATAATTTTGTTACAAAATTTTTTCTAAAGAAATAATTTTGTTACAAAATTTTTTCTAAAGAAATAATTTTGTTACAAAATTTTTTTCTAAAGAAATAATTTTGAGACAAAACCTTTTTCCAAAGAAATGATTTTGCTACAAAACTTTTTCCAAAGAAATAATTTTGTTACAACGTATTTTCTAAAGAAATAATTTGGTTAGAAATTTTTTCTAAAGAAACAATTTTGTTGCAAAATTTGGTACAAAATTGTACCCATCTGAATATCTTAATTTAAGAATAACGCAGATTTTTCGTTATCTATAATTATTTTATCCAAAGATTGGTAAATTCGTTCATTGTAAAATATTTAACATTTTTTTTTGACTTCATAATTGTCACTAGTTATTGATTTTAGTTAAAATTTGCAAATATATGCAGCGCATTTAGTTATTTTTATAAAGTTAAGTTCTTAGTCTTAAATTAGCTTCAAATTTAGATTTAAAGAGTTTTTGTGACAAAAGTTATAGCCTCCTAAACTAAACAAAATTTTTATTTTTATAAAAAACAAGTAAAAGCTAATTAAAAGAAGCAAGAAAGTGCTTAAGTAAGCCAAGAATGACTTAACACCACTAAAGTCAAATGTAAAGCCATTTAGAAGTAGTCTTTATGCTTAGAAAACGCTCGCGCCTTTTTAAGAGACAAGCCTTGTACAGTTCTTTTTGAATTGTCAAAACTATCATCGGCCCCCGATACCTAAAGGTTAGTTTTATGAGAATTTGTATTGTCAAACCACTTTTAGGTAAGAATTAGGTCAAATTTCCTTCTCATTTATCGAGACTTTTGTTAATAAGATAGAAAATAAAAAGAAAGCTTTATTGACTGCAAATCCGATACATCTTCCCATTTGTGATACCGAAAAATAATCTGATGACTTGTCTGGGCCAATTTTTGAGATATTGTCTAAGAATAATCTTCATGTGAGTACTTTTCGAAAGATGTATTATTAAATGCAAAAAAAAAAATGAGGAAATGTTCGTGATATAATTCGTAGTGAGTCTAATATAGAAGCCGTAATAAAATGTGGACTAATTGCCTTGTCTATTAACCATCACAAAACATTTCATTGTGCTAGGTTTTAGCCTTATTTTGTTATTGAAGTGTGGTTTAAGAGTTGGGGTTTTATGAAAGTGGAAGACCTATTTTTTGAATTTGGTTCAAATATGCAAACTTATGCAGAAATTTAATAAATTCTCAAAAAGTATTGACTTTGTTCATAAAAAGGCTAAAAATCTAGTTTAATAGCCTTTCATTGAAAAAAGTTATATTCTTTCAAAAGTCAAACAAATTTTTAAATCTCAAAAAAAAAACAAAAATTTTCATAAAAGTTTCACTTATTCCTTTAAGAAAAGGGGTATTTTGTATCAAAAAGTGTTAAACATGAATTATTTCCAGCTTTTGCTCTTCATTATCTTTGAAAGGAATCTTAGACAATCCTTCTTTATTTTTTGCTGAAATTTTATTATCTAAATATTTTACAAAAACAACATTGTATCATAAATAAGTTATTCTAAATGTTTGCCAATACTTAAATTCACTTACCTGTGGACACATTTTACATTGATATTTACGGCCAGTACCACCTCCACCGCCCCCACCAGAACCACCCAGAGATGATCCGATTTTTGTGGCATTAATGGGCTGTGGAACGACGAGAAGAGCAGCTGCTGAGGCTGAACCATGATGACCAACATGATTGCCATGATGACCAGCACCGGCAGAACCCAAGACACTGCCACCTAAAAAGAAAAGAAATATCGTCAGATGGTTCTTGTAGTCTTATATCTTGTTTACTTCTCAGATTTTATTTTAATAGGAAAAAATATCATATTTATAGCTAAAATCGTTATGTTTTGATACAAACTTTTTTCTAAAGAAATAATTTTGATACAAACTTTTTTCTTAAGAAATAATTTTGATACAAAATTTTTTCTAAAGAAATAATTTTGATACAAAATTTTTTCTAAAGAAATAATTTTGATACAAAATTTTTTCTAAAGAAATAATTTTGATACAAAATTTTTTCTAAAGAAATAATTTTGATACAAAATTTTTTCTAAAGAAATAATTTTGATACAAAATTTTTTCTAAAGAAATAATTTTGATACAAAATTTTTTCTAAAGAAATAATTTTGATACAAAATTTTTTCTAAAGAAATAATTTTGATACAAAATTTTTTCTAAAGAAATAATTTTGATACAAAATTTTTTCTAAAGAAATAATTTTGATACAAAATTTTTTCTAAAGAAATAATTTTGATACAAAATTTTTTCTAAAGAAATAATTTTGATACAAAATTTTTTCTAAAGAAATAATTTTGATACAAACTTTTTTCTAAAGAAATAATTTTGATACAAACTTTTTTCTTAAGAAATAATTTTGATACAAAATTTTTTCTAAAGAAATAATTTTGATACAAAATTTTTTCTAAAGAAATAATTTTGATACAAAATTTCTTCTAAAGAAATAATTTTAATACAAAATTTTTTCTAAAGAAATAATTTTGATACAAAATTTTTTCTAAAGAAATAATTTTGATACAAAATTTTTTCTAAAGAAATAATTTTAATACAAAATTTTTTCTAAAGAAATAATTTTGATACAAAATTTTTTCTAAAGAAATAATTTTGATACAAAATTTTTTCTAAAGAAATAATTTTGATACAAAATTTTTTCTAAAGAAATAATTTTGATACAAAATTTTTTCTAAAGAAATAATTTTGATACAAAATTTTTTCTAAAGAAATAATTTTGATACAAAATTTTTTCTAAAGAAATAATTTTGATACAAAATTTTTTCTAAAGAAATAATTTTGATACAAAATTTTTTCTAAGGAAATAATTTTGATACAAAATTTTTTCTAAAGAAATAATTTTAATACAAAATTTTTTCTAAAGAAATAATTTTGATACAAAATTTTTTCTAAAGAAATAATTTTAATACAAAATTTTTTTTAAAGAAATAATTTTGATACAAAATTTTTTCTAAAGAAATAATTTTGATACAAAATTTTTTCTAAAGAAATAATTTTGATACAAAATTTTTTCTAAAGAAATAATTTTGATACAAAATTTTTTCTAAAGAAATAATTTTGATACAAAATTTTTTCTAAAGAAATAATTTTGATACAAAATTTTTTCTAAAGAAATAATTTTGATACAAAATTTTTTCTAAAGAAATAATTTTGATACAAAATTTTTTCTAAAGAAATAATTTTGATACAAAATTTTTTCTAAAGAAATAATTTTGATACAAAATTTTTTCTAAAGAAATAATTTTGATACAAAATTTTTTCTAAAGAAATAATTTTGATACAAAATTTTTTCTAAAGAAATAATTTTGATACAAAATTTTTTCTAAAGAAATAATTTTGATACAAAATTTTTTCTAAAGAAATAATTTTGATACAACATTTTTTCTAAAGAAATAATTTTGATACAAAATTTTTTCTAAAGAAATAATTTTGATACAAAATTTTTTCTAAAGAAATAATTTTGATACAAAATTTTTTCTAAAGAAATAATTTTGATACAAAATTTTTTCTAAAGAAATAATTTTGATACAAAATTTTTTCTAAAGAAATAATTTTGATACAAAATTTTTTATAAGGAAATAATTTTGATACAAAATTTTTTCTAAAGAAATAATTTTAATACAAAATTTTTTCTAAAGAAATAATTTTGATACAAAATTTTTTCTAAAGAAATAATTTTGATACAAAATTTTTTCTAAAGAAATAATTTTGATACAAAATTTTTTCTAAAGAAATAATTTTGATACAAAATTTTTTCTAAAGAAATAATTTTGATACAAAATTTTTTTTAAAGAAATAATTTTGATACAAAATTTTTTCTAAAGAAATAATTTTGATACAAAATTTTTTCTAAAGAAATAATTTTGATACAAAATTTTTTCTAAAGAAATAATTTTGATACAAAATTTTTTCTAAAGAAATAATTTTGATACAAAATTTTTTCTAAAGAAATAATTTTGATACAAAATTTTTTCTAAAGAAATAATTTTGATACAAAATTTTTTCTAAAGAAATAATTTTGATACAAAATTTTTTCTAAAGAAATAATTTTGATACAAAATTTTTTCTAAAGAAATAATTTTGATACAAAATTTTTTCTAAAGAAATAATTTTGATACAAAATTTTTTCTAAAGAAATAATTTTGATACAAAATTTTTTCTAAAGAAATAATTTTGATACAAAATTTTTTCTAAAGAAATAATTTTGATACAAAATTTTTTCTAAAGAAATAATTTTGATACAAAATTTTTTCTAAAGAAATAATTTTGATACAAAATTTTTTCTAAAGAAATAATTTTGATACAAAATTTTTTCTAAAGAAATAATTTTGTTACAAAATTTCTTCTATAGAAATAATTTTGTTACAAATTTTTTTCTATAGAAAAAATTTTGTTACAAATTTTTTTCTATAGAAAAAATTTTGTTACAAATTTTTTTCTATAGAAAAAATTTTGTTACAAATTTTTTTCTATAGAAAAAATTTTGTTACAAATTTTTTTCTATAGAAAAAATTTTGTTACAAATTTTTTTCTATAGAAAAAATTTTGTTACAAATTTTTTTCTATAGAAAAAATTTTGTTACAAATTTTTTTCTATAGAAAAAATTTTGGTGCAAATTTTTTTCTATAGAAAAAATTTTGTTGCAAATTTTTTTCTATAGAAAAAATTTTGTTACAAATTTTTTTCTATAGAAAAAATTTTGTTACAAATTTTTTTCTATAGAAAAAATTTTGTTACAAATTTTTTTATATAGAAAAAATTTTGTTACAAATTTTTTGCTACAGAAAAAATTTTGTTACAAATTTTTTGCTATAGAAAAAATTTTGTTACAAATTTTTTGCTATAGAAATAATTTTTTACAAAATTTTTTCTATAGAAATAATTTTATTACAAATTTTTTTCTATAAAAAAAAATGTGTAACCAAATTTTTTCTAAAGAAATAATTTTGTTACTTAGTTTTTTGTAGAAAAATAATTTTGATTTAATTTCGTTTTTAATCGCTTACCTTGTGGCGTGACTGCATGATGTTCCAAACGATTGTCGTCGATAAAATGACCTAAAAGTAAAATGAAATCATGTTAAAAGTTTTCCCGGTTTTTTTTTTCTTAACTTGAAATATTGGTCAACAATTAATAATGATGTTACTTGTAAACGTTTTCGATTTATTTATGTTAGAGAATAATAAGTAACAAAAGAAAATCTAAAGAAACCATAAATATAAATCGTGGCTTTTTAGACATAGAAAAAGAATTCAGTTGGAGAAGTACATACATAATTATATATATGTACATATGTATGTGAATACCAAACTGTGCCAGAGGTACATACGTACAGACATAGAACATATGTACGTCTTTAAGTTGATAAATGATGTTTTGATTTAGCAACCAAAGAATCAAAGATCTAACTTATGATCATCACAGTGGCGCCACCTATTGAGCACCCATGTATGGTCTGTGTAACAATTTTCGAAATTGCACCAACACACCAAGTCAAGTCTTTGCCATGAACCGTCCGATTAATTGTGCAAAACATTTATCCGTTTATGGTATTTTTATCAGTTTTGCTACATTTTTATGTCGGCATTTCTTTTCCTTAGCTACCAGTAGAAAAAATGCTACTTCTCTAATGGTTGCCAGCTGCAACTCTCATATGTACTAAATGTTGGTGGCGATGGTGGTGGTGGCGGTGTTGCTGCTGCAATATCTCCAAGTCTCAATGCCAAAAAATTACTCAAAAGCTGACACGTCGAGTACGTGTATCGGCAAAATTTATTTCATCTTGATGGTACGAGTAGTTGGTGTTTTAATTAAACTCTCTAAAAATTATAGATTAGTTATGGTTTTACAATCGACATTTGATTGACAGTTGGAATGTGCCTGTTATCAACGACTTCTTTAGGTTTTGCTTTAGTTTTATAAATAATTATTATTGGAATGGCTTTATAAAAGAAACCACTTACTTGGTGTTTCTATTCCAAACTAATAATACTCGTATCCATTGAGTAAAAGAAAAATTTGCAATTATTATTAAAGAATTTTAAGTGTAAATGTGCGAAGGCAAAAGTATTTGTGTCTAGACTGCGAAGAATTGAGTTATAATTATAGTTAGAAAATTGAGATTTTATTTTAGGATTAAAACACATATATAGTTATTTCATTTTTATTTGACATATTCCCCTGAAAACGAAGATGTCAAAAGCTTTGCGAATTAGGATGCCGAAATTGGATAGGACCATGATTTAATATTAGCACCTTTAACATTCGAACCCTTAACAGAGAAGATGCTTTAATCCAGTTGATGGATGTTCTAGAGGAATATAAATTCGTTTTGACTGCTACCCAGGAAATAAGATGGAATGGTCACGGCGTTTCACGGTATTTCTGATGCAAAAAAGCCATTTTTTGACCAACGCTTTTAAGAAATCTATTGATGCAGTTCTATAGAGAAGAGTCTAGATATTAAAGATCAATAAATGTTTATAAGAAAGAGTTGTATTGTGTGTTATAAAAAAGGTATTGAAATGTGCTTAATGTTCTTAAACGAAAAGTGATAAAATTTTTCATTAAACTCAGTACCTCATGCTTCGAATATAGTTTCACAGCTTCTAACTTGATGTCGATTAAATTGAGACACAGTACCTTGGTTTTAGTCTGCAGAAGAAAATAACTTACGTGGGGTTTATATAACTCAAGCGCCTGACGATTGAGTGAAATTTACATATGTTTTGTTATTGTAACAAAAACAAAATACATGTAAATTTCACTCAATCGTCAGACGCTTGAGTTATATAAACCCCACATTAATCTCGTATATAGCTTAGGAGATATCAGGAAATCAGAAAAGCTCTACAAAATTCAGTGTTTTCGTTTTACTTTGAACAAAAACTAAGTTTGCTCGGTCATGCCTGGTACTCCCAAAATAAACACAAGAAAGCCGAAAGTCTTTTCTTAAGATTGAGCGAAAAAAATTGACCGAAATTTACCGATCGTTGAAAAAAGTTCAACAATTTACCGATCGTTGAAAAAAGTTCAACATTTTCTGAAAAAAGTCAAATAAATTGTAACGCCTTATTTAAGCAAAAAATGTTGCAGTCATTTAGGCTTAACTTTTTATTAAAATGCATTTAAGTGTAAGTCCAAGGCAGGCACCCCAAGCAGTGGACGGATTTGAACCAAAATTAGTAGAGCTCTTTGTTGAATAAACTACTAGATGTGTGCCGAGTTTTATTAAATTGTTGAGAATTCCGGCATATGCATTGAGAACAAAAATAAGTGAAACAAGTAAGAAAGTGCTATAGTCGGTCAAGCCCGACCATACGATACCCTTCACCACTAAGGTCAAAGGTGTTCTCTTTCCTGTACAAAGACAAATCTTTTGCCATCATACAAACATTTTATCAAAACTCATATATTTAGTGTCTTCTGACAGAAGAGTTTGTATGGGAGCTATGGTCAAATGTGAACCGATTTAATTGGTACAGTGATTTTTTTTTATTTAATCTTACAAAATTTTGGTAACATCAAACAGGGGCAAATAACAGCTGAGCATTTCTATTGTTTACTATTCAAACAGAAAAAACAACAACATCAAATATGAGAAACAACAACATCAAATTTGAGAAACAACAACATCAAATTTGAGAAACAACAACTCAAATATGAGAAACAAATTGCTAGATGCTCAATTTTGTTTTGAAAAAAATTTGATCAAATATTTTTTGGGAAAATATTTAATGTTCAGTGTGACCATAAAATTTATGGCATAAATAAAACCTGTTTTTTTGTTTATACTTTGAACGTATTTTTTCTGTATTTTATCAAATAAAAATCGTCAAATAAATGTGCAAGTGTGACCACAAATTTTTTATTATATTGTTTTGACAATATTTTACTCAAAATATTTGATTCAAATGTTTAATGAGTCTGACCGTACCTTTACTCTAGTTTCTCGAATGTCTGATCAAAGACTTTGTAATATAAAGACATTGCGCTCTATACATTTTTTTTCTGGCAAAAATGAAATTAAAGTTTTTAAAGAACAATGAAAAACATTTAAATGCACAAACAAACATACATTTCATGAGCACATGTGTGTGCCTTAGCTTTTCCTCATTGCCTAATCGTCTCCACTAGTTATTTTCGAATTAGAGTAAAAACGGTATACTTTTTTTATAGGCCTTTTCAAATGGACCATATGGCAAATCAATGTATGGAAGTGCAACATCTTTATATTATAGAGGATGTTAAGAACTATTCTACGACCGTAAGTAAGCCATGTTCTATTTTTCTATACAGGAGTTGGATAAGCATCTTAGAAAATGGTTTAGTGAAGTGATGACAGGTGATTAAAATATATTTATAGAACAGTGAAGTTGCGCCATCGAATTGCAGGTAATGTAGTTGTGACTGGGGCTCGAATCCTAGACAATTGTTTATGTTAATGCTCAGTAGTCGACAAGGTAACTATTTTACTAAGCCACTGCTAATATACATAGCAGCTTAAATACTCAGAATCGCATAAAGAGATCTTCCGAAGCACAGATTTTTTATTCGCTGGACCCTTGTGCTAGCTTTTAGTGTGTGGAATTCTGAAGAGCCGTCCATTGTACACAGTGAATCATTAAATATAATTGTTTAGCCTACTATCATCGATAAGCTTCTTCGCAATGTACCGTACCAAAAACTATATAGTATAAACATGTTGCACTTCCATACATTGATTTGCAGTATGGTCGTTTTGAAAAGTCCCATAAAAAGGACATTATACCGCTTTTGCTCTAAGTCGGAAACAACTAATGAAGACGATTATCCAATGATAGGAAGCTAAGGCACATACACGTGCTCATGAAATGTATGTTTGTTTGTGAGTTTGTGTGTTTTTCATTTTTCACTTTTGACCGTAAAAAATGTATGTATCTTTATATTATAGAGTCTTTGACTATACATTATCTTTTAACTCCAAAATAGACTTTGAGCACCTAGGGAATAGCTAAGTTGGGAAAAAATGTTTATAAAAAAATTCTTAATAAGCATCATACAACAATGATTTATTTAACAATGAACGTTATTAAAATTTTACAAAATTTAGATATTCACTCGCAACATACTGACACTTGACTTGACCTCTTATCGATAAAAATCGACATAACTAAGAAAAAAAAAAACCTTAATAAAATGCTCCCACAACGATTAAATGTCAGTAAAAACTTAAGCCGATAGTTAAGTTTTTCTTTACTATCTAAATGGTTATAATAACTAAAACTAGTTAATAAACTAAAACAAAACATACTCGTACATAAGTACATTCTAGCTGAAAATGTATCTACATACAGGAATTATGCTGTGATTAAATTAAATTAAACGAGACAAGCAACAACATCGTTACAACGTTGTTTAACATAAATTCCCAACAAATAAACAAACGTTCACACACTCACATACACACACAAACAAACACACACTCAGGATTTTGTGGAGCCAGAAGGAAAAGAAAATGCAAACGACTTATACTTGTACACAAGTGAGTACCTACTTTGAGTTTTGTGGTTGTGGATAGAGGATACAAATTTCCATTTAAGAAACGAAAAGGAAACACACAAACTGATACTAATGTCGCTTTTTCTGCTGCTGCTGGTGAACAATGACAGCCAAACATTGGCAAGACCTCCCTGATGGCTCAAAAGAATTTTTACCTCTTTCGTTTGAATTCTTTAGCTGTTTTAGACTGTTTTAAGCTTGTTAAATTTAGTTTAAGATTTTTCCAAAGATTAAATCACAGATACTGGTAGTTTTTTTTTACTCTGTTGATGCTGAAATTGTTAAGATGTTGTCTTTGTCTCTTGGTGACTTTTTTTCCCCACAAAAAAAGCAAAAGATGGTATCAGTGTTAAATACAATGACTTGAAGTTGAGGCCAACAAAATAACCAAAAAAAAAAGTTGCAGTTGATTTTAATAACAACTAAATACGAGTACGATTACATACATTCACATACTGACACATTTTCTGTCGATGGGAGATGGGATAAAGATTTTGGTAAGGAAGCGATAAGAAGAAAATAACAGTTAAGAATATAACTACACTTAGTCTGCACAGTGGGATCAAAACATCAATTTTTCAAAAATTAACTATTTATGGGAAAATTTTCGAAAATTGACTATATATAGAAAATTTTCCAAAAATTGACTATCTGTAAGAGATTTTTACAAAATTGACTATTTATAGGAAATTTTTCAAAAATTTACTATTTATAGAAAATTTTTCGAAAATTGACTATTTATAGGAAATTTTTCGAAAATTGACTATTTATAGGAAATTTTTCGAAAATTGACTATTTATAGGAAATTTTTCGGAAATTGACTATTTATAGGAAATTTTTCGAAAACTGACTATTTATAGGAAATTTTTCGAAAATTGACTATTTACAGGAAATTTTTCGAAAACTGACTATTTATAGGAAATTTTTCGAAAATTGACTATTTATAGGAAATTTTAAGAAAATTGACTTTTTATAGGAAATTTCAAGAAAATTGACTATTTATAGGAAATTTTTCGAAAATTGACTATTTATAGGAAATTTTTCGAAAATTGACTATTTACAGGAAATTTTTCGAAAATTGACTATTTATATGAAATTTCAAGAAAATTGGCTATTTATAGCAAATTTTAAGAAAATTGACTATTTATAGAAAATTTCAAGAAAATTGACTATTTATTTATAGGAAATATTTTTTTAAAAATTGACTATTAATAGGAAATTTTTCGAAAATTGACTATAGGAAATTTTTCATAAAATTGACTATTTATAGGAAATTTTTTGAAAATTTACTATTTATAGGAAATTTTTGGAAAATTGACTATTTATAGGAAATTTTTCGAAAATTGACTATTTATAGGAAATTTTTGGAAAATTGACTATTTATAGGAAATTTTTGGAAAATTGACTATTTATAGGAAATTTTTCGAAAATTGACTATTTGTAGGAAATTTTTCGAAAATTGACTATTTATAGGAAATTTTTTGAAAATTGACTATTTATAGGAAATTTTTTGAAAATTGATTATTTATAGGAAATTTTTCGAAAATAAACTATTTATAGGAAATTTTTGGAAAATTGACTAATTATAGGAAATTTTTCGAAAATTGACTATTTTTAGGAAATTTTTGGAAAATTGACTATTTATAGAAAATTTTTCGAAAATTGATTATTTATAGAAAATTTTTCGAAAATTGATTATTTATAGGAAATTTTTCGAAAATAAACTATTTATAGGAAATTTTTGGAAAATTGATTATTTATAGAAAATTTTTCGAAAATTGATTATTTATAGGAAATTTTTCGAAAATAAACTATTTATAGGAAATTTTTGGAAAATTGACTATTTATAGGAAATTTTTGGAAAATTGACTATTTATAGGAAATTTTTGGAAAATTGACTATTTATAGGAAATTTTTCGAAAATTGACTATTTATAGGAAATTTTTTGAAAATTGACTATTTATAGGAAATTTTTGGATAATTTACTATTTATAGGAAATTTTTCGAAAATTGACTATTTATAGGAAATTTTTCGAAAATTGACTATTTATAGGAAATTTTTCGAAAATTGACTATTTATATGAAATTTCAAGAAAATTGACTATTTATAGGAAATTTTTCGAAAATTGACTATTTATAGAAAATTTCAAGAAAATTGACTATTTATTTATAGGAATTTTTTTTTTTAAATTGACTATTTATAGGAAATTTTTCAAAAATTGACTATAGGAAATTTTTCGAAAATTGACTATTTATAGGAAAATTTTTCGAAAATTGATTATTTATAGCAAATTTTTCGAAAATTGATTATTTATAGGAAATTTTTCGAAAATAAACTATTTATAGGAAATTTTTGGAAAATTGATTATTTATAGAAAATTTTTCGAAAATTGATTATTTATAGGAAATTTTTCGAAAATAAACTATTTATAGGAAATTTTTGGAAAATTGACTATTTATAGGAAATTTTTGGAAAATTGACTATTTATAGAAAATTTTTCGAAAATTGATTATTTATAGAAAATTTTTCGAAAATTGATTATTTATAGGAAATTTTTCGAAAATAAACTATTTATAGGAAATTTTTGGAAAATTGATTATTTATAGAAAATTTTTCGAAAATTGATTATTTATAGGAAATTTTTCGAAAATAAACTATTTATAGGAAATTTTTGGAAAATTGACTATTTATAGGAAATTTTTGGAAAATTGACTATTTATAGGAAATTTTTCGAAAATTGACTATTTATAGGAAATTTTTTGAAAATTGACTATTTATAGGAAATTTTTGGATAATTTACTATTTATAGGAAATTTTTCGAAAATTGACTATTTATAGGAAATTTTTCGAAAATTGACTATTTGTAGGAAATTTTTCGAAAATTGACTATTTATAGGAAATTTTTTGAAAATTGACTATTTATAGGAAATTTTTTGAAAATTGACTATTTATAGGAAATTTTTCGAAAATTGACTATTTATAGGAAATTTTTCGAAAATTGACTATTTATAGGAAATTTTTCGAAAATTGACTATTTATATGAAATTTCAAGAAAATTGACTATTTATAGGAAATTTTTCGAAAATTGACTATTTATAGAAAATTTCAAGAAAATTGACTATTTATTTATAGGAATTTTTTTTTTTAAATTGACTATTTATAGGAAATTTTTCAAAAATTGACTATAGAAAATTTTTCGAAAATTGACTATTTATAGAAAAATTTTCCAAAATTGACTATTTATAGGAAATTTTTCGAAAATTGAATATTTATAGGAAATTTTTCGAAAATTGACTATTTATAGGAAATTTTTTGAAAATTGACTATTTATAGGAAATTTTTGGAAAATTGACTATTTATAGGAAATTTTTCGAAAATTGACTATTTATAGGAAATTTTTGGAAAATTGACTATTTATAGGAAATTTTTCGAAAATTGATTATTTATAGAAAATTTTTCGAAAATTGATTATTTATAGGAAATTTTTCGAAAATAAACTATTTATAGGAAATTTTTCGAAAATTGATTATTTATAGGAAATTTTTCGAAAATTGATTATTTATAAGAAATTTTTCGAAAATAAACTATTTATAGGAAATTTTTGGAAAATTGATTATTTATAAAAAATTTTTCGAAAATTGATTATTTATAGGAAATTTTTCGAAAATAAACTATTTATAGGAAATTTTTGGAAAATTGACTATTTATGGGAAATTTTTCAAAAATTTACTATTTGTAAGAGATTTTTATAAAATTGACTATTTATACGAAATTTTTCGAAAATTGACTATTTATAGGAAATTTTTCGAAAATTGACTATTTATGGGAAATTTTTCAAAAATTTACTATTTGTAAGAGATTTTTATAAAATTGACTATTTATACGAAATTTTTCGAAAATTGACTATTTATAGGAAATTTTTCGAAAATTGACTATTTATAGGAAATTTCAAGAAAATTGACTATTTATAGGAAATTTCAAGAAAATTGACTATTTATAGGAAATTTTTCGAAAATTGACTATTTATAGGAAATTTTTCGAAAATTGACTATTTATAGGAAATTTCAAGAAAATTGACTACTTATAGGAAATTTCAAGAAAATTGACTATTTATGGGAAATTTCAAGAAAATTGACTATTTATAGGAAATTTTTCGACTATTTATAGGAAGTTTTTCGAAAATTGACTATTTATAGGATATTTTTCGAAAATTGACTATTTATAGAAAATTTTTCGAAAATGGACTTTTTTAGAAAATTTTTGGAAAATTTACTATTAATAGGAAATTATTCGAAAGTTGACTGATTATAGAAAATTTTTCGAAAATTGTCTATTTATAGGAAATTTTTCGAAAATTGACTATTTATAGAAAATTTTTCGAAAATTTACTTTTTATAGGACATTTTTCTAAAATTGACTATTTACAGGAAATTTTTCTAAAATTGACTATTTATATGAAATTTCAAGAAATTTGACTATTTATAGGAAATTTCAAGAAAATTGACTATTTATTTATAGGAAATTTTTTTTTTTTAAATTGACTATTTAAAGGAAATTTCAAGAAAATTGACTATTTATAGGAAATTTTTCGAAAATTGACTATTTATAGGAAATTTTTCGAAAATTTACTATTTGTAAGAGATTTTTATAAAATTGACTATTTATTCGAAATTTTTCGAAAATTTACTATTTATAGGAAATTTTTCGAAAATTGACTATTTATAGGAAATTTTTCGAAAATTTACTTTTTGTAGGAATTTTTCGAAAATTGACTATTTATAGGAAATTTTTCGAAAATTTACTATTTATAGGAAAATTTTCGAAAATTTACTATTTATAGAAAATTTTTCGAAAATTGACTATTTATAGAAAATTTTTCGAAAATTTACTATTTATAGGAAATTTTTCGAAAATTGATTATATAAAGGAAATTTTTGGAAAATTGATTATTTAAAGGAAATTTTTGGAAAATTGATTATATAAAGGAAATTTTTCGAAAATTGATTATTGATAGGAAATTGACTATTTATAGGAAATTTTTTGAAAATTGACTATTTATAGGAAATTTTATCGAAAATTTACTATTTATATCAAGTTTTTCGAAAATTGATTATTTATAGGAGATTTTTCTTAAATTGTCCCATTGTGCGCTCTTCAAAACTCTTAACCATTTAGCCATAAATAATTGTGCTATAATATTACCTTTTTGCAGATTATTGTGATGATCATTCATTTTGGCCTGAAAAGATAATAACAAAGAAAAATATTTGTTAAAAATATTAAAATTACAGGATTTATTGCTTTAATTAAAGCAATTCAAGCTCAATCAAATCATTCGTTTCTATTAAACAAATAAATTGATAAATCTCCAATTAAAGTTTTAGCTGTTTTTTTTTTTTGTTGTTTGCAAATAAATATTTAAACAAATTTGATAACATATCAAATTGGCCAAACAATTTAAACTTTATATGCTCATAAATAAATCTCTAAAAACCTCAAAAATATTTTTCGCCATAAAAATTTTCTAACAAATCCATAAAAAATCTATTACTTTAACAATTTTTAGAGGCAGAGGCCGCAGAAAAAAAAAACAACAAAACAGTCATAAATATTTGTGTTAAAATGAATGCGAATATGAGTGTATAAGTGTGTGTGTTAGCGTTTGTATGAGTGAATAAGTGAATTTAATCTAAAACAAACAAAACCTAAAGGATATAGGTTAAAATTCACTTATTTCCAGCAAAAAAAAAAAGAATTTATTTGAAATGGTTAGAAAAAATTTGCAATATTTTTTTCTATTTTCATATAAAATCAATTCTAACAAATTTCAACTAACCAGCCAAAGCCAAATATTACAAAAAAAAAAACCTATAAAAACAACAAAATAATAATAGAAAAAATATAGGGAAATAAAAAAATCCAAACATGAACATGACCTAGGTTTATATTTTGTTAGAATAAATTCTAAAAAAAAAATTTCGCCAGAACTTAGAAAAAATAACATCGACACAATAAGAAAAAAAAACTAACTAAAAATAAAAATATTCTTTCATATATAAAAAATATTAAAAAAAAAAACGAAACGCTGGAATTCCCCCTGTTGATGGCTACTTTTTTCTATTTCCTCGTCCTTGTGTGTAAATAAGGAGCAAAAAATCGCTACACCAGACGTTATTTGTGTTTTTTTTTTTCCTTTTTTGTTTCTTTTTAAATGTTTAAGTCGTTTTTTTTCTGTCTGTCTGTATCATTTGTCCCTAGTTTTTTTCTTTGTTAGGAAAAAATACAGTTTTCTCACAAAAAATCTTAAAACAAATAAAAAAAAAACAAAAAGAATTATGAAAGAAAAATAGGGGGAAAAAAGTAACCAGCAATAAAATGCTATAAACAAAAGTAGACGATGATGTTGACGAAATGCGAAAAAAAGCAATGAATCCTTGTTTTGTGGTCATCGCACATATACATTTAGATATACATATGTAGATGGTGGTGACGAAGTCCAGAAGTCGGCGGTTTTAAGTTGAAGAATTGTAATTTAAAATATTATTAAAATACATTTTTTTTTCAAAGAAAGACTCTAATTGTCTATTTAGCAAAAATAAATCTCTAAAGAAAATCATGTAGCACACACTTAGGAGCTTCGTAATATACCAGAATTATATTTCAATTCTGTTACCTAACTTCTACTTTATTGAAAATATATAGATGCTTTGAAATCTTTCTTTTAAAATTTAGTTAAACTGGGCCCGAATTAACGCATTCGAAATCTTAGGCAATCATAATTATTTAAAACATGAACTGTTTACTATAGCTTTCTTGTAGTTATTTGCTAAAAGATAACCAATTGTAAAAGAGTTTTAATTGAAATATATATTTTTAAAAAACGAATCAATTTGGATACTAAATTTCAATAAACTTTTTGCATCGAAGTAACTTTGAACATCCCCAAAGTATACTTCACAATATTAGCTTAAAAGTCTGAAGCGGTATTACCGAAGCGGTAATTTGGCCCCTGATTACTTTTATTTTGTCATGACTTCCTAAAATTATGCAACGCCATTTTCTGGACAAAATTCTCAGATTTATATTTTCAGGAAAAAAAAAAAAAACAATTAAGGGTATAATACTCGGCTGTGCTGAATCTTATATACCCACCATCAAGTTGTGTTAAATAAAATCATTTAACTCAAGGGTGCAGCTAATTCAAAATGTAGACCAAATTCGAAAAAAATTTTTACATAGTTGGTATTGTTGGTAAAATGTTTGGACTAAATTCGGTTGCAGTTGCTTTATAGTTCAACATTTAAAAGTATCTAAGTGGTTTCCCTAGTATTTACTTTGCAAAGAATTTAGTCTCAATATATATTAGAGTGGTTCGAAAAAAATAGTTGAGTCAGTCACCCCCTAGGATTAAAGATAATGTAAAAATAATTCTAAAAAAAAATGTTTTTATTTTTTTTCCACGCCTACAAATACCGCCCTTTTCGTATTTTGTTAACTGTGTCGCCATCTTTAGTCCGATCATAACTCTTGATATATCGCTGTTCACGGCTGTATAAGGGCTACATTTCTCACTTTGTTAGTTTCTTACTACCACGTCAATTTCTAGTCATCATTTTTCAAAATTCGATTCGTACCCACCCTAATCAAATCGAGTACAAATCTAGTTTTTTGAAAATTATGACTATAAATTGACGTGGTAGTAAAAAACTAGCAAAAAGAGAAATGTAGCCCTTACAGAGCCGCGAACACCGATATATAAAATGTTATGATCGGACTCAAAATGGCGACACAGTGAACAAAATACTAAAAGGGCGGTATTTGTAGGCGTGGTAAAAAATATTTTTTTTTTTTTAGAATTGTATTAACAATACCTTTGATCCTAGGGGGTAACTGACGCAACTTTTTCTTTTTGTATGGAAGGCGAACCGCTCTAATATATATCTACGAGGGCGCAGCTAATTCAAAATGTGGACCAAATTCGAAGAAAATGTTACGCGAGTTGGTATTTTTGGTAAAATATTTGGACTAAATTAGGTTGCAGTAGCCTTATAATTAAACATATTAAAGTGTCTAAGTGGTTTCCCTAGTATCTACTTATTTTGCACAAAATTTAATCTCATAACCGGGTATAGTTTATAGTGGGCGACCGAGCCTTGCTCGGAGCTTTATGATAAGTATTCGAGGCAAATTTTAAGGTTGTCATATATTTTATTTATAAATCAACCAAGCAACTAAAATAAATTTAGAGAAAAGACGGTACATAAATATTTAATAAAAAATAATTTTGAAACATTTTACACATTTTATCCTACCAACACATGATCAAATGCATAGTTTACAGTTCAATTCAATTTGAATAATTTTGGAAATTGGTCATACTGACTTAGAAACCTCCGTCGGCTCATGCGCAAGAACTTTGCTAAAGATCATAGAATGATCAAATCCACAATTAAGAATTTAATTCATTTTGAGTAATTTTCAGTGGCTCCATCTGTCGGAAATTTGTCATGCCAACTAAGAAACCTTCGTCGGCTCATGCGTAACAACTTTACTAAAGAGCATAGCATGATCAAATGCATAGCTAACGATTTAATTAATTTTTAGTAATTTCAATTAGCGCCACCTATCGGTAATTGTTTTTACCAATTAAGAAAACTTCGCCGGCTCATGCGTAACAACTTTGCTAAAGATCATAGCATGATCAAATGCACAGTTTACGATTTAATTAATTTTGAGTAATTTTCACCTGTCAAAAACCCCCTTTTCTTTCTGTATTTTTGTGTTTCCGTAAGTTATTTATATGGGAGCTATGGTCAAATGGTGATTAATTGTGACAAAATTTTGCAAACTGGCTGGCATTGACATCAGACTTCTTTGTACCAAATTTAGTGGCCAAAGCTTGTTTAGTTTTTCATTTATTGGCATTTAAGAATATTATAGGTGCAATTTAGGCTGTTTTTGTATGTATTTTGTATGGAAGCTATGGTTAAATGTGAACCGATTTAGATGAAATTTTATACGTTGAATAATGATCATATAAGACTTCACTGTGATAAATTTTATCATCATATCTTTTATAATTTGTCATTATCATTAGCGAATAAGTGATTGACCTATGAGAGATTATACGGGAGCTATGGTCAAATTTAAACCGATTTAGCCCAATTTTAATACCAATGAAGAATATTTCTGCCAAATTCCAGTGATATACATTCTTTCGTTAAGGTTTTATAGCAGCGATAACAGACAGCCAGAAGATAATAATTGAAAAAACTACACGATCCCAATGCTTTTTTACTTTTGAGGTGGTCTACTTTGACGCTCATTGGTGCAGCCTGTGTAAAAACAGGGTAACCATAAATGTAAAATTAAGAAAGCTTGGGTCCTCCCTAATAATTCACCCACGCATTTTGATGCAATCAGATTTACAATTTAGAAGATACCGATTTTTTCCGCTTTTTTTTTTTGTTCCAAACCACTGTGCAAAGCTTGCAGTCATATGGATATAAAATATTGTTATCAAACCTTTTGATTTTAAAATTTTGTAGACATTTTTCCAAATACAATTTGTTTACAGAAATTTTTCGATTTTAAAATTTTTATAGAAAATTTTCGATACAAAAATTGTTTTTTAACCATCGAAACGCGTCCAGGAAAGGTTTCAACACCAACATTTTTGGTTTTATCAAAAAACTATTTATTACAATAATAAATAATTGTAATAAATTGGAATCTTAGTGCAATACACTACAATAAAACTTTTTAATGAAAAAATTTCATTTTACAAATTTTCTAAACAAAATTTTTATTATAGAATTTTTTTTGTATAAATTCTTTAATATTAAGAATTTTATAAAAATTTCGCAATACAAAAATGCTCATTGAAATTTTTCTATATAAAAATTTTCATTGAAATTTTTCGTATACAAATTTTTCATAGACATTTTCCATTATAACAATTTTTATAGAAATTTTTCGGTAAAAAAAATTTTAATATAAAGTTTTTGATACACATTTTTTTTATAAAAACTTTTATAATTTTGCCATTAAAAATTTTCGATACAAGAAATTTTGCAATATTTTTTCAACATAAAAATTTCTATAGAAATTACAATTTTTCCAGAAATTTTTGAAATTTTGCACATACTAGCCAACGGCAGCAGCAAGAATGTGGGAAGTGAAGGAAGATGAAAAATGAAAAATGTTTGTGTTTTGTTCAGTCGATAATCTGAGCTTTTACTTCTGGCTTATAAACATAATTCGTAAAGATTGTGTTTGTAAAATAAGTTATAATGCGATGTTTTCGATCTGTCTAAAATTTATGATACTCCTCCTTAAGAGGAGTAAAAGCGTCGAGGAATTTTTATTTCTGCGCAAACATTTTTTGGCTTTTTAACAATAAATTAGTCTCTTACATTAATAAATTTGTAATTAAATGTGAATACTCCTTCTTTTTGAATAAACAAATTTTGGGTACCTGTCTTTTCCACCTATAACCCAGCAAAACTTTGGTAATGGCAAGTACTCTGATAACTGGTTACCTTGTAACGACTACAACATACCATCCGAATAAATAATAAGTTATTACAGAAGTACTTATGTGTAATTAAGATGGTAATTTAAACTGAATGGCCCGGTTCAAATCCCACCAAGGGCAACAATTTTTTTTAGTTTTTTTTTTTATTAAAAGAGTCTTTTTAAATGATTTTTGAATTTTAAAACTAACTCACGTTAATGAAAAAATACCATCATGAGTCAATTTTGATTATGTAGGGGATGTTGAATACCAAACACGATTCTAATTGGTCTTAACTTGGTAAGCCCAACTTATCTGGGTCATCCTTCATCTCAACTGTGGACACACACCTCCTCATGGTATCACCCGGGGAGCAAGTTTAACAACCATTAATATTGTGAGTTAACATGTTCCGAGAGTTGTCCCATAAGATTGATAAAAATGGGTTAGGATTACGGGCTAGTAACCCTCTCTTGAAAAAAAAAATACAATGAAGAGGATAAAATTAGAATTGAAATGTCCCACTACCTAATGTTAGAGGAGGATGTCCGAAACTTCGATAGAAAGACCAAGTAGAGGAATATTTTTCAAAGCTTGGCCTATAAAATTGGAGAATATTCGCACAAGATGGAAATCCATTCTAAAATATGCTCGGGCTTTGACCTTAACAGGTTGTAACATTTAAGTAAGTAAGAGTCAATCTTATGTAAAAACTTATACAAAAAAGAAGATTTAAATTGTTTAAGTTTTAAAATAATTTTAAAAAAGTTTTAAAATAAATACAAAAAATCGTATAAAAATATTTTTCCAAAAATTACAACAAAGCAAAAAAAAAAAGCAGGAGAAAACAAAGTTATTTTCACATGATTTTGGATCTAAAAATAAAAATTGTTTATATTAATTATAAGCTGCTAAGTTTTCAACAAATGAAGTAGCTCAGTGGAAGAGTCTCTGCCTAGCAGTCGGAGGGTCTGGGTTCGAGCCCCCATGGGATCATAAAAAAAAATTTTGTATTTCGTTTAAAAATATATGTTTTTAATAAAACAACAACAAAAAAGTTGTTGCTGTTGTTGTTGTTGCTTTCAAATTGTTTACCCAAGTCATTACTTTTCTGCAATTGATAAGTACTTGCCTCCAATGACATCCCCATGTTAATGTAATGACTTAAACAGCGAATGAGTAAGTAGTTCATGTTCAATAGTTTAACTGTTTAACTCATTATTTGGTAATGAAAAGTTTTACTGGGAATTCTTCTTAATGTACAATTTCTTAACAGAATTTGATGAAATTCGTCACTAATTTTGGTAGAAATCCGCCAATTCCTAGGGATACCTGCTTTGGAATTACACTTAAATTTAATTTGATTAAAAAGTTATGCCTAAACGACTGCAACACTTTTTGCTTAAATTATGCGTAACAATTTACGAGACTTTTTTCAGATAATTTTGAACTTTGTTCTACGATCGATAAATTTCGGTGAACTTTTTTTCGCTCAATCTAAAGAAGAGAGTTTCGCCTTTCACGTGGTTATATTGGGAGTACCAAGAAAAACCGAACCAACTTCATTTTTGCCAAAAAAAAAACGAAATCACTGAATTTTGTAGAGCTTTTTTGATTTTTTGATATCTCCTGAACTATATACGAGATTAAGTTATTTTCTTCTGCAGACTTAAACCAAGATTAGTATATTAATTAAATCGACATCAAGATTAAATATTTAAAACTATATTCGATGAATGAGCTACTGAGTTTGATAAAAAAAATTTAAGAACATTAAGCACATTTCAATACCTTTTTTATAACACATAATAAAACATTTTCTTGAAAGCAATTATTGATCCTTAATACCAAGACTCTTCTCTATAGAACTGCATCATTAGATTTTTTGAATGCAGTAGTCAAAAAATGGCTGTTTTGCAGCAGAAATACAATAGTGTGTTGTGGTGGATCTACGTTTCGCCCACTGTACACATTGCGGTTAAAGAACTACAAAAAAAATCTTCTAAAATTGTCACACGGTATATCATGAGTATAATCATGTGGTTGTGATCAAGTAAAAAGTTAAAGACTTGTTAAGCCACCCTCGTATTTATTTAATTTATCTTAATAATATATAATTAAAACTCAATGAAAAATTTTCATTATAGTAATGATTTTACAATTTAATTTTGGAAGAAAAATCGCCACATTCGATATCAATCGAAAACTCAGACTTTTAAGCAAATCTTGTGTAACATACCTTAGGGATTTTCAAAATAATTTATTTTGCAAAAACTTTATTAAAATTTGATATTTTGAAACATATCCATTTGTTTGTCAAGAAATTTAGTTTAAATTAAATTTTTTTACTATTAGGGAACTATTGACAAATAAGTTACAATGAAATGAACCTTTAATGTTAAATACTATTAAGATTATCCAAAAAGTATGCTACACAAATGTTTTTTTTTTTAAAGGCCCCATATTAAATTTATTTAACTTCCTCAGATTCTCAACAAATGTTTTCATCGAATACAAGTTATTTTGATTTAAATACTCTCCCTCAAGTTATATAGAAATATAAACCTGCAGTTTTGTAACATAAAACTAATAACCCAGTTATCTAAATAAATTCTAGAAAAATTGAAAAAATTCATATGAATACATCAAAAAAAAAAACACAGAAAAATATAACAATTTATTGGCTGCAAAAAACCAGAAACGACATTAAAAAAAATCAACGGTCATTCTAAGTTCAAAGCGCAAAAAAAAAATAAAATAAAATTTTGCAATAAAAGGTGACAGAGTAAACAATTTTTTAGTTCATATTTTTTTAGGGTTTTTGTGATATTCTTATGTCCAGTCAGTCAAAAGCGACAAAAGGAATAAAAATGCAGGCATAGAAAAACCAATAAACCTCTAAAACAATTTAGACTCTATAAAAAGTACGTAGTCGAAAAAGGGAAATAATACATTTTTATTATTTTTTAGAAGTAACAAATAAAACGAGTTTAAATTTAGAGGTAAGAGATTTTGAGTTTTTGAAAACTAAACAAAAGAAATTTGAATATTTTAAAGTTTTTTTTTATAAATTTTCAGAAGCTTAAAGTTTTGCAAGACTGAATGGCTGTTTTAATTTAAAAAGCCAACACCAAAAGATAATTTTAAAATTTAAACAAAAACATGTAAGACTGTTATATTCGGCTAGGCCGAATCTTATATACCCACAAAAAAAAAGTAAGTTTTTCTATAGAAAAAGTAAGTTTTTCTATAGAAAAAGTAAGTTTTTCTATAGAAAAAGTAAGTTTTTCTATAGAAAAAGTACTTTTTCTATAGAAAAAGTAAGTTTTTCTATAGAAAAAGTAAGTTTTTCTATAGAAAAAGTAAGTTTTTCTATAGAAAAAGTAAGTTTTTCTATAGAAAAAGTAAGTTTTTCTATAGAAAAAGTAAGTTTTTCTATAGAAAAAGTAAGTTTTTCTATAGAAAAAGTAAGTTTTTCTATAGAAAAAGTAAGTTTTTCTATAGAAAAAGTAAGTTTTTCTATAGAAAAAGTAAGTTTTTCTATAGAAAAAGTAAGTTTTTCTATAGAAAAAGTAAGTTTTTCTATAGAAAAAGTAAGTTTTTCTATAGAAAAAGTAAGTTTTTCTATAGAAAAAGTAAGTTTTTCTATAGAAAAAGTAAGTTTTTCTATAGAAAAAGTAAGTTTTTCTATAGAAAAAGTAAGTTTTTCTATAGAAAAAGTAAGTTTTTCTATAGAAAAAGTAAGTTTTTCTATAGAAAAAGTAAGTTTTTCTATAGAAAAAGTAAGTTTTTCTATAGAAAAAGTAAGTTTTTCTATAGAAAAAGTAAGTTTTTCTATAGAAAAAGTAAGTTTTTCTATAGAAAAAGTAAGTTTTTCTATAGAAAAAGTAAGTTTTTCTATAGAAAAAGTAAGTTTTTCTATAGAAAAAGTAAGTTTTTCTATAGAAAAAGTAAGTTTTTCTATAGAAAAAGTAAGTTTTTCTATAGAAAAAGTAAGTTTTTCTATAGAAAAAGTAAGTTTTTCTATAGAAAAAGTAAGTTTTTCTATAGAAAAAGTAAGTTTTTCTATAGAAAAAGTAAGTTTTTCTATAGAAAAAGTAAGTTTTTCTATAGAAAAAGTAAGTTTTTCTATAGAAAAAGTAAGTTTTTCTATAGAAAAAGTAAGTTTTTCTATAGAAAATGTAAGTTTTTCTATAGAAAAAGTATGTTTTTCTATAGAAAAAGTAAGTTTTTCTATAGAAAAAGTAAGTTTTTCTATAGAAAAAGTAAGTTTTTCTATAGAAAAAGTAAGTTTTTCTATAGAAAAAGTAAGTTTTTCTATAGAAAAAGTAAGTTTTTCTATAGAAAAAGTAAGTTTTTCTATAGAAAAAGTAAGTTTTTCTATAGAAAAAGTAAGTTTTTCTATAGAAAAAGTAAGTTTTTCTATAGAAAAAGTAAGTTTTTCTATAGAAAAAGTAAGTTTTTCTATAGAAAAAGTAAGTTTTTCTATAGAAAAAGTAAGTTTTTCTATAGAAAAAGTAAGTTTTTCTATAGAAAAAGTAAGTTTTTCTATAGAAAAAGTAAGTTTTTCTATAGAAAAAGTAAGTTTTTCTATAGAAAAAGTAAGTTTTTCTATAGAAAAAGTAAGTTTTTCTATAGAAAAAGTAAGTTTTTCTATAGAAAAAGTAAGTTTTTCTATAGAAAAAGTAAGTTTTTCTATAGAAAAAGTAAGTTTTTCTATAGAAAAAGTAAGTTTTTCTATAGAAAAAGTAAGTTTTTCTATAGAAAAAGTAAGTTTTTCTATAGAAAAAGTAAGTTTTTCTATAGAAAAAGTAAGTTTTTCTATAGAAAAAGTAAGTTTTTCTATAGAAAAAGTAAGTTTTTCTATAGAAAAAGTAAGTTTTTCTATAGAAAAAGTAAGTTTTTCTATAGAAAAAGTAAGTTTTTCTATAGAAAAAGTAAGTTTTTCTACAGAAAAAGTAAGTTTTTCTATAGAAAAAGTAAGTTTTTCTATAGAAAAAGTAAGTTTTTCTATAGAAAAAGTAAGTTTTTCTATAGAAAAAGTAAGTTTTTCTATAGAAAAAGTAAGTTTTTCTATAGAAAAAGTAAGTTTTTCTATAGAAAAAGTAAGTTTTTCTATAGAAAAAGTAAGTTTTTCTATAGAAAAAGTAAGTTTTTCTATAGAAAAAGTAAGTTTTTCTATAGAAAAAGTAAGTTTTTCTATAGAAAAAGTAAGTTTTTCTATAGAAAAAGTAAGTTTTTCTATAGAAAAAGTAAGTTTTTCTATACAAAAAGTAAGTTTTTCTATACAAAAAGTAAGTTTTTCTATACAAAAAGTAAGTTTTTCTATAGAAAAAGTAAGTTTTTCTATAGAAAAAGAAAGTTTTTCTATAGAAAAAGTAAGTTTTTCTATAGAAAAAGGAAGTTTTTCTATAGAAAAAGTAAGTTTTTCTATAGAAAAAGGAAGTTTTTCTATAGAAAAAGTAAGTTTTTCTATAGAAAAAGTAAGTTTTTCTATAGAAAAAGTAAGTTTTTCTATAGAAAAAGTAAGTTTTTCTATAGAAAAAGTAAGTTTTTCTATAGAAAAAGTAAGTTTTTCTATAGAAAAAAGTAAGTTTTTCTATAGAAAAAAGTAAGTTTTTCCATAGAAAAAAGTAAGTTTTTCCATAGAAAAAAGTAAGTTTTTCCATAGAAAAAATTAGGTTTTTCTATAGAAAAAATTAAGTTTTTCTATAAAAAAATTAAGTTTTTCTATAGAAAAAATTAAGTTTTTCTATAGAAAAAATTAAGTTTTTCTATAGAAAAAATTAAGTTTTTCTATAGAAAAAAAGTAAGTTTTTCTATAGAAAAAAGTAAGTTTTTCTATAGAAAAAAGTAAGTTTTTCTATAGAAAAAAGTAAGTTTTTCTATAGAAAAAAGTAAGTTTTTCTATAGAAAAAAGTAAGTTTTTCTATAGAAAAAATTAAGTTTTTCTATAGAAAAAATTAAGTTTTTCTATAGAAAAAATTAAGTTTTTCTATAGAAAAAATTAAGTTTTTCTATAGAAAAAATTAAGTTTTTCTATAGAAAAAATTAAGTTTTTCTATAGAAAAAATTAAGTTTTTCTATAGAAAAAATTAAGTTTTTCTATAGAAAAAATTAAGTTTTTCTATAGAAAAAATTAAGTTATTCTATAGAAAAAAATTAAGTTTTTCTATAGAAAAAAATTAAGTTTTTCTATAGAAAAAAGTAAGTTTTTCTATAGAAAAAAGTAAGTTTTTCCATAGAAAAAAGTAAGTTTTTCTATAGAAAAAATTAAGTTTTTCTATAGAAAAAATTAAGTTTTTCTATAGAAAAAATTAAGTTTTTCTATAGAAAAAATTAAGTTTTTCTATAGAAAAAATTAAGTTTTTCTATAGAAAAAATTAAGTTTTTCTATAGAAAAAATTAAGTTTTTCTATAGAAAAAATTAAGTTTTTCTATAGAAAAAATTAAGTTTTTCTATAGAAAAAATTAAGTTTTTCTATAGAAAAAATTAAGTTTTTCTATAGAAAAAATTAAGTTTTTCTATAGAAAAAATTAAGTTTTTCTATAGAAAAAATTAAGTTTTTCTATAGAAAAAATTAAGTTTTTCTATAGAAAAAATTAAGTTTTTCTATAGAAAAAATTAAGTTTTTCTATAGAAAAAATTAAGTTTTTCTATAGAAAAAATTAAGTTTTTCTATAGAAAAAATTAAGTTTTTCTATAGAAAAAATTAAGTTTTTCTATAGAAAAAATTAAGTTTTTCTATAGAAAAAATTAAGTTTTTCTATAGAAAAAATTAAGTTTTTCTATAGAAAAAATTAAGTTTTTCTATAGAAAAAATTAAGTTTTTCTATAGAAAAAATTAAGTTTTTCTATAGAAAAAATTAAGTTTTTCTATAGAAAAAATTAAGTTTTTCTATAGAAAAAATTAAGTTTTTCTATAGAAAAAATTAAGTTTTTCTATAGAAAAAATTAAGTTTTTCTATAGAAAAAATTAAGTTTTTCTATAGAAAAAATTAAGTTTTTCTATAGAAAAAATTAAGTTTTTCTATAGAAAAAATTAAGTTTTTCTATAGAAAAAATTAAGTTTTTCTATAGAAAAAATTAAGTTTTTCTATAGAAAAAATTAAGTTTTTCTATAGAAAAAATTAAGTTTTTCTATAGAAAAAATTAAGTTTTTCTATAGAAAAAATTAAGTTTTTCTATAGAAAAAATTAAGTTTTTCTATAGAAAAAATTAAGTTTTTCTATAGAAAAAATTAAGTTTTTCTATAGAATTAAGTTTTTCTATAGAAAAAAGTAAGTTTTTAGGCGACAAACAGACAGACATCGGTCAAACTTTATAGACTTTCATATGGATTCAGAATATATATCCTTTTTGGTTTTTGAGCCTATATTAAGGAAATTACAAACGGAATGACAATCTCAATATACCCCCCATTCTTTTTGATGGTGGGTATAATTAAGAGTCAGAGAAAAACCGGAAATAGGAAGTGAAAAAGGACAACAGTGGTATAATTAACATGAACATGTAAATCTGTAGAGTTGATGATGTTGTTGTTGTTTTTCTTGCTATAACTGTAATGGGACTAAAACTCTCCCCCTGACTTGGTTAGTTTTTATTCAGAGAAAAACGCACTTCTAACCCGAACCCAGCCCATGCCCTTAGAGATTTTGTAAGGATGTAAGTAAAGGGTTAGAGATTTGACCATGGTTAAGGTTTGAAAACTCACACTTAAACTTGATGCAAAAAAAATAAGAACTAAAACTCTCTTAAACACAGACACTACTACAGCTAAAGCTGGCCTAAAGCCTTGTCAAAACTACCTTTTTCCTCAAACTTATTTCAAAACTCACAGTGTAACGACAAAAAAAATGTTATAGAAAATACACACACTCCAAAAACAACATAAACGCACTCTCACAAACAAACCCATAAAACTTAAAAATAACACATTCATAGCAAGAAGAGAGCAAGAGCGAAAAAAAGCGTTTCAATACTCAAACCTTTAGACAGGACTAAAAAGGAAGAAGACAACTTTAGAAAAAGTGTGAGTGAAATGGGTGGGAGATGAACTGAAAAAAAATTCAAAACAATTTTTTCGAATTTTTTTTCAACATTTTCTTTTTAATTTTTTCCTTTTTCTATAAAAGTACATCTATGTATGAAAGTGTATGTGTATGTGTGTGTTTGCATTTGTATCCTTTTTTGTATAAGCGTGAGTTTTTTTTTCATTTTTCCTTCTATAACCCCTTTGGCAAGACCAAACCTATTTTGATAATACATTTTTTTCAAGTTTTTGTACAAAGCGCGAAATGTGTTTCATACACGGATTCTATTTGACTACATCAACGTAGTCATTGTACTATCATGATGTTGCCACCTTTACCAAACATTTCGCTTTTAACTGACTCTTACAAACACGCACACACACACACACACATTCAGCAGCGGACTTTAAAAAATCTAAAAAGTTTATATGTTTGGGGTACTACTGACTGACGGACTGAATGAATGAATGGATGGATGGATGGACGGTTGGCTGTTCAGTTTGGTTAAGGGTTTCATGAACTAAAACAACAAAACAAGAAAAATTTTTAAATTATTTTATGTATGGGGTTTTCTTAAAAAAAGCAAAATAAAAATGCAACAAAAATTTAACTTAATAGGGTCAAGAACGAATATACAATCATGCTACATTGGAAGTCCGCTTTATTTAGTTTATTGGTCATTTAACCGTAACTACTTCAAAGTAGAGTACGGGCGGAGCAAAATACTACACCAGATGTATCCACGTGTGTTTAATGACCGTGTTTTACCGTTTCGGCGCCGTTCGCTGCCATTAGTCCTCTGTTACTTCACTAAGTGGAAAAATTTGTGAAATAATTTTTTGGTTTAAAACAGCGCACTTTGGGGCGAATGCCTTCAATAATGGCGATTAATTCAAAAGATGAACTTTAACTTTTACAACCATATTTGGTACCATATGAAAGTAGATAAAATTCTACATCACTAACTGCAAAAATAAAAGTTCTTGGTAGTTTATTTTATTTACAGTGTGTGTTCAAAGTTCAATAATTTTTGTTATTTTTGCGCGAATTGATTAAAAGAAAAAATTTTTATATTTCAAGTGATTATTAAAAATTATTTCACCGGTAATTAAAAATATACAACTAGTAAAATAAAATTAATGAAAAACGGAGGTCAATTCTTTAACAGTTTCGCCGTACCAACGATTTTAATTCGCCTATTTTCGGCGAAAAATTTAATTTTTTGGTCTTTATTTTACAAGTGCTTATTAAATTTATTTCTGTTCAATTTTGATAAAACTGTTAATCAATATTATTTCTCAGTGTATAAAAAATTTATAGTGAGTTTTTTTTTTTTCAAATTGGATAATTTTAACCCACAATTTAACAATATCTTATATATGATATTGTTAAATTTGAACATAAATGAAATTTACCAAGCACCTCCTCAAATTATGACCAAAAAATTACATTTTCGCGAAATTTTAAAAGTATGATGATTATGTAGTAAATATTGCTTTTATAAATAATTAAATGAAGAAAATAAAGAAGCTTTATATTTTTTTAATGATTATTTTCTGAAATCTTTGTTTTGTGTTTACAAATATTTATAAATAAAAAATAATAATATTTTCTAATGTGACTTTTTTAAGTAAAATCTTTGGAGTTATGAATTTTGAAAAAAAACGTATTTTTTGTTAAAACTAAACATAAACAAATATTTAATATTTATTTTATTTATTTAAACAAAAAAAATATTTTTTCTAAAGACACATAAAATATGCTCTAATTTACAATTTAATTTATTAATTTATCTTTTTTAATTCCAAAGTTACAGCAAAAATAGTCAAATAAGACCATTTTATCCAAAATAGAAAAAAGCCCATAAAAGGTTAATAATTTATGTTTTTTCAAAATTTGTTCTTTTAAATATTGGGCTTTTATGTATTTATTAATATTTATCATTAAAAAATAACAATATTTTAAAATTACGACTTTTATGAATTAATCGCCACTTTCTGTACCATTCACCCCACTGTGCAGCGTTGCAAATGCTGCCTGAATATTAGCAAAAGCACAAAAATTCAGCTTTTGCTTTCATTTTATTTAGCTAAATAAAAAAATGTGTTTTCAATACTTGTTGATATAATTTCATACACACACAGAGAAAAGAAAAAGTAGAAGCCAACAAACGAAATGAGTTCGTTTGCTTTGGCTGTCAGCTTCTGCAGTTTCTTTTTGTGCAGCACAGTCAAAGCAATTTGCTTGTATTTGCTGCTTTTGCTGAAAGCAGCTACTTTTTCATTTCCAAGTTGTTTTTATTTAATTTGCTGTTTACTTGAATATTACTGATATTGCTTACAGCACCATTTCTTAGTATTATAAATATACACACATACACACGCAATTACATATATTCCTCCTTGTCTCTTTCTCATCGTATACATAAATACGACACACATAGATATCTTAATACAAAACTACAAGCGCTACGTCGCCTTTAGCTGACTGATTTGAACTTAAAATTATGCTGTGTGTGTTTAACTGTTGTGCTTAGCTGAGAAAACTTCATAGGAAAAAGTCAAGCAAAAGCAAAATGCGAAAAAGAAAAAGAAAAAAACTTGAAGTTGTCAGCATCAGCTAAATTTACAAATATTTCTCTTGGGCTGTGTGCGTCAGCCAAAATAAATGATCAGTCAGCTGCACCAGTCAGCTTTACTTTCTTTTTTTGCTTTTCATTTAGCTTTTGCTGATTTTGCTACTGCAGTTTCAGTTAAGCATAAAACTTATACTGTGAAAAACTGAAGTAATTTTCAACCCTGGTTTAAAATGCAGCTAGTGCACTAACACTGCGCTCGATTTTGACAACTTTTTTTACCCACGAAAGGGAGACCTAGTGGGTAGAAATAAATCAATTATGCTGAATTCAATGACTCTAAGCTTTGTCTAGCTTTGTGTTCTGGTTACAACCAAATAAAAGGTGAAAGTATATTCTTTCGATTTAATAAATAAAATTTTACCTGCATATTTCAAAGAAACATCATATATAAAAAGTATTGCATACATTTAGGCATAATTATTTTCATATTACGAATAATAACAACAATTTGTTAAATATCATTTAATGGGCATTTATGTTTTAGAGAACATTAAGGGGAGATGGTCGTGGCAAATTTTCTTTAAACTTTGTATATATTTCAGTTCTATAACATTGATAATTTGTGGTAAGTTTTACAACATTTGGTGATGATGGGTGTGGCAGATGGCAATGAAAATTTCCACATAATTCAACTTCAGAATACTGACAGTCTGTGCTGAGTTTCATCACGATCGGTTAATAAACAAGTAAGAGTGTTATATTCGGCTGTGCCGAATCTTGTATACCCACCATCAAGTTGTACGAGAGTGCAGCTAATTCAAAATGTTGACCAAATGTGATATTGTTGGTAATATATTTGGACTAAATTCGGTTGCAGTGGTATAGTTACTATAGTTCAATATTTTAAAGTACTTAAGTGGTTTCCCAAGTATTTACCATGGACAAAATGCTGTTCCATAACCGAATATACCCAGTAAAACTTTTCATTACCAAATAATGAGTTAAACAGTTAAACTATTGAACACGAACTACTTACTCATTCGCTGTTTATGTCATTACATTAACATGGGGATGTCATTGGAGCCAAGTACTTACCAACTGCAGAAAAGTAATGACTTGGGTAAGCAATTTGAAAGCAACAACAACAGCAACAACTTTTTTGTTGTTGTTTTGTTAAAAACATATATTTTTAAACGAAATACAAATTTTTTTTTATGATCCCATGTGGGCTCGAACCCAGACCCTCCGACTGCTAGGCAGAGACTCTTCCACTGAGCTACTTCATATGTTGAAAACTTAGCAGCTTATAATTAATATAAACAATTTTTATTTTTAGATCCAAAATCATGTGAAAATAACTTTGTTTTTCCCTGCTTTTTTTTGCTTTGTTGTAATTTTTGGAAAAATATTTTTATACGATTTTTTGTAATTATTTTAAAACTTTTTTAAAATTATTTTAAAACTTAAACAATTTAAATCTTCTTTTTTGTATAAGTTTTTATATAAGATTGACTCTTACTTACTTAAATGTTACAACCTGTTAAGGTCAAAGTCCGAGCATATTTTAGAATTCCATGGATTTCGATCTTGTGTGAATATTCTCCAATTTTATAGGCCAAGCTTTGAAAAATGTTCCTCTACTTGGTCTTTCTATCGAAGTTTCGGACATCCTCCTCTAACATTAGGTAGTGGGACATTTCAATTCTAATTTTATCCTCTTCATTGTATTTTTTTCAAGAGAGGGTTACTAGCCCGTAATCCTAACCCATTTTTATCGATCTTATGGGACAACTCTCGGAACATGTTAACTCACAATATTAATGGGTGTTAAACTATCTCCCCGGGTGATAACATGAGGAGGTGTGTGTCCACAGTTGAGATGAAGGATGACCCAGATAAGTTGGGCTTACCAAGTTAAGACCAATTAGAATCGTGTTTGGTATTCAACATCCCCTACATAATCAAAATTGACTCATGATGGTATTTGTTCATTAACGTGAGTTAGTTTTACAAATTTTTTTTACAGAAGATAATATTTAAGTTCTTAAAATTCAAAAATCATTTAAAAAGACTCGTTTAATAAAAAAAAAACTAAAAAAATTGTTGCCCTTGGTGGGATTTGAACCGGGGCCATTCAGTTTAAATTACCACCTTAATTACAAATAAGTACTTCTGTAATAACTTATTATTTATTCGGATGGTATGTTGTAGTCGTTACAAGGTAACCAGTTATCAGAGTACTTGCCATTACCAAAGTTTTGCTGGGATAGTTTTACATTAATAAGCTGTTTCGTTGTGCCATAAACATGTTGATAGCAGCATAGCAGGTTCATATATTTTGTTAGGAGTTCCCAATGCATCCACCGTATATAAAGTCTGAACCTAACATTGACCGATTGTTAAAAAATTTAATATACTGACTGGTATTAATATAAAGTTTATTTGTGCAAAATTTAGCTGACATAGTTTATAATTTAATAGCTTTTAACTGGCGTTTGTGGCAATTTAGTGGTTACCGGGAGCGGTTTTTATATGAAAGCTATGGTCAAAAATGGACTGATTCCTATAAACTTTGACATACTGACTGAAAGTTGCATAAAACTTGTCTGTTCTAAATTTATTAGTGATAGATTTTACAATTTTATTCAATTTATCAGCATAAATGTGATTCCCGGGGCAGGGTTATATTGGAGCTCTAACTAAATGTGAACCGATTTTACCCATTTTCAGCACATATCGAAAATACGTTTGCTAAATTTTGTCTCTCTAGCTCTTGTAGTTAAGCAACTATCGCGCTTTTCTCTGACGGAAAGACGGACATAAACCGTATTTTCTTTTTGTATTTTTGTGTTTCCATAAGTTTTTTATATGGGAGCTATGGTCAAATAGTAACCGATTGAAACAAAATTTTGCAGACTGGCTGGTATTCACATAAGAGTTCCTTACAGCCCTTTTCGTTAAGGCGCTATCGCGCTTTAATCTGACGGACAGACGGACATAACCCCCTTTTCTTTTTGTATTTTTGTGTTTCCGTAAGTTTTTTATATGGGAGCTATGGTCTAATGGTGACCGATGACAAAATTTTGCACACTGGTTGGCATTGACATAAGACCTTCTCGTGCTAAATTTAGTGATTATATCTGTTATAGTTTTAGATTTATTGGCATTTAAGTGTATTTTAGGTGAAATTTTGGCTGTTTTCGTAAGTTTTTTGTATGGGAGCTAGACTAAATGTGAACTGATTTTGGTGAAATTTTATGTGCTGCCAAGAATTTATGAAAAACTTCTATATACCAAATCATAGCTGTTATAGTTTGTTATTTATTAGCAAATAAGCGATTAACGTAGGCGAGGTTATATGGGAGCTATGGTCAATTTCAATACCAAAATTTTCTCAGAGATGAAGAATGTTTTTACTAAGTTTCAGTGAGCTAGCTCCTTTCGTTTAGGCGTTATCTTGATTTCAACAGACAGACAGACCGACGGACAGACAGACGGACATCGCTCAATCGTCTTAGAATTTCATAAGGATTCAGAATATATATCGTTTTTGATTTTTGAGACAATATTAAGGAAATTACAAACGGAATGACAATCTCAATATACCTCCCATTCTTTTTGATGGTGGGTATAACAAACATTGGGGGCTAAAAAATATTTTCAGCTTATAGTCGCTTTTGATTAAACTTTAAAAATTTTTTCATTAAGTTGATAGAAGCGTATGTAAAAATTTCAAGACTGTATGAGTTCTCCTTATATTTTTTGCCAAGAAATGTGGGCCATCGGCCCACAGTTATATTTCTGCGAAAATAGAAGAAGTGATCCTACAACAATGAAATTAGGTACACTTGTTTAGTCTTAAAAGTAAGACAAACTTAAAAAGACTTTGAAATCCGTCGACTCCTTGAGGTACCTTCCTTGTATCCACATTTTTCACTTATTTGTCCTCTTAATGTATAACCTTACATTTTTAATAGAATTAGATGAAATTAGGCACAATTCTTTTATTAGATCCAAGAAAAAGCTCTTCTTAGTTTGATTGGAATCCGCCTACTCCTTGGGGTACCTGTCTTGGACCCCTATTGTTTCATGTATTCTATTTTCAATGTATAAGGCGAAATTCTCAACATAATTTAACGAAATTTGCCACACGTCTATTAGTTAGTTAAAGAAAGAGATCTACTATTTAAGACCCACATTTTTTATGTATTTTATTCTCAATCTATAAGCCGTAATCCTCAACGAAATTTAATGAAATTCATCACACGTCTATTAGATTCAAGAAATTCATCGCATGTCTATTCGATTCAAGCTCTACTAATTTTGGTTGAAATCCGTCTACTCCTTGTGCTGCCTGCCTTGGACCCCCATTTTTCATGTATTTTTATTTTCAATCTATAAGCCGTAACTCTCATTAGCGTTGTTTTTTCCTATTAAAATGTATGGTTTTTTTCTTTTTTATTTATGCACTTTTTCGAAATAGCTGTCAAAAACTTATTAACAAATTGTTGTTATAAAAGGATTAATAACTGCAATTTGATATAAATAGTTAAGCCTGAAAGTATGCAATGCCTTTTTATTACAAGCAATATTCTTGACTTTTTGTTACAAAATTTTTAATTTTTTCAAAAGATTGACAGAAATTGGGGAATTTTTTTTTAGCTAATTCGAAAGAAAAGCCTTTTGCCTTTAATTTCATTATACTGAGAGCACACAGGTAAGCCGAGCTGACTTTTTCTCCAACGAAAACAGGCAATGCTGAATTTTATAGAACAATTTTCATGGGCTCATATCTCTCAAACTATGTATGCAATAAACTTTCTTTAAATAAAATTGACACCTATATTTTGCCAGACGAAATATTTTCCATATATATATATATATATATATATATATATATATATATATATATATAGATATATATATATTTATATATATATATATATAATTCCCCGACAACATTCCAATTGGAACAAGGGGTACTTCTCTCAGACAATGAGCTGCATCCGATTCTATTGAAATACGTTTTTACGCCGGCTCCGAACGGCGAATGCATTAGTTAGAGAAGTTTTACATAGCCTAATACTCAATAACCAATGGCTTTTTTGAAAATTTATTTTTTCAAGTGTGTCTGGCCGGGGATTGAACTTGGACCTCTGGTATGCTAGGCGGATGACTAACCTGCTATACCACGGCGGTTCACATACACTAGTCTTTAAATTTCAATAATATTATCATAAATTTTTATTTCACAACATTCAGCTGACTTCAACCTATTTTTTCTAAGTGTATATCTGTGGCTAAAAGGACCAATTTCAGATTCCCAAGATTCCCAAGTTTCGCAGCTGTAACACAGGATGGACTTGGTTGTTGTTGATATTTGCCGATATTTCCAAATAGCTCGGAAAGTGCCGAATGCAGATTTTGCCTTATTAATACGCGATTCACTATCCTCGTCGGCGCCACATCCAATAACCTCGTTATTCAAATTGATGTGTGTCGACGGATTTGCGCCATAGCCACCGGGCATAATCCTTGTCTTGGTAATACTGATTTCCAGCCCAGTTGCCCGAGATTTAACTGTGATATAAATATTCTTGTAGGTAGCCTGAGCTTTGGCTTAGAAGACATACGTAATCAGCGTATTTCAACTCCTCGATTCATTAAAGGGGTGTCCATTGGATAGGTGACAAGATACATTCTTGTCTTACTCCGGTAGTAGACAGTTTACCTTTATGTAGGACCCGACATTTAAAATCCACGTACATTGCTCGAACTAAGTTCAGAATTTTCATTGGCATGTTATTATTTGCTAAAATCTATTATACATAGCTCCTAGTGACAAGCCTTTATGAGGTCGATAAACGCTAGGTAAATGGGGGTGCGGAATTCATTACATTGTTCTACACCATTTTCAATTGAGAAATATTCAATTGAAATTGAGAATATTCAATTGAAATTGAGCAATTTTCAATTGAAATTGAGAATTTTCAATTGAAAATGAGAAATTTTCAATAAAAATTGAGAATTTTCATTTGAAATTGAGAAATTTTCAATTGAAATTGAGAATTTTCAATTAAAATGAGAAATTTTCAATTAAAATTGGGAAAACCTTAATTGGAAATGAGAAACATTCAGTTGAAATTGAGAAATTTTCAATTGAAATTGGGAATTTTTGAATTGAAATTGAGAAAAGCTCAATTGAAAATGAGAAATTTTCAATTAAAATTGAGAATTTTTAAATTTAAATTGAGATTTATCAAAATTTGGGACATCAAACATTTAATTAAAAAGTTTTACTGTAGTGTATTGCACTAAGAATCCCAATTTATTACAATTATTTATTATTGTAATAAATAGTTTTTTGATAAAACCAAAAAACGTTGGTGGGGAAACCTTTCCTCGACGCGTTTCGATGGTCGGTTAGACCATCTCATCAGGAGGATTATCCCTAATTCTAGACGGAGCGAAAACCTCACATTATGTATAATTTGAGGGACTGAATAAATACGAATTATTATTATTGTGTCCAACAAATAATAAAATTGAGAATTTTTCAATTGAAATTGAGAAAAGCACAATTGAAAATGAGGTTGAATTTTTTAATTAAATTTGAGAAGTTTTTAATTGAAAATGAGAAATTTTCAATTGAAAATGAAAAATTTTCATTAAATTGAGAAATTTTCAATTGAAATTGAGAAATTTTTAATTTAAATTGAGAATTTTTCAATTGAAATTGAGAACACCCTAAATGGAATTTCAACTTCATTTTTAATTCTGAAATTCTCAATTTCAATTGAAAATTTCTCATTTTCAATTAAAAATTTCTCATTTTCAATTGAAAATTTCTCAATTCCAATTGAAAATTTATCAATTCCAATTGAAAATTGAAAAATTCTTAATTTAAATTTAAAAATTGTCAATTTCAATTAAAAATTTCTCATTTCCAATTGGGATTTTCTCAATTTCAATTTACAAATTCTCATTTTCAATTGAAAAATTCTTAATTTCAATTGAAAACTTCTCAATTTCAATTGAAAATTTCTCATTTTCAAATGAAAATTCTCAATTTCAATTGAATATTTCTCAATTTCAATTGAAAAGTCTCAATTTCAATTGAAAATTTCTGAATTTCAATTGAAAATTCTCAACTCCAATTGAATATTTCTCAATTTTAATTGAAAATTCTCAATTTCAATTGAAAATTTCTCAATTCAATTTGAAAATTTCTCAATTACAATTGAAAATGGTGTAGTACTATTCTTACTGTGTTGATTAGATCAACACAAGATCGATTCTCTCGGAACCAAAACTGATTTTCGCTTAGTGTAGCGGAAACTGCGTCAGATGTTCCTTTCAAAATTATTCGACTTAGTATTTTGCTCGGTATTGGAAGAAGTGTTATACCCCTGTAGTTATTGCAGTCTTTGGAGTCAACCTTTTTTTGGTATTTATACCTTCATTCCAAGAGGTTTATAGAGCTTCTTCTTCTTTACATATTTTGTACACAAATGGGTGCCACAGTCTCGCCGATCCTTCAACATCAGATAAAAGCATCTCCGCTTAGATGATGACATTGCCCGGGGCCTTGTTGATCTTAAGGCTTTTAATGGCGTTCTCCATTTCTCATGATGGTTTTATTATGTTTCAGTGCTTCTTCGTCTGTTATCCTAGACTCCCAATGGAGCATAGGGCCACAAAGTCAGTGCTTCTTATCCAATAGGATTGTTCAATGTTGACTTGAAATATTCTATCCAGCGTATTAATTATTTCCCTTCTCGCAGAGCTTTTTATTATGTTGGATAGATCACGGTTTGTTGTACTGAGCACTTAAACATCTACGTTTTCATTAAAAATAGTATATTTTAAGATTTACGTTGTTCAGACAGGTGCCATGTTGCTTAGGTGAGCCAAATTTGCGGTATACCTTAGAATTCTGGTCATATAAAACTCCTCGGCCTACCTTGAGCACACAATGTTACAAAACAATTAAAGGTTCTTTGAAAAATTAGTTGGACATGTCGTGTACCCAAGTTATTTTTATTGGGATTTTAAACAATTTTCTTAAATTGTTTAGAGGGAAATTTGACAAATAAAAAACAAATAGGTATACCACATTACCCGCACCTCCACTATTCCGTTATCGCATACTAATAACAAATTTAATTTTTACATTTACAAACCCTAAAACCGTCACAAACGCAACAACCTAACAAACATACCCAGTACTTCTTTGTGGGAAAGAGTAGAAAAATTGTTTGGAGTTGTTGGCTCCAAATTTCAAAAAAGAAGAGTATTAGGAAATATATTTCGTATTTTTCCATAATTTGCCAGTTTTTCTTTGCTCTAGCAATGTCCATTGCCCATTTGCGTTTATATTGATGCGTTGGGTGGGCAAGTGGAACGCCAGCCGCAACAGTCAGTCATTAAGAAAGAAAGTAAAAAAATTGGAAAAAATTTAGTATGCGTTTGGAAAAAAAAGCCTGTAAAGAGAAACAGACATGAAGAGCAAAACTCTAGTAGTGGCAAAGGTATAGGTATAGGTTGGTCGGTTGGTGTTAGTTGTATTTGCAGGGACTAGCATTTGGAGTTAGTGTAGAAAGTATGCAGCAGAATTGTACAATTGATTGTGGAATTCAGGCGATCTTTGTATGTAGTTGTAGTGTTACTTTGACTAGAAGTAGAGGATGTTAACAGAAGTAGCAGCAGTTAACATCATCTTGTTGCTGTTGTTGTTGTCATTGATAATGATGATTATGATGTTACTGTTTACTAACAAGATAATGATGATTATTCTTTTTCAAAAGAATGATAATGATGTTTTACTTTTCATAGGTTTGCTTAAGTGTTTGGCTCTTGTCTTTCTAGAATTCGTTTCTTTTTTTTTTTCAAATCCTTAAAATTTTGTTTAACATTTTTTCCTTCATATCCTTTTTGCCTTCGTTACCAAATTTTTCAGTTGCTGTTACTGTTCCCTTTTGCTTTGAATTGTCTGAGTCTTCTAGTTCATCCTATGAAACGTTTCATCTTTTTTACATTTTTCTTACATCCAAAATTTTTTAGCTTTTCCTACACAAACTGCATTTTTACCAAATGTTTTCTTTGTGTGTGTGTGAGTTTGATTTTTTTTCTTCTTTTTTTATAGAAAAATTTCGTTTTTCTTGATTTTTTTTTGTTAGGATTTGTATTTTATTTTGTTGCTGTTGTTCGTTGCTTCCTCGTTCGCTTACTTTGTCAATTTTGTTAACCTTTTTCTAAACTTTTTTTCCCCGTTTTCTGTTTTCAAAATAAAAATTTTTATCGCATTTTTTTCCTCTGTCTGGTTATATTGATTTTTTAAGCTGGTATATTTTTTGTGTCCATTCGTTGTTGATGATTTTTTTCAGTTTTTTTCAAAAAATTTCAAATGTAAAAAATATATTAAATTGTAACCATCAAATGCTAGATTTGCAATAGTATTTGTTTTTAACTGCTTCCTTTTTTCCGTTGTTTTTTTTTTCAGTTTCTATATTTATTTTTCGTTTTTAGCTGCGGCTTGAGGTTGAGCTCTATGAGTGTGTCCGTCTTTTTGTTTTTTTTTTTTTATTTTATTTTTTTATTGTTGGTCATTAAAATGTTAGAAATTTTCGTTAACAAATTTATTTAATTGTATAATTTTGTATGCATTTGGAAAAAAGTTTGTACTGGTTTCTGGTCTGCGGTAGGTTGATGGAGTAGATGCTTAAAGTTTTAGACGAAATATAAAAAATGCCAGTCATACGAAAAAGTCATAGACAGGAAACATTTGACATCCTTAAAGTATGCTTTAATTTTACTTAGTTTAAGAAATAAAAGACTTAAAGTCTTACTTACCACACAAAATCTAAATTATTTTAGATATGTTTGTGTTGCCTACTTTGAGGATGACTTGAAATTTCTTCCATATGAAATTAACTTTACTTTATACTTATTTGCGAAAAGATGTCCAATATAAAAAGAGTTTCGTATAAACTTTATTATTTTGCAAACAGAAAAACAATATTTTAATATCTAATTTTATTAAACTTTTTGTAATATAAATAATTTTAAACATCCTTAAGATATGCTACAAAATATTTGATAAAAAGTCAGTATTTCCAAGGGTTCAGAAATATTTCAACTTGAATTCCAGATTATTTAAATCGACTGCTAAAATATGTATTTAAGATTTTGTGTAGCATACTTTTAGGATGATTTGAAATTTATTCCATATGAAATTAACTGCATTTTATACTTATTTGTGAAAAGATGCCCAATATAAAAAGAGTATCATATAAACTTTATTATTTTGCAAACAGAAAAACAATATTTTTATATCTAATTTTATTAAACTTTTTGTAACAGAAATAATTTTGAACATCCTTAAAGTATGCTACAAAATATTTGGTAAAAAGGTCAGTGTTTCCAGTAGTTCAGAAATATTTCAACTTGAATTCCAGATGATTTAAATCGACTGCTAAAATATGTGGAGGGCTCAACTTACAGCAATATACTTGAAAGGGTCCAGCATATGGGAAGTCTGTGCAACACCAGTGCTCTTCCTGCTACCCTATCGGATGCACTAAATGAATTTCTCTGCTGCAGTTAAATTAAGAGAACTCTCACAATCACAATGAAAATTTGCGATGGTATAAAACTTATTAAGGAAAAAAATACAAAAATTAAAAAATAATAATTTTAGTAACACAAATCCCAGATCTCCTAAAAGGATTTGAAAAATTTCCAAAAATGGAAATTTTTAGTATTTTTGCTCTAGTTGCTTGACCACTTTCAGAGTGACAAAGTTCTATTGCAATGTAATTTATGACAAATTGGTCCATAAAAATTTGGTAAATATTTTTTTACTGCTCACGTGCTTTCGGAGAAATTATGGATCAAAATTGATATTTTCGTAAACAAGAGGTCTAATTCGAGAGACTCTGGTAATAACACCGAATAAATAAGTAGATATTTTTCAATTCAATTATAAACTTTGTAAAGTTTTCTTTTAGAAAATTATAAATATGTTATATGATCCCTCAGAAATTTTTGTAATAATTAAAAAAACTTAGAATACTTTTTACCTAAAAAAACTAGAAGAAATGGTTTATTTTGTAAATATTAGCTTTAAGCACTTTTAACTTTTGACATAATAAAGCTTTTAATACAATTCTTGCTTATATTTAGAAAATTTGTTCTTTTTTAGGGAACTTTAAATCAAGAAAATCGGTTTATATATAGATCAGATATTAGTAAAAATCCGGTGCAGTGTGAAACAAAAATTGAAAATTATATTTTTTCAAGTCGAATATCTTTAAAACCGTAAGAGATAACATATGCATGTATATATGTTATCTGTAGATCTTGATGTATGTATTTGTTATATAATATGATTTTTCAAATCGGCTGGGAAATGACAATAATGTATCGTTTTAAGTGATTTATGAGTCTAAGGTGACCTACATTAGGGGCCGATTGTGCCGCTACTGTAAAATTTAGGCTTTCCAAGTTCAAATCTTAAGCTTCCTAACAGCTTAGAAGTAACAGACTTATTTTCATTATATTTTTGAACCATCCCACTGTAAGTTGTTCAATATAACCTTTACAGATTAACCATCTAAAAGTATGCTACAAAATATTCTTTGAAATTTCGTTAATTTTGACAACTTACAGTGGGTTAAAAAAATTTAGAAAAATAATTCAAGAACTTTAAAACGGTAAACTTGATTGAATTTTACGTGGCTATTGAGAAGGAGTATTCAAGATTAAGTTTAAAATTTGGAGTCTGTGGGTTTATCGGGAGAGGAGCTATATGCCCTCAAACTAGGGCATCTCGGGTTTTTTTGAAAATTAAAAAACGATTCAGAAGTCACATTTTCATATTTTTATAAATAAAATTTGGTATTAAATTTGGTACTAAATGCTCGATGCTCCCATCATAACCACGAGAAAGAAGAAAGTATCTTCTTTAGATTGATCAAAAGTAATTCACCGAAATTTACCGATCGTAGAACAAAGTTAAAAATTTTCTGAAAAAGTTGTTATGCATAATTTAAGCAAAAAGTGTTGCAGTCGTTTAGGCTTAACTTTTTAATCAAATTGTATTTAAGTGTTAGTCCAAGGCAGGTGCCCCTAGGAGTCGACTTGCCGAATTTTATCAAAATCTGTGAAGAATTTTGACTTATATATTGAGAAGAAAAAAGAAGTTAAAAATTTGGGTCGAGGGCACGTACCACAAAGTGTCAAGGGCTCTCAACCAAAATCGGTATAACTTTTTCTTGGATCAATTAATAGATGTTTTAAAATTCTATTGAGAAATGCGGCTTTTACATTGACAAAAAGAATTGTAAAAAATGTAGGTCCAGGGCAGGGAGTCAACTGATTTCAACTAAAACTAATAGGCCTCTCCTTTAGATCATCTTATAGACGTGAGCCGAATTTCATCAAATGCTGTTGACAATTACGGATTGTATACAAAGCAGAAAAATATGTGAAAAATGACGGTCCAAGATAGATACCCCAAGATGCTTACGAATTTCAACCAAAATTAGTAGACCCCTTTTTTGACTTAATTAATAGACGTGTGTCGAATTTCATCAAATTCTGTTGAGAATTTCGATTTGTACATTAGAAAGAAAACTAGGTAAAAAATGGGGGTCTAAGACCCCAAGGAGTCTACGAATTTCAACTAAAATTAGTGGACCAGTTTTTTGACTTAAATAATAATAGATGTGTATTGAATTTCATTAAATTTTGTTTAGAATTGCGACTTGTACATTAAGACGAAAAATATGTGAAAAACTGGGGGCCCAAGGCAGGTAACCCAAGGAGTCGAGGGCTTTCGAAAAATTTTTGAATTTTTCTTTTCTATATAAAACTCAACAAGTATGTGCAAATTTATTGTTATGTTGACAAGACAAAGTCCAAAAAACATCTTCAACTAAGTACTGGTGGATAAAAATGGGCCATTTTTTAAATCTCAATAGGGCGTGACCCCGCCCATATGACAAATATGGATGATAAGATCAAAATAACTAAACCGAATTAATTAAAGTTTTAAATGTGGATAGTTTCTTACTATAGGATAGTTTTTAGATTTTTGATTTTTTTAAAAATGGACCAAGGAGGACCTGGGAATCGAAAAATGGGAATGGAATTCCCCTTTTTTTAAAACTGCATCACTTGAGAACGGCTGGAGCGAAGAAGGCAGGTTTTTAAAGGTTTGTCTGTTTGACCATGCCCACTTTTACGCCCTTTTTATCTAAAATCGGAAAACGACTGCATGGATATTGGTAGTATATAATAGTTTGACTGGCGATTGTTAGACAACTGTTTGACGAATTTTTATGATTCTTTGATGTTTGTTTGATAATTGTGATTGTTTGATAATTGATTGACAGATGACTGTTTAACGATTTTTAATGATTGCTAGATAATTGTTTCATGATTAACTGACGATTTTTTGACGGTACTTTGATGTTTTTTTTATGATTGTTTGATGATTGTTTGATGGTTGTTTGATGATTGACTGAAGACTGTTTATTGATTTTTAATTATTATTCGATAATTATTTCACGATTGACTGGTAACTGTTTTCATTATTTTACGAATGTTCGACGGTTATTAAATTATTATTTTACGATTGTTTGACGGTTTAAGGAGGATTTTTATATTCCGACAAACAATATATCAATATTTATCATCGAAAATGACTTTAATATATTGTATTTGAAAATATTTTTTAAGAAGATTAATATGGCATAAGCTTGAGCTATTTTAGTAGCTCCGACTAAAATCCAATTTAAAATTATATTGAAAATACTATTACAGCAAATGGACTAAGGCAGTACAAAAAGGTAAGTTAAAGTTCATTTTTTAGCCCTAATTTTTACTTAGACTTAAACTAAAGGATAGTCTAAACATATAATATCGAGACTATAGTCGATATAATAGTCTGTCCATATTATAGGGTGTTGACTGTCGAGACTATATTATGCCAAGGCTGTAGTCTATTACGGCTTTAGTTCTGACGAGGTTGTAGTCTCTTGAGACTAAATGTCTGTCGAGTTCAATTTTTTAGACTAAATATAAAAAATTCAATTTCGATAGAAGATTTCTTATTGTTATATGTAATATCGGCTTTATCTAGAACGCATTTCCTTAGTAGAAATCACTTAATTTTAAAGAAATAATTCCATAATTTTAATTAATTTTAATTCTCTATATGTGTTCATATTAAAGTCTTTTTCCCCCTAAAAGTTCTACATTATAATCAATATTCAAACCTTAAAATTTCTCAAAAAAAAATCTTAATTTTCTTTAAAATTAATTGGAAAAATTCTACAATTTCATCCCTATTCTTTTCCAACACTTCCTTTTTTGTTAACCCAATCAATTTTTCTTTTGCTAATTCTATTTATAAAAGACCCCTTTCCTTTCGCAAACCTTCAAATCTCCCCACCCCCTTTCATTTCGTCATTAGCATTACAACAATAAAAATTCTAACAGCAACAACAACAACAAAAACCTGTAACAATGAAAATTAAACAAGAAATCTACAAGAAACAAAACATTATTATTAAAACAACAACAACAACAAAATAAGAAGGAAAATGAGGAAAAAAAGAAGGAAAACAAGTAAAAAATTGAATGAAATTAATTAACTGTACTTTGGAGAAAAAGCTAAGAAAAAATAAACTGAAAAGACAAAATCTACTATGTAAAGGAACAAATTAGTTTGGGCCTAACACCCACTGTGACAGGACCAGTCAAACACACACAGTCTTACACATATAAACACTCACACACAATCACATACAGCCATTATAAATTCACTGTAAATAGAGGAATTAAGACAACTAAGATAAAGATGCTGGCAGTAAAAGTAAGAGAAAATGACTTAAAAAGAAAATATATAAATCCATAAAATATTTTTCAACAAGATTTTTTAAAAAATCAACAAACTCACACACATACACACACACACATAATCGTATGTACATAAATATTTTCAAGAGGAATATGAAATCAACACATGCACAATGAAATGTCCGAGGCATAGAAAGGAAATGTCCTTGGTAACCATTAATCCTTGTAAGTATGTAAGTTAGTTTGCATAAATGCCCTGCAGTTTTAGGAAATTGTAAAAGTTATATTTTTAAAATATTGTTTATAATTTTACCCCACTGTGCACGTTATTTTAACCCTTTAATACCATTTGTTGCTTATAAGCAACATTTTTGATGTTTTGTCATAGTTTCTTTAGTTTTTGTTGTTTTTGCAAAACATTTTTTTTCCCCAACCGAAATTAACATTTGTGAGCATTTAATGTGAACCGTCGCACCGTTTGCAGCAAAAAGGCGTTTTTGAAAAAATCTAATGATGCAGTTCTATAGAGAAGAGTCTAGATATTAAGGGTCAATAATTGTTTTCAAGAAAAAGTTATATTATGTGTTACAAAATAGGTATTGAAATGTGCTTAATGTTCTAAAACGAAAAGTGATAAAATTTTTCATCAAACTCAGCAGCTTAAGCATCGAATATAGTTTTACAGCTTTTAACTTGAAGTCAATTTATTTAAAATACAGAACCTTGGTTTAGGTCTGCAAAAGAAAATAACTTAATCTCGTATAGAGCTAAATAGATATTAGGAATTCAAAAAAGCTCTACAAAATTCAGTGTTTTCGTTTTTCTTTGAGCAAAAACTAAGTTGGCTCGGTTTTACTCGGTACTTCTATTATATTCATGTGAAAGGTGAAAATCTCTTCTTTAGATTGAGCTAAAACAATTCATCGAAATTTACCTATCGTAGAACAAAGTTCGAAATTTAATGAAAAAAGTCAGGTAAATAGTTATGCATAATTTAAGCCAAAAGTGTTGCAGTCGTTTAGGCGTAACTTTTTAATCAAATTGAATTTAAGTGAAAGTCCCGTAGGAGTCGACCGAATCCAACCAAAATTAATAGAGTTCTTTTTTGGGTCAACAGATGTGTGCCAAATTTCATCAAATTATGTTGAGAATTGCGGCTTATACTAAGAAGAAAAATAAGTGAAAAATGGTGGTCCAAAGTAGGTACCCCAAGGAGTGGACGGATTTCAACAAAAATTAGTCGAGCTCTTTGTTGGATAAATTAGTAGACGTGCGCCAAATGTTTTTAAGTTCTGTTGGGAATTCCGGGTTATATACATTGAGAGCCATAATAAGTGAAAAATGGGGGTCCAAGGCAGGTTCCTTCAAGAGTCAAGGGATCACAAGCAAAATTAGTGTAACTCTTACTTGGATCAATTAATAGACGTTTGCCGAATTTTTTCAAACTCTGGTGAGAATTGCGGCTTATACATTGTAAACGAAAAAAAAAAATGGTGAAAAATGGGGTCCAAGGCAGGAACCAAGTAGTTAAGTGATTTTTACCAAAACTGATAGACCTCTTTTTAGGTCAACTAATAGACGATAGACGTATCCAAACCAAAATTAGTGGTTTCTTTTTTAATTAATTAATAGTCTTGTGTTGAATTTCACAAAATTCTGTTTAAAATTTCGAGTTGTACATTGAGAAGAAAATAGGTGAAATAATGGGGGCAAAAAGCAGGTACTCCAAGGGCTCGATGGACTTCGATTTTTTTTCTATCTATATAAAACTGATCAATTGTGCAAAATTGTATCTTTGGAGGGTTACTCATTCTATTTTTTGCACTTCTATATATGAAAAACTAAATATAGCAGGTTAGTCATCCGCCTAGCATTCCAGAAGTCCCAAGTTCGATTCCCGGCCAGATCCACTTGAAAAAATAAATTTTCATAAAAAAGCGATTCACCTCATAACTCAGCTAGCCACTGGTTATTGAGTGTTAGGCTATGTAAAACTTCTTATCTTCTTAGGAGGTAAAACGTAGGTCCCTTTTAATAAGTCTAAAAATAGAATCGGATGCAGCACATTACCTGAGAGAAGTACACCTTGTTCCAATTGGAATGTCGTGGAAATAATACCTGCTTCACAGACACAAGTATCAATGCATATGGCTCAACCATTCTTTTATATCAGACTCCAGTCCAGCTACCCAAGATTTAACAGTGATAGAGTCAATATTTTCTTGAAGGTAGTCTGAACCTTTATTTTAATAGAAGTAAAAAATCGAAACAAATTGGGTTACCTTCTTTCGAAAAGGGATAGTAGAGAGGTGATAGTTGATGAAAAAGAGGCATTAGGCTTTATATTATTTAACACTGCAATTGCAAGTCATGTTTATTTTTAGAACAGTAAAGTTGCGCCACTTGTTATTTTGACGTATTGTTTAAGGTTTTTTTGTCCTACATTCTTTTATTTTACATCCACGGCGTGTAACTTAGCGTAGGTTTATCGCTGATGGAAAAATAATAGAAATTAATAATCACAAAGATCGATGAAAAAAGGCCGGGTCTCGAACCCAGGCTGAGAATGATATGATACTAGTATGCTTAGTAGTCGACGCGCTAACCAACTTAGCCACAACACCCTCAACATTAGCTTAGAAGACATACGTCATCGGTATATTCAAAGTGCTGAAGTTGCTTAAATAATGTCCATTGGATACGGCGTCAAGCATTCAGAGCCGGGCGCAAGATTTTTTATTAACACATCTTACAATTCTCCAAAATTCTCCACAGACAGCTTCTATCGACATTGTCCTTCATAAACATTGCTCTTATACTATTCTTTCACTGTGGATAAGATCAGCACAGGAGCGATTCTTTCTGAACCCAAACAGATTTTCGCATAGTGTAAAGGAAAATGCGCCGGATGTTCTGTTCAAAATTACTCGACTTAATATATTGCTCTGGTCTTGGTAGTGTAGGCTAAACTGCAGTCGATTGTACAGATCAACAAATATCAAAACTCAAAAAAAAGTCATTTGAACTTAAGGTACTTAGGGAAAAATGGTCGGCTATTTTTTTTTCTTTTTTTGCAAAAACTGGACCGTTCCTTGGACCTAAAAAATATTTATGCCAAGGCTTATGAAAGTATTTCTAAAATTAGGCCTTAACTTAGGTTAGGCAGGCAGCCGATGTTAAGTCAGCGTCACTTGGGTCCTAGAAGCGGTCCCTTTGTGGTACCTGCAGGGTATAGACTGGAAAAGAAAACATAGATAATTAATAGCAGGTCATCGGTGAGAGGCTTATTAAAGCCAGCCTGTAGCCCTGATAAATGAGTCTATTTTACCAGTGTCAATACTTGCTAGATCGGATAAATTATGCAGATAAAGCGCCCCCAGGTAGATAGCCCTCGAAATTGAAACAGCGGGGCAGTGGCAGAGATGATGAGTAACCGTTTGCTCCTCTTCGACGTTGTGGAAGCTTCGAGAGTAGTCATAGCGTTGAAGGTTAAGCCTTCTGGCATGCAGCCCAAAAATAAAGTGACCTGTTAGGGTCGATATTAGGTTGCGGAGTCTATGGCGAGATAGAAAAACCCAGCATTTTGAACGTTTATTGTCACAGGTGGACCATGTTTGCTTGGATATTGAACAAGTGGTTTCAACGGACCGGGTGTTCTGCGCTAATCCGTAAAAAAATTGCCTAATTACATATTTGCGGGAGGATAGCGGTAAGCCTGTAAATTGATCGATGCTAACCTGACTCAGGAAAGCAATGGATTTAGCAAGTCTGTCCGCAGTGTAGTTACCAGGTATGTTGTTGTGCCCAGAAAAGTTCGATATTGCAATGTCTTGTCATCTCATTAAGAGATGCCCAGCATTTACTGATAAGAACAGGTGTCGTGTAATTATTAGATTGGGCGATCTTAAAATTTTTGCGAAAGAATAACGCTAGTTTGCCTTGGTGAGTGCAGGCCACCAAACCAGCGCACCATACATTAGTATAGGCTTGACAACCATATCGAAGAGCCAGACAGTCCCCAGGTTTTGCCTATGGCCCCTCTACATGAGTAGAGTGCAATAGATACTTTGGACACCCTGAATTAGATGTTTAGGCTCCAGGACAGTTTTGGGTCCAGAATGACCCAAGATATTTGGCATGGTCAGTGAGCAAAAGTTCTACCTTTTTTAAATTTTGGAAGAGTACAGTTGGGTATTTTGTATTTCCGCGAGAAAAGTACAAGTTCCGTTTTAGTGGGCCGTTAGAGACACTCCAACGGTTAAGTATGTCGAGAGCTGTTTCAAGACGTTGTGACAGGGTGTTAAGAAATTTTCTTGATACTGCTATAGCGACATCGTCCGCTTGTGCGATGATGTTGAATCTCGGAGAATCTGATTCAGGGAGCAGTTTATTTATGGCAGGGTAATACAGGAGAGGGGATAGTACACCTCCTTGTGGGGTCCTTCTACATGCTACCTTGTAGATTGTAGCGATGCCCATGGTTAAGCTGATGACTCTGTAGTTGTAGGTAGCTAATCTGCAAACGAGATAATAGATTTATCGAGACCTAAGTCCTCCATTGCCGACATAATCGACTCTGGTTGTATATTGTTAAAGGCTTCTTCAATATCTAGTGTAAATTCGCTGAACTCAAGAAATTTTTCAATAAAACTAACTAGTTAGTGGAGTGTAGTCTCAACAGATTTACCTTTGTTATAGGCATGCTTTGAGCTAGAGAGGAGAATTGGATCGATCGAAGACTTATAGGTCAGAAGTCGTTCGGTTTAGCCTTACCCGCTTTGGAAATGAAGACAACATTACACCTAGTCCAGGGTTCTGGTACATGAGATAGCTTAAGACAACCATCAGAATTAGCCAGGGCATTAAGAGATCGGCATTATGTTGCCATCCGGACCCGCAGCTTTATACGGGTCGAGTGGACCGTCTTCGAGTGGACTTGAAGACGGTGTAATTATTGGCTGTGTACAGTGCGAACAGCGCGCACCGAAGAAACAATTGCCGCTGTAGAGCAAAGTGTTGAAGAGGACCCGAATGAATCGATTCGCCACCGTGCACAGCAATTGGAGCTTTGTCCATCACCTTTATGGAAGATTTTGCGCAAAGATCTTGGCTTGCGACCTTACAAGATCCAGCTTGTGCAAGAATTAAAGCCGCGAGACCATGCAATGCGTTGTGATTTTGGTGTATGGGCCGAAAATGAGATTGATCTCGATGCTGATTTTCATCGCAAAACTTTCTTCAGTGATGAGGCTCATTTTTGGTTGAATGGCTACGTCAACAAGCAAAATTGCCGCATTTGGAGTGAAGAGAATCCACATGAGACCCTTGAGACGCCATTACATCCACAAAAACTGACTGTTTGGTGCGCTCTATGGGCTGGTGGAGTCATTGGGCCATACTTCTTCCGAAATAATGGTGGAGAGTCAGTTACCATAAATGGAGACCGGTATAGAGCCATGATAACCGACTATTTTGTTCCCCAATTGGATGGCATGAATGTGGATGAGTTGTGGTTCCAACAAGACGGCGCTACATGCCACACAGCGCACGTCACAATTGATTTATTGAAGGAAACATTCGATGAGCGCATAATTTCGCGGAATGGAGCTGTCAATTGGCCACCAAGATCGTGCGATTTGACACCACTGGATTATTTTCTTTGGGGATGTGTGAAGTCGCTCGTCTACGCCAACAAACCGGAAACGTTAGGGGACTTAGAAACCAACATTCGTGGCGTTATTGCTAACATACGGCCCCATATGCTCGAAAAAGTAGTTGAAAATTGGACCTGTAGAATTGGCTTTATTCGAGCCAGCCGCGGCGGCCACATGCCCGAAATCATACTTAAACATTAATGGCATAAAATTATCCTTCCAATAAAGCCAAACTGATGGACATTAAAGCGATTTTCTGGTGTTTAATTTCAATTCGAAGTTCTATACCTCTAAAAAAAACACCCATTATATTTAAACTGCTTCCGACATTTGGACTTATATGAGAGCTAGGGTCAAATGTAGACCGATTATCTCGAAATTTGGTAAATTGATTACAAAAATTATGTATGTAAAAAATAAACTTAAAATTCCCATTACCTTCAGATTTACGAGCGTTTTAGTGATTTTTGTCTCATTTAGTGCGTTTTTAAAGAAAAGTTTGTACGGTAGCTATGGTCAAATGTGGACCGATTTTAACGAAATTTGGTACAGTGATTAAAGTTTACATAAGCAGTATTTAATTTAAATTTCATGAAAAAATATTGATATTTGTGGGCAATATATCAATTCCGGGAAGTGGGACCTATGGGAGGTACCACAAATAATGGACCGATTTTGATGAATTTCAATAGCCATTATCAAAAAAAAAAATGATCTGTGCCATCAAATTATCTTTAGAATTGCGACCTGTAGTTTGATTACAAGGTTTACATGCGGGTCCAGCCGTTCAGCCAGCCAGACGGACTTCGCTAAATCGACTCAGAAGGTGATTCTAAGCCTATTGGTATACTAAAAGGTGGGTCTAAGACAAATATTTCCATGTGTTACATACATCAGCACAAACTTATAATACCCTTTCCACCTGTGGTGGTGAAGGGTATAACAAAAATTATGATTTACGAGCGTTTTAGCGATTTTTGTCTCATTAAGTGCGTTTTGATAGAAGAGTTTGTATGGGAGAGTTCGTATGGGAGCCATAGTTCCACTATCAAAAAAATGATCTGTACCAAATTTCATCAAATTTCAATAGCCATTATCAAAAAAATGATCTGTGCCATCAAATTATCTTTAGAATTGCGACCTGTACTTTGATTACATGGTTTACATGGGGGTCCGACCAGCCATCCAGACGAACGGACGGACTGACTGACATCGCTAAATCGACTCAGAAAGTAATTCTAAGCATATTGGTATACTAAAAGGTGGTTCTAAGACAAATATTTCTATGCGTTACATACATCAGCACAAACGTATAATACCCTTTCCACTTATGGTGGTGTAGGGTATAAAAATTGTTTAACTTTGACTCGAATACCTAGTGTTATTAAGTCAGATATGACCTTAGTTATGTAAGATATCATAAATTCAGAATTGGTGGACTGTACTCGTAATAGGTATTTCTAGTTTTGTTTACTTTATCTTTATTGAATTAGGATAAGATTCGATTAGATTTCTAAATATCAGAGCTAAGGGTCTTTTCTAAAATGTCATGACGAATAAACAAGGACCTATTAGACTTGTAAGTAGCTTGTATCTATTAGACTACTTTAGTAGCCGCTATTTCATTACTAAACTTTGACCTTTTACACTACTTTTGTGGACCCTATTTCGTTATTTAACTGTAGACTTCCGGTAGATAGGAAGTAATGCGAAACGTAAGCTAAATAGTTATTGGTGTTATAAATCGGATCTTTCCGTTCTGGAAAACCGACTAATGCTTAAACTAAATTTGTGGTAGCATCATTTAATGAGGATATATTTCTTTCTCAATTATTATTTTATTAAACACTTGAATGATTCTTATCAAAAAAAAAAATATCAAATTTCACTTTTGCATAAAATGTCTAAGAGGAAAAAACAAAAATAAAAGAAAATGAGCTGCTGCAGAAAAACAATTAAAAAGTTGCAGGGACTACACCTTAAACTTATGCAAAACTCTCAACAACTGGACAAAAGTAAACAAGAAAGTTGCTAAATTAATAATGAAAAGCAAAGAATAAACTAAAGAAGAAAATGTGAAAGAAAAATAAAAAGAATTTTTAAAAATCCTCAAACTTAAAGTTAAACAAAAATCGAAGAAAGGGATATAAAACACTCACACACTTACACATATCGACTTATGTAAATTTCTTTAAAAACTTGAAAAACATTTAAAAAGCTTTTACTTACATCCACATTTCCATTCCACATATAATGCATACCCACTGCTGTGGGATCATGATGCGTTTGTCCTGTCATATGTTCAGCCATGACAGCACTCATCCAATGCACTAGACCCTGTGTGGGATTTTGACCCTGCACTCCGCCTATAGGCATATTCGAGCCGTTAACCAAATGATTTTCTGCCGACGAAGACGTTAAATTTGCAGCTCCAGCTGCTGTTGTTGTTGTCTGCTGTTTATGTTTGCTATGCGATTTATGACTTTGGCTAATTTCTTGATGTTGATGCTGCTGTTGATGTTCTATTAATTCCGATTCGTCAATGGGTTTTAGGGAATTGCTATAGGATTTTGATGAATGTTCTAGATTAAGATGGGTATCGGGCGGTGGTGTAGGCGGTGTAGCTGGATTTGTTAAGTGACCGGAGTCAGTGATGGTATTGTTATTGGTTTCACTTTCCGGATTTACTGAGGGCCAGGCGTAGTTTGAAGGTTTCTGAAATTAGAAAGAAAAGAGATGGACTTATTTTAGGCAAAAACAAGTAAGAAAGTGCTATAGTCGGTCAAGCCCGACCATACGATACCCTTCACCCCTAAGGTCAAAGGTGTTATTTTTCCTGTATAAAAACAAATATTTGCTAAATTTTGCCATCATACAAACATTTTCTCAAAACTTATATATTTAAGCTGTTTCCGTCATTTGGACTTATATGAGATCTAGGGTCAAATGTGGACCGATTATCTCGAAATTTGGCAAATTGATTACAGTTATTACAAAACTTATGTACGCAAAAAATAAACTCAAAATTCTCATTATCTTTAGATTTACGAGCGTTTTAGTCATTTATGTCTCATTAAGTGCGTTTTTAAAGAAGAGTTTGTATGGGAGCTATGGTCAAATGTGGACCGGTTTCAACGAAATTTGGTATAGTAATTTTAGTTTGCATAAGCAGTATTTTTTTTTTTTAATTTCATGAGAAAATATTGATATTTGTGGCAAATATATCAATTCCGGGAAGTGGGACCTATGGGAGGTACCATAAATAATGGATCAATTTTGACTAATTTCAATTGCCATGGTCCCATTGTAAAAAAAATGATCTGTGCCAAATTTCATCAAATTATCATTAGAATTGCGACCTGTAGTTTGATTACAAGGTTTACATGGGGGTCCAGCCAGACGGACGGACGGACGGACGGACATCGCTAAATCGACTCAGAAAGTGATTCTAAGCCCATTGGTATACTAAAAGGTGGCTCTAAGACAAATATTTCTATGCGTTACATACATCAGCACAAACTTACAATACCCTTTCCAGTTATGGTGGTGAAGGGTAAAACTAACGATTAAGTAAAGAACTGTAAACAGAAATAAAATTCGAACTACAACTAAAAGTGGATCAAGAATTCAATCGAGATCTTATACTAGACTAAATCTGAAACGGAAAAGACTATCAAAAATTAAATAAGTATCCAACCGAGTATCGAACTAAATGGAGAACTTATTTTCAAACTCAATCTGGAAACTCAGACTTTTGAGCAAATATTACGTAACATACTCTAAGGATTTTCAAAATAATTAATTTGGCAAAAAGTTTAATAATATTTGATATCTAAACATTCTGGAATTCTTTTACTATCAGGGCACCTTTGACAAAAAGTTATTTATAACCCGCTACTTCGTTAGCGGTACAATTTGAATTTACAAAGTTACAAAATTTATAAAAATAATTTTTTCACTTATTTATCGACTCCGATATAAATTTAATTTAATATGTATGTCAAAATTAGTACCTACCATCTACTGGTGCCATTTTCAAAAAAGTACTTATCACGCCTCCCTTATTTTCGTAGCTGATCCAATTTTTATTGCTAACCCAATTTAAATCTTGTTGATTTTGAATATACATATTACAAAAGTTTACTTTTTTATCAGTTTTTTACCCCTAGTCGGCCAAATTTAAATAATACCGAATACGTGTCCTGATATTTTTTATAAGGAGGTATAATATTACCGTTTTTCTTTTTTAACCCCTGAATTGAAAAAAGTACCAAACACCTGTCTCATATTTCTTCAATGCCAATCGAACAGTCCATAAATTACCATTGATTTAATATCCATAGTTTAAAAAGAAAAAACCTATCATTTAAATTTTTGACCCGTTTTTGTCCTTTGCTACCCCATTAGTCGAAAAAGTACCAAACACGTAATTGATAGCTTTTTGATGTTTATTGCTTTATAAATTTTGTTTCTATAATGATTGATTCAAAAGTTATATATGGGTCAAAAAAGTACCAAAATTTCGTTTTTATCCTTTTTATTCCCTATTTTTACCTCATTTACATAAAGTACTAAAAACGTGATTTTTTATTTTTCTAGTCAATCTAAATCCAATTCAAATTTTGGTTCTATCGATGTTAGTTTCGAAGATAAAACTTTACTAATTTTTCCATTTTCTACCCTAATTTAACCCCAAAACTGTTTAATTTGCAAAAAGTACTGAATACTTGTCCCTTAATTTTATGTGCTTATCTTAGACCATTTAAGTATTTGTTTCTACCACTTTTGGTTAAGAAGATATAGATTTATCAATTTTTCCTTTTTTTTTACCCTCTTAAAAGTACCAAAAACTTATTTTAATTTTCTTTAATGTGAATCGACACGTCTCTAATTATACTTCTCATAGTTAAAAACAAAAAGCCTACTTTTTAATATTTTCCGTTTTCACCTTTTGAACCCCATTTATCGTAAAAGTACCAAGTACATGTTTAATATTTTTTAAATACTTATTGATTGTGGCATAAAGTAAGGGTTTATGTTTATAAGTTCAAAAGATACGATACGTGGGTTAAAAAAAGTACCAAAATATAGTTTTTACCCTCTTATTAGTGCCATTTCCAAAAAAGTACCGAACACATCTCCCCTTGTTTTTCTAGCCTATCAAAATTCAACTTCAACTTTGATTTTATCTGTGTTGGTTTCGGAGATATGATACTAATTTATCCATTTTTTAACCTGTTTTACCCATATGCGGCCAAACTTAAAAAAAAAATCCGAAGCCGTGTCCTTTAAACATAGACCAATTGAACTTTTGTTTCTATCACTCCGATTTTACCAAATTATAGTTTTTACCCTTTTTTATTCTTATTAGTCCCATTTTCAAAAAAAGTACTAAACACGTATTCATTTATTTTTTATCCGATGATGTTAGTAATTTCTCCTTTTTGTACCCTGTTTTACATTCGAAGAGGTCGAATTTCAAAAAAGTACCGAACACGTGTCCCGTTAATTTTAAGTGCTGATCTCAGACCAATTTAGTTTTTGTTTCTATCACTTTTGGTTTAGGAAGTATATTTTTAACGATTTTTATCCCCAAAATTAAAAAAAGTACCAAACACGTATTTTATTTTTTTCAATGTCAATCGACCAGTCAATAAATTATACTTCTGGCTTCATTAGCCTTAAATATATCTATAGCTAAATAACAAAAAACCTACCCTTGAATATTTTCCCTTTTTTACCCTTTTGCTTTTTAATATCTATCGGATGCGATATAAATTGTGTTTCTATGTTTATTAGTTCAAAAGATACATATGGGTTAAAAAAAGTACCAAAATATAGTTTTTATCCTTATTATTGCCATTTCCAAAAAAAGTACTAAACATGTGTCCCCTTACTAGCCGATTCAAATTCAATTTCATTTTTGTTTCTATCTATGTTGGTTTTCTCGACATGATGTTACTAATTTCTCCCTTTCCTACCCTGTTTTACCCTTTAGGCGGCCGAATTTAAAAAAAGTACCGAACACGTGTCCCTTAATTTTTAGTGCTTATCTCAAATCAATTTAATCTTCGCTTCTACCGCTTCTGGTTTAGGAGATATAATGTTACCGATTTTTCTTACCCTTTAAATTTAAAAAAGTACCAAATACGTATTTGATATTTTGTACTTGGCAATCGACCTTCCTATAAATTTTATTTCTAACTTTATTGGTTCAAGTGAAATACAAAGAAAAAGAAAAATGGACCTACCGTAAAATTTTTTCCCGCCCTCTGAATCAAAAGAGTACCAAACACGTGTCTAATATTTTTTTCTTGTTTGAATTTTGTTACTATGTTGTTTGGTTCAAAAGATATACATGGGTTAAAAAAGTACCAACATTTTATTTTTACCCCCTATTTGTCCCAACTGCTAAAAAGCACCAAACACGTGTCTGCTTATTTTTTATAGCTGATCCCAACGCAATTTCAATTTTGGTCCTATGACCTTTACTTCCGGAGATACAGCATTACTATTTTTTCCCTTATTTACCCTTTTTTACCCATTTTTACCCCCTTAGAGGCCGAATTTTCAAAAATCCCTTCTTAGTAGATCTATACTTCGAAACAGGTATCCGCTGTCAAAATTTCAGCTAATTTCAAAAACTGAGCCTAGAACAAAATCAAGAAATGAATCTAATCAAGAACTGAACCCAAAACAGAATCAAGAACTCAATTAAGAACTGAACTATATCATAACTAGAACAGAACTAGAATAGAACTAGAACAGAACTAGAACAGAACTAGAACAGAACTAGAACAGAACTAGAACAGAACTAGAACAGAACTAGAACAGAACTAGAACAGAACTAGAACAGAACTAGAACAGAACTAGAACAGAACTAGAACAGAACTAGAACAGAACTAGAACAGAACTAGAACAGAACTAGAACAGAACTAGAACAGAACTAGAACAGAACTAGAACAGAACTAGAACAGAACTAGAACAGAACTAGAACAGAACTAGAACAGAACTAGAACAGAACTAGAACAGAACTAGAACAGAACTAGAACAGAACTAGAACAGAACTAGAACAGAACTAGAACAGAACTAGAACAGAACTAGAACAGAACTAGAACAGAACTAGAACAGAACTAGAACAGAACTAGAACAGAACTAGAACAGAACTAGAACAGAACTAGAACAGAACTAGAACAGAACTAGAACAGAACTAGAACAGAACTAGAACAGAACTAGAACAGAACTAGAACAGAACTAGAACAGAACTAGAACAGAACTAGAACAGAACTAGAACAGAACTAGAACAGAACTAGAACAGAACTAGAACAGAACTAGAACAGAACTAGAACAGAACTAGAACAGAACTAGAACAGAACTAGAACAGAACTAGAACAGAACTAGAACAGAACTAGAACAGAACTAGAACAGAACTAGAACAGAACTAGAACAGAACTAGAACAGAACTAGAACAGAACTAGAACAGAACTAGAACAGAACTAGAACAGAACTAGAACAGAACTAGAACAGAACTAGAACAGAACTAGAACAGAACTAGAACAGAACTAGAACAGAACTAGAACAGAACTAGAACAGAACTAGAACAGAACTAGAACAGAACTAGAACAGAACTAGAACAGAACTAGAACAGAACTAGAACAGAACTAGAACAGAACTAGAACAGAACTAGAACAGAACTAGAACAGAACTAGAACAGAACTAGAACAGAACTAGAACAGAACTAGAACAGAACTAGAACAGAACTAGAACAGAACTAGAACAGAACTAGAACAGAACTAGAACAGAACTAGAACAGAACTAGAACAGAACTAGAACAGAACTAGAACAGAACTAGAACAGAACTAGAACAGAACTAGAACAGAACTAGAACAGAACTAGAACAGAACTAGAACAGAACTAGAACAGAACTAGAACAGAACTAGAACAGAACTAGAACAGAACTAGAACAGAACTAGAACAGAACTAGAACAGAACTAGAACAGAACTAGAACAGAACTAGAACAGAACTAGAACAGAACTAGAACAGAACTAGAACAGAACTAGAACAGAACTAGAACAGAACTAGAACAGAACTAGAACAGAACTAGAACAGAACTAGAACAGAACTAGAACAGAACTAGAACAGAACTAGAACAGAACTAGAACAGAACTAGAACAGAACTAGAACAGAACTAGAACAGAACTAGAACAGAACTAGAACAGAACTAGAACAGAACTAGAACAGAACTAGAACAGAACTAGAACAGAACTAGAACAGAACTAGAACAGAACTAGAACAGAACTAGAACAGAACTAGAACAGAACTAGAACAGAACTAGAACAGAACTAGAACAGAACTAGAACAGAACTAGAACAGAACTAGAACAGAACTAGAACAGAACTAGAACAGAACTAGAACAGAACTAGAACAGAACTAGAACAGAACTAGAACAGAACTAGAACAGAACTAGAACAGAACTAGAACAGAACTAGAACAGAACTAGAACAGAACTAGAACAGAACTAGAACAGAACTAGAACAGAACTAGAACAGAACTAGAACAGAACTAGAACAGAACTAGAACAGAACTAGAACAGAACTAGAACAGAACTAGAACAGAACTAGAACAGAACTAGAACAGAACTAGAACAGAACTAGAACAGAACTAGAACAGAACTAGAACAGAACTAGAACAGAACTAGAACAGAACTAGAACAGAACTAGAACAGAACTAGAACAGAACTAGAACAGAACTAGAACAGAACTAGAACAGAACTAGAACAGAACTAGAACAGAACTAGAACAGAACTAGAACAGAACTAGAACAGAACTAGAACAGAACTAGAACAGAACTAGAACAGAACTAGAACAGAACTAGAACAGAACTAGAACAGAACTAGAACAGAACTAGAACAGAACTAGAACAGAACTAGAACAGAACTAGAACAGAACTAGAACAGAACTAGAACAGAACTAGAACAGAACTAGAACAGAACTAGAACAGAACTAGAACAGAACTAGAACAGAACTAGAACAGAACTAGAACAGAACTAGAACAGAACTAGAACAGAACTAGAACAGAACTAGAACAGAACTAGAACAGAACTAGAACAGAACTAGAACAGAACTAGAACAGAACTAGAACAGAACTAGAACAGAACTAGAACAGAACTAGAACAGAACTAGAACAGAACTAGAACAGAACTAGAACAGAACTAGAACAGAACTAGAACAGAACTAGAACAGAACTAGAACAGAACTAGAACAGAACTAGAACAGAACTAGAACAGAACTAGAACAGAACTAGAACAGAACTAGAACAGAACTAGAACAGAACTAGAACAGAACTAGAACAGAACTAGAACAGAACTAGAACAGAACTAGAACAGAACTAGAACAGAACTAGAACAGAACTAGAACAGAACTAGAACAGAACTAGAACAGAACTAGAACAGAACTAGAACAGAACTAGAACAGAACTAGAACAGAACTAGAACAGAACTAGAACAGAACTAGAACAGAACTAGAACAGAACTAGAACAGAACTAGAACAGAACTAGAACAGAACTAGAACAGAACTAGAACAGAACTAGAACAGAACTAGAACAGAACTAGAACAGAACTAGAACAGAACTAGAACAGAACTAGAACAGAACTAGAACAGAACTAGAACAGAACTAGAACAGAACTAGAACAGAACTAGAACAGAACTAGAACAGAACTAGAACAGAACTAGAACAGAACTAGAACAGAACTAGAACAGAACTAGAACAGAACTAGAACAGAACTAGAACAGAACTAGAACAGAACTAGAACAGAACTAGAACAGAACTAGAACAGAACTAGAACAGAACTAGAACAGAACTAGAACAGAACTAGAACAGAACTAGAACAGAACTAGAACAGAACTAGAACAGAACTAGAACAGAACTAGAACAGAACTAGAACAGAACTAGAACAGAACTAGAACAGAACTAGAACAGAACTAGAACAGAACTAGAACAGAACTAGAACAGAACTAGAACAGAACTAGAACAGAACTAGAACAGAACTAGAACAGAACTAGAACAGAACTAGAACAGAACTAGAACAGAACTAGAACAGAACTAGAACAGAACTAGAACAGAACTAGAACAGAACTAGAACAGAACTAGAACAGAACTAGAACAGAACTAGAACAGAACTAGAACAGAACTAGAACAGAACTAGAACAGAACTAGAACAGAACTAGAACAGAACTAGAACAGAACTAGAACAGAACTAGAACAGAACTAGAACAGAACTAGAACAGAACTAGAACAGAACTAGAACAGAACTAGAACAGAACTAGAACAGAACTAGAACAGAACTAGAACAGAACTAGAACAGAACTAGAACAGAACTAGAACAGAACTAGAACAGAACTAGAACAGAACTAGAACAGAACTAGAACAGAACTAGAACAGAACTAGAACAGAACTAGAACAGAACTAGAACAGAACTAGAACAGAACTAGAACAGAACTAGAACAGAACTAGAACAGAACTAGAACAGAACTAGAACAGAACTAGAACAGAACTAGAACAGAACTAGAACAGAACTAGAACAGAACTAGAACAGAACTAGAACAGAACTAGAACAGAACTAGAACAGAACTAGAACAGAACTAGAACAGAACTAGAACAGAACTAGAACAGAACTAGAACAGAACTAGAACAGAACTAGAACAGAACTAGAACAGAACTAGAACAGAACTAGAACAGAACTAGAACAGAACTAGAACAGAACTAGAACAGAACTAGAACAGAACTAGAACAGAACTAGAACAGAACTAGAACAGAACTAGAACAGAACTAGAACAGAACTAGAACAGAACTAGAACAGAACTAGAACAGAACTAGAACAGAACTAGAACAGAACTAGAACAGAACTAGAACAGAACTAGAACAGAACTAGAACAGAACTAGAACAGAACTAGAACAGAACTAGAACAGAACTAGAACAGAACTAGAACAGAACTAGAACAGAACTAGAACAGAACTAGAACAGAACTAGAACAGAACTAGAACAGAACTAGAACAGAACTAGAACAGAACTAGAACAGAACTAGAACAGAACTAGAACAGAACTAGAACAGAACTAGAACAGAACTAGAACAGAACTAGAACAGAACTAGAACAGAACTAGAACAGAACTAGAACAGAACTAGAACAGAACTAGAACAGAACTAGAACAGAACTAGAACAGAACTAGAACAGAACTAGAACAGAACTAGAACAGAACTAGAACAGAACTAGAACAGAACTAGAACAGAACTAGAACAGAACTAGAACAGAACTAGAACAGAACTAGAACAGAACTAGAACAGAACTAGAACAGAACTAGAACAGAACTAGAACAGAACTAGAACAGAACTAGAACAGAACTAGAACAGAACTAGAACAGAACTAGAACAGAACTAGAACAGAACTAGAACAGAACTAGAACAGAACTAGAACAGAACTAGAACAGAACTAGAACAGAACTAGAACAGAACTAGAACAGAACTAGAACAGAACTAGAACAGAACTAGAACAGAACTAGAACAGAACTAGAACAGAACTAGAACAGAACTAGAACAGAACTAGAACAGAACTAGAACAGAACTAGAACAGAACTAGAACAGAACTAGAACAGAACTAGAACAGAACTAGAACAGAACTAGAACAGAACTAGAACAGAACTAGAACAGAACTAGAACAGAACTAGAACAGAACTAGAACAGAACTAGAACAGAACTAGAACAGAACTAGAACAGAACTAGAACAGAACTAGAACAGAACTAGAACAGAACTAGAACAGAACTAGAACAGAACTAGAACAGAACTAGAACAGAACTAGAACAGAACTAGAACAGAACTAGAACAGAACTAGAACAGAACTAGAACAGAACTAGAACAGAACTAGAACAGAACTAGAACAGAACTAGAACAGAACTAGAACAGAACTAGAACAGAACTAGAACAGAACTAGAACAGAACTAGAACAGAACTAGAACAGAACTAGAACAGAACTAGAACAGAACTAGAACAGAACTAGAACAGAACTAGAACAGAACTAGAACAGAACTAGAACAGAACTAGAACAGAACTAGAACAGAACTAGAACAGAACTAGAACAGAACTAGAACAGAACTAGAACAGAACTAGAACAGAACTAGAACAGAACTAGAACAGAACTAGAACAGAACTAGAACAGAACTAGAACAGAACTAGAACAGAACTAGAACAGAACTAGAACAGAACTAGAACAGAACTAGAACAGAACTAGAACAGAACTAGAACAGAACTAGAACAGAACTAGAACAGAACTAGAACAGAACTAGAACAGAACTAGAACAGAACTAGAACAGAACTAGAACAGAACTAGAACAGAACTAGAACAGAACTAGAACAGAACTAGAACAGAACTAGAACAGAACTAGAACAGAACTAGAACAGAACTAGAACAGAACTAGAACAGAACTAGAACAGAACTAGAACAGAACTAGAACAGAACTAGAACAGAACTAGAACAGAACTAGAACAGAACTAGAACAGAACTAGAACAGAACTAGAACAGAACTAGAACAGAACTAGAACAGAACTAGAACAGAACTAGAACAGAACTAGAACAGAACTAGAACAGAACTAGAACAGAACTAGAACAGAACTAGAACAGAACTAGAACAGAACTAGAACAGAACTAGAACAGAACTAGAACAGAACTAGAACAGAACTAGAACAGAACTAGAACAGAACTAGAACAGAACTAGAACAGAACTAGAACAGAACTAGAACAGAACTAGAACAGAACTAGAACAGAACTAGAACAGAACTAGAACAGAACTAGAACAGAACTAGAACAGAACTAGAACAGAACTAGAACAGAACTAGAACAGAACTAGAACAGAACTAGAACAGAACTAGAACAGAACTAGAACAGAACTAGAACAGAACTAGAACAGAACTAGAACAGAACTAGAACAGAACTAGAACAGAACTAGAACAGAACTAGAACAGAACTAGAACAGAACTAGAACAGAACTAGAACAGAACTAGAACAGAACTAGAACAGAACTAGAACAGAACTAGAACAGAACTAGAACAGAACTAGAACAGAACTAGAACAGAACTAGAACAGAACTAGAACAGAACTAGAACAGAACTAGAACAGAACTAGAACAGAACTAGAACAGAACTAGAACAGAACTAGAACAGAACTAGAACAGAACTAGAACAGAACGTAGAACAGAACTAGAACAGAACTAGAACAGAACTAGAACAGAACTAGAACAGAACTAGAACAGAACTAGAACAGAACTAGAACAGAACTAGAACAGAACTAGAACAGAACTAGAACAGAACTAGAACAGAACTAGAACAGAACTAGAACAGAACTAGAACAGAACTAGAACAGAACTAGAACAGAACTAGAACAGAACTAGAACAGAACTAGAACAGAACTAGAACAGAACTAGAACAGAACTAGAACAGAACTAGAACAGAACTAGAACAGAACTAGAACAGAACTAGAACAGAACTAGAACAGAACTAGAACAGAACTAGAACAGAACTAGAACAGAACTAGAACAGAACTAGAACAGAACTAGAACAGAACTAGAACAGAACTAGAACAGAACTAGAACAGAACTAGAACAGAACTAGAACAGAACTAGAACAGAACTAGAACAGAACTAGAACAGAACTAGAACAGAACTAGAACAGAACTAGAACAGAACTAGAACAGAACTAGAACAGAACTAGAACAGAACTAGAACAGAACTAGAACAGAACTAGAACAGAACTAGAACAGAACTAGAACAGAACTAGAACAGAACTAGAACAGAACTAGAACAGAACTAGAACAGAACTAGAACAGAACTAGAACAGAACTAGAACAGAACTAGAACAGAACTAGAACAGAACTAGAACAGAACTAGAACAGAACTAGAACAGAACTAGAACAGAACTAGAACAGAACTAGAACAGAACTAGAACAGAACTAGAACAGAACTAGAACAGAACTAGAACAGAACTAGAACAGAACTAGAACAGAACTAGAACAGAACTAGAACAGAACTAGAACAGAACTAGAACAGAACTAGAACAGAACTAGAACAGAACTAGAACAGAACTAGAACAGAACTAGAACAGAACTAGAACAGAACTAGAACAGAACTAGAACAGAACTAGAACAGAACTAGAACAGAACTAGAACAGAACTAGAACAGAACTAGAACAGAACTAGAACAGAACTAGAACAGAACTAGAACAGAACTAGAACAAACTAGAACAGAACTAGAACAGAACTAGAACAGATCTAGAACTAAACTAGAAGTGAACTTAAACTACCTGTACGAATATATTTTGCTCACACTGTAAATTTGAAGTTTATTAATTTAAGAGATAATATTCATTCATGATTTTCTTCGTTTACCTTCTCATTTGCATGAGAACGTTTAACAGATTCAGCCATAGCAGCAACAGCTGCTGCTGATGATGAAAACAATAAATTGCGTGGAAAATGCGTCGAAGTATTTGTTGACGAAGAAGATGTTGCTGAGGATGTATAAGCAACAGGTGGTGTTGCCGAAGATGTTGCAGAATGTTTTAAAGATTTCGTTTCGTTCGAATAGGACTGAGTTTGCGTGCGATTGCAATCGGGATTAAGATGTTGCTGGGAGTATTCTTGTTGCTGGTGATGATTATGATGATGATGGTGGTGATGATGATGCTGATGAGCCTCATTTATATTGTTGCTGTGATGTAAAACAGCTGAAGCAAATAGACTCTTATAGAACTCCGCAGGCATAAGAAAAGGTGAAGCCGACGAGGAGTTGGGAAGATTTGTTTTAAAAGAGCTAAAGGAGGATTTTTGTGCCTTTAAAGGCATTTTGGTGGGATTGTGTATATTTGAGTTGGATGAGTTCGAGGGGGATTGTGATTGAGAGCAGGGGGATAGCATTTTGTTAATATTAGTTATTGTTAATTTTTAGGAACTTTAAATTTCTTAATTTCACTTTTTTGGTTAAAATTGAGTTAAATTTGTATTTTTATTTGGTATAAATATTACAGACAGATTTTTATTTTAGTAATAAATTAAATATTTCGTGGTATTGTTTTTTTTCTTTATTTTTCTACAATTTTATAACCATTAGTCGTTGACTTTATTCCATGTTGTTTGTCTAACTTTCTAACAAAATCACACACATATGCACGAGAACAATAAAAAACTTTAGCACACTTCCGCTTCCGGTTTGTTACTTTTTCTTTTGCAAAGTTGTGTTAGTCCTTTATTGTTGTTTTTATTTTTGGCCCATTTTTCGCTAATACCCATACAATCACAGCCAGACAAACATCCTTGCAAAAACATGTTTTGGTATTTTTGTATAAAAAAATATTTGTTCTAGTTTTTAGTCAGTTTACACTTGTTTTTTTTTTCTATATATTTATATTTTATTTTTTTACATTTTTAGATTTTTTATTTATATTTTTGTTATAGAAAATTTAGTTTCATGTGGCGGCTAAATATTTATTTGGTGGGTTGAGGGTGTACTCCTGTTTTTGTGGCACTTTTTTTGTTAAAGGTCTAAAACTGTTTTTAGACAAATTTATTTAGTAACTTTTTTTGTTTTGATATTTCATTTCTATGCCATTTATTTCGAATTTAACACCCTACACCACAACAGGTGGGAAATCGTTATTTTAAAAAGATATAAAGTCGATAAATTTTATATAGAAAAGCCATCCTTTCGATAACTTTTCTATAGAAAAGTCATCTTTTCGATAACTTTTCTATAGAAAAGTCATCTTTTCGATAACTTTTCTATTGAAAAGTCATCTTTTTGATAACTTTTCTATAAAAAAGTCATCTTTTCGATAACTTTTCTATAGAAAAGTCATCTTTTCGATAACTTTTCTATAGAAAAGTCATCTTTTCGATAACTTTTCTATAGAAAAGTCATCTTTTCGATAACTTTTCTATAGAAAAGTAATCTTTTCGATAACTTTTCTACAGAAAAGTCATCTTTTCGATAACTTTTCTATAGAAAAGTCATCTTTTCCATAACTTTTCTATAGAAAAGTCATCTTTTCGATAACTTTTCTATAGAAAAGTCATCTTTTCGATAACTTTTCTATAGAAAAGTCATCTTTTCTATAACTTTTCTATAGAAAAGTCATCTTTTCTATAACTTTTCTATGGAAAAGTCATCTTTTCGACAACTTTTCTGTAGAAAAGTCATCTTTTCGATAACTTTTATATAGAAAAGTCATCTTTTCGATAACTTTTCTATATAAAAGTCATCTTTTCGATAACTTTTCTATAGAAAAGTCATCTTTTTGATAACTTTTCTATTGAAAAGTCATCTTTTTGATAACTTTTCTATAAAAAAGTCATCTTTTCGATAACTTTTCTATAGAAAAGTCATCTTTTCGATAACTTTTTTATAAAAAAGTCATCTTTTCGATAACTTTTCTATAGAAAAGTCATCTTTTCGATAACTTTTCTATAGAATAGTCATCTTTTGGATAACTTTTCTATAGAAAAGTCATCTTTTAGATAACTTATCTATAGAAAAGTCATAGTTTCGATAAATTTTTCTAGAGAAAAGTCACACTTTCAATAACTTTTCTATAGAAAAGTCATCTTTTCTATAACTTTTGTATAGAAAAGTCAACTTTTGGATAACTTTTCTATAGAAAAGTCATCTTTTGGATAACTTTTCTATAGAAAAGTCATCTTTTGGATAACTTTTCTATAGAAAAGTCATCTTTTTGATAACTTTTCTATAGAAAAGTCATCTTTTTGATAACTTTTCCATAGAAAAGTTATCTTTTTGATAACTTTTCTGTAGAAAAGTCATCTTTTCGATAACTTTTCTATAGAAAAGTCATCTTTTGGATAACTTTTCTATAGAAAAGTCATCTTTTGGATAACTTTTCTATAGAAAAGTCATCTTTTCGATAACTTTTCTATAGAAAAGTCATCTTTTCGATAACTTTTCTATAGAAAAGTCATCTTTTCGATAACTTTTCTATAGAAAAGTCATCTTTTCGATAACTTTTCTATAGAAAAGTCATCTTTTCGATAACTTTTCTATAGAAAAGTCATCTTTTCGATAACTTTTCTATAGAAAAGTCATCTTTTCGATAACTTTTCTATAGAAAAGTCATCTTTTCGATAACTTTTCTTTAAAAAAGTCATCTTTTCGATAACTTTTCTATAGAAAAGTCATCTTTTCGATAACTTTTCTATAGAAAAGTCATCTTTTCGATAAGTTTTCTGAAGAGAAGTCATCTTTTCGATAACTTTTCTATAGAAAAGTCAACTTTTCGATAACTTTTCTATAGAAAAGTCATCTTTTCGATAACTTATCAATAGAAAAGTCATAGTTTCGATAAATTTCAATAACTTTTCTAGAGAAAAGTCATCCGTTCAATAACTTTTCCAGAGAAAATTCATCCTATCTATAAGTTTTCTATAGAATATAGAAAAGTCATCATTTTTATAACTTTTCTAAAGACAAGTCGTCCTTTCGATAACTTTTTTATAGAAAAGCCAGCCATGTTAAAACTTTTCTATAGAAAAGTCATCCTTTCGATAACATTTATATAGAAAATTCATCCTTTCGATAACTTTTCTTAAGAAAAGTCATCCTATCGATAGCTTTTCTATAGAAACATTATATTTTTGAATACTTTTCTATATAAGATTTAAGTCTATGTCACCTTAAGTGGTGTAGGGTACCTTCTAGTCAGTCTTCGCCTATTTTTATTCGTTTCTTACTTGTTTTCAAAATGTGCAACAACCTTGAGCCAGCCGGACTAATGCAATTTTTGAATTGTGATGGGTTGATATTAGACATTCGTATAAATATTTTTTGCCTAAACTTCATGTTTGAAGCCAACAACGACACATGAGTTTGTTGCAGTCAGTCCGTCAGTCGTGTCATTAAGCCATTTAAATATTTAAGTTTTATTTATTCTATTTTACAAAACGCTGATGACGATGACTCTGATGCTGATGATGGGTGATTTAGAATATGGAGTTTTTTCTCTAACATTTTTCTATTTATATAAATTTTTGTTTTTAGTATTTTTTTCTAACCCAGAAATAAAATTGATATGTGTATGTTAGGATTTTTTGCAGGAGTTGAATGGCGATTAGTTATAAATTTTTAGGATTTGTATGTTTTATTATTATATTATTTAGGAACTTTTGTTGCTTTATTATCAATTGGTTGTTAAATTTTTGGTATTTGCACTTTTTTTAAATTTTTGGTTTTTTGTTTTCGCTTAAACTATTAGGAACTTTATGGTTTTCGAAATATTTATTTAAATTCGTTTTAGTTTGTTCACATATTAAACCTAATATTTTCTTTTTTGTTGAATTTTGTTATAATTTTATTTTTTGATCAATTTGTTGTTATTTTTAGGTTTTTTCTAAGTTCATGTTGTTTTTGTTTTCATATGTTTATATTAAATTATATTTTTATTACTCTTGGATATAAATTAAATACTATTAAAATGCAATTTATATTGTGATGCGACAAAAAAACTTTTTATTTAAATAGTTTTATTTTGATTTTGTAACAAATTATAAACAATTGTTTAGATTAATTATTTTAGGTTAATTAATATACATTAAGTAACAATACAAAATTGTTACTTTAGTGATGTAATTATTTATCTAGACGATCTAGTCGGACAAATAAGACATCAAAGATATGATTTTTGTTACACCAGATTATTACACCGAAAACATGTTCAATAGCAAAAAAAATACCAGTCCTTTTGATAGAAATTGTTTAGGGCTTCATTTCTGCACAGATTCAATCCTAAAAATGTTCTTACTATAGAGTATTTTAGTTATATAAATGTTCTTACTATAGAGTATTTTAGTTATATTTTATATATGATTTAGTATGAGATCATATAGTTCTTTACCAATTTTGAGATTAATATGCAAATATATGCAGATAAATTAAAAAGTTTTATAAAGCCAAGGCTTAAGGCTTTAAATATAATTTGATTTAACCCTCTGCGACTGACGTGGTTGTATAGCAGATACAAAAAATAATTAAGTTTTTTCTGAAACTAATTTTCTAGAAACCAATAAAACGACAAATAACACTACTTTTAGCTTTAAAATAACTACAAAAACAAAAAAAATTACAGTCTACAACCTATACTAAACAAAAAGGAATTTTATTAGTTTTACAAATCGGAACTTGAAAAATATATGCAATGGAAATGTTGCTTGACAGTCAACCACATCAATATAATAACTATTCCTTAAACTTAGAACTTAACACTTAGTTAATTATTCCTATCAACTAAAACGTTGTAAAAGATCGGAAAACAATAGCTTAAGAAATGTATGAAGTTGTACATCATCTTTATGGGTTTAAGCTAAATATGCAAATATATGCAGTAAAAAGTTGGTCTTCTCGCCAGACTACCGCACTTACAAAACCTCACCTTATGCATTTGGTTCGACTTACTAAAACTATAGCTAAAATATCAATTGAATTGCAGATGACTAATAGTATAATGTCTTCCTAACGTCAACTTTTCTATAGAAAAGTCTTCCTAACGTCAACTTTTCTATAGAAAAGTCTTCCTAACGTCAACTTTTCTATAGAAATGTCTTCCTCATGTCAACTTTTCTATAGAAAAGTCTTCCTAACGTCAACTTTTCTAAAGAAAAGTCTTCCTAACGTCAACTTTTCTATAGAAAAGACTTCCTAACGTTAACTTTTCTATAGAAAAGTCTTCGTAACGTTAACTTTTCTATAGAAAAGTCTTCCTAACGTCAACTTTTGTATAGAAAAGTCTTCCTTACCTCAACTTTTCTTCCTAACGCCAACTTTTCTTCCTAACGTCAACTTTTCTTCCTAACGTCAACTATAGAAAAGTCTTCCTTACGTCAACTTTTCTATAGAAAAGTCTTCCTTACGTCAACTTTTCTATAGAAAAGTCTTCCTGTCGTCAACTTTTCTATAGAAAAGTTTTCCTAACGTCAACTTTTGTATAGAAAAGTCTTCCTTATATCAGCCTTTCTATAGAAAAGTCTTCCTTATATCAGCCTTTCTATAGAAAAGTCTTCCTTATATCAGCCTTTCTATAGAAAAGTCTTCCTGACGTCAACTTTTCTATAGAAAAGTCTTCCTGACGTCAACTTTTCTATAGAAAAGTCTTCCTGACGTCAACTTTTCTATAGAAAAGTCTTCCTGACGTCAACTTTTCTATAGAAAAGTCTTCCTGACGTCAACTTTTCTATAGAAAAGTCTTCCTGACGTCAACTTTTCTATAGAAAAGTCTTCCTGACGTCAACTTTTCTATAGAAAAGTCTTCCTGACGTCAACTTTTCTATAGAAAAGTCTTCCTGACGTCAACTTTTCTATAGAAAAGTCTTCCTGACGTCAACTTTTCTATAGAAAAGTCTTCCTGACGTCAACTTTTCTATAGAAAAGTCTTCCTGACGTCAACTTTTCTATAGAAAAGTCTTCCTGACGTCAACTTTTCTATAGAAAAGTCTTCCTGACGTCAACTTTTCTATAGAAAAGTCTTCCTGACGTCAACTTTTCTATAGAAAAGTCTACCTGACGTCAGCTTTTCTATATAAAAGTCTTCCTGACGTCAACTTTTCTATAGAAAAGTCTTCCTGACGTCAACTTTTCTATAGAAAAGTCATCCTGACGTCAACTTTTCTATAGAAAAGTCATCCTGACGTCAACTTTTCTATAGAAAAGTCTTCCTGACGTCAACTTTTCTATAGAAAAGTCTTCCTGACGTCAACTTTTCTATAGAAAAGTCTTCCTGACGTCAACTTTTCTATAGAAAAGTCTTCCTGACGTCAACTTTTCTATAGAAAAGTCTTCCTGACGTCAACTTTTCTATAGAAACGTCTTCCTGACGTCAACTTTTCTATAGAAAAGTCTTCCTGACGTCAACTTTTCTATAGAAAAGTCTTCCTGACGTCAACTTTTCTATAGAAAAGTCTTCCTGACGTCAACTTTTCTATAGAAAAGTCTTCCTGACGTCAACTTTTCTATAGAAAAGTCTTCCTGACGTCAACTTTTCTATAGAAAAGTCTTCCTGACGTCAACTTTTCTATAGAAAAGTCTTCCTGACGTCAACTTTTCTATAGAAAAGTCTTCCTGACGTCAACTTTTCTATAGAAAAGTCTTCCTGACGTCAACTTTTCTATAGAAAAGTCTTCCTGACGTCAACTTTTCTATAGAAAAGTCTTCCTGACGTCAACTTTTCTATAGAAAAGTCTTCCTGACGTCAACTTTTCTATAGAAAAGTCTTCCTGACGTCAACTTTTCTATAGAAAAGTCTTCCTGACGTCAACTTTTCTATAGAAAAGTCTTCCTGACGTCAACTTTTCTATAGAAAAGTCTTCCTGACGTCAACTTTTCTATAGAAAAGTCTTCCTGACGTCAACTTTTCTATAGAAAAGTCTTCCTGACGTCAACTTTTCTATAGAAAAGTCTTCCTGACGTCAACTTTTCTATAGAAAAGTCTTCCTGACGTCAACTTTTCTATAGAAAAGTCTTCCTGACGTCAACTTTTCTATAGAAAAGTCTTCCTGGCGTCAACTTTTCTATAGAAAAGTCTTCCTGACGTCAACTTTTCTATAGAAAAGTCTTCCTGACGTCAACTTTTCTATAGAAAAGTCTTCCTGACGTCAACTTTTCTATAGAAAAGTCTTCCTGACGTCAACTTTTCTATAGAAAAGTCTTCCTGACGTCAACTTTTCTATAGAAAAGTCTTCCTGACGTCAACTTTTCTATAGAAAAGTCTTCCTGACGTCAACTTTTCTATAGAAAAGTCTTCCTGACGTCAACTTTTCTATAGAAAAGTCTTCTTGAATTCAACTTTTCTATAGAAAAGTCTTCCTGACGTCAACTTTTCTATAGAAAAGTCTTCCTGACGTCAACTTTTCGATAGAAAAGTCTTCCTGACGTCAACTTTTCTATAGAAAAGTCTTCCTGACGTCAACTTTTCTATAGAAAAGTCTTCCTGACGTCAACTTTTCTATAGAAAAGTCTTCCTGACGTCAACTTTTCTATAGAAAAGTCTTCCTGACGTCAACTTTTCTATAGAAAAGTCTTCCTAACGTCAACTTTTCTATAGAAAAGTCTTCCTGACGTCAACTTTTCTATAGAAAAGTCTTCCTGACGTCAACTTTTCTATAGAAAAGTCTTCCTGACGTCAACTTTTCTATAGAAAAGTCTTCCTGACGTCAACTTTTCTATAGAAAAGTCTTCCTGACGTCAACTTTTCTATAGAAAAGTCTTCCTGACGTCAACTTTTCTATAGAAAAGTTTTCCTGACTTCAACTTTTCTATAGAAAAGTCTTCCTGACGTCAACTTTTCTATAGAAAGTCTTCCTGACGTCAACTTTTCTATAGAAAAGTCTTCCTGACGTCAACTTTTCTATAGAAAAGTCTTCCTGACGTCAACTTTTCTATAGAAAAGTCTTCCTGACGTCAACTTTTCTATAGAAAAGTCTTCCTGACGTCAACTTTTCTATAGAAAAGTCTTCCTGACGTCAACTTTTCTATAGAAAAGTCTTCTTGACGTCAACTTTTCTATAGAAAAGTCTTCCTGACGTCAACTTTTCTATAGAAAAGTCTTCCTGACGTCAACTTTTCTATAGAAAAGTCTTCCTGACGTCAACTTTTCTACAGAAAAGTCTTCCTGACGTCAACTTTTCTATAGAAAAGTCTTCCTGACGTCAACTTTTCTATAGAAAAGTCTTCCTGACGTCAACTTTTCTATAGAAAAGTCTTCCTGACGTCAACTTTTCTATAGAAAAGTCTTCCTGACGTCAACTTTTCTATAGAAAAGTCTTCCTGACGTCAACTTTTCTATAGAAAAGTCTTCCTGACGTCAACTTTTCTATAGAAAAGTCTTCCTGACGTCAACTTTTCTATAGAAAAGTCTTCCTGACGTCAACTTTTCTATAGAAAAGTCTTCCTAACGTCAACTTTTCTATAGAAAAGTCTTCCTAACGTCAACTTTTCTATAGAAATGTCATCCTGTCGTCAACTTTTCTATAGAAATGTCATCCTGTCGTCAACTTTTCTATAGAAATGTCATCCTGTCGTCAACTTTTCTATAGAAATGTCTTCCTGTCGTCAACTTTTCTTTAGAAATGTCTTCCTGTCGTCAACTTTTCTATAGAAATGTCTTCCTGTCGTCAACTTTTCTATAGAAATGTCTTCCTGTCGTCAACTTTTCTATAGAAATGTCTTCCTGTCGTCAACTTTTCTATAGAAAGGTCTTCCTGTCGTCAACTTTTCTATAGAAATGTCTTCCTGTCGTCAACTTTTCTATAGAAATGTCTTCCTGTCGTCAACTTTTCTATAGAAAAGTCTTCCTGTCGTTAACTTTTCTTTAGAAATGTCTTCCTGACGTCAAATTTTCTTTAGAAATTTCTTCCTGTCGTCAACTTTTTTTAGAAATGTCTTCCTTTCGTCAACTTTTCTTTAAAAATGTGTTCCTGTCGTCAACTTTTCATTAGAAATGTCTTCCTTTTGACAACTTTTCTTTAGAAATATCGTCCTAACGTCAACTTTTCTTAAGAAATGTCTTCCTTTTCTTTAGAAATGTCCTCCTTTTGTCAACTTTTTTTTATAAATGTCTTCCTGTCTTCAACTTTTCTTTAGAAATGTCTTTCTGTCGTCAACGTTTTTTTTAGAAATGTCTTCCCGTTGTCAACTTTTCTTTAGAAATGTCATGATCTACATTTTTTAAAGATTTTGGGCTAAATATGCAAACATATGCAGATGTTTCTTGTATTGCTGGAAAGCTGAGATTGCTGACTTTTGCTGAGAATTAGTTTTATTGTTGTAGTTTTAACTAGTATATTTAAAATTTTCTGCAAAAACTGGGAAACAGAATATCAGAAAAAACTAGCTTACAGCTTATGACTTTAAGGGTTTTGTAAGAAATAGATCTATATTTAGGTATGTCAGACTAAAGTTATTTTTACGACATCAGTTTGCTTAAAATTTATGCACAGTATTTATGTTAAGAAACATTTGATAAGATTTATTGAAACTAAAGCGACAAGTTAAAAGGAATAATAAACACTTTTTTCATTTGAAAATTTTTATTTGTAGGCAAGCGCTCTTAAAGAATCTCTTTAAGTCTGTACTTTCATAATTTTAAATATCACTTATATGTTTTCAGGTTTTTTGTACTATTAAGGCACAATATTTTATTAGATCATGTTAGTCTTTTTAGATTTTTGGCAAAATATGCAAATATATGCAGGTAATTTTTTTACTGTTGAAAAGCTGAGATGTATATCTATTAAAGTTCATGCTTGGAAATACTCTATTTCAAGCTTAAATTACTTATACGCCTTCAGTTACTTTAAGATTTTTTTCAATTTTATTTATCTTGAACACTTTTGGGGATATTTATTGGCAAAGACAGGTTTAAAAGGTATATTTACTTGAAATTTCTTATACATTTTAAGATTGTCACTATCTCTTTTTCACTCTCTTTATCGTTCTCTTTAGTTGTGTAGGTAAATGATCTTTGAATGTATTCTTTTTAAATTAAATACTACTTATATTCTCTTTAGTTGTGTAGGTAAATGATCTTTGAATGTATTCTTTTTAAATTAAATACTACTTATATGTTTAAATTTATTTATAATGTTACATTTACTAAATATTTTGGGTGAATTGATTGAAAATGATATGTAACTCTAATAGGAATATTGAGGAAGTTCTTGTATATTTAAAGAGTATTACTTATAAGCACTTTCTTTATTTTTAGTTATGCAGGAATTTACTATTTTATAAATTAGATCATGACACTTTTTTTAAGATTTTAGACATAATATGCAAATATATGCAGTTAATTTATATATTGTTGGAAAGCTGAAATTCATATCAAATCAAGTGTTTGCTTTCAAAGGATCTATTTTAAACCAATATTACTTGCACGCCTTCACTTTACTTAAAGATTTTTTAAATTTAATTTTTCTTAAACACTTTTGGGTCTATTTATTGGCAAAATATGCTAATATATGCAGTTAATTTTTTTACTGTTGGAAAGCTGTTATGTATATCTACTAAAATACATGCTTGGAAATACTCTATTTCAAACAATTATTACTTATACGCCTTCAGTTTCTTTCAGTTTTTTTCAAAATTATTTATCTTAAACATTTTTGGGGGTATTTATTGGTAAAGACAAGTCTAAAAGGAATATTGTATTGAAATTTTGTATACACTTGAAGAGTATCACTAACTCTCTTTCACTCTCTCTCTCTCTCTTGTTGTCTTTAGTATACTTTGAATGTATTCTTTTTAAAATAAATATTACTCATATGCCATAAGTTTGTTTAAATTAATTTATATGTTTATGTTTACATTTACTAAACATTTTGGTTGAATTGATTGATAATGAAATATTGAGGAAGTTCTTATATATTTGAAGGGTATAACTTATAAACACTTTCTTTCTTTTTAGTTATGCAGGAATTTACTATTTTATAAATTAGATCATGACACTTTTTTTAGATTTTAGATATAATATGCAAATATATGCAGTTAATTTATATATTGTTGGAAAGCTGAGATTCATATCAAAACAGATATATACTTCAAAATACTCTATTTCAAATAAATAATACTTTTAGTCCTTCATTTTCTTAAATATTTTTTTAATTTTATTTTTCCTTAACACTCTTGGGGGTATTTATTGGCAAAATATGCAAATATATGCAGATAATTTATCTTATGCTAGAAAGCTGACATGTATATCCACTAAAATACTTGCTTGAAAATACTCTATTTCGAACTATTATTACTCATACGCCTTCATTTACTTAAAAATTTTTTAAAATTTTATTTTTCTTAAACACTTTTGGGGGTATTTATTGGTAAAGACCAGTTTAAAAAGAAAATTGGCTTTTTATGCATTTAAAGAGTACCACCATGAGTTCTCTTACTCTCTTGCTCTCTCTCTCTCTCTTTCTCACTGTCTTGTTCTCTTTAGTTGTGTTATTTTATTATTTAAAAAATTAATATTACTTATACGTTATACGATTTTGTTTTTAAATTAAGATTATAAAAGACTTTTTAGGGCAACTTTTTTGTGGTTTAAGAACATTTTTAAAGTTAAATTGAAAACACTGACCCATTTATTGGGACTTAAGGTATTTTCTTAAAGGATTTAAAACACTTTTTCATTAATTTGGAAGTATTATTCAAACTTTTCTTAAATGTTAAAAATTATTTAAGTAACTTTTTTTAATCAATAGGATTTCACTTTTTAAAAATTTTCTTTGGGATTTTATGGGTTTTCGGGGGATTTTTGGCCAGTTATTAATTTGTTATAAATTTATTTCTTATTTTAACTGAATTTCTGTTTTGTATATTATTTGGTTTTATAAGAAAGCGCGCTATTTTGTGATTTTTGTTTAATGTCAGCCATCTCCTCCAATATGTGAACATCATCTTGGCTACGTATGCTGGAAACAACTGGAGTTTTTTTGAAAAGGCATCACTAAACCAAGCGTTACGTTACGTTTCCCATTTTTTTCAGTTGCTGTTTTATTATAGTTTTTTTTTTCATTTTTAATATTGTTTTTTTTTTCTTCTTCATTTTTTGTATTTTTTTCGAGGCTCTATATGTTGTGAATGTTTTGTAGTGGGGATTTTTATGTGTTTTTTCCTTATTCTTGTTTTTTTTTTTGCTTCTTATTATTTTTTATTTCCACTAGTCGTCGACGATGTCGACTAGTGCTATTATTACTAGGTACTACTAGTAGAGCTCTAGTAGTAGTATTTTTTTTATAAATTTTTTGCAACTTCTTCTCTAAAAGTAGTAGTTTTTGCTATTGTAGCTGGATTTTTATATTTTTTCATTTCTTAAAAGCAGCTGCAAGCAGGACTTTTTAAGATGTGAACCTTCCACCGTCAAACGGGCGAAGGAAAAAAAATATAAAATTATTGTATGAGCTAAAGGAAAAAAACAAAACTAACGCCAAGAGATGAGGAAAAAATAAAGAATTGTATATCAGCATCAGTAATATGTAGCATGAAGCTTACAAACATTTGCAAGAAGCAGCGGCAACGACATTACAGCGAACAAAAAAAATATAAGGAAAATATAGGAAGAGATTGATTTTCTTTTATACGTTTTTAGCGATTTTTTTTTATTTCCTCTAACAGCGACTACTACAAAAGCAACAACAACATTAAAAACATCAGCAACAACCTTAATAGCAGCAGCCAACATCTTTGAAATGTATTCTATTTCTATATGTTGTCGTTTATATTTTTTTGATCCTGCCACTATGTCCTGTTTTTTTTGCTTTCCTTGAAAAAAATTTTCCCCCGTTTGTTATTATTCGTAACTTATATTTTTTCTTAGAATAAAGTGGGGTTTCCATTATATTTTTTCCCTGCTTCTGCTGTTGTTTGATTGCATTTACGTATGTAATTGTCTGTATGTGTGTGAGTGTTTTGATCCTTTTTTGTGCAAGTTAAGGTCTTTTCACCATAAGTAGACCTTAGTGTGTTTAGTTGCTAGGATATCTTAGAAATAGTGAAAACATATATTTTTACTATACTTTTTTTTTCTTTGACTAGTATCCATCCAGCTTTAGCTAAAATGTCCTGGGTAAGCGCTATAGCAGTTGCTGCTGCTCCTTGACTGAGTCTCATATGTGTAAGATGTTTGTTTCCCATATTTGCTTTTACTGTCTAGTAGGGTTGGTTGGTTTTTATACTTTTCTTCCTAAACAGCTTATATAAGTAATTTGGACCTAAATATGCAAATATATGCAGATAAATTATATATCGTTACAAAGCTAAGACTTAAGGCTTTAAGTTGAAATTTATCTCGTTTTTGTAACTTTTCATTTAAAAAAGTTAAAGCAAATTAAAATAAAGTTTTCTCATTTTAGATCTTACCTTTTTCTTCTTTCCTTCAAATAATAGAAAAAATACGGGAACTTTGTTCCATCTTGCTTTAAGGGTACTTCTTTCTTTCTTGTTTTAAGGCTAAGTATGCAAATATATGCAGATAAATTATATATCATTACAAAGCTAAGACTTCAGATTTTAATTAGAGATTAAGTTTGTTTCTGTAACTTTTCATTAAAGAAAGTTAAATCAACTTAAAATGAAGTTTCCTGTTTTAGATCTTACTTTCTTCTTGTTTCCTTCAAATAATAGAAAAAAAAAATATCCGCATTCTTTCCTGTTTTAAGTTTAAATATGCAAATATATGCAGATAAATTATATATCGTTACAAAGCTAAGACTTCAGACTTGATTTAGAGATTAAATTTGTTTCTGTAACTTTTCATTAAAGAATGTTAAATCAATTTAAAATCAAGTTTCCCGTTTTAGATCTTACTGTCTTCTTGTTTCCTTCAAATAATAGAAAAAAATACGCGCATTCTTTCCTGGTTTAAGGCTAAATATGCAAATATATGCAGATAACTTATATATCGTTACAAAGCAAAGACCTAAGGCTTTAATTAGAGATTAATCTTGTTTTTGTAACCTTTCACTAAAAAAAGTTAAATCAATTTAAAATTAAGTTTTCCCATTTTAGATATTACTTTCTTCTTGTTTTAAGGCTAAATATGCAAATATATGCAGATAAGTTATATAGTGTTACAAAGCTGAGGCTTTGGGCTTTAATAAGAAATTAATTTTAAGTAATTTGTAGCTAAATATACAAATATATGCAGATAAGTTATATATCATTACAAAACTAAGACTTTAGATTTTAACTAATTTTAAGTAATTTGAAGCTAAATATGCAAATATATGCAGATAAGTTGTATATCATTACAAAGCTATGACTATAGGCTTTAATTAGAAATTAATTTCGTTTCTGTAGCTTTTCATTAAGAAAAGTTAAAGCAATTTAAAATATAGTTTTCCCGTTTTAGAGCTTAATTTTTTTCTTGTTAATAGAAAAAAAATACCTTTATTATTTTTTGTTTTGAGGCAAAATATGCAAATATATGCAGATAATTTATATAATGTTACCAAGACGAGACTTTGGGCTTTAATTAGATATTACTTTTAAGTATTTTGGGGATAAATATGCAAATGTATTCAGATTACAAAGCTAAGACCTTAGATTTTAATTCGAGATTAATTTTGTCTCTGTAACTTTTCATTAAAAAAAGATAAATTAATTTAAATTTAAAATAAAGTTTTAACGTTTTAGATCTTAATTTTTTTCTTGTTTCCTTCAAATAATAGAAAAAAGTATCCGTATTATTTCTTGTTTTTGCGCTAAATATGCAAATATATGCAAATAAGTTATATATCGTTACAAAGCTAAGACTTCCGATTTTAATTAAACATTAATCTTGTTTTTGAACCTTTTTACTAAAAAAATGTAAATCAATTTAAAATGCAGATTTCCCGTTTTAGATCTAATCTTTTTCTTGTTTCCTTCAAATAATAGAACAAATTACCCGTATTCTTTCTTATTTTAAGGTTAAATATGCGAATATATGCAGATAAGTTATATATCGCTACAAAGATAAGACTTTAGATTTTAATACGAAATTTATTTCATTTTTGTAACTTTTTATTAAAAAAAATTTAAATCAAAATGAAGTTTTCCAGTTTTAGATCTAATTTTTTTTATACTTTTTTACTTTCTTGTTTTAATGCCAAATATGCAAATATATGCAGATAAGTTATATATCTTTATAAAGCTAAGACTTTAGATCTTAATTAGAGATTAATTTTGTTTCTGTAACTTTTCATTTTAAAAAGTTAGATCAATTTAAAATAAAGTTTTCCCGTCTTAGATCTAATTTTTTTCTTGTTTTCAAATATTTAATATAAAAAGTGCCCTATTCTTTCTTGTTTTAAGGCTAAATATGCAAATATATGCAGGTAAGTTATATATTTTTACAAAGCTTAGGCTTTAGATTTTAATTAGAGATTAATTTTGTTTTTGTAACTTTTTATTAAAAAAAGTTAATTGAATTTAAAACGAAGTTTACTCATTTTTGATCTAACTTTTTTTCTTGTTTCCTATAAATTATAGCCAAAAGTACCTGTACTATTTCTAAATTTAAATATAATGCTAAAGAGCTAAGAACTATAGGCTTCATGCTTTCTTTATATTAATACTAACTTTTAGACTATTTCTATTTTAAACTTGAAAATCATGTCACTTTTTATTGATTTTAAGCTGATTTTACCTTAGATCTTTCTTCTATACGACTATTAAACTTGTAGATCATGTCACTCTTGATTGATTTTAATACTTATATGCAAACATATGCACATAATTTATATATCATTGTAAAGCTCAGTCTACGAGCTTTAATCAATCATAAGTTTTGTTTCTTTAGCTTTCACTAGAAAAAAAATATTTATAAATAAATCTAATTCTAATCGAGTGTAGATCGCTTAGTTTGATATAAATTTAAAGCTTTAATTTTTGTATGTACTTAGTTTTTATTTATTCAAGCAATAAGCGAGTACCAAAATTCATTATCGAAAATAAATCGACCCTCCCTAATGTATAGTGATTGCAATTTGCTTGTTTTTGTTGTTGCTTAAGTAAGACGTTGTTATCCTTATTGTAGCTATTGTTTTTGTAGTTGTTCCTATAGATGTTGCTGTTGTTGCAATAGTCGTTCTATATTTTTTTACCCCACATAGTCTTTGTTATATGTGACCATTGCAATGCCAACGTCTTTAAGAGGAGCGAACAACAGCAACATATTTGACGATGTCGTTTCTACTGTATTTTTTTTTTTTTTTTTTGCTTTCCCCGTTTTCTTTTTTATAGCTGATTTCTGTTCTTTTTTTTTTTGTCCTATGGTTTAAAGGACATTAAAAAGCGCACAGTGTTTTGAGGAGATAATTTCAATAGAAGACTTAGAACAGAATTTGATAATCCATGAAGCTCCAAATTTAATTGGATAAAGTAAAAAAGTGGTCAATTTTAAATTTTATCTACGAATTTTTCTAATGTTATCAGCAATATTTAATTTGTTTCTTTTGTTTCTTTTTGTAAGCTCATTATTTTTAATTTTAATAACTGACACATAATTCGCACTTAGTCTAAAGGAGCAGAACCCGAACATCAAGCCCTTTCTATTGGCGAGCTCGGCGGAAAACTACTGTTCGATAATCTTGATCGGATTGTCTCACTGCAGAGTAATTAAAAAAAGATCAGTATAACGATCTTTTTTTAATTACTCTGCAGTGAGACAATCCGATCAAGATTATCGAACAGTAGTTTTCCGATCAGTTAATTACACAGTGCAACACGAAAAAAAATAACCATATACGGACACCACTATGTGATAAAAGATCCAAATATAGGGGCCCCCAGAGATTTGTCATTTTGCAAAACTGATAATTTCCTTAGGCTTATATCTGGCAAATCGTTTGGATAGGTTAGGTTAGAAAGGATGCAGACCGTAAGGTCCACGTCACTTGGGCCCAAGAAGAGGTCCCTTTGTAATTCCTGCAGGGGAGAAAGAAGAGTCAAATTTCTAAACTACCATATATAAGAGGCTCAGTTAGAGCCAGCCGGATGCACCAATAAAAGAGCATATTTTACGAATGTTGATGTTCGAGATCTCTGATTCTTCTTCTGTTATTCTTGACTCCCAGTGGAGCATAGGGCCTCAACCATCCTTTTATATCGAACTCTATTGCGAGATGTTAGGCATACATCATTCCATGAATAGTTTGCTGCTTGTAACTCCGCATCAATTGACCTTCTCCACGTTCTAGCAGGTGCACCAACACGACGGCCGCTTCCTTGTGGATTCCAACGAAGCGCTTGTCGAGCAATGTTGGTATTTGGCCTTCGAAGTGTGTGGCCTATCCATCGCCATTTCCGTTGACATACCTCTATAGAAGAAGGGATTTGGTTTGTAGCGTTTAGTAGATCTTCATTTCTTATTCGATTTGGCCACCATATATTAAGGATTTGCCGCAAGCATTTGTTTGCAAAGGTTTGCAGGCGCTTATCGATGGCATTTGTGCGTTTCCAAGTTTCGCAGCCGTAATACAAGATGGACTTGACATTCGAGTTATATATTCGTAACTTAGTTGTTGTTGATATTTGCCGAGATTTCCATATAGTTCGGAGAATGCCGAATGCAGATTTTGCCTTATTAATACGCGATTTAATATCCTCATCGGCGCCACCTTTTGTAGATACCAAACTACCAAGATAATTAAAGGTACCTACACAACCAATACCCTCGTTATCCACATTGATGTGTGGCGACGGGTTTGCGCCATAGCCTCCAGGCATAATCTTTGTCTTGGAGATATTGATTTCCAGCCCAGCTGCCCGAGATTCAACAGTAATAGCGCTAGTGTTTTCTTGAAGGCGAGCTGGTCTTTGGCTTAGAAGACATACGTCATCGGCGTATTCCAAGTCCTCGAGTTGCTTAAATGGTGTCCATTGGATACCACGTCTACCATTCAGTGCCGTGCGCATTATATTGTCGATGACAAGGATAAAAAATATAGGTGATAATATACATCCTTGTCTTACTCCAGTAGTAACTTCGAACGGATTAGACAATTTACCTTTATGTAGAACCCGGCATTTAAAGTCCACGTACATTGCCCGAATTAAGTTCAGAATTTTCGTTGGCATGTTACGGTTTTCTAAAATTCTCCATAGATAGCACCTGTTGACACTGTCGAAGGCCTTCATAAAGTCGATAAACGCTAGATAAATGGGGGTGCGGAATTCATTACATTGCTCCAATACTATTCTTACTGTGTTGATTAGATCAATACAAGATCTATTCTCTCGGAACCCAAACTGATTTTCGCGGAGTGTTTCAGAAACTGCGTCAGACATTCTATTCAAAATTACTCGACTTAGTATTTTGCTCGGTATTGGAAGAAGTGTTATTCCCCTGTAGTTATTGCAGTCTTTGGAGTCACCCTTTTTTGGTATTTTGACTAGTATACCTTCATTCCAGGAGGTTGGTAGAGCTTCTTCTTCCCATATTTTACGCACAAATGGGTGCCACAGTCTCACCGATCCTTCAACGTCACATAAAAGCATCTCCGCTGATATATTGTCATTGCCCGGGGCCTTGTTACGCTTAAGGCTTTTAATGGCATTCTTCACTTCTTGTAATGTAGGTGGGCTGTCTGAAATTCCACTGAATAAACAGTCATGGTTGGTTTCATTTTGCACTTCCGTCAGCGATTCTAATCCAATGGGATTGTTTAATGTTGACTGGAAGTGTTCCATCCATCGTATTAATTGTTCATCCGGGGTTGAGAGAAGTGTACTCAGAATGGGACTATTGGTGTAGGTAGGTTTGCCACACAACGCCCTTGATATATTGTATAAGGTCCTCATGTCGCCTTTATTTGCAGCTGACTCAGCTTGGCTTGCTTGTTCATCTACCCACATTCTCTTGTCCCTCCTTGCAGACCTTTTTATTCTGTTGGACAGGTCACGGTACATTGTGTTAAGCTCTTCAACATCAGCGTTTGCATTTAGACTCGCATTTTTTATGGTTTTACGTTGTTGAACCAGGTCCCATGTTGCTTGTGTGAGCCATACTTTCCTTTTATGGTCTTTAAAACCTAACGTTTGTTGACCAACCTCATTGTATGTCTGAGTGATACACCTTCCGATTTCGTTTATATTTGCGGCGTTGTTGTTTAAAATATCTGGAAGCCGATTCCTTATGGATGTTATAAAGGCAGTTCGGTGTCGCTCTGATTGCAGTTTCCCAACATCAATTTTCCGATCGACTTTTGCCGTTTCTGACCTCTGATAGATTGTGCAAAAATGAGAATCTCAGATGGAGGGTCCTACTATCAGCAAGGGCTGGGCAGTTCCTCCTCAACGTTATGACAACTCCTGCAGTAGTCATTGCTATGAAGATTAAGTTTTCTAGCATGTAAACCTATTAAACAGTGTCCTGTGAGTATTAAGGTAAGGGTGCTAAGTCCACGGAAAGCTGACCAAGACTGCAGAACGCTTATTGTAGGTCATGTAAGTCTAGAGATCGAACAAGTCGTTTATGTGGACCAGTTGGTCTGTGCGGACCTAAAAAGAAACTGCTTGATGAGCAGTTTGCATGCTGATAGCGGTATACCTATGAATTGGTCAATGTTCTCTTAACCAAGGAGAGCACCACCTTTTGCTAGATTGTCCGCAGTGATGTTGCCTGGTACATTACTGTGACTGCGTACCCAGAAAAGTTCAATGTTGGAATGTCTCGCCATCTCATCATCGGCATTCACGGATAAGAACGGATGTCGATGATAAAGAATGAATGGCGGCAAGACTATCCGTACAGAAACGAATATCGGTGGTATGTGAGCCACATGCTAGCCCTATAAATAGTTGAGATTTCAGCTTGAAGAATACTGCATTGTTTTGGAAGCTTGAATTTTACTTAAAAAAAAAAAATGGGATGAAGAAGCCCCTACCCACACCACGCACCGATTTGAAACCGTCCGAGATGATTTCCAGGTTCTCATCTCTGGAAACGATTTGAGGACCCGAGATATCCACAGAGAAAGATTGCTCGAAAACGGGTGAGGGAATGCAGTAGTCAATGTTTTCGGGGAGATTTGTGAGTGGCCTAAAGTTAAAGTAGACCATTCACCGGTAGTTCTTAACCTTTAGCAACCATTTTTAAGAGGCAGGCGGTATAAGAAGGAAGAAAGGCCCCAAGTGTTGCCTAGAGCTCTTCTGCACGATTATAGTGCAATGGAAACCTTACACACCCCAGATTGGTTGTTTAAGTTCCAGGACAGCTTAGAGTCCAGAATCACTTCCAGATATTTGGCATGATCCGTGAGCACAAGTTCAGTTCGATCTAGCTTTTGGAGGGTTAACTGGGGAATCTTGTATTTTCTGGTGAATAGAACGAGTTTCGTTTTGGTGGGATTTACCCCCAAGCCATTGGAAACGCTCCATGCAGTGAGTGTGGCTTAGAGCGACTTTCAGTCGTTGCTAAATAGTGTTCGGGTACTTGCCCGAAACTGCAATAGCGACGACATCTGCATAAGCAATGGTTTTGAAGCACAGAGAGTCCAATTCCCTTAACAAGGTTCCAAAACAGGGGAGACAAAACCCCGCCCTGAGAAGTACCCCGGCATGCTACTTTGTATACCGTAGCTTTGCCCAAAAATATTTCTATAAGAAAGAAGTTTTCCTAAGAAGGCGGCAATGGAGTTAGCAACTCCTAGGTCCGCCATTGTCGATATGATCGATGTAGGCTTAATGTTGTTAAAAGCTCCCTCAATATCTAGAAAGGTAACCAGTGAGAATTCGCCGAACTCAAGTGATTTCTCTGAAGGCTATGGCACAAACCCGTCACCACACATCAATGTGGATAACGAGGTTATTGGATGTGTAGGTACCTTAAATTATCTTGGCAGTTTGGTATCTACAAAATGTGACGCCGACGATGATATTGAATCGCGTATTAAGAAGGCAAAATCTGCATTCGGCATTCTCCGAGCTATTTGGAAATCTCGGCAAATATCAACAACAACTAAGGTATGAATATATAACTCGAATTTCAACTCCATCTTGTATTACGGCTGCAAAACTTGGAAACGCACAAATGTCATCGATAAGCGCCTACAAACCGTTGCAAACAAATGCTTGCGGCAAATCCTTAATGTATGGTGGCCAAATCGCATAAGAAATGAAGATCTACTAAACGCTACAAACCAAATCCCTTCTTCTATAGAGGTATGTCAACGGAAATGGCGATGGATAGGCCACACACTTCGGAGGTCAATTGATGCGGAGTTACAATCAGCAAAACTATTCATGGAATGATGTATGCCTACATTTCGCAATAGAGTTCGTTATAAAACGATGGTTGAGGCCCTATGCTCCACCAGCAATCAAAGATAGCAGAAGAAGTGATTTTTCTAAAGAACTCGCAAGTGAGTGGAGAGCTGTTTCAACAGACTTGCCTTTATTGCAGGCGTGCTGTGATTTAGAGAGAAGACGTGGGTTGATTGATGAACCTAAATGAACATCAATAATGAGTTCTAGAGTTTTTAGAAGGAAGGAACTGAGGCTGATTGGTTTGAAGTCCTTCGATCTGGTGTGGCTAGCTTTATCCACTTTAGGGATGCATACTACCTCACATCTGTTTCATGATTCATCTTAGACAACTTATAAAAATCCTGATGAGCCAGGGATTTATAATGTCAGCGTTGTGTTGAAGGTCTACTGGGATGATGCCATCCGGACCCGCTGACTTATACGGTTTGAAGCAGTCTAGAGCCCACTTGACATTTCCTCTATCAATGAGGATTTGTGGCGATTCAAATGCAGTCGAGTTACTGGACAAAGGCTCATGGTAAAGAGCACTGCATCCAGGGAAGTGAGTGCCCATAAGAACCTCAGGGTCTAGTTGCCACAGGTTTTTTAAATATAGCCAGTGACAAAGTCAGGATTTTTAACTGGTGTCGAAGGATCCTTCCACGCCGCTGCAGAAGTTTTTCCAAGACTATCTTTTCGCATTTCTAACGACATTTTTGAACCTGTTTACTAAAGCTTTATAGCGGAAACAATTGGAAGTCCTCTTGGCTTCGTTAAACAGACGACGACATTCTTTGCGTAGCTTCGCAATGTCGGGTGACAGGATGGTCTACATATACCTTTTGTAGTGATTTCCTTGCAGGCTTAGATAGTAACTTGCTATAAAGTATTGGTCAATGTGTTAACAGCTTGACCAATGTCTTCGCAAGAGTCGATGTGCAGTACAGAAGGTAAGAGGCTACGAAGAAAGTCTTTATTAGTGTCTCAGTTTGTTCTCTTCCTATTTAGGAAGGGGATGGAAGACTTTAATTTTTCGAATATATGGGTCAATGATTCGATTTTTTCTAACTTCTAAGGTAATACAAAGGCCATTCCGATTAAAAAATATCGGCCTTACAATCAATGTAAGACACTGTCCTATTCCATCTCCCTCCTATTATTTTATTGTTCCAGCTGATATAATATTTTTTCATTTTGCAAAAAAAATATAACAGAAAATATCATGTATGTTTGTACGTGGTACATGTTGTACCTTTTGGTTGGCATTACAAAACATTTATTCGTCTACATTTCAGCAGAATCTTATAAGAAAAAAAATGCAAAAAAATAAGTTGGAATTTTTTCTTAAAATTTATATTTTTTCTTTAACTCCGTGTTTCAGTGTTCTTGGCTGGCAATTGCTTTTTATTGTTCGGGGGAGTATAAAAAGCAATGAAAACCATGTATTACTGACTGATTTTTTTCCGTTTTTTTGCAGTTTCATTTGAGACATGAGTGAATAAAAATAGTAATACTTATTCTATAAAAAAAAAGAATTAAATGCTATAAAATTAAATTCAATTTTCGCGCGATTAGAACATGATCCTACATTAATTTTAGGGACATTAAGTGATTGATCAAACGACAATGAGTTCTAGGAAAACAAAAAGTTCAACTTCAAAAACTTCAATACTTTATTACTTTTTTTCTATTTCATTTCTTAGATTATCTGCAACAAAACATCATATTTTTTTCTCCCTTACAATTTTCCTCTGATTTTTTTACACGTCTGCGAAAATTTATCATAAAAACATAACCTACTCCCCAACTCACTTGTAACTTTATAAGAAATTATTCTACACACAAACAAAAAATCTAAAATAAAATATCTATAAAAAAAACAGCGCGCCAATATTTTTTTCTTAAAAACCCAAAAGAAAAGCGAAAATTGTACTTCTAACATACATTTTTATTGGTAAGAAAATAGCAAAAAAAAAAATACAGGAAAATACATCAACACTCTTGCACACACACACTCACTCACACACAGTCAAGCAACAACAAAGAAAACGGAAATGAAAACAACTTTCCAAAGGATAAAAGCAACTGCTGCTTATGTTTGGCTGCTGCATTTTTTTATGTCTTCAACATATTTTTATGTGTGTTAGTACTTTTTTGCTTCTTTTTTTCTGTAATTCGTTGTTTCTTTTTCTTATAGGAACATATGAAGTAGTGTCAATTACTTTTATGTTACTGTTTGCCTTATGGGAAAGACAAAAAATAATCAAGGCTTTACACTGTTTCTTAAGGAAAAAAATTAAGTTAAGACATTTTTTTACAAAGGATCTTTTCATCCGAAGTTTGAACAGTTGACAAAGGTCATCTTGAATGGAGGAGTGAAGCAAAGAAATTGTCGAATTTGGGATTATACCTACCCAACTGAGATCCAAGAGGCTTTAATGAATACCGAAAATGACACTGTTTGGCTTGGATTTTGGGCTAGCGATGTCATTTTTTCAAATTTTTCTAAGAATTATGTTGAACACGCTACCCCTAACGGTGCACTATGGTATTTCTGCTGCAAAAAATCCATTTTTTGACCACCGCTTTTGAAAAACCTAATGATGCAATTCTATAGAGAAGAGTCTAGATATTAAGAATTAATAATTGTTTTCAAGAAAAAGTTTTATTATGTGTTAAAAAAAAGCTATTGAAATATGCTTAATATTCTTAAACGAAAAGTGATGAAATTTTTCATTAAACTCAGTAGCTTATGCATCGAATATAGCTTCACAGCTTTAACTTTAATGACGATTTAATTAAGACTGAACTGAACCTTGGTTTAAGTCTGCAGAAGAAAATAACTTAATCTCGTATATAGTATAGGAGATATCAGGAAAACAAAAAAGCTCTACAAAATTCAGTGTTTTCTTTTTTCTTTGGACAAAAACTAAGTTTGCTCGGTTTTGCTCAGTGCTCCCACCATAACCATGTGAAAGGTGAAAGTCTCTTCTTTAGATTGAGCGAAAAAAAATTCACTGAAATTTACCGATCGTAGAACAAAGTTCAAAATTTTCTGAAAAAAAGTCACACAAATTGTTAAGCATAATTTAAGCAAAAAGTGTTGCAGTCGTTTAGGCGTAACTTATTAATCAAATTGATATACATACATACACACTAACCAATATTGCATAAAACTTCTCTGTTCTAAATTTAATCTCCATAGCTATAACAATTGAACACGAGGCAGGGTTATATGGGAGCTCTAACAATATGTGGACCTATATCGCCCATTTTCAATACGCAGCTTGTTAAAGATATGGGCAAATCCTGTATGACGGACGATACATTTGTACGGATTTTGTTGTACTTAAATTTATCCCATTGCCGTTCTGCAGTAGATATCTTTGCACAGATTTCCGATAATAATAGCCCATCGATTGTGCTATCGAATGGCATTTGCTAATTTACATACTTTTTTTTTGGAGGAAAAAAATATTCGCTTTTAAAGTGCTTTGACGGACGCTACAAAAAACGAAAGTGACTTTTTTCAACAGGTGTTTCTGCAATTTTCATCAAATCGGTCATAGTAATAGAAAATTTTAAATACATTAAAGATAGAGAAAAATTAGAGGATTACAAAACAGCTTTTATAAAATATTTTAAAGTTTCCAATTTCACCAAAAATCCATAAATGAACTGTTGCGGACGCTATGTGACGGACAGTTTTTACTTTAATGTTTTTTATTAAGAAAAATATTTCATATTTTTTTAAGAATTCATTAATCAGTGAAAATAATGGATTAATTTGTTCTCGAATTTCATCTCGTTCCTTTTCATGTTTGCGATTAAAATGCGATTTTTTGGGCACAATTTAATATTTCACAAAACGGCTACATACCTACATATATTTATTTAAAGTTTTTCACTTTTTACATCTTATTTTTCGTCGAAAGAATGCTGCTGCTAGCAGTTAGAGTGTCCCAAAAAATCAAAAAAAAAAATCAAATTTCAAAAGCATCAAATTTGCCCCACTGTATTTTTATTAGCACATAATATCTTAAATTTAATCTGTGGATATAGACAGTGTTATTGCTTTATGAATAAGACAGAGTACCTGGTTGACCGAGCCTTGCTCGGAGCTTTATGATAAGCATTTTTAGGCAAATTCTAAAATTCTTTATATATTTTAATTTATAAAGTAGTAAAATAAATTTAGAGAAAATACATTGTACAAATATTTAGTTAATTTTGAATTATTTTATTGCATAGTTTACAGTTTAACTCATTTTACAAATTTTGGAAATTCGTCATACCAACAGAAACCTCCGTCGACTCATGCGCAACAACTTTGCTAAAGATTATAGCTAATCAAATGTACAATTTACGATTTAATTCATTTTGAGTAGTTTTCAGTGGCGCCACCTGAAGTTGTTCATACCAACTAAGAAACCTTCGTCTGCTTATGCGTAACAACTTTGTTTATGATTATAACATGATCAAATGCACAGTTTACGATTTAATTAATTTTGAGTAATTTTCAGTGGGGCCACCTATCGGACTTTGGTCATTCCCATTAACAAACTTTCGTCGGGTTATCCGCAACAACGTTGTTAAAGATTATAGCATGATTAAATGTGCAGCTTACGATTAAATCGATTTTGAGTAATTTTCAGTAGCGCCACCTGTCGGAAATTATTTACAACAAATAAAAAGCCTTCGCCGGCTCATGCGCTACAACTTTGCTAAAGTTCATAGCATGATCAAGTGTACAGTTTACGATTTAATTAATTTTTAGTAATTTTCAGTGGCACCACCTAACGGAAATTGGTATAACCAACTTAAAAACCTTCGCCGGCTTATCCGCAACATCTTCGCTAAAGAGCAAAACATGATCAAATTTACAGTTTATTATTCTATAAAGAACATACATACAAACATTCATTTGTTTAAAAGTTATAACATTACTCATTTTTCCCCCTTTTTATCCCCTACTTTCAAAAAGCTCCTTATGCATATTTGGTACTTCTTTGGTACCAATTGAATTCGGTACATTTTATTAAAACGCAGTTAACATAATTCTTATTCATATTACTTTTTGAGATGTTAAGTTATCATGTTATCCCTTTTTACCCATTTTGGCCCCAAAATCAAAAAAGTACCAAATACGTATTCAATTTTTTCCCCTTGTTACCCGTTTTTACCCTCTTAGAGGCAAAGGTTCCAAAAGTCCCTCCTTCTTCGACCTATACATCAAAAACGGTACCCACTGTCAAAATTTTATTAAAATCGTTAGAGCCGTTTTCGTATATATATATTCTATATATTATATTTATATATATATATATATATATATATATATATATATATATATATATATATATATATATATATATATATATATATATATATATATACATACAATTATTGCTCGTTTAAGAATATAAGATATCTTATATTCTTAAACGAGCGATAATTGTATATATATATATATATATATATATATATATAGAATGGCTATCTTGAAAACGGCTCTAACGATTTTGATAAAATTTGGACAGTGGGACTTTTGGAACTTTTACCTCTAAGAGGGTAAAAACGGGTAAAAAGGGGAAAAAATCGAAAACGCTATGTCTCCTAAAGTAATAGGTATAGAAACAAAATTAAAATTACGTTTTAAACAGCTTTGAAAATAAGCGGACAGGTGTTTGGTACTTTTTTGAAACTATGTCCGATAGGGGGTAAAAAAGGGTGAAAATAGTTTTTTTTGGCACCTTTTTAACCCACTCTTATATTTTAAACTAAAGAATATAGAAAGAAACTTGGTACTGCAATCAATAGATGTAAAAAAAAACATGAAACACGTATTTGGTCCTTTTTTGATTTTGGAGCCAAAATGGGTAAAAAAGGGATAAAATGATAACTTAACATCTCCAAAGTAATATGAATAGGAACATTATACATTATGTTAAATGCGTTTTAAAAAAATGTACCGAATTCAATTGGCACCAAAAAAGTACCAAATATACATATGGAACTTTTAGAAATTAGGGAATAAAAAGGGGGAAAAATTAGTATTATTTTAAACAAATGAATGTTTGTCTCTATGTATGTTCTTTATAGAATAGTAAACTGTGAATTTGATTGTGTTATGTTCTTTAGCGAAGATGTTGCGGATAAGCCGGCGAAGGTTTTAAAGTTGATAAGACTAATTTCCGACAGATGGCGCCACTGAAAATTGCTAAAAATTAATTAAATCGTAAACTGTACATTTGATCATGCTATGATCTTTAGCAAAGTTGTAGCGCATGAGCCGACGAAGGCTTTTTTGTTGGTATGAATAATTTCCGACAGGTGGCGCTACAGAAACTTACTCAAAGTCAATTTAATCGTAATCTGTACATTTAATCATGCTACAATCTTTAGCAAAGTTGTTGCACATGAGCCGACGAAGGTTTCTAAGTTGGTATGAAGAAATTTCGACAGGTGGCGCTACTGAAATTTACTCAAAGTCAATTTTATCGTATGCTGTACATTTAATCATGCTATAATCTTCAGCAAAGTTGTTACAGATAAGCCAATGAAGGTTTATGAATTGGAATAAGCAAAGTCCGACAGGTGGCGCCACAGAAAACTACTCAAAATGAATTAAATCGTAAACTGTGCATTTGATCAGACTATAATCTTTAGCAAAGTTGTTGCGCATGAGTCGATATGAATAATTTCCAAAATTATTCAAAATGAGTTAAACTGTAAACTATGCAAACTATGTGTTGGTCGGACAAAATAAATCAAATAATTCAAAAATTAACTGAATATTTCTACAATGTCTTTCCTCTAAATTTATTTTAGCACTTTATAATATAAAATATATAAAAACTTTAAAATTTTCCTCAAAATGCTTATCATAAAGCTCCGAGCAAGGCTCGGTCTACCAGGTACTGTGTTAGTAAATACTGTATTTAATAAATATAATTTTGTAAGAAATATATACTGTGACGGACGCTACACACTTTCCTATACATATTATTCTGTAAAATGCTATATATACATCTATATATTTTTAGCCTAATGTAAAGTACACTATAACTTCTCTTAACGAATCATGTTCAATTGGAGAAAAAAGAAAAATTGCACTAGTCAAATTAAAAAAAAAACCTTTATTTCAGTGACGGACGCTACACGCTGTGAGCCATTTTTTACTTGACGTTATTTATATCACTCCAATTACTTTTGATGGGGTCTTTTACATCTAATTGTATAAAATTAAGCAGACTTTGAGCCCCTACTGTAACATGATACCGAAATGGATGTTTTTGCCATTTTTATGAGCTTTTAAAAAACATATTATTTTAAAAAATGTATAAAAATTCGAGATGGTAGCAAATAAAGACCTGCCATTAACGAAGAGACCAATCGAAAATTGGTGTTTTCCATAAACACAAATATGCTATTTTAAAATTTTGTCCTTGGTTTAACATTTTTCGGATTTGACCATAATCAAAATACTGTTGTAAAATGTTCCTCGCGCTTTTTTTTTTTTTGTTAAGGCGCTATCACACTTTCATTTAACGGACAGACGGACACAAATCCCCTATCCTTTTTGTATTTTTGTGTTTCCGTAAGTTTTTATATGCGAGATATGGTCAAATGGTGAACGATTGTGACAAAATTTTGCCCACTGGCTACAATTGACATAAGACTTAATTGTAATAAATTAAGAGGCCATAGCTAGTATAGTTTATCATTTAATCACTTTTAAGTGTATTTTAGGAGGAATTTAGTCTGTTTTCGTAAGTGTTTTGTGTATGAGCTAAGGTTAAATGTGAACCTATTTCGATACAATTTTATACGCTGAATAACGATCAAGTAAAACTTCTCTGTACAAAATTTGATCATCATATCTGTTATAAATAATCAATTATTAGCGAATAAGCGATTGCCCTATGCTAGGTTATACGAGAGCTATGGTCAAATGTAAACCGATTTGGCTTAATTTTAATACCAAAATTAGGTCCCTTTCAATGAGCCTAAAAATAGAATCGGATGCAGCTCATTATCTGACAGAAGTACAAATTGTTCCAATTGTATAAATCCTTTCGTTAATGTTTGTCGTGTCGACAACAGACAGACAGGCGGACATCGGTCAATCGTCTTAGAGTCTCATAGGGATCAATTTTTGTTTTTGAGCCAATATTAAGGAAATTACATACGGAATGACAATCTCAATTTACCCCCCGTTTTTTTTTTTTTTTTTTTGATTGTGGGTATAACAATCCTTTGGTTAAAATTATATGAATAACGTACATTAATAATGATATTATATAAACTCCAGCCAGCCCATCAGAAGAACGGAAATTAAGTTGTTTATTCTCCTAATCATGAGCGTTTAAACTTTTCTTAGATGACTTGATATGGATTCAACATGATCATGTTCGAAATTTTAACAAAATTGGTCGACTGACACACCTACCGCCTACATATTTCTTAATATTGAAAAATAAATGAAATTCACAAAACTTAAAATTCTCCTATATGAGTTACTTTAGACAAATAAAATTTGGTGCATGATTTAATAAATATGTCGGTTAATTGCTTGCAAAGTTTCTTCTAGGGATACTCCAAGGGTGCACAAATTCTTAAATCTGGAAGAATCGACAAAATTCACAAAATGAAAAATATATCTGAAAGCAGTTGTCGTATATAAATGAAATTTGATGTGTATCGTGATGACAAATAGGTTTATTTGTGTGCAAAATCTTAACAAAATCGGTCTAAGGACACGACTACAACCCATATATACTTCAATATTTAAGAATCGACAAAAATCAAAAAACTCAAAATATGTGTTAGAGTAGTTGTCGTAGTTGAGAAGGAACCCGCCTATCACTCATATTTTCCTAAATGTGTCAAATATCTCTTAAACTATAAGAGATAAGGTAGTGCTGTAAGAATGTTTTTTCTTAACTTTTTTTAAGATGTTTCGAAAATGTAAAAATCTTTCAGATCGGACCAAATTGGCGAAAGTATACGGACCCAATGGTTTTACATACCCGAGATAGTCAACTTTGGTCCACTCTAGAGCCCACAGTGCTGCGGACAGATACTTTTTTAAACATTTATCTAAAAGCCTAAAAGCCATTGATCTAAAAACCTAACACCTTTTCTACTGATGTTCGAAATTTCGTCAAAATCCGTTTAGTATTTTTTTCAGACATTTTTTGAGACATTTTTGTTTAAACTAATTTTTTTTTACAAATTGGTATTTTTGGAGAGGGCATGTGCGAGGACCAAAAGCCCAATTTACAAGAAATTTATTTTATACGCATTCTCATTATGTTTTCTTTTAAAAACTTTAAAAAGCTTTTTATGTTCCTAAAGAAAATATATTTTTTTAGTGAAAAATATAGGGAAAAACTATAAATAGCAATATTTTTTGTATGTTTCAACTTTGAATATTTTTAACTTTTAAACGAAAAAAGATATCTATTGCCAACTTGCACAAAAATTATTCAGAATTTTATTAAGAATTTAAGGAATATTCTTTAAAAGTTTTTTGTCCTTAAATTCGTCCAACCAAATCAAAAAAAAGCTTAAAAAAAGAAGTAACAAATCAACCTAAAAATTATTTTTACCCAAATATTTTAAAAGCCAAAGGAGATAACCTACACATGTAAGTGAATTTTTTGTAGATCTTCTCAAGGACAATTTAATTTCTTTTCAATCCATTCATAAATGTATTTTTGGTGAATTTTTTAAAAAAATCGAACACCCGAGGTGACGAACCTTGAAGGTCCATCAATCACTCTCCCGATCCCTCATGGACCAATATTTTTGAAAATCAACTCGAATGCTCCTTGACTACCACCGTGCAAATTTCGTTCAAATATCTCCAGTCGTTCAAATTACGGAATTATCTCAAAAAAAAAGCGTCCGTAAACCACTGTGCATCGCTTGTTGTAATGAAGAAACTGTATGCAAAAAAAGTTATAGCCCTAATGACATGTTCAATTTTATCATCATGCATTAAACACATAGACAACAGCAGGCTACACGAACACCGACTACAAAAGTCGTTGGCTGCAATCGTCGCCTCGTAGTCAGCTACTTAAATATTTTGGGGACGGCAGCTACATTTAAGATGGCAGCTACATTTCGAAACACCTGTTTATGAGTGGTGCCAATATCGCGTTTATAAGATGGACAAAATAACAATTTAAATTTTGATAAAAACGATATAAATTCGTTTTATTAATTAACCTCCGAAATCCGAAATTAAAAAAATTTTTAGAAAGATTTTGGTGTGATCTCTAATAGTTTAAGAGTTATGGGCTTTTTAAATTTCAATAATAATACGGTATAACTTTAGAAGATATTAACTTTTTTGGTATCAAACAAAAGCTACTGAAAATATCTTTTATATTCTTATAAATTCTATATAATATTCTTTATAATGGATTAAGAGCTAATATACTATAAACTTATTTCTGCAACCGACTTTTTTTATAAAAATTCGTATATCTTAAAACAATATAGATATAAGTATGCTCTTTTATATAATGAATTTTATAAAGGACATACTGGGCTTTTATATAACATGAACTACGTAGCTCTAGCACACGTAGCGTGTGAGTTAGACGGTTTAAAAAATAACTTTTTAAAATTTTTCTTCTATTGAGTTAGAGTTATATAAATATAAATTTTTACATAATATTTTATTAGATATTATTATATACATTAAATATATAAATATTTTATAAGTATGCAAATTGTTTACATAAATTTTCCCCATTGTATTTGTGGTAAATAAATTCAAGTGGTTTAAATCGCTCATTTATTTCAATATTATATGGTGTTGACAGCACTAAATCTTTTATTGTCGCCAACAAAAATAGAAAATAGTTTAATTTTGACTACAGCTACAACGGTGGTCGGTAGTCGTGTAGCCGTGTCGACTCTAAAAAATTTATTTCTATTTGAATGCATGTATTCTAATTTTGACAGGGTGTAGCCCGTAGCCTGCTGTTGTCTATGTGTTTAATGCATCATGCATTAAACATATAGACAACAGCAGGCTACACGAACACCGACTACAAAAGTCGTTGGCTGCAATCGTCGCCTCGTAGTCAGCTACTTAATTATTTTGGGGACGGCAGCTACATTTAAGATGGCAGCTACATTTCGAAACACCTGTTTATGAGTGGTGCCAATATCGCGTTTATAAGATGGTCAAAATAACAATTTTAATTTTGATAAAAACGACATAAATTTATTTTATTAATTAACCTCCGAACTCAACGGTTTTCCTGTACCTGATGGTATGTCTATATCAAAAAAAAAAATTTATAGAAAGATTTTGGTGTGATCTCTAATAGTCATAACTCGGCTTTTTAAATTTCAAGAATAATACGGTATAACTTTAGAAGTTTATATCCGATATTAACTTTTTTGGTATCAAACAAAAGCTACTGAAAATATCTTTTATATTCTTATAAATTCTATATAATATTCTTTATAATGGATAAGCAGCTAATATACTATAAACTTATTTCTGCAACCGACTTTTTTTTATAAAAAATCGTATATCTTAAAACAATATAGATATAAGTATGCTCTTTTATATAATGAATTTTATAAAGGACATACTGGGCTTTTATATAACATGAACTACGTAGCTCTAGCACACGTAGCGTGTGAGTTAGACAGTTTAAAAAATAACTTTTTAAAATTTTACTTCTTTTGAGTTAGAGTTATATAAATATAAATTTTTACATAATATTTTATTAGATATTATTATATACATTAAATATATAAATATTTTATAAGTACATATGTAAATTGTTTACATACTTTTTGTGGTAAATAAATTCAAGTGGCTTAAATCGCTCATTTATTTCAATATTATATGGTGTTGACAGCACTAAATCTTTTATTGTCGCCAACAAAAATAGAAAATAGTTTAATTTTGACTACAGCTACAACGGTGGTCGGTAGTCGTGTAGCCGTGTCGACTCTAAAAAATTTATTTCTATTTGAATGCATGTATTCTAATTTTGACAGGTTGTAGCCAGTAGCCTGCTGTTGTCTATGTGTTTAATGCATCATGATGTAAAAAGTACAATTTGTTTTTATATTTGGTACAAAATAAAGAAAACTATGTTCCATCCCTGATTCAGGCTGCATAAAAAGCAAAACAATTTTATTTGAAAGCCCTATAGAAAATATTCATAGTCACCCTGTGTCTTTTACAGGAATCCCTTAATTTTAGCCAGGACACAATCCTTTTTTAACCAAAAAAATCTTTGGTGTTTATTCCTTTCTATACAAAAGAGCTTTTGACAGACATTAGAAAAAAGCTTTTACAAAAAATTCTAAACAAATTTACACTCAAAATGAGTAGAATTTCTAAGAACTAATAATAATCTCTTAAAATACAGGAATTACTCTTTGAAGAGTAAATGAAATGGAAATGAAATTTTAAGAGAAATAACAGTTTTTTTTTAGATGTTTTTGCTTAAATTCTTGTTTTCCCCCAAAAACAATTTCATTTATTTTGTTTAGGGGGCGTGTTTGTTGTGTAGTTTTTTTTTTTTGTTTGTGTAAAGCTTTCGGTTGTTTTTGTTTTTTCGTTCTTGGTGTCTACCATTTTTTGTGCACTCTTTGGATTTGTTGGTATTTTTTCGTTGTTATTTTTGTTTTTTTCTGTTTTGGTAATAATGTCCACAAAAAACAAGAACATGGTTGGTTTGTTCTTGTTGTTGCTTTAACTGCTGCTATAATTTAAATTGTTATGATAACGCCCTTTTTTTCTGCTCAAACTCATGCTTGTTTGAATGTGGGTATGTTTGCGGTTTTTTTGTTTGTAACATTTTGATTCGTTAACGAATTAACGATTCAGTTTTTTGATGTTTTTTTTTGTTCCTCATTATTTTCATTTTCAAATTTAAGTTTTTGTTGTTTGATTTGCGTGTTGTTGTTTCTGTTGTTGATTGTGTTTTTTTTAAATGTTGATTTAAAATTAATTTTAAATTATGTGTTGGTATGTCGGTCCTCAGACGGCTCGTCTGAACCAATTTAAATTCTTTTTGTTTTTTATTAATTATTTGCGATAAACAACAGTTATTGCTTTTGTTATTGCGGCAAATATTAAAACAAAAACCAACAACAAAATGCACTTTATTGATTACAATTTGAGTTGCATAATTTAGCTGCTACTGTCGTCTGATTAGTTATGAACAATTTATGGCTGTTCTTAATTGATTCGTTTCATTTCTTAAATATCACTTAGAATTAACTGAGTTTTTGTTCTAATTAACTTTAAAAGATGTGACTTTTTTGCTGATTTAAATTGTATTAAAAATAATTAGGTTTTGAAATATTTAATCTGCTTGGTTTAATTAGCGGTTTTCGCAATTGACATTTAAATGTCGAAATGAGCTAAATGTTGTAAACACAATGACGACAGCAGGCTACACCGACACCGACAACAAAAGAAGTTGGCTCCAATCGTCGCCTCGTAGTCAGCTAAAAACTTACAGTGGACCAATAATGTAGTCGGACAAACATGACGATGTTGCTTATCATTATATTTATACCCTTATCATTATATTATACCCTTTAGGTGGAAAGGGTATTATAAGTTTGTGCTGATGTATGTAACGCACAGAAATATTTGTCTTAGACCCATCTTTTAGTATACCAATAGGCTTAGATTCACTTTCTGAGTCAATTTAGCGATGTCTGTCCGTCCGTCCGTCTGGCTGGCTGGACCCCATGTAAACCTTGTAATCAAACTACAGGTCGCAATTCCAAAGGTAATTTGATGAAATTTGGCGCAGATCATTTTTTTGATAATGGGACTATGACTATTGAAATTCGCCAAAATCGGTCCATTATTTATGGTACCTCCCATAGGTCCCACTTCCCGGAATTGATATATTGGCCACAAAGATAAATATTTTTTCATTAAATTTAAAACAAATGCCGCTTATGTAAACTTAAATCAATGTACAAAATTTCGGTCCACATTTGACCATAGCTCCCATACATAATTTCTGTAACAACTGTAAGCAATTTGCCACATTTCGAGATAATCGGTCTGCATTTAACCTTAGCTCTCATAGGTATAAGTCCAAATGACGGAAACAGCTTTAATATATAAGTTTTCAGAAAATGTTTGTATGATGGCAAAATTTAGCAAATATTTGTCTTTATACAGGAAAAATAACACCTTTGATCTTAGTGGTGAAGGGTATCGTATGCTGGAGCTTGACCGACTATAGCACTTTCTTTCTTGTTATACCCTTGAGCACCATAGGTGGAAAGGGTATTTTAAGTTTATGCGGATGTATGTAACGCATAGAAATATTTGTCTTAGACCCACCTTTTAGTATTCCAATAGGCTTATAATCACTTTCTGAGTCGATTTAGCGATGTCCGTCCGTCTGGCTGGACCCCCATGTAAACCTTGTAATCAAACTACAGGTCACAATTCTAAAGATAATTTGATGAAATTTGGCACAGATCATTTTTTTGATAATAGGACCATGGCTGTTGAAATTCGTCAAAATCGGTCCATTATTTATGGTACCTACCATAGGTCCCACTTCCCGGAATTGATTTATTGGCCACAAATATAAATATTTTTTCCTAAAATTTAAAACAAATACCCCTTATGTAAACTTAAATCACTGTACCGAATTTTGTTGAAATCGGTACACATTTGGCCATAGCTCCCATACAAACTCTTCTGTCAAAACGCACTAAATGAGACGAAAACCAATAGAAAAAGGCTCATAAATCTGAAGATAATGAGAGTTTTGAGTTTATTTTTCGCATACGTAATTCTGGTATAATCTGTAATAAATTTGACCCTAGCCACCATATAAGTCAAAATGACAAAAACAGCTTAAATATATAAGTTTTGAGAAAATGTTTGTATGATGGCAAAATTTAGCAAATATTTGTCTTTATACAAGAAAAAGAACACCTTTTACCATAGTGGTAAAGGGTATCGTATGGTCGGGCTTGGCCGACTATAGCACTTTCTTTCTTGTTTTTATATAAAATAAGCCAGAAGATGTACTATTTTCTTCCTAAAAATAAACAAAATGGTTGCTAAGATTGTTTCTTCGTTTAAATATCCAACATAATATTTTTTAGTGCCGAAAAAGCACCAAAAAAGTAGTCGGACAAATGGCATCATTTTGGTGTAATTTTAAAATAGCTCCACAAATCGCAATTTTTTAACGTTATTTGTATTTGTTGACATCATTGAGAGCCGATTTATGCATTAAACACATAGACAACAGCAGGCTACGGGCTACAACCTGTCAAAATTAGAATACATGCATTCAAATAGAAATAATTTTTTTAGAGTCGACACAGATACACGACTGCCGACCACCGTTGTAGCTGTAGCCAAAATTAAACTATTTTCTATTTTTGTTGACGACAATAATAGATTTAGTGCTGTCAACACCATATAATATTAAAATAAATGAGCGATTTAAACCACTTGACTTTATTTACCATAAATACATTGGGGAGAATTTATGTAAACAATTTACATACTTATCAAATATTTTTATATATGTAATGTATATAATAATATCTAATAAAATATTATGTAAAAATTTATATTTATATAACTCTAACTCAATATAAGTAAAATTTTAAAAAGTTATTTTTTAAACTGTCTAACTCACACGCTACGTGTGATAGAGCTACGTAGTTCATGTTATATAAAAGCATAGTATGTCCATTACAAAATTCATTATATAAAAGAGCATACTTATATCTATATTGTTTTAAGATATGTGTTAATGCCAAGAGGCCATTTTCAGCCTTTTGCATTAATATCAGTGATGAGCAAAGAAATCCTATTTGTTCATCATATATAAAAACGCCTAAATCCTGCTGTCAAAACGGTCAAATGTCTAACAGACTGCTTCCGTTTTGACCTTATCCAAATTCGGTCTTATTGTTCCAACTCCCGAAGAGAAAGGTAACTCATCCTAATAAATAAAATTTCATATTTTCTCCAATTCCAAACTAATTACATTTGTTTAATTTATTTATTTCCAAATTGCGAATGGTTTGTATAATTGTCGAGCAAACAGTACAAAAATCCACCGATTCCCACCGAAAACTGATCTGAACCTATTTCCAACCAGCTACTTTTGTCCTCATCCAATCAATATGCGAACTTTTATAGAAAAAAGTCTGTTGCAGAAATAAGTTTATAGTATATGAGCTCTTAATCCATAATAAAGAATATTATAAGAATATAAAAGATTTTCAGTAGCTTTTGTTTGATGCCAAAAAAGTTAATACCGGATATAAACTACTAAAGTTATACCGTATTACTCTTGAAATTTAAAAAGCGCATAACTCTTAAACTATAAGAGATCACACCTAAATCTTTCAATAATTTTTTTTATATAGACATACTATCAGGTACAGGAAAACGGAGGTTAATTAATAAAATTAATTTATGTCGTTTTTACAGTACGTTTACACACGTAGGTGACTTGTTACAAGTTGTGTATACGTATTCTTCTGACATGCAAGTAAAAAAATCACTGGCAATCAAAATCGCTTGCAAGTGAGCCCACAACTTGCAGAAGTGTGATTGTGTTAGTAAAAACATATAAATGTACTGAGCTTTTTTTCACTTGCACTTGCATGTGTAAATGCCGTGTAATCAAAATTTAAATTATTTTGTCCATCTTATAAACGCGATATTGGCACCACTCATAAACATTTGTTTCGAAATGTAGCTGCCTTCTTAAATGTAGCTGCCGTCCCCAAATAATTAATTAGCTGACTACGAGGCGACGATTGCAGCCAACGACTTTTGTAGTCGGTGTTCGTGTAGCCTGCTGTTGTCTATGTGTTTAATGCATTAATCATTAAAGTAAACATAATTTTGCCAGTTATTTTAAAGTTGCCCAAATGGCGAAACCCAAATCATACACTAGTGAAGATATACGAAAAGTCATTAGAAAAAACTTCGAGGAAGGAAAAACTGTCCGAAAAATTAGTGGTATAATTGGAAGACCAAAATTAACTGTCCATGATTTTGGTATCGCTTAAGCAATTTAGTTAAAAATAAACCAAAATCTGGAACACCAAAATTGTTTACTAGCACGGATGAACGGTGGATTGTCTAACAGGTTAAAAACAAATCCTAAAATTAGTGCTCCAAAACTGGCTAGTGAAATCTCTAAACACATAAAGGAAGATGGCAATCCAGAAACGGTGAGATTAGTACTCCGAAAAAATAATTATAATGGAAGAGTCGTACATAAAAAGCTAATAGAAATAAGCGCATAGAGTTCGTAAAAATGTACAAAAATATGGACATATCATCCTGGAATAAGGTATTATTTACAGACGAAAGCAAATTTTAATTTGTATAGGTCCGACGGACAGTCCTACGTCTGGCGAAAACCCAACGAAGAGCTAAAAGAAAGAAATTTAAAAGCTACTGTTAAGCATGGCGGCGCACTATGGTATTTCTGCTGCAAAAAAGGCATTTTTTGACTATCACTTTTCAAAAATCTAATAATGCCATTTCATAGAGAAGAATCTGGCAATGAAAAATCTATATTTTTTTCCTAAGATATATATACATATATATAGAAAAAATCGGTTGAAGTCAGCTAAATGTTGTGAAACAAAAATTTATGGTAAAATTATTGAAATTTAAAGGCTTATGTATCGAAGATATTTCAAGTGGCAAAATGTAGGTGTGAATTTTATTAAAGTCTGAGATCTTGTGTTTGTTTTAAAGAAAAAAAGTTTACTGCACACATAGTTTGGGAGATATGAGCGCATCAAGATTGTCCTATAAAATTTAGCATTGGCAGTTTTCGTTGGAGAAAAAGTCAGTTGGCTCGGTTTACCTCCGTGCTCTTAGTATAATGAAATGAAAGACAAAAGGCTTTTCTTTCGAATTAGCTAAAAAAAATTTAGCAACTTTTGTCAAACTTTTGAAAAAATCAAAATTTAGTAAAAAAAGTCAGGAATATTGCTTATAATAAAAAACCATTGCATACCTTCAGGCTTAAGTTTTTAATCAAATTGCAGTTATTAATCCTAACATTAGCTCTTTTATAACAACAATTTATTAATAATTTATTGACAGCTATTTGGAAAAAGTGCATAAGAAATTAAAAAAAAACAAAACCACATGTATTAATAAGAAAATTAATGTAAAAACAAATACCGATGTTTTTCATCGTTTACTTGAGTCTTCTGATCCATATATAAGTAATTTAAGACGACAACCTTATAAAAATGTTTCGGAATTGGATGATGAAGTTAAGGAAATGATAATTAATGAATAAAATATTTAAATATTGGCTTTAACCGGATTTCAACCGAAATTGGTAGAACTCTTTTTTAGATCAGAAAATAAAAGTGTGCCGAATTTTATCAAATTGTGGGTTATACATTGAAATGTGAAAAAATGGGGGTCCAAGGGGGCTACCTCAAGGAGTCGTCGGATTTGAACCAAAATTAGTAGGGCTCTTTTCTAGATCAAAAAATAGAAGTGTGCCAAATTTTATCAAATTCTATTGAAAATTGGGGTTTATACATTGAGAAGAAAAATAAGTGAAAAAATGGGGGTCCAAGGGAGGTACCTCAAAGAGTCGTCGGATTTCAACCAAAATTAGTAAGGCTTTTTTCTGGATCAAAAAATAGAAGTGTGCCAAATTTTATTAAATTCTATTGAAAATTGGGGTTTATACATTGAGAAGAAAAATAAGTGAAAAAATGGGGGTCCAAGGGCGGTACCTTAAGGAGTCGTCGGATTTCAACCAAAACTAGTGGAGCTCTTTTCTTGGTCAAATAATAGAGTTATGCCGATTTTTATGAAATTCTGTTCAAAATTGCGAGTTATACATTGAGAAGAAAAATAAGTGAAAAAATGGGGGTCCAAGGGAGGTACCTCAAAGAGTCGTCGGATTTCAACCAAAATTGGTAAGGCTTTTTTCTGGATCAAAAAATAGAAGTGTGCCAAATTTTATTAAATTCTATTGAAAATTGGGGTTTATACATTGAGAAGAAAAATAAGTAAAAAAATGGGGGTCCAAGGGAGGTACCTCAAGGAGTCGTCGGATTTCAAAGTTTTTTTGAATTTTTCTTATCTATATAAAACTAAATAAATGTGCCAAATTTCATCGTTGTAGGATAACTCCTTCTATTTTTTGCAGTTAGATGTATGAAGAAATCTCACTGTGCGGCGGTTCTGTTATTGTTTGGGGTTGCATGGCGGCCTCTGGGGCTTGTAAAGTTGTGTATAACAAATAGACTTATGGACCAGACTAAATATTTATCTATTTTAAAGCAGAATTTCGTACCAAGTGTCGAAAGATTAGGAATTAAGAACACATTCCAATTTTATCAGGACATCGATCCAAAGCATAAAGCACATTCAGTACGGATGTGGCTACTCTATAACTGTCCTCATATGCTCGAAACACCAGCACAATCTCCGGACATGAACGCAATTGAACATTTATGGGCACATTTAGAAATTCAGTTAAAAAAATATACAATATCAAACAAAAATTACCTTATAAAAGCAATAAAAGATGAATGGGTAAAAATTGAATCTTCTGTGTGCAGAAATTTTGGTGGAATCAATGCCGAGGCGCTTAGATGCAGTTATTAAAGCCAAAGGATTACCAACCAAGTATCGTGTGGTTAAATTTCAAGGGCCGATGTTGATTTTGAATAAAACACAAACTATTTAGGAAATTATTGTAATTTTATTTTATTATCATATATTAGTATTACTCAATTATATATGGAACAAAATATCGGCCAAACGGGCGCCGCGACCACGGCGGCACACCTCCATCCTCTGGTCCAAATTTTCGATGACCCTGAGGCATAATGGAGGTTCTATGCCGTTAATGTGCCGACATATCTCATCCTTTAGCTGTTGAATTGTTGCTGGCTTATCGACATACACCTTTTCTTTCAAATAACCCCAAAGAAAAAAGTCCAACGGTGTCAAATCACATGATCTTGGTGGCCAATTGATATCGCCATTACGTGAGATAACACGGCCATTGAATTTGTTGCGCTAAAGAGCCATTGTTTCGTTAGCTGTGTGGCAAGTAGCACTGTCCTGCTGAAACCACATAACGTCCATATCCATATCTGACAATTCGGGCCATAAAAAGTTCGTTATTATCTCACGATAGCGAACAACATTCACAGTAACTGCCTGACCGGCCTCATTTTGGAATGTTACTCTTCGTCTAATCTACGAAGCTCATTTGCTCTTTATCATATAACTTTTTTATGTTTGAAAAAATTTCGCTCATTTTTTCAACAACGTTCGCTGACAATGGAAGCTTGCAGAGTGTGGACGTACGCTGGCCACCCATTTTTTTAAAGTTGATTTTCGCAGGTTTGTAGTCGTCGCAGCGACGAAGAGTAACTTTAGTGTAACTTTTTACATATTAATTATACGCTTCACCACTATAGGTGGAAAGGGTATTATAAGCTTGTGCTGATGTATGTAACGCATAGAAATATTTGTCTTAGTATACCAATAGGCTTAGAATCACTTTCTGAGTCGATTTGGAGATGTCCGTCTGGCTGGCTGGCTCGACGGCTGCCTGGCTGGACCCCCATGTAAACCTTGTAATCAAACTACAGGTCGCAATTCTAAAGATAATTTGATGAAATTTGGCACAGATCATTTTTTTGATAATGGGACCATGGCTACTGAAATTGGTCAAAATCGGTCCATTATTTATGGTACCTCCCATAGGTCCCACTTCCCGGAATTGATATATTGGCCACAAATATCAATATTTTTTCATGAAATTTAAATCAAATATTGCTTATGTAAACTAAAATCACTGTACCAAATTTCGGTAAAATCGGTCCACATTTTACCATAGCTTCCTTACAAACTTTTCTTTAAAAACGCACTAAATGAGACAAAAATCACTAAAACGCTCGTAAATCTGAAGATAATGGGAATTTTAAGTTTATAGCATACATAATTTTTGTAACAACTGCAATCAATTTGCTCAATTTCGAGATAATCGGTCCACATTTGACCCTAGCTCTCATATAAGTCCAAATGCCAAATGTATGATGCGCAAAATCTTCCATAAAGTTGATGGACAAAGCTCCAATTGCTGTGCACGGTGGCGAATCGATTCATTCGGGTCCTCTTCAACACTTTGCTCTACAGCGGAAATTGTTTCTTCATTGCGCACTGTTCGACGTCGCTGCGGATGCGTATTATCACATAGAGTAAACGTAGTGCGAAAACGATCCATGGTTAACCGAATTAATTGCTCTGATGGACGATTATGTCGACCATAAAATGGACGGAGCTTGCGGTAAACTTCGCGAACTGAACCATTATTTTCGAAATAAATTTGCACGATTTGCAAGCGTTGTTCTTTTGTCAACCTGTTCATGATGAAATGTCAAACCAAACTAAATATTAATCACTTGACAGCTGACAAAATGGCCGCCAGTTAAAAAAGTGGTGCCAACTTAAAGTTCTATACCTCAATAAAAAACACCCGATATATTCGGAATCCTTATGAAATATTAAGACGATTGAGCGATGTCCTTCTGTCTGTCCGTCTGTTGTCGGCACGATAAGACCTTAACGAACGGATATAGGTCACTGAAATTTGGCATAAATATTAATTTTTTTAGAAAATTTTGGTATTAAAATCTGGCAAAATCGATTTACATTTGACCATAGCTCCCGTATAACCTTGTCTAGGCTAATCGCTTTCTTGCTTATAAATGACAAATTATAACAGCTATGATGATAACATTTGGCATATAAAATCTCATCGAAATAGGCTTACATATAACCATAGCTCCCATACAAAACATGGAAACAGCCTGAATTTCACCATAAATACACTTGAATGCCAGTAAATGATCGACTGTAATAGCTATGGCCACTAAATTTACCACAAGAAAGTCTTATACGAATACCAGCCAACGTGCCAAATTCGGTTACAATTGGTCCTCATTTGATCCCATATAAAAAATTTACGGATACATAAAAATACAAAAAAAATACCATATGTCCGTCAGATAAAAGCGCGATAGCACCTTAACGAAAAGAGCTAGAGGGACAATGTTTTAGAAAAATATTTTGAATATCTTAAAGAAGTTGTGTATTGAAAATGGACAAAATCGGTTAACATTTAGTTAGAGCTCCCATATAACCTCGCCCCGGGAATCACATTAATGCTGATAAATTGAATACAATTGTAATAGCTATGACAACTAAATTTAGAATAGAAAAGTTATATGTAACTATTGGTCAGTATATCAAATTTTATAGGAATCGGTCCATATTTGACTATAGCTTTGGAGTGGTTCCACAGCTATGGCCACTAAATTTTACAAGAATAAGCTTTATATAAATACTAGTGTGTACAATTTCATGACAATCGGTCAACTATAGTTCTTTTACATATATAAGTTATATAGTTCTTATACATATATATATTATAACATCCCTATTTTATATCTACATTCAAAAAGATTTGGTGGTACATGGAACTCCTAACAAAATATATGGACCTGCCGTATTACAATCAACCTGTTTGGCCTAACTATTAAGCATTATTATTAATGTTATGTGACTATACTCGGTTATGAGACCAAATTATGTGCAAAGTAAATACCTAGAAAACCACTAAGAATGTTTTAATGTTGAACTAGGTATAAAGCCACAGCAACCGAATTTAGTCCAAATATTTTACCAACGATACCAGCAAGCGCAAACATTTTTTTCGAATTCGGTCCACATTTTGAATTAGCTGCAACCTCATAGAAATATGAGATAAATTTTTAAGTTTAACACAACTAATGTTGGGTAAATAAGATTCGGCACAGCCGAACATGTTTTTCCGTCCGATCCAAACAAATTTATCTTTTTTTTCATCTGACCACAATATATTTTTCCACGTTTGGCGGTAGAGATGTTGTTTGGCAAATTTTACTATTTTCTTAATATTTCTTTTTTTTTGCTTAAAAGAGGTACATTTCTTGGCGTACGACCCATAAGCCCAACTTCCTGGAATCTGTTTTGTATTGTGCAACTCGACATATTTGCACACAACTTTTTTTTAATTAAATTTGACGATTTAAATGGGTATTTTTTAGAGTAACGTACTAAAAGTTGGTCGAATCGTGTCGAGGTTTTACGTTTCTTCCACGGTTTTCTGGGGTTTTATTTTAATGAAGTGCATTATAAACCTTACACAACAACAATTTAGAAACTGAGCAATTTTTTCAATGGAAATCCATTATCTTTAAATTCTGAATCTAGTTTGAGCACCACGACCCATTTTTTTGGAGTTTTAATTTGACACGATTGAAAATCAAAACTTTTTGAATAAGGCAAAAGTTCTCTATTAATCTGGATTTATTAAATTTTTCGTCTTACCTTAAAAAAAATCGGTGATTTTAAAGTAATACAGTCAATTTTATGTGTACGTTCCTATTATTTTTTCCAACTAAAATTGGTAGTATTTTTACTTTTTTTTAATAAAAAATAATTAAAGAGTAACCGAGTGAAACAGTTTATAAAATACCGTTAGATTTAAAAGAATTCGACACTGCTTAAAAATAAGAAAAGTCTAACCAGAAAAAGTTTGAAGCATGTTAACAGCGAGTATGAGATCGTTCTTATTATTTTTACCACCACTGTACATATATAGGCCTTAAAAAATATATCCTTGGAGAGAGTAAAAAATATGGATCCCACGTTCTAGAAAAATGGGTGCTTCTACAGTTTTATCAGAGGCTGAATAAGCCCGTGAAGATTTGGCGAAGTGTGGATTTCCTTTAAAAAGTACCGACTTACTAAGTACAGTACAAGCTTTTATTAAAGAATAGAAACGAGTAACATCATTTATAGACAGTCGCCCTGGAAAAAGTTGTTATGCAGGATTTTTAATGAGGCACCCTAATTTATCGACAAGAGAAGCTGTGGGTTTAGGCAAAGGGCGAGCGATTATAACAGAGGAATATATAAGAATTGCGCAATTTCCTCACTGAACAGAATGCCTTAGACATTTTGGAGGATCCAAGTACAATATTTAATGGCAATGAAACCAGTTTTAGTTAATGCCAAAAAACCGAAAAAGTCTTGGCTTCAGAGGGTTACCGGAATGTTTACACGATACAAAAACGAAATGAAAAGGAAACCTGAACTGTGCTCTTGGTGTTTTCTGCAAATGGCAAGACTGTTGCACAGTTGGTTGCTTTTCCGTACGTGCGACCACCTAAAGATGTGAACAGTAGTCTGCCAGATAACTGGATTTTAGGAAAGTCGGAAGAAGGATGGATGGTCAGCGAAACATTTTGGTCTCTTCTAATTTAAAATGGAAGACACCATTAAAAATGGCTTCCGAAAATGTGGTCTGTACCCCTTCGATGCAGAAAATGTTTACTACACCAAATGTGTGCGAAATAATTTAGAGACGTTAAGTAAAGATGTTTCCAGAGCTAAAGAAACATTTAAGGAAGCTGATTTTGATACCGCCATAAAAATAATAAATCAAATATCTCCAAATTTGCATAATAGTGGAATCAATTCCCATGTTATATTTTAGAAAATCAGTTATCTGAAATTTTAAAATGGAAGTGGAAGTAGTTCCAACGTTCTTGTAGAAAATATTTCCAATGAAAAAGAACATACTTTAGAAATTTTAATTTTTTTAATTTACATTACTAATGAAGATTGGATTCTGGAGAAGCAGATATCATCAACTTTGGCTGCGCAAAAAAAGGAAAATGTGAACTTTCCACCTTCAATTTCCTCAACAAATCATGACAAGGACATAACCTTTAAGCCTCCAAGCTGCTCAAGCTCAATAAAAACTCTCAATTGGTACAAAAGAGCAAATCAACAATGCACAATATTATTTTCAGATACAAAGGAAATTGTTTGATTAAAAATAAAAAGCGTGGAGACTAGGCAAAGGAGCTGCCCTCTAAAGATGAAAGCATGATTTATAGAGAAGTAAAGCTCCAAAATCGAGTTGCATGGAAGAAGCCTCTTATAAGCCAGAAAATATATGACCAAGGATTTTAACAATTTTTACTGGCGAAAGTAAATTTAAATTATTTGGGTGTAATGGAAGAGACAAAGTGTATCGCAAACCAAACAGAGAGCTGGATGGGAATAGTCTAAGAAAAACTGTTAAACAGGGCTGCCAGATACTTTTTGGTCACCATCCCCAAATTTTAAAATTTTTAGCCCCAAAAATCCCCAATTTATAAAAAAACGTATTTTTGCTTACATTTTTATTTAATTAAATGAAGTGATTAATTTTATTAACATAAATATGCTTATATCAAGGGCGTTGTGTGGCAAACCTACCTACACCAATAGTCCCATTCTGAGTAGTAGCGGTACACTTCTCTCAACCCCGGATGAACAATTAATACGATGGATGGAACACTTCCAGTCAACATTAAACAATCCCATTGGATTAGAACCGCTGACGGAAGTGCAAAATGAAACCAACCATGACTGTTTATTCAGTGGAATTTCAGACAGCCCACCTACATTACAAGAAGTGAAGAATGCCATTAAAAGCCTTAAGCGTAACAAGGCCCCGGGCAATGACAATATATCAGCGGATATGCTTTTATGTGACGTTGAAGGATCGGCGAGACTGTGGCACCCATTTGTGCGTAAAAAATGGGAAGAAGAAGCTCTACCAACCTCCTGGAATGAAGGTATACTAGTCAAAATATCAAAAAAGGGTGACTCCAAAGACTGCAATAACTACAGGGGAATAACACTTCTTCCAATACCGAGCAAAATACTAAGTCGAGTAATTTTGAATAGAATGTCTGACGCAGTTTCTGAAACACTCCGCGAAAATCAGTTTGGGTTCCGAGAGAATAGATCTTGTGTTGATCTAATCAACACAGTAAGAATAGTATTGGAGCAATGTAATGAATTCCGCACCCCCATTTATCTAGCGTTTATCGACTTTATGAAGGCCTTCGACAGTGTCAACAGGTGCTATCTATGGAGAATTTTAGAAAACCGTAACATGCCAACGAAAATTCTGAACTTAATTCGGGCAATGTACGTGGACTTTAAATGCCGGGTTTTACATAAAGGTAAATTGTCTAATCCTTTCGAAGTTACTACTGGAGTAAGACAAGGATGTATATTATCACCTATACTTTTTATCCTTGTCATCGACAATATAATGCGCACGGCACTGAATGGTAGACTTGGAATACGCCGATGACTTATGTCTTCTAAGCCAAAGACCAGCTCACCTTCAAGAAAACACTAGCGCTATTACTGTTGAATCTCGGGCAGCTGGGCTGGAAATCAATATCTCCAAGAAAAAGATTATGCCTGGAGGCTATGGCGCAAACCCGTCGCCACACATCAATGTGGATAACGAGGGTATTGGTTGTGTAGGTACCTTTAATTATCTTGGTAGTTTGGTATCTACAAAAGGTGGCGCCGACGAGGATATTGAATCGCGTATTTATAAGACAAAATCAGCATTCAGCATTCTCCGAGCTATTTGGAAATCTTGGCAAATATCAACAACAACTAAGTTACGAATATATAACTCGAATGCCAAGTCCATCTTGTATTAAGGCTGCAAAACTTGGAAACGCACAAATGCCATCGATAAGCGCCTGCAAACCTTTGCAAACAAATGCTTGCGGCAAATCCTTAATATATGGTGGCCAAATCGAATAAGAAATGAAGATCTACTAAACGCTACAAACCAAATCCCTTCTTCTGTAGAGGTATGTCAACGGAAATGGCGATGGATAGGCCAAACACTTCGAAGGACAAATACCAACATTGCTCGACAAGCGCTTCGTTGGAATCCACAAGGAAGCGGCCGTCGTGTTGGTGCACCTGCTAGAACGTGGAGAAGGTCAATTGATGCGGAGTTACAAGCAGCAAACTATTCATGGAATGATGTATGCCTAACATCTCGCAATAGAGTTCGATATAAAAGGATGGTTGAGGCCCTATGCTCCACTGGGAGTCAAGGATAACAGAAGAAATATGCTTACAATTATTACAAATTTAGAATTTTTTTCGCAAACTTCGACCAACTAAGCCACATCACCCATAATGAGATACGAGTATTTTTGTGGCATTTTTTTATCACCTAAAAATAGTTATATTACGCACATTTTACAAGATTTTTTGTGCTATTTTTAACTAGTCGCTTGCTAAGCGTGTATGAGCCTTTTTGTACACTGTTTTGGTCACCAAACTCATTGCACACATTCTGCTTTCAAATAGTCGCTTTCAAGGTATTTTCTAAGTCTTTTTGTGGTCTTTTTTGATCACCAAACTGATTAAAATAACATAAAAAACAGTCGTATTAGGATCGTTTGCACGATAAGATTTTGACTGCATACATTCTGCCAGAATTGTTTGTGCTTTTGTAAACTAGTCGTTTTCTAAGCGTTTTAAGAAGTCTTTTTGGAATCTTTTTTTGATCACCAAGCTGATTAATCAGTTTTTGATTATCTATGCGAATCCCATAAGACTCATTTTGCTGATATTATCGTCAATAAACACCAAATTGCTAGTTGGGATTGGGTTTTACATCTTTGCATGTCAAAGTATTTGTTCCTTAAAAATATTAAAATTATCTGGTTGACTTGACAGATTACAGTTTGTTCGTTCTTTTTCGAATTCTGACCCATAATCGGATGCGATTTTAATATCAGGAAACGAATCAACTTATAACAAAATATTATACTTTATTAATAAAATATGAAAATTTAAATTCACAAGTTAAAATTTCCCCAAAAAATCCCCAACAAATTTGAGTGAATCCCCAGCAAAATCCCCAAGCCCCAAACCATTTTTTTTTTCGCCTTTTTTAAAGATTGAATATCCCCAACTTTGGGGTCAAAACCCCAAATCTGGCAGCCCTGCTGTTAAAGACGGTTTTGGATCGGTAATGGTTTGGGGATGTTGCATTTCATTGACGGAGCTATGAATAAGCATGTGTTTTTAAACATTTTGAAAAAAATTAAAGAAAGCGTTAGAAAATTTGGCATTGAAAACGATAATAAAAAATTGAATGCTGTACAACTGACCGCAGGTAAATAAAATCACTGTACAAAGTACCGAACTCTTTGTGGGACGAGGCCGCCGAATGCAGATCAGGTACAATATAACCCCTGCTGTTTGTAAAAAAAATAGTGTAATCGATGCCCAACCGATTGTAAGCTGTAGAGAATCAAAATGGTGGATCTAAAACGTACTAGCTTCGCGTTGTGTTTATACTTTTTTTTTTTTTTTTTAAGTAGTGCCTCCACCGATAATTTGTAGTCGGCTTTGCCCTCTGCCGCTCACCTGCAAAGCCTTTTTTAGTTGCATCTCAGATGCTCAATGGAAATTAGGTCTGGGGACTGTCGCGAGTGGTCAAGTGTTCTAGATTCATTGTAAAGCAACCATTCTTTGACAATTTTCAATGTGTGAAAAACCCAATTCGATGGATGGTAACTTTAATTTTCCAATACTAGGGGCAAGATCGCTTCTCAGAATGTAATGGTAATCTTCCATTTTAATTGGGGATTCTGTGATTTCTACCGATAATTTTACTTATTTCACTTTATGACTTGCCCTTTTTTATGCAAATCTACTATGATTTTTCGAACATCAATCGATTTTATAGGAAATTTTAAAAATTTCCAATTTTCGCCTTTTTTTAATTAAGAATACTTTTGTATAACAGTTTTCCTACAGAGAATACTTTTGTATAACAGTTTTTCCACAAAGAATACTTTCGAGCAACAGTTCTCAATAGAGAATACTTTTGTATAACAGTTTTTCTATAGAGAATACTTTTGTATAACACTTTTTAATAGAAAAAATTAGTCATTCTTACACATTAACAGCAGCGGCTGCGTTGGCTGGGTCATGTGATAACGGACGAAAATACTCCAGCAATAAAACATTTCACTTTTGATTTTGAATACAATATATCTTTATCCATGTCATATCTAGAGAATATCAAAGATTGAAATTGTTTTCTTTAAAAAAGTAGCAAAGTTTCTGTTCGGATGATAATCTGCGCTTTATGTTGATATTTGTTGGACACAATAATAATAATTCGTATTTATTCAGTCCCTCAAATTATACATAATGTGAGGTTTTTTGCTCTGTCTAGAATTAGGGATAATCCTCCTGATGAGATGGTCTAACCAACCATCGAAACGCGTCGAGGAAAGGTTTCCCCACCAACATTTTTTGGTTTTATCAAAAAATATTTATTGCAGTAATAAATAATTGTAATAAATTGGGATTCTTAGTGCAATACGCTACAGTAAAACTTTTAAATTAAATGTTTGATGTCACAAATTTTGATAAACCTTTTTAATAAATATTTTTTGTTTTACGATGCAAAATTTAAAAAAATTAACTCACTTACAAAAAAATTGTACTTGGCGTTAATCTCCTGGTCTTTCCCGATCCAATGATACGAAACTTGTATCTAAAGCTTTAATCTGAAATCTTTGCCTCCAGTAGAATTTTTACGCTGAATATTGGAGTATTGGAGACGAATGTGTGTGTATAAAGTTTATAGTGCACAGTGGTATTAACTCAGCAATTTATAAACTAAAAATTAAATTTATAATGTCAATAGAAGAAGTGTTAGGCTTTTACGGCAATATCTAAGAATGTATCTGCCGGTAGCACAATGGCCTAAAGTTGCCCACTGTGCTACCTTTCGCCAATTTGGTCCGATCTGAAAGATTTGCACATTTTCGAAAACTTCTTAAAAAAAATAAAAAAAAAGTATACTTCCTATACCACCTTATCTCTAAAAGTTTAAGAGATATTTGACTCCAACAAAATGTAAATCTAATTTTCTAACATTACTTTGTAACTTTTCGCAAAAATCTCTAAAACTAAACAAGGTATTACAACCATTTTTGTACATACTATAGACCTATATATAAGAAAATCAAAAATTTAAATTTCAAAACAAGTTCTGAAATTTGAATTAACATTTTTGAACACAGAAGAGTACGCTTTTCGTAAAAATTATGTTTTAAACAATATATTTTAATTGTGTGCATTATCAAAATTGGATAAGCTTGACCGATTTATTCCCGGGTCCATGGTTAAAATTTGGATTTCTTTCAATGGCAAAATCATGGAATTTTGTGGCGGGCTTTGATAAAAATGTACTTGTTTTATACAAATATTTTATTATTTTGTAAAAAATAATAGATTTTAACCCTCTAATGATAAGGGGTCTAAAAAGACCCAAAAATTTGTTTGTTTAAATTTGGACCCCATGTCTTTTAAGGGATTAATTTTATTTTGTCTTATCACTTGACTTTCCAAAACTTTCCACAATTTTAAAATCGCTCTGCAAATGTGAGAGACCTACACGAAAACAGTTTTCTGCGAATATCTCAAAATTTTGCAAATGTTTTGAAATCTTTGACAATAGCGCCCGCTAGGTCGCTTTTTACAAAAGTTGCTCATTTGTGGCACCGCGTTATCGGTAAAGTACTTTAAAGTAAATTTAGTAAAAATAGGGAGTTAAATCAAAATTTTTGAACACACACTGAACTACACCATCTCCAATTTCATCGAAATTTTGTATATACAATCCCCTAGCTCATACAATTTCTAAAGCTGTTCAAAATTTTGAATTTCGCTTTGGTTCTGATTTTATGGCGTTTCAAAGTTCGTTTTTTTTTCAAGATTTCTTTCAAAGCATACCCATTTTATATGGCTACAACTTTTGATACGGCTATTCGATTTTTATGAAACTAGGCTCATATTTTAGCGGATGTCCAAAAGTTCCATGTTCTTTTAATAAAAATATTTAATCATGTATTGAAGAGAATGGGAAAATTATTTTAAAACTTCCGAACTGAAATGAAATATGTGCTGATTTATGAGCCAGTTTCATAAAAATCTGATAACCGTATCAAAGTTATAGGCATATATAAATGGGTACATACATATATACATAATTCCCACGACATTCCAATTGGAGCAAGGGGTACTTCTTACAGATATCGAGCATCTGATTCTATTTTTTTTAACTAATTGAAAGGGACCTACGTTTTAACACCGGCTCCGAACGACAAATGCATTAGTTGGAGAAGTTGTACATAGCCTAATACTCAATAACCAATGGCTATCTGAGTTATGAGGTGAACCGCTTTTTTTTTGAAAATTTATTTTTTCAAGTGGGTCTGGTCGGGGATCGAACTTGGGACCTCTGGTATGCTAGGAGGATGACTAACCTGCTATACCACGGGGGGTATGTTATAAAAAAAATCTTGGAAAAATCGAACTTTCGACCGCCATAAAATCTGATCCAAAGCGATATTCAAAATTTTGAAGAACTCTAGAAATTGGAGATGGTGTGGTTCAGTAGGTGTTCGAAAATTTTTTATTTGACTATATATTTTAACTAAATTTACTTTAAAATATTTTAAAGTAAATTTAAATTTTTTGTAAAAATTTGGAAAGTGACCTATAAGGGTTACAGGGACATACAAAAACCATTTTCGAAGGTTTCGAAACACTTGCAAAATACTTGAGATATTCGCAAAAAACTGTTTTCGGGTAGGTCGTATGATCTAGGGGAATGTATGTATATTCAAAATTTCCTAGAAATCGGAGATGGTGAGTTTCAAAATTCTTGTTTTTTGTTCGAAAAATTTTGATTCCGCCCTAGGTTTATTCTTAAACCCGATTTTTTCATTTCAAAATATAAATCCAAACTTACCTTAAATGTGGTGCTATCTACAATGGAACAATCCAGACCATTGAGAGCATAATCCTCGACACTATTCAAAGTCGGCGCGTTCTGCTGTGTATTCTGATGCTGTTGACTATGCAGCTGCTGATGATCCGAATAATTCTGTTCGATTTTGATGGTAGGACTTAGAACTGTTAGATTATGAGAGGCTGAAGGTAAGCCGGTAGCGGTAAAGGAGCCCTCTATCAAAATCGGGGCACTTGGAGCACTGGGTGCTGTGGTGGTATTTAAAGCGTTGGCGGCGGCGGCTGCTGATATTACCGAGGCAGATGAGGGCGAGATGGAGGTGTTGGTGTCGTGATAGGGCGTAACGACAAACGAGGGATATGAACGAAACTGATGATACTCGTTGGTGTGAGAGTGTGAGTGAGCCAATTGTGGTCCTTTATACCAAGTACCATGCATAATCATTTAAGAAATTATGATGATAATGAGTTGTTATTTCTTTTTTTTTATTTTTGTTGTTATATTTTTAAGGTAAAAAATATTTTTTTTTTAAACTTTTTTGATTTTAAAAAATTTTTAAATTTTAAAAAATTTTTTAATTTTTTTTATATATGAAATACTTCAAAAAATTTTAAATTTTTTTCTTTAATATTTTCAATATTTTTCACAATTTTTTTTATATTAATTTTTAACTTTTAAAATTTTTTAAAGATTTTTTTTTTTTAAATTTCAAAATCACTTTTTTTTTAATTATTGAGATTTTTTATTTCATTTCTTTTGGCTGGAAACTGGGTTTTAGAAAACAAATTTTCACTTCAATTTTAGGTTTTTTTGTTATTTTTAATTAGCAAAATTGTTGTAATTATAACCGGCTTTTCAGCGACAATTCACTGTTTTCAATATTTCGTTTTTCGTCTTTTTTAGGCTTTTTTTTTTTAGCGATATTTCACTTTTTTCAATATTTCGTTTTTGGTCATTAAATTTTTGACATTTACCCTTACAAAAATATGTACAAAAAAAAAACCTGATCGATTAAAATGATCTTTTCAATGACGATGACGGAAAAAGAGTATCATCGAATGCACTTTATGCATTTACAAAATTCTTTGACAAAAAATTCAAAATTAAAAAAAAACAGTCAAAGACAACAATTGCACATTTATTTTAAGATGAAGAACGACTCTTGCAACACGACGGACTTACTGTGCAAAAGTTGCAGGAAAACACTTGCAACACATGAAAACATTTAATAAAAATCGCGCGCGCGTTTTTGGTCACAGTTGGCAAAAATGTCTTCGTTAAAGTTTTTACTTCGTTTCTGTTTAATTTTAAGTTTTCGAATTGAATTTTTCAGTTTCAGTTTCAATTTTTTTTTTCGTTTGTGTTCCCCCACGAACGTTTAAAAGTTTGCGTCTTTGCACTATACGATTTTTGACTTGGCTGTGTAAACGTTGGGTATCAGTTGGTAGCAGCCGTTTTAGGGCAATTGTTAAAAGTTGGAGACGAACAAAAAAATTTGCTGCCAACTCGCAAGAATTCCGTTTACGAATGCTGAGTATGAATTGAAAAAAATATTGAAATGCCTCGATGGCTTTTGCTACTGTTAGGTTTTTTCTCAACTTGGTCTTTTTTTTTCTGCCTCCAGCTTTGGCTTTGCACAAAAACAAATAAAAATACAAAACCTGCCACAAACAGAAAAAAAAAAAAACAGCAACAAAACCAGCCACATTCTAAAAGAGAGGCAACAACATTGAGTATCACAAGTCTTAATGCCGCCTCTTGTTTAAGATTTTGTGGGTCTCTTTTTTTCCTGCTTTAGCCAATATTTTGGTCCATTACCCTCAAACTCTAGCCCAAAGTTATGCCCTGACTTATGTATACAAAAACCTCAAACCCAAACACTACCCCTGCCCTTACAAACACTGAATTTTGGAGTCAATCTTTCAACAAAATGAAAAAAAAACTCAACCACTTTTTTTCGAAATCCAACTCGTTTTTTCTCCCCACTTGTTTTTATTTGCTCTCCCCAACCGAAAAGTTTGATTGCGCATGCTCACATGTACATTGTACCAAAAGAGCAAAAACTCTTTAGGCCTTTAAGAGTTGAAAGAGGCCAAAACAGCCCCAACAAAAATAAAAAAAGAAATGAAATTTATTTGTTTAATCTTTAAACTCCAGCTAACACACACATTTATTCGTTTTAGATTTGCCTTAAACATTAAAATGAGCAACAGATTTGAGTTTTTTTCTTTGAGTTTTTTTTAGGAAGGGGGTCGTTCGTTATTAAAGTGCTTTTATTTTAGACTTATGAATTACAAATTTGGCGGGAAATTTAGAAGTCAACAAATATGAAAGTGTGCGTTTCAATTAATCAATTACTTACATACATATTTAAAGGGCTAATATAATTTTCTGCTAATTTAAGAAAAACTTTAAACATACCATAGACCAGGTTACTTAGACCAGGAAGACCAATGACAAACTATTTGATGCCTGGGTCCTCAAATGTATACAAACGAGGCCAGATCAAAAAGTCTGTGTCTTTTTGGGTAAAACATAAGTTTTTATATAAAAAGTTAATTCATTTTTATAACCATCATCAAAAAGAATGGGGGGTATATTGAAATTCTCATTCCGTTGGTAATTTCCTTAATATTGGCTCAATTTTTGATTTTATTCTTTGTAACAACTTAGAGATAGTTGACTCCGGGTCAGAATCCACTTTTGTTGTTGCTAACAGACAGGAGGTCCTTGACATCACGATAGTTAGCAACATACACTCAGCTCTGATCAAGAACTGGAGGGTCTCAAACAACTGCGGCTTTTCGGATCATCGCTATATTGAATTTTAAATCACTCTACAACAGGAAATAGCCACTCCTTATCGTAATAGGAAGAAGACAAACTGGTTCATCCACAGGGGTACCCTGGACTGTCTCCTTCCCTCCTAGGGATAGGATCCATAACGAGGCCAAAAGGATCGCAAACTGGACCCCCTACAAAGCCTGCGTTAACAAATTCAAGAATCTAGTCAAGAAAGCGAAGAGACAGTCCTGGATGAACTTTTGCAGCGGCATCGAAGGTTCTTCCGATACTAGTATACTCCGCAAAATCCTGACCTCATCGCCCTCGGTAGCTGCCTATATTCAAAGGGACAGCGGCCATTGGACGACGAGCGGATCTGAAACCCTCGAGGTCCTTTTAGATACCCACTTACCAGGTTGCAAACCTCTAGGTGCGGACACATCCACTAACCTCAATGTCCTTGAGTCCACCCCCATTACTAGGGATAGAATTAAATGGACTCTTGATAGTTTCGAACCGTACAAAGCTGCGGGTCCTGATGGTATCATTCCAGCTGATCTTCAATATAATAGCCACTCCTTATCGTAATAGGAGGAAGACAAACTGGGTCATCCACAACGGCACCTTACCTGCGGTTAACGTACTAACCGAAGCCCTGAGCCAAGCCACAAATCAGGCATGTAAACTCACCATCAGGAGAGGTAAAAAGAAACCTCCCTGATGGTCCGCCGACATTACAACACATAGAAAATAATGTTTTTTAACGAGGCCAAAAGGACCACAAACTGGACCCACTACAAAGCCTGCGTTAACAAATTCAAGAATCTAGTCAAGAAAGCGAAGAGACAGTCCTGAATGAACTTTTGCAGCGGCATCGAAGGTTCTTCCGATACTAGTATACTCCGCAAAATCCTGACCTCATCGCCTTCGGTAGCTGCCTATATTCAAAGGGACAGCGACAATTGGACGACGAGCTTATCTGAAACCCTCGAGGTCCTTTTATATACCCACTTATCAGGTTGGAAACCTCTAGGTGCGGACACATTCACTAACCTCAATGTCCTTGAGTCCACCCCCATTACTAGGGATAGGATCCAATGGGCTCTTGATAGTTTCGAACCATACAAAGCTGCTGGTCCTGATGGTATTATTCCAGCTGATCTTCAATATAATAGCCACTCCTTTTCGTAATAGGAGGAAGACAAACTGGGTCATCCACAGGGGCACCCTGGACCGTCTCCTTCCCTCCTTACCGAGGATCAACACTCGCAATGATATTGATCATGCGGTTAATGTACTAACCGAAGCCCTGAACCAAGCCACAAATCAGGCATGTAAACTCACCATCAGGAGAGGTAAAAAGAAACCTCGTTGGTGGTCCGCCAACATTGCAACACTTAGAAAAGAATGTTTTTTAACGAGGCCAAAAGGATCGCAAACTGGACCCCCTACAAAGCCTGTGTTAATAAATTCAAGAATCTAGTCAAGAAAGCGAAGAGACAGTCCTGGATGAACTTTTGCAGCGGCATCGAAGGTTCTTCCGATACTAGTATACTCCGCAAAATCCTGACCTAATTGCCCTCGGTAGCTGCCTATATTCAAAGGGACAGCGACCATTGGACGAAGAGCGGATCTGAAACCCTCGAGGTCCTTTTAGATACCCACTTTCCAGGTTGCAAACCTCTAGGTGCGGACACATCCACTAACCTCAATGTCCTTGAGTCCACCCCCATTACTAGGGATAGGATCCAATGGGCTCTTGATAGTTTCGAACCGTACAAAGCTGCGGGTCCTGATGGTATTATTACAGCTGATCTTCAATATAATAGCCACTCTTTATCGTAATAGGAGGAAGACAAACTGGGTCATCCACAGGGGCACCCTGGACCGTCTCCTTTCCTTCTTACCGAGCATCAACACTCGCAATAATATTGATCATGCGGTTAATGTACCAACTGAAGCCCTGAACCAAGCCACAAATCAGGCATGTAAACTCACCATCAGGAGAGGTAAAAAGAAACCTGCCTGGTGGTCCGCCGACATTACAACACATAGAAAATAATGTTTTTTAACGAGGCCAAAAGGACCACAAACTGGACCCCCTACAAAGCCTGCGTTAACAAATTCAAGAATCTAGTCAAGAAAGCGAAGAGACAGTCCTGGATGAACTTTTGCAGCGGCATCGAAGGTTCTTCCGATACGAGTATACTCCGCAAAATCCTGACCTCATCGTCTCGGTAGCTGCCTATATTCAAAGGGACAGCGACCATTGGACGAAGAGCGGATCTGAAACCCTCGAGGTCCTTTTAGATACCCACTTTCCAGGTTGCAAACCTCTAGGTGGGGACACATCCACTAACCTCAATGTCATTGAGTCCACCCCCATTACTAGGGATAGGATCCAATGGGCTCTTGATAGTTTCGAACCGTACAAAGCTGCGGGTCCTGATGGTATTATTACAGCTGATCTTCAATATAATAGCCACTCCATTATCGTAATAGGAGGAAGACAAACTGGGTCATCCTCACCGAGCATCAACACTCGCAATAATATTGATCATGCGGTTAACGTACTAACCGAAGCCCTGAACCAAGCCACAAATCAGGCATGTAAGCCTCAGGCAATTACATGCCTGAGGCTTAGCATGAGTATTAGGATTAATAATAGAATCAGTATTAATATAAGCATAATTATAATCATTAGTATTAGAACAATTAGTATAAGTATTAAGTACCTGGTTGACCGAGCCTTGCTCGGAGCTTTAGGATAAGTATTTCAAGGCAAATGTGTATAAAGTATTAGCCAAATAAATTAATTTATAGGAGTAATTTTAGGTGAGTAATTTTAGGTGGCGCCACGCGTTGGAAATCGTGTATACCAACTAACAAGCCTTCGTGGGCTCATCCGCAAAAGCTTTATTAAAGATCACAGCATGATGAAATGTGCTGGTTACGATTTAACTCACTTTGATTAATTTTCAGTGGCGCCACCTGCTGGAAATTGGTCACACAAACTACGAAAACCTTCGTCAACTCATGCCTAACAACTTTGCTTAAGATCGTAGCATGATGAAATACACAGTTTACGATTTAATTCACTTTGCGTAATTGTCAGTGGCGCCACCTGTCGGTAATCGGTCATACCAACTAAGAAACCTTCGTTGGCTCATGCGCAACAAGTTTGCTAAAGAGTTTACTATTCTATAAAGCACATACATACAGACAAACATTCATTTGTTTAAAAGTTATAACATTACCAATTTGTTCCCCTTTTTATCCCCTAATCTTAAAAAAGTTTAATCTGCATATTTGGTACTTCTTTGGTACCAATTGAATTCAGTACATTTTATAAAAACGCAGTTAATATATTGTTCCTATTCATATTACTTTATGAGATTTTAAGTTATCATTTTATTCAATTTTTGCCCTATTTGGCCCCCGAAATCAAAAAAGTACCAAATACTTGTTTAATGTTTATTTTTTTACATTAATTGATTCTAGTACTAAGTTAACTTCTGTATTCATTGGTTCAAAAGATAAGTGTGGGTTAAAAATAGTACCAAAAAAACTATTTTCACCACTTTTTACTCCTATCGGGCATAGTTTCAAAAAAGTACCAAACACCTATTCACTTATTTTTATAGTTGTTCAAAACGTAATATTAATTTTGTTTCTATGCCTATTACTTTAGGAGATCTAACGTTTAGGAGATCTAAAGATTTTTTCCAATTTTTACCAGTATTTACCCCCTTACTCGACCCACACATCAAAAAAGATACCCACCGTTCAAATTTAATCAAAATCGTTAGAGCCGTTTTCGAGATAACCATTCTGTATATATATATATATATATATATATATATATATATATATATATATATATATATATATTAGGGTGGGTCGTTTTTTGTCTCTGATCGACTTCTAATAGTGAAATTATATGGCCAAATTATGTCAATCGAAAGTGTGCAAAATATTATTGATTTATTTTTAGGATACGAGCCCGCGCAACGGGCTCAAAATTTTTGAGTCCATTTGTATGGGGAAAACTGAGAGTATTTAAAAACAAAGAACGTGTTTATATTTTCCATAGTATGGATAATTTGATTCCATATAAACATTATTAAAATTGAACATAAATAAGATTTATGAAGCATTTACTCAAATTATGAGCAAAAAAATACTTTTTTGCGAAATTCTTCGAATTCGAACACAAGGTACGGGAAAATGGTTTGAGATATCGACCTCAATTTTTTTGAATTTGATTGTCTTTTTTATTCACTTTAACACACCGATGAGAGAAATTCAAATTTGTAATATTTGTTTAACAAAATTTTCAAAAAATTAAAAAATGCGTTTTGAAACCCACCTGAGAAAAATGACCCATTTTCGCTTATGAAAAAAAATTAAGTAAATATGGTTATATTTTAACAAACTTAAACTATGAAGTACTTACAAGTCTTAAAATGATAAATCATGTCTTACTTTGCGAGTTTTTGTCCAAAGTATTTTTTTCTAGCGGTTTATCCTTAGGCGTATTGTCAAGAACACGATTTTTTGGGGAAAAATCGCTATAACTTTAAAACTGTTTTATGAATTTTAAATATTGATAACTTCAATTAAAGCTGCATTAGTTCACTTTTAGATTCCATTATCTTCTTTCTTTAAAATAAATGAAAAATGGACGAAATGTAGCAAAAACTGCAAATACTCTCAGTTTTCCCCATACAAATGGGCTCAAAAACTTTGGTCCCGTTGCGCGGGCTCGTATCCTAAAAATAAATCAATAATATTTTGCACACTTCCGATTAACATAATTTGGCCATATAATTTCACTATTAGAAGTCGATCAGAGACAAAAGTAAAAAAACGACCCACCCTAATATATATATATGTATATATATATATATATATATATATATATATATATATATATATATATATATATATATAAAGGGTGTTTTTTTTAGAGGTATAGAACTTCGAATTGAAATAAAACACAAGAAAATCGTTTTAATGTCAATCAATTTGGCTTTATTGGAAGGATAATTTTATGCCATTAATGTTTAAATATGATTTCGGGCATGTGGCCGCCGCGGCTGGCTCGAATAAAGCCAATTCTACAGGTCCAATTTTCAACTACTTTTTCGAGCATATGGGGCCGTATGTTGGCAATAACGCCACGAATGTTGGCTTCCAAGTCCCCTAACGTTTCTGGTTTGTTGGCGTAGACGAGCGACTTCACATATCCCCAAAGAAAATAGTCTAGTGGTGTCAAATCGCACGATCTTGGTGGCCAATTGACGGGTCCATTCCGCGAAATTATGCGCTCATCGAATGTTTCCTTCAATAAATGGAACCACAACTCATCCACATCCATGCCATCCAATTGGGGAACAAAATAGTCAGTTATCGTGGCTCTATACCGGTCTCCATTTAGGGTAACTGAATCTCCAGCATTATTTCGGAAGAAGTATGGCCCAATGACTCCACCAGCCCATAGAGCACACCAAACAGTCAGTTTTGTGGATGTAATGGCGTCTCAAGGGTCTCATGTGGATTCTCTTCACTTCAAATGCGGCAATTTTGCTTGTTGACGTAGCCATTCAACCAAAAATGAACCTCATCACTGAACAAAATTTTGCGATGAAAATCAGCATCGAGATCAATCTCATTTTCGGCCCATACACCAAAATCACGACGCATTGTATGGTCTCGCGGCTTTAATTCTTGCACAAGCTGGATCTTGTAAGGTCGCAAGCCAAGATCTTTGCGCAAAATCTTCCATAAAGATGATGGACAAAGCTCCAATTGCTGTGCACGGTGGCGAATCGATTCATTCGGGTCCTCTTCAACACTTTGCTCTACAGCGGCAATTGTTTCTTCGGTTCGCACTGTTCGACGTCGCTGCGGATGCGTATTATCACATAGAGTAAACGTAGTGCGAAAACGATCCATGGTTAACCGAATTAATTGCTCTGATGGACGATTATGTCGACCATAAAATGGACGGAGCATGCGGTAAACTTCGCGAACTGAACCATTATTTTCGAAATAAATTTGCACGATTTGCAAGCGTTGTTCTTTTGTCAACCTGTTCATGATGAAATGGCAAACCAAACTAAATATTAATCACTTGACAGCTGACAAAATGGCCGCCAGTTAAAAAAGTGATGCCAACTTAAAGTTCTATACCTCAATAAAAAACACCCGATATATATATATATATATATATATATATATATATAAATATATATATATGTATATATAAATATATATATATATATATATATATATATATATATATATATATATATATATATATATATATATATATATATATATATATATATATATTATATATATATATATATATATATATATATATATATATCTATACAATTATTGCTCGTTTAAGAATATAAGATATAGGAATTTAAAAATAAAACTCTCTTTTTCGTGTAAATGCTAATCCTTTTTTCTCTTAGGCATCTTGATACATCCGTCCTTGCTGCAACTCTCTCGCACAAAAAGAAAATCCAGCTCATAAAAATTTAGAGGGGGAGCAAATGTCATGTTTTTTTTTTTTTTGTAAATCCTTTTTTCTCATATTGGATTTCCTGAACATCCCTTGCCATGATTTGCACAAAATTCAGAAAAACCTGAATACACACTTAAGCCATCGAAAATACTTGAACCTGGAACCTGGGAGTGAGAATGTGACTACGAATGCAATGCAATTTTATTGCACACTTTTTTTTCTTTGTTTTGTTTCTTTCCATGCGCCGCTAAAATATTTATAAGACTACAATTTCATTTGTTAGTGAATGTTTTTGTCCTGGTCCTGGTCGTGTTGTCGTAGTCATTTTTGTTGTCGTCATCTTCATCGTCTTTATTGCCAAAGTTTAAATGCATGCGCATCAATTTGGCCATAAACCTGATGCCTCGCCTTATTTCAAACTTTTTTCTTTCTTTCCTTCATTTCTTTTGCTGTATTTTTGCAAAAGCGATTTTATCGTATTAAGTTTTTAAGGAAAAAATACTCGTAAAATGGAAAAGAAATAGTTTTTCGTTTGTTTTTATTTTTTGTTTGTTAATTTTTTTAAAGGTTGGTGTAACTCCTTAAAGACATTTGTTTTATAAATACAATTACATTTCGAATGTTTATTTATACAAATACTTACACTAACATACATATGTATGATATAAATATATATGTTTGTGTGTAAGTATGTAAAACTGTTTAATTCACGAAAAGGCTGTAAATGTCTACGTTTTTAGATATTTTCGATTCTGATCGCATAAAATTAAATAAAAATTAAATTTTAAAATATGTATAAAAAACTCAAATGTATAAACTTTAAATAGCCAAATCCATATGTGGATTCAAATGTGGACAATGCCAAAAGGTATAAGTCCATTTCTAGTCGCACTAGGATTCAAGCTTTGACTACTATCTTATATTCCGACTCAGCATTAGGCTTTAAATTTTGACCAGTTAGGTAATACTCTGACTTTTGTCTTATAGTGGGACTAGCATGCATTACATCTGATAAGTTCTAGCTATGCGTACCCGTGAAGTATAAATCTAGGATGATAATATAAAGAGCCTATATTGTCATCCTGGATATAGACTTTCGTAGAATCTTTCAGACCATAAAAGTATTAAGCATTATCGGCCTTACTACTATTATATTATGATAACAAACTAGTAAGGAGATAGGAATTTTAGTGCCCCACTACCTGATAATGCAATATCATCTGCGTACGTGACAACGAGGTTTCATAGTAACATGATGGACAAACGACCCGACTTTTAAGACTTTTTAAGTATTGTGTAACATACCTTAGGGATTTTCAATATAATTTATTTTTCCAAAAGTTTAATGAAATTTGAGATCTAAACATATTCGTTTGTTTTTTAAAACATTTAGTTCAAATAAAATTTTTTCACTATCACTGACAAATAAATTACAATGTGGTAAATCTTATATGCTATATAATTTTTAGATCATCCTTAAAGTATGCTACAATAATATTTCTAAAATATCTTACACTTTGTTCGACCTTAGTTTTGATATGTTTCCTTTCTGGTGGCATAAACATTTTTTTTTGTCATGAACAAATATAGGTTTTGACCAGTGAAAATTGATTCTGAGCCACCGTGCGACAGCTAATTCCCATTCAATCACGATCAGTTTTCATTTAATGTTGTAGCAAGTGATCAATTTTTTACAAACAAATTTTAGATCTTAAAATATTATAAAGAAAAATTTCCATCTTTAAAAATTCTATAGAAAATTTTCGTTGTTAAAAATTTCTATAGAAAATTTTCGTTGTTAAAAATTTCTATAGAAAATTTTCCATGTTAAAAATTTTTATTTAAAATTTTCAATGTTATAAATTTCTACTGAAAATTTTCAATGTTAAAAATATCTTTAGAAAATTTTCGATATTAAAAATTTCTATGGAAAATTTATGATATGAAAAATTTCTTTAGAAAATTTTCGATGTTAAAAATTTTTATTGAAAATTTTCGATGTTAAAAATTTCTATAAAAAATTTTCAATATAGAAAACTTCTATGGAAAATTTTCGATATGAAGAATTTCTATGCAAAATTTTCAAAATGAAAAATTTTTTTTAGAAAATTTTCGTTGTTAAAAATTTCTAAAGAAAATTTTCGATATGAAGAATTTCTATGGAAAATTTTCAAAATGAAAAATTTCTTTAGAAAATTTCGTTGTTAAAAATTTCTAAAGAAAATTTTCGACATGAAGAATTTCTATGGAAAATTTTCAAAATGAAAATTTCTTTAGAAAATTTTCGTTGTTAAAAATTTCTATAGAAAATTTTAGTTCTTAAAAATTTCTATAGAATATTTTCGATGTTAAAAATTTCTATAAAAAGTTTTCGATGTTAAAAATTTCCATAGAAAATTTTTGATGTTAAAAATTTCTATAAAAAATTTTCGATATGAATAATTTTTATAGAAAATTTTCAATGATAAAAATGTCTACAGAAAATTTTCGATGTTTAAAATTTCTATAGAAAATTTTCGAAGCTACAAATTTCTATAGAAAATTTTCGATATTAAAAATTTCTTTAGAAAGTTTTCGATGTTAAAAATTTCTTTAAAACATTTTCGATTTCTAAAGAAAATTTTCGATACGAAAAATTTCTATGGAGAATTTTAGATATTAAAAATTTTTATAGAAATTTACGATTTAAAAATTTTTATAGAAAATTTTTAATTTAAAAATATTCATAGAAATTTTTCGCTTTACAAAATTTCTATAAAAAATTTTCGATATAAAAAATTTCTATTGAAAATTTTCCATATAGAAAATTTTTAAAGTTAAAAATTTCTATAGAAAATTTTTGATGTTAAAAATTTCTATAAAAAATTTTCGTTATGAAAATATTCGATATTAAAAATTTCTTAAGAAAAAAAAAAAATTCCTTAGAAAATTTTCGATGTTAAAATTTCTATAGAAAATTTTTGATTTTAAAAATTTGTATTGAAAATTTTCGATGTTAAAAATTTTTATAGAAATTTTTCGCTTGAAAAAATTTCAATAGAAAATTTTCGATAGAAAAAAATTTCTATTGAAAATTTTAGATGTTAAAAGTTTTTATAGAAAATTTTTAATGTTAAAAATTTCTAAAGAAAATTTTCGATGTTAAAAATTGCTATGGAAAATTTTCGATGTTAAAAATTTCTAAAGAAAATTTTCGATATGAAGAATTTCTACGGAAAATTTTCGATGTTAAAAATTTCTATAGAAAATTTTCGATAGAAAATTTCTATAGAAAATGTTCGTTGTTAAAAATTTCTAAAGAAAATTTTAGATTTGAAGAATTTCAATGGAAAATTTTTGAGATTAAAAACTTCTTTAGAAAATTTTCGATATTAAAAATTTCTATAGAAAATTTTCGATATTAAAAATTTTGATGTTAAAAATTTCTATAAAAAATTTTCGATATGAACAATTTCTATGGAAAATCTTCGATATTAAAAATTTCAATGGAAAATTTTCGCTACTAAAAATTTCTTTAGAAAATTTTCGATGTTAAAAATTTCTAAAGAAAATTTTTATAAAAGTATATTAAATTTTTATAGAAAATTTTCGATATTAAAAATTTCTATAAAAAAATTTCGATGTTAAAATTTTCTGTCAAAAATTCGAAAATTTTCGATGTTAAAAATTTCTATAGAAAATTTTTGATATTAAAAATTTCTTAAGAAAAGTTTCCATATAAAAAATTTCTATAGAAAATTTTCGATGTTAAAAATTTCTATAGAAAATTTTCGATGTTAAAAATTTCTATAGAAAATTTTCAATGTTAAAATTTTCTATCGAAAATTTTCGATGTTAAAATTTTCAATAGAAAATTTTCAATGTTTATAATTTCTATTGAACATTTTCGATGTTAAAATTTTTAGTATAAAATGTTCGATTTTAAAATTTTCGATGTTAAAAATTTCAATAGAAAATTTTCGGTGTTAAAATTTTCAATAGAAAATTTTCGGTGTTAAAATTTTCAATAGAAAATTTTCGGTGTTAAAATTTTCAATAGAAAATTTTCGATGTTAAAATTTTCAATAGAAATTTTTCGATGTTAAAATTTTCAATAGAAATTTTTTAATGTTAAAATTTTCAATATTAAATTTCAATAGAAAATTTTCGGTGTTAAAATTTGCAATAGAAAATTTTCGGTGAAGAATTTCTACGGAAAATTTTCGATGTTAAAAATTTCTATAGAAAATTTTCGATAGAAAATTTCTATAGAAAATGTTCGTTGTTAAAAATTTCTAAAGAAAATTTTAGATTTGAAGAATTTCAATGGAAAATTTTTGAGATTAAAAACTTCTTTAGAAAATTTTCGATATTAAAAATTTCTATAGAAAATTTTCGATATTAAAAATTTTGATGTTAAAAATTTCTATAAAAAATTTTCGATATGAACAATTTCTATGGAAAATCTTCGATATTAAAAATTTCAATGGAAAATTTTCGCTACTAAAAATTTCTTTAGAAAATTTTCGATGTTAAAAATTTCTAAAGAAAATTTTTATAAAAGTATATTAAATTTTTATAGAAAATTTTCGATATTAAAAATTTCTATAAAAAAATTTCGATGTTAAAATTTTCTGTCAAAAATTCGAAAATTTTCGATGTTAAAAATTTCTATAGAAAATTTTTGATATTAAAAATTTCTTAAGAAAAGTTTCCATATAAAAAATTTCTATAGAAAATTTTCGATGTTAAAAATTTCTATAGAAAATTTTCGATGTTAAAAATTTCTATAGAAAATTTTCAATGTTAAAATTTTCTATCGAAAATTTTCGATGTTAAAATTTTCAATAGAAAATTTTCAATGTTTATAATTTCTATTGAACATTTTCGATGTTAAAATTTTTAGTATAAAATGTTCGATTTTAAAATTTTCGATGTTAAAAATTTCAATAGAAAATTTTCGGTGTTAAAATTTTCAATAGAAAATTTTCGGTGTTAAAATTTTCAATAGAAAATTTTCGGTGTTAAAATTTTCAATAGAAAATTTTCGATGTTAAAATTTTCAATAGAAATTTTTCGATGTTAAAATTTTCAATAGAAATTTTTTAATGTTAAAATTTTCAATATTAAATTTCAATAGAAAATTTTCGGTGTTAAAATTTGCAATAGAAAATTTTCGGTGTTAAAATTTTCAATAGAAAATTTTCGGTGTTAAAATTTTCAATAGAAAATTTTCGATGTTAAAATTTTCAATATAACATTTTCGGTGTTAAAATTTTCAATAGAAAGTTTTTGGTGTTGAAATTTTCAATAGAAATTTTTCGGTGTTAAAATTTTCAATAGAAAATTTTTGGTGTTAAAATTTTAAATAAACAATTTTCGGTGTTAAAATTTTCAATAGAAAATTTTCGGTGTTAAAATTTTCAATAGAAAATTTTTGGTGTTAAAATTTTTAATAGAAAATTTTCGATGTTAAAATTTTTAATAGAAAATTTTCGGTGTAAAAATTTTCAATAGCAATTTTTCGGTGCAAAAATTTTCAATAGAAAATTTTCGGTGTTAACATGTTCAATAGTAAATTTTCGGTGTTAAAATTTTCAATAGAAAATTTTCGATACTAAAATTTTCAATAGAAAATTTTCGGTTTTAAAATTTTCAATAGAAAATTTTCGGTGTTAAACTTTAGAATAAAAAATTTTCAGTGTTAAAATTTTCAATAGAAAATTTTCGGTGTTAAAATTTTCAATAGAAAATTGTAGGTATTAAAATATTCAATAGAAAATTTTCAGTGTTAAAAATTAAGTGATTTTGTTTAGATTCAGTAGCGATTGGTAGATAGAAGCTCGATCCAGATAAGACTTATATATCAAGGGAGGCACTTAAACCAAATTAGTTTTAAAGAGTACCTATTTTACATAATTGTGTGACCCTCAAATGTGGCTGGATTGTACCAATTTCAATACCAATACCTGTATGAGTACACTACTAACAATAGTTACAATACTAATAGCAATTCCCTCACTAGAACTTTTACTAGATCGAATTCTGACATTAGTAACAAAAATAAGACTCATTGGTAAACGTATACGAGTTCAAGTTCTAGTACAAATTTTAGTATTAACGAGAGTACCAAGACTTCAATAAATACTTTTGGTATTACTTATACGTGTACTAATGATAATAGTAATTCCAGTGCGAGTACAATGCTAATACTGTTACCAATACTAATATTTGCACCAATTCTAATACATACTAATACCAAAACTAGTATCAGTACAATTATTAATAACAATAAACTTAAGACTACAACTACTATAAATCCCAATATCAGTACGAATTCAAATAACATTAGTAGTAGATTTTAGTACTAGCACTACTATCGGGTGTTTTTTATTGAGGTATAGAACTTTAAGTTGGCATAACTTTTTTAACTGGCGGCCATTTTGTCAGCTGTCAAGAGATTAATATTTAGTTTGGTTTGCCATTTCATCATGAACAGGTTGACAAAAGAACAACGCTTGCAAATCGTGCAAATTTATTTCGAAAATAATGGTTCAGTTCGCGAAGTTTACCGCAAGCTCCGTCCATTTTATTGTCGACATAATCGTCCATCAGAGCAATTAATTCGGTTAACCATGGATCGTTTTCGCACTACGTTTATTCTATGTGATAATACGCATCCGCAGCGACGTCGAACAGTGCGCACCGAAGAAACAATTGCCGCTGTATAGCAAAGTGTTGAAGAGGACCCGAATGAATCGATTCGCCACCGTGCACAGCAATTGGAGCTTTGTCCATCAACTTTATGAAAGATTTTGCGCAAAGATCTTGGCTTGCGACCTTACAAGATCCAGCTTGTACAAGAATTAAAGCCGCGAGACCATGCAATGCGTCGTGATTTTGGTGTATGGGCCGAAAATGAGATTGATCTCGATGCTGATTTTCATCGCAAAATTTTGTTCAGTGATGAGGCTCATTTTTGGTTGAATGGCTACGTCAACAAGCAAAATTGCCGCATTTGGAATGAAGAGAATCCACATGAGACCCTTGAGACGCCATAACATCCACAAAAACTGACTGTTTGGTGTGCTCTATGGGCTGGTGGAGTCATTGGGCCATACTTCTTCCGAAATAATGCTGGAGAGTCAGTTACCATAAATGGAGACCGGTATAGAGCCATGATAACCGACTATTTTGTTCCCCAATTGGATGGCATGAATGTGGATGAGTTGTGGTTCCAACAAGACGGCGCTACATGCCACACAGCGCACGTCACAATTGATTTATTGAAGGAAACATTTGATGAGCGCATAATTTCGAGGAATGGACCTGTCAATTGGCCACCAAGATCGTGCGATTTGACACCACTGGATTATTTTCTTTGGGGATATGTGAAGTCGCTCGTCTACGCCAACAAACCAGAAACGTTAGGGGACTTGGAAGCCAACATTCGTGGCGTTATTGCCAACATACGGCCCCATATGCTCAAAAAAGTAGTTGAAAATTGGACCTGTAGAATTGGCTTTATTCCAGCCAGCCGCGGCGGCCACATGCCCGAAATCATATTTAAACATTAATGGCATAAAATTATCCTTCCAATAAAGCCAAATTGATGGACATTAAAACGATTTTCTTGTGTTTTATTTCAATTCGAAGTTCTATACCTCTAAAAAAAACACCCGGTACTTATGCTAGAAAAATACTAGTACTTACGCTAGTACTAATACAAATATCTATATTAGTGCCAATTTTTATACTAATACCAATACACTCGACTACATTGTACTACCTCCTTTTTCTTCTCTATCTACTTATAACAATCATAATAATATTGTTGTTGTCGTTGTTCAATTTTTATTTGACAACAACATGTTTTGGTGTCCATGTCATGTTGTATGTTCTTGCTTTTTGGTTTGGTCTGATTTAAGGTTTGATTTCATTTTATCGTTTCGAGACTTTTTGTCATTCCATATAATTTTGTCATTATATGACGACTAACAACGTTTGTAGGTACTTGTTCTTGTTGTTTGTTTGTTTGTTTGTTTGGGTGACTCCTTATGCTCGTAAACTTCTTGTTCTTCTGATGGAAGGAACTTTTCGAGCTGATGATGTCTCAAATCCAACAATGTCCAAATTGTCTTTAGAGAATTGACATACATTTTTGTTGTAAATCATCTCATCTTATAAAGTTTTTTGTTTGTCGTTAAGGTTCTGTTTTTTTTTATCGTTTTTGTATTTATTTCGTTTTTATTTTTGTCAAAATTGTCGTCTGTTTTTGTGGATCTCGAAAAAAATGGCTGCTTAAAATGAACTGAACTCGTATGTTAATTTATGATTATTTTCAACTTTAACGAACGCCATCATTATTTTTTTTGTGTATTTGTTTCAGAGTCTGAGAGTGATAGAGCCCTAAATGTCAAGGGCAAAGTAATGCTTGAAGAAGACTGTCAAGCTGAGTTTTTAGAATGAATGTTTGGGTATAAAAACCTAAAAAAGTAGAATTTAATTAAAGTCTTTTGCTAAATTAAATTTATATTTTTAAGATTTATTTTAAATAAAAAAAAAAAATAATTTGGTTTAACCAAGAATTATCAAGACAAGTAAGAAAGTGCTATAGCCAGACTATACGATACCCTTCAACTCTAAGGTCAAAGGTGTTCTTCTTCCTGTATAAAGGCAAATATTTGCTAAGTTTTGCCATCATACAAACATTTTCTCAAAACTTATATATTTAAGCTGTTTCCGTTATTTGGATTTATATGAGAGCTAGGGTCAAATGTGAACCGATTATCTCGAAATTTGGCAAATTGATTACAGTTCTTACAAAAACTATGTATAAAAATGAACTCAAAATTCTCATTATCTTCAGATTTACGAACGTTTTAGTGATTTTCGTCTCATTTAGTGCGTCAAATGTGGACCGATTTCAACGAAATTTAATATGGAGATTTTGGTTTACATAAGCAGTACTTGTTTGAAATTTCATAAAAAAATATTGATATTTGGGGCCAAAATATAAATTTCGGGAAGTGGGACCTATGGGAGGTACCATAAATAATTTACCGATTTTGACGAGTTTCAATAGCCATGGCCCCACTGTCAAAAAAATGATCTGTGCCAAATTTCATTAAATTATCTTTAGAATTGCGACCTGTACTTTGATTACATGGTTTACATGGGGGTCCAGCCACCCGACCAGCCAGACGGACGGACTGACATCGCTAAATCGACTCAGAAAGTCGTTTGGTATACTAAAAGGTGGGTTTAAGATAAATATTTCTACATATGGTTTTTCACCAGGAGCTTTTGAATGATAACATCCACCTTGTGGAAGCTAAATATGTCAAATAAGTCGTCATTAATTTAGTCCAATCTATATACGATTCTAGAGAAAGGAAACTCTTGAATCTCATATGAATTGAATCCAAAAAAATTCCTTGTTTGATGTGAATTTTGGTCTGGCTTGACCATCGTTCTATAGTTTTTTGAAGACCCAACAATTATTTTAAAGATAAGCAATATTTTTGATCTAATATATCACTGCAAGAGATTTGAACATATATCTTTATCAGTCTGTAGTCCCTATATATTTTGGGTTTTCAACAGGGACGCTACAAAAGTACAGCGACGGAGACAGAAGACGACGCCATATTTCTTGACATTTCTCTTTAGTAAGGTTTGCCATTTATGATGGAAAGATATAAGAGCCAACAACGAGTCGAAATAATTAAAATTTACTATCGAAATTCAGAGTCAGTGGCCTCGGCCTTGAGAGGTCAACAATTGAGCGTCTAGTGGAAAAATTTGAATCCACAGGCACAATACAAAATGTTCCCGTAAAAGTAAGACAAAGAAATGCCCGTAATGTCGAGAATATTGCTGCCGCTGAAGTTTCAGTTCAAGAAAGCTTGAATATGTCTTTTACATGTCGTTCTCGAACATCTCTGTGGCGTCGTTGTGGCGAATTGTGCAAAGAACCTTGGCTTATATCCTAATGTTCAGGAACAACTTGAAAATGATTCGGATTTTCATCGAAAAATCATCTCAAGCGATGAGGCTCATCTTTGGCTGAATGGCTTTGTCAATAAATATAATATGCGTTATTGATCAGGCAGCAATTCACACTTACTTCATGAGTCATCATTGCATCCCGAAAATATACGGTTTGGCGCGGCACGTTACTGTGAATGGGAATCGCTATCCTTCAATGATAACCGAATATTTTTGGCTCCAATGATATGAACTTGGAGGACATGTAGTTTCAACAGGACGGCGCCACAATCCACACAACGAATGTCACAATCAATTTATTGAAAACCAAGTTTGGAGGACGTATTATCTCACGAAATGGTCCAGTCGATTGGTCGCCTCGATTTGACGCCGTTTGACTATTTCCTGTGAGGCTACGTCAAGCCTATGGTCTATGCCGAAAAGCCAGCGACGATACATGAACATCGTACGAATATCAAATGTGAAATTCCAGCAAATCGGCCAATTTTTGCTTAAAAACCGTCGAAAATAGGGTTCATCGTCTGCACTTCTGCAAGCGTGCCCATGGTGGCCATACAAAAGAAATCAAGTTCCATACATAATGGCATCAAACGTGCTTTTGCAGGAATAAACAATTTCATTGATATCCAAAACCGTATTTGTTTTATTTATGTTGTAGAACTCTTATTGAAAACCCTTTATATAAATACTTCGAAACTTATGTCGGCGGCGGTATTGAGATAATCAAATTCAATTACAACCTCGAAGCTTTAGTTCTTAACGATCACATGAGGTCCAATTCTGGAGGACTAACTGCTTGTAGATTCATTGACAACTACACCCATTTTATTAGATTCTTCTCCAAACTGCGGCACATCGGCAAAGCCGAGTAACATGTGTTTTCTGTTGAAAATCATTTCAGTTGTCTTAACTGCAGCATCTCGCAATATTGAAGAGATCGCATAACAAACTATCGCCTTGCCTGAATCCTCGTTTAGTTATGAAGGACTCCGATAGGTTCTTAGCTCTTTGAACTTTTAAGGTTGTATCAGTTAATGTCTCCCAGACATTAATCCTGCATAATCTTTTTAACTTCGTAGGGATGCCAAACTTAGATATTGCTTTAAACACCTCCGTTCGTATCGGTCTGTCAAAAGCTGCTTTATAGTCAGCAAGGTCAGCGGTAGATTTACCTGGTATAAAGTCATATTATAAACATAAACCTTATCAACTCAACACCTCCGGCATTGAAAAGCTCTGGTGGCAAACCATCGACACCCTTAGTTTTGTTATCTTTCAGTCGAGTTATTGCAATTCTAACCTCATTTTGGTTACGTGGAAGACATATAACGACGTCATTATTGGTTTCTTCGGCGTTTCATCTTGATCTCTTTCATTGAATACCAGTAATTTGCAAAAGTGCTCCTTCCATAGTTTCAATTTCCTCTGTTTTTTTCCTCGGAATAGGCGTTTCTCCTCCTTCCTTCTCTCTAGGTACTTTTCTAAAGTTCGACGAGTAACTACTGACTGCAGGGTTGCCATGTAGGCTGCATTTTTCACAGCAGTGGCATTGCGGCACTCCTCGTCATACCAAGAGTTTTTGGAAAGTGGGTTTTGAAATCCCAATACAATTTTTGCAGCAGTTTTCATAGAGTTGGCAATATGTTTCCATAGAGCGCTGATGTCTTTGGAACTAGAAATATATTTTCGTTGCGATGTTGAATTTTTGGTGATGTTGAATTTTCTTTGCCCTTCGATCTGCGTGTCCCGCGTCACACTCAGGCGTGTTATTACCTTGGCTGCAACAAGATAATGTTAGGAGTCCATATAGGCTCCCCGAATCGTACGCAATACACTTGATGAGTGCCTTCCGTCAACTATGGTCTAGCTTTGTGTATTTGACAGTTTTGAAACCTGTTCCTACGCACTACCATATTTTGGGTAGCCGCTTATGAGATCAACCTCATAACATTGTTAGATGTTACTTTGTGGAGGCTGAATTTACCAACAGTGGGCTCAAAATCTTTGCGTTAAAATCACCCAGTATTATTTTTACGTTATGATTGGGCAGTTATTGTAAACTTCCTCGAGTTGTTCTTTAAAGGCTTCTTTTACATCTTCATCTTAGATAGAAGTATTTTGCATTGACATGTATTGTTGCTATTCTTCTCGTTAACTGAGGTGAATCTGGAGACTAGGTTTCGAATTTTTTGTGCTAACTATGAATTCGCAACCAAATTCATGCCTACTCTCATGGCATTTTTGGTGTCTTGGCGACGCCGTGGCCATTCAATCTTACTTCCTGAACAGCAATCAAATCGCATTCATATTCCTCGAGAACTTCCATCAACTGGATCAGAGCACCTCCTCTGTAAAGGGTTCGGATGTTCCTCATGGTTCTTTTTCTTTTGCCATATTCGTCAACATTACGGGGGCCGTTTTAATTCTTCTGTTTTACTTTTTCACAGTAAGTTTTATTCCAGGAGTGGGCAACTAGCCCGAAGTCCTAATCCATATTTTTACCGTTCTTATGTTCTTCGCGGCACATGCTAGGACACTGCTTTAACAAGTGTTGACGTAGTTGCCCAGGAGATACCAAGAGGAGGTCAGTGTTCACAGTTTAGATAAAGTATAAACAAGATAATTTGGGCTTATAGTTGCAAAATATAGTATAAACAAGATAATTTGGGTTTATAGTTGCAAATTTTATCTCAAAATGAAACAACCGCAACAAATTCGAGTTTGAAAGGTTTTAGCCACTAGCAACATATCCATCGAAAAGCTGTTAACTTTTACAAAATAGCAGCCATTTTTAGATAATTATTTTCAACTACCAATTCCACATCTAAATATTTAAACCACAAACTTAAATTATTTAAAAAAAATAAGAAAAATTTAACTTAAATTTAATGAAAACCGCATAGCCAGAGTAACACGAAACCAAACAAAAAAGGCTAAACCCAAACCAACAACAAATATGGATTCAAGGAGATTCTTTCGTTTCCAAAAATTGCAAATATCAAGCAATCAAGCCCAAACGTAATGAAACTGTAAGAAAACTCCAAGAAATAGCATTCCATGACACTCCATACAAAGTGTAAAATGAATAATGGCTTTAAAAACGTCAAATCTAAATAAATGCAAGAAAATTTTGAACTGAACGGAAGGGAGAAAAACAAGACGAAGAAGCATTAAACCCAACCCAAACCGCACGCATGCAAGCGAAACGTCCGTCAAATCAAGTTCTTTCTTATACAAACTCAAAAATAAATTGTTAGTTCAATTCTCGAATGTTGTTGTTGATGACGATGATGGTAGTGAGGACTTACCACAACCTAAAGAGTTAGGGCTAATGATGATTAACATCATGATAATGATGTGGCAAAATGTTATGGAAGAAAAAGACAGTTTCAACTGCTTCTCCATAACCACAAAAACAATAATGACGACGATATGGTTGGTCATGGACGCCATAGAATAAATGGTTTTTTGATAGACAGTTTACAAAAACAATCCAACAACAAAATGTTTTAACATTTTGCATGAATTTATTTTCTTTTCGTTATCGCATTTCTTCAAAATTTTTAGCAGAATTTGCGAACTGTAATGCGAGACCCTTAAATGCAAGAGGGAACAGTAACTTAAAGTGCTTAATTCTAAAAAAATACAATTAAGGTTAGATTAAGCAAGTGCAAGAGATTAAGCAAGAGTCCGCGTCACTTTGGTCCTAGAAAATGGTCCCTTTGCGTTAAATACTGAGGAAAAAGAAGATAAAATTCTTTACTACCAAATGTATCAAGGTCAATCAAATGCAGCAAAGACTGAGCCTATTTTACGAATATTAATATTCGAGACCTCTGATAAATTGTGCAGAAACGGGAAGCCCAGATGGTAAGTCCCAAAATCAGCAAGGGCTGAGCAGTGACAGAGGAGATGAGTGGCAGTTTCTACCTCCTCCTGATAGTAATATACCTATATATTGGTCAATCTCCTCCTGACTGAGGAGACCTCCAAATTTAGCTAATATATTCGCAATAGTGTTGCCTGTTACATTGCTTTTGCTACCTACCCAAAAATATTTTATGTTGGAATGTCTCGCCATCTTAGTTTAGGATGCCCGACATTCACGAGTAAGAATGTATATCTTAAAGACCGAAAATAAAAAGTCAATGGCGGCAAGACTATCAGTACAAAAACGAATATCTCTGTAGCATTTTCGATGGTACCTTAGCCAATTTACTCGACCTATAGAAGGCTGAAATTTCAGCCTGTAGAATACTGCAGAGTTCTGGGAGCTTAAAATACATGTTCGTCTCCAATAGTGTAATTTTTCGATTTAGATCCATCCGTGTTAATCTCCAGAGGCCAAACACTAGAATCGATTTGAGCTCCAAGGACATCCAAAGTAAAGGAGCAGCCAAAAAATGGGTTGGGAATGCAGTAGTCGATGTTTTTGGGGATAGTTATAAGCTTATCCAAAATAGTGGAGTGGCCTATAGATGAAGACCATTTACTCGACCTAGAGAAGGCTAAAATTTCAGCCTTTAGAATACTTCAGAGTTCTGTGAGCTTAAAATACATCTTCGTCTCTAATAGTGTAATTTTTCGATTTAGATCCATCCGTGTTAATCTCCAGAGGCCAAATACTAGAATCGATTTGAGCTCCAAGGACATCCAAAGTAAAGGAGCGGCCAAAAAATGGTTTGGGAATGCAGTAGTCGATGTTTTTGGGGATAGTTATAAGCTTATCCAAAATAGTGGAGTGGCCTATAGATGCAGACCATTTACTCGACCTATAGAAGGCTAAAATTTCAGCCTTTAGAATACTTCAGAGTTCTGTGAGCTTAAAATACATGTTCGTCTCTAATAGTGTAATTTTTCGATTTAGATCCATCAGTGTTAATCTCCAGAGGCCAAATACTAGAATCGCTTTGAGCTCCAAGGACATCCAAAGTAAAGGAGCGGCCAAAAAATGGGTTGGGAATGCAGTAGTCGATGTTTTTGGGGATAGTTATAAGTTTATCCAAAATAGTGGAGTGGCCTATAGATGAACCCCATTCTCTATTGTAACTTAACCTGATGGCTATGTTTTGAGCCAGTAGCTCAGCCGGAAGTTGGTTAGTTATTGTAAAGAGTGTCCTTGTAGGCGTCGTCCTAATGGCACCAGTAATCATTAGGACACAATTTGGTATCTTAAAAACCGCAAAGGATTAGAAAACATTCAGTAAACAGCCACTAGAATTGCTCCTCGACACTCATCTCCCTGACAACTGGTGTAAGACAGCATCAATCCAAATCAATTTTCCAATATTGCTGGAGAACTTGTAACCAAACCCGATTTCCAGCTTTGAACCCTTCAAATCACCAGGACCGAAAATTAGTTTTTTGTTTAAAGGGAGGTAACACTCTAACATTGCTTATAAGAATTGGGTTACCTCCTTTGCAAAGAGGATGGTACAGAGGTGAAAGGTGGTGAAAAGAAGATATACAGCTTTATATAATTCAACACTGTAGTTTCAAAGCTTAAAAACGCGGATCTGGACGTTAAATATCGGCATGGAGGTGAAAAAGAGAAGATTTTCGAAGATGCAAAATTGAAGGCATTACTTGATCAAATTGGAAGGATCATAGGGAGGGACGCAACAAAATGCCTGAAAGACATGGGGATGTTTTAGAAACAAGGAAATTGGGTATCGTACGAGTTGGAGCCGAAAGATGTTAAACGGCGTTTTTTTGCTGGCAAACAGCTGCTGAAAACGCAAAGACGAAAGGATTTTCTGCATCGCATTACAGGACACAAAATGGGTTTATTACGATAATTCCAAGCACAGAAAATCATAGGGATATCACAGACGTGCTTCCACATCGACTGTCGAAATGAATATTCATGAGTCTCAGGTCATGCTCTGTATTTGGTGAGACCAGCTCGGCGTAGTGTATTGTGAGTAGTTAAAACCGAGTGAAACTATACAAGGCGATCGTTGTCGAACGCAATTATTGCGTTTGATAAGAGCAAAGTGATATTACTGCATACCAATGCTCGAAAGTGGTCAAGACATACTTGAAAATGCTGAAATGTTAAGTTCTTCTCCAGTCGTTGCTCCTTCGGAGTATAACATGTTTGGAACAATGACACACGGTTTGGCTGACCAGCTCATCCGGTGTTATGACGAAGTTAAAATTGAATCGCTTCAAAAGATGACCAGTTTTTTTTAACGCGGGATTCGTATGCTTCCCGAAACATGAAAAAATGAAGTGGCCAGCTATGAACAATACTTTTGAAAGAACTTGCAAAGAGTGGTTTATAGCTTTAAGAACGGCGATTTTGACGTTGAAGAGAGAAGGTTTCGAATTCCATGCTTTGAAAGACTTTCCTTTCCTTGGTATTTTCATCGAAGTTTCAGACGTCCTCTTCTAATAAGAAGGGAAGGGGCCATTTTTATTAAAATTTTATATTTTTCATAGTATGTTATTGTTTTTTCAGAAGAGAGTTACTAGTCCGATGTCATTATCCATATTTTAATAGTTCTTATAGGAGAACTCGTGTTACATGTTAGCTCACTGCATAAACGGGTCTAAATTTAGTTGCCCGGGCGATACCACGAGGTGGTCAGTGTCAACAGTTGAGATGAAGAATAACCAATATAAGTCTGGGCTTACCAAGTTAAGACCGATCAAAACTATTGCTTGGTATCCAACATCCCCTACGAAGCGCATGGAATTCTAAAATATTCTCGGCCTTTGACCTTAACAGGTTGTAAATATAGACTAATTAAGCAAGTTCAGAAATATCTATCATTATGTCTGATTAGAACATATGAGTTTGAACTCAAGGTAACAAGGGACCGCTTCGAAAACAGAGTAAAAAAAAGACTTCTCACTTGCCCCGGCATAAAGAAGGAGGTCAATTCTAGGCTCATTAGGGTGATAGTTTTTTGTATGAAGGAAAATGATTTTTCGAATTTTATAACCTTTTCTACGGAATATTGTGACACTAGGTCTAAAAGTTCATGTCCTTGAAAACGCGCCTAAGGATATGCACCAAAAATTGTATGTTTTAAATAAAGAAATTCCAAAGTTAGACATGATTTATCATTTAATGGCTTGTTACTAGTAAATAGTTCAGTTTTGTTTAAATATAATTAAATTTACTTAGTTTTTTTCATATTGGAAAATGGTACATTTTTCTCAGGTCGGTTTCAAAAATCATTTTTTAATTTTTTAAAAATTTTGTTCAACAAATATTACAAATTTAGAAATTGCTTTCCAGTGTGTCAAAGCAGACAAATGGGAGAATAAATCCTAAAAAAAATTAGGTCCGTGAAGAAAGAGTTAATCTCGTTCAATGTTAAAAGATTTTATTATTTTTTCTTGTAAAAATTATTTATTTTTGGTCTACATTTCGCAAAGACTAAACTAAACTAAACTAACCCATTTTTTCCCCATAGAAATGGGCTCTTAAACTTTGAACCCGTTGCGCGCACATAGAACGTTGTCCGATTTGGCTCAAATTTTCAGATCTAAACTTTTAGACGTAGTGTCACAATATTCCGTAGAAAAACATTTGAAATCAAAGAAAAAAAAATTTCCTGTCACCCTAAGGCTTATATTTCTATGTGGGCCTAGGCGGTCATTATACCCTTCACCACCATAGATGGAAAGGGTATTATAAGTTTGTGCTGATGTATGTAACGCATAGAAATATTTGTCTTAGACCCACCTTTTAGTATACCAATAGGCTTAGAATCACTTTCTGAGTCGATTTAGCGATGTCCGTCCGTCCGTCTGGCTGGACCCCCATGTAAACCTTGTAATCAAACTACAGGTCGCAATTCTAAAGAAAATTTGGTGAAATTTGGCACAGATCAGTTTTTTAATAATGGGACCGTGGCTATTGAAATTTGTCAAAATCGGTCTATTATTTATGGTACCTCCCATAGGTCCCACTTTCCGGAATTGATATATTGGCCACAAATATCAATATTTTTCCATGAAATTTAAAACAAATACTGCTTATGTAAACTAAAATCACTGTACCAAATTTCGTTGAAATCGGTTCACATAGGACCATAGCTCCCATACAAACTCTTCTTTAAAAACGCACTAAATGAGACAAAAAACAAGTAAGAAAGCGCTATAGTCGGTCAAGCCGACCATACGATACCCTTCACCACTAAGGTCAAAGGTGTTATTTTTCCTGTATAAAGACAAATATTTGCTAAATTTTGCCATCATACAAACATTTTCTCAAAACGTATATATTCAACCTGTTTCCGTCATTTGGACTTATATGAGAGCTAGGGTCAAATGTGGACCGATTATCTCGAAATTTGGCAAATTGATTACAGTTGTTACAAAAATTATGTATGCAAAAAATAAACTCAAAATTTTCATTATCTTTAGATTTACGAGCGTTTTAGTGATTTTTTGTCTCATTTAGTGCGTTTTTGAAGAAGAGTTTGTATGGGAGGTATGGTCAAATGTGGACCGATTTCAACGAAATTTGGTACAGTGATTTAAGTTTACATAAGCAGTATCTGTTTTAAATTTCATGAAAAAATATTGATATTTGTGGCCAATATAGAAATTCCGGGAAGTGGGATCTATGGGAGGTACCATAAATAATGGACCGATTTTGACCAATTTCAATAGCCATGGTCCCCTTATCAAAAAAATGGGGGTCCAGCCAGCCAGACGGACGGACGGACGGACATCGCTAAATCGACTCAGAAAGTGATTCTAAGTTTATTGGTATACTAAAAGGTGGGTCTAAGACAAATATTTCTATGCGTTACAAACATCAGCACAAACTTATAATACCCTTTCCAACTATGGTGGTGAAGGGTATAATTACTAAAACGCTCGTAAATCTAAAGATAATGAAAATTTTGAGTTTGTTTAATGCATACATAATTTTTGTAACAACTGTAATCAATTTGCCAAATTTCGAGGTAATCGGTCCACATTTGACCCTAGCTCTCATATAAGTCCAAATGACGGAAACAGCTTAAATATATAAGTTTTAAGAAAATGTATGTATGATGGCAAAATTTAGCAAATATTTGTCTTTATACAGGAAAAATAACACCTTTGACCTTAGTGGTGAAGGGTATAGTATGGTGGGGCTTGACCGACTTTAGCGCTTTCTTACTTGTTATTTTTCTAATACTGTTTTTAACCGAGCCTTCTTTAAGTATTTCGGAAAACATGGACGAATTTACTTGCTTACTTAACTTACTTAAATGGACTATGTTAAAACCTTTTTAGGTCAAAGGCCGAGCATATTTTAGAACTCCATGCTCTTCGATCTTGTGCGTATATTCTCCAATTTCATAGAACAAGCTTTGAAAGATTTTCTTTTACTTGGTCCTTCAATCGAAGTTTCGGTTGTCCTTTTCTACGAGTTTAATCGGGATCATGTTAGAAAACTTTCCGAACACAAGGACGATTTTACTACTTTAAAACCCTGTCAACAAAAGTACAAAAACTTTAACCAGGCTATATGCCAGACAATCAGCCAGCCAGCAGAGTTGAGTTAAAGCGCAAACGCGTTTTTATGCTTTTAAATATACAAACACACAAACATCTTTCTTAAAGAAGTGTTTGTGTGTGTGTGTATATATGTTAAGCTTTTTTGTGTGTATGCAGGTCTTTGGCGTACTCCGCCTTTTTTTCCAGTGTATGTATGAGGCACAACAGTTAAATATGTTGAAAACATAAGAGTTTGTGTGTTGCACAACGTAGACAGACAACTTTTTTGTTATTGGCCAAACTTGAACGGGTTATAAAAGTGCTGTTATATTTAAGACTGAACGCTGAAACATACAAACACACGCAGAAACAGATTTAGATACACAATTTGAGTCATGAGCAACAGAAAGGGAACACAATACTTGAAAAAAACACATGCAAAGCAATAAATTGGGGAAACAAGAAAGAGTCAGTCAGTTGTTGCTGCCTGTGCAGTTTTGGGGCAAGATGATAAAAAATAAAAAAAAACGAACGTAAAACACTCATTCCATGCACTGTGCCTTGAAAGTTAGAGAAAAAGTAAGAAATTACTTATGTGGAGGCAAAAAACTAAAGAGAAACTTAAATTTAATTTCTCATAACTCCCCAACTGTGAGCAGTTCTTGGGAGCTAACAAAAAAGAGATAACTTAGTTTTTGCTCTTAGAGGGAGCTCTTTTTGCATTGTTTTCATAAAAAAGGGGGGCAAAATCTCAGTGTATAAATTTTTGTGAACATTTTTTTTGTGTTGAGTTTTTAGTTAATTCTTGTTGCGCTCTTTGAGTGGTATTTCGAACACGTGCTTCACTTCTGTGCACAATTGCAATGTTTTACAACACTTCTTCTCTTCTTTAGGAGTTTTTATTGCTACTCGCTACAGTTGGAAGTTGTTGGCTTGGCTTGTTTATATACCCACCATCAAAAAGAATGGGGGGTATATTGAGATTGTCATTCGATTTGTAATTTCTTTAATATTATATATCCCAAAAGGGATACATATTCTGAATCCTTATGAAATTCCAAAGACGATGTATGATGGATGGAATACTTCCAGTCAATATGAAAAAATCCCATTGGATTAGAAGCACTGACGGAGGTGCAAAATGAAACCAACCATGACTGTTTATTCAATGGAATTTCAGACAGCCCACCAACAATGCAGGAAGTGAAGAATGCAATTAAAAGCCTTAAGCGCAACAAGGCCCCGGGCAATGACCATATCTCAGCGGAGATGCTTTTATGTGACGTTGAAGGATCGGCGAGACTGTGCACCCATTTGTGCGTAAAATATGGGAAGGAGAAGCTCTACCAACCTCCTGGAATGAAGGTATACTAGTCAAAATACAAAAAAAGGGTGACTCCAAAGACTGCAATAACTACAGGGGAATAACAGTTCTTCCAACACCGAGAAAAATACTAAGTCCAGTAATTTTGAATAGAACGTCTGACGCAGTTTCCGAAACACTCCTCGAAAATCAGTTTGAGTTCCGAGAGAATCGATCTTGTGTTGACCTAATCAACAAAGTAAGAATAGTACTGCAGCAATGTAATGAATTCCGCACCCGCATTTATCTAGCGTTTATCGACTTTATGAAGGCCTTCGACAGTGTCAACAGGTGCTATCTGTGGAGAATTTTAGAAAACCGTAACATGCTAACGAAAATTCTGAACTTAATTCGGGCAATGTACGTGGATTTTTAATGTCAGGTCCTAAGCAAAGGTAAATTTTCATATCCGTTCGAAGTTACTTCTGGAGTAAGACAAGGATGTATCTTATCACCCATACTTTTTATCCTTGCCATCGACAATATAATGCGCACGGCACTGAATGGTAGACGTGGTATCCAATAGACACCCTTTAAACAACTAAGACGTATGCCTTCTAAGCCAAAGTCCAGGTCACCTTCAATAAAACACTAGCGCTATTACTGTTGGATCTTGGGCAGCTGGGCTGGAAATCAATATCTCCAAGACAAGGATTATGCCTGGAGGCTATGGCAAACCCGTCGCCACACATCAATGTGGATAACGTGGTTATTGGATGTGTAGGTACCTTTAATTATCTTGGTAGTTTAGTATCTACAAAAGGTGGCGCCGACAAGGATATTGAAAATCAGCATTCGGCATTCTCCGAGCTATTGGGTAATCTCGGCAAATATCAACAACAACTAAGTTACGAATATATAACTCGAATGTCAAGTCCATCTTGTATTACGGCTGCGAAACTTGGAAACGCACAAATGCCATCGATTAGCGGCTACAAACCTTTGCAAACAAATCCTTGCTCCTTAATATATGGTGGCCAAATCGCATAAGAAATAAAGATCTACTAAACGCTACAAACCAAATCCCTTCTTATATAGAGGTATGTCAACGGAAATGGCGGTGGATAGGCCACACACTTTGAAGGCCAAATACCAACATTGCTCGACAAGCGCTTCGTTGGAATCCACAAGGAAGAGGCCGTCGTGTGGGTGCACCTGCTAGAACGTAGAGAAGGTCAATTGATGCTGAGTTACAAGCAGCAAACTATTCATGGAATGATGTATGCCTAACATCTCGCAATAGAGTTCGATATAAAAGGATGATTGAGGCCCTATGCTCCAAGTCAAGAAAAACGATAAAACCTTAACGAAAGGATGTAGGTCGCTGAAATTGGGCAAAATCGTTTTACATTTGACCATAGCTCCCTTATAACCTAGCATAGGCAAATCGCTTATTCGCTTATAAATAACAAATTATAACAGATATGATGATAAAATTTAACACACTGAAGTTTTATATGATCATAATTCAGCCTTTAAAATTTCATCAAAACAGTTCACATTTAACCATAGCTCCTATGCAAAACACTTACGAAAACAGCCTAAATTTCAGCTAAAATACACTTAAAGGCCACTAGTACAAGAAAGTCTTATGTTAATGCTAGCCAGTGTACAAAATTTTATAGGAAAGAAAAAACTGGTTATCATTTCAGAATACCGAACACCATTGACTGTTTGCGCTTGACCTGTCTCATTTTCATAAAAAAAAAAGTTCCAATGGTTCCTCTAGCCCAAAAACTACACCACACAGTGACGCGTTGAGGATGTATTTGCTTCTCGTGTATCACTCGAGGATTTTCCTCACCCCAAATGCGACATTTCTGCCTATTGACGAAGCCATCAAGGTGGAAATGGGCCTCGTCACTGAAGTTGATTTTATCGGCAAAATCAGTATTTTCATGTTGTCTCTCCAATACCCAATTAACGAACTCCCTTCGCTGTCCATGGTCATCTGGCTTCAGTTCCTGAGTCAATTGAACTTTGTATGCATGAAGATGCAAATCTTTCGTCAAAAATCGCTGCATAGTGGATTTGGAGAGACCAATTTGCTGAGCTCGGTATCGAATTGAGGACTATCGACCTGGTCGAAGGCGCGTTGTTATCTTTACATCACTAACAGATCCAGTTTCTGCAAGTTTATCCATTAATCCCTTTGCAGTTGACTCTTTTGGAGTATTTATTGTGACCCCAAATTGATCACAATTTGCGAACTTTAGTTGCAAAACTTTCACCATTTTGGTAAAACAATTTCACAATGAAAATGCGTTGTTTATTCGTGTAGCGCTCCATTTTTGCTAACCTCATACCAATGATACTTCGAATCGCGCCAAATTTAAAAATTGCGTTCTAGTTGGGACACACTTTATAAAGCTACTGCAACCGAATTTAGTCCAAATATTTTACCAACAATACCACATTTGGTCAACATTTTGAATTAGCTGCACCCTCGTAGATATATGTTAGGTTAGGTAGGTTTGGCAGGTTAAGTCAACGTCACTTCAGTCCTAGAAACGGTCCCTTTGTACCTGAAGATACCAGGGGATAGACTGGAAAAGAAAACGTAGATAATTAATTCCAGGCCATGGGGTAGAGGTTTATTCAAGCCAGCCTGTAGTCCTATTTTACGAATGTCAATACTCGCTAGATCGGATAAATCATGCAGATAAAGCGCCCCCAGATAAAGAGCCCTTGAAATAGAAAGAGCGGGACAGAGGCAGAAGAGATGAGTTTTCTATTCTTCGGCTCTTTGACGTTGTGACAGCTTCGACAGTAGTCATGGTGCTGAAGGTTAAGCCTTTTTTCATGCAGCCCGAAAATACAGTGACTCATTAGGGTTCAGATTAGGTTGTGGAGGCTGTGGTGAGGTAGAGAAACCAAGCATTTTACACGTTTATTGTCATCGGTGAGCCATGTTGATCAAGTGGTTTCGACGGACTAGGTGTTCTGCGCTTATCCGTAAAGATGTTGTCTAATACTGATTTGCAGGCGGATAGCGGTAAGCCCGTAAATTGATCGATGTTAACCTGACACCGGATTTAGCAAGTCTTTTCGCAGTGGAGTTACCAGGTATGTTGTTGTTCCCGGGTACCCAGAAAAGTTTGATATTGCCATGTCTCGCCATCTCATTAAGAGATGCCCGGCATTTACGGGTAAGAACAGATGTCGTGTGGACATTAGATAGGGATTTTATGGCAGACTGACTGACAGTTTGCGAATTGGACCAGGTTCCGATAGTGCTAAGTCGGACAGCCGAGTTAAGGGCGATTTGCTTGGCCATTATTTCGACAGGGAGCCACTTAAGCATGACATAGAGCTGAAAGAGATGGTGTAGTTCTTAAGGCACCAGTAATCATTAGAGCGGACGATCTTAACATTTTTGTGAAAGAATCCCGCTGGTTTACCTTGGTAAGTGCAGGGCACCAAACCAGCGCACCATACATTAGTAAAGGCTTGACAACCATGTCGAAGAGCCAGGCACTGTTAGTAGGTTTTGCCTATGGCGCCTCTACATGAGTAGAGTGCAATAGATGCTTTGGATACCCTGAATTGGGTGTTTTGGCTCCAGGATAGTTTTGAGTCCAGAATGACCACGAGAAAAGTACAAGTTCCGTTTTAGGGGGATTAACTCCCAGGTCATCAAAGACACTCCAACGGTTAAGTATGTCGAGAGCTGTTTCAAGACGTTGTGACAGCGTAATCAAAAAATTTCTCTGACACTGCTATAGCGACATCGTCCGCGCATGAGATGGTGTTGAGCCTCAGAGAATCTAATGCAGTGATCAGTTTATTTATGGCAAGGCTCCACAGGAGATAATAAACCTACTTGTGGGGTCCCTCGACATGCTACCTTGTAAATTGTAGCGATGCCCATGGTTGAGCTGATGACTCTGTAGGTGAGTAGCTTATCTACAAACGAGATAATAGATTTATCGACCATTAAGTCCTCCATTGCAGACTTAATCGACTCTGGTTTTATGTTGTTCAAGGCGCCTTCAAAGTCTAGGAAGGCGGCAAGTGTAAATTTGCCGAACTCAGGAGATTTGTTAACAAGACTAACTAGTGTGGGGAGTGTAGTCTCAACAGATTTACCTTTGGTATAGGCACGATGTGAGCTGGGGAGGAGAATTGGATTGATTGTAGCGCGCAGATGTGCGTCAATGATGCGCTCCAGAGTTTTAGGAAGAAAGAAACAAAGGGTTATAGGTCTGAAGTCTTATGTTTAGCCTTAACCGCTTTGGGAATGAACAAAACATTGCACCTGGTCCAAGGTTCTGGTATATGAGATAGCCTAAGACAATCGTCATATATGAGAATTAGCCAGGGCATTAAGATATTGGCATTATGTTGAAGATCAGCTAGAATAATGACATCCAGGTCCCGAATCTTTGTACGGGTCGAAACTATCAAGAGCCCATTGAATTCTTTCCCTTTTAAGAGAAATCGGAGAGGACTCGAAAACGTTGTAATTATTGGCTGTGTAAGGGTTTGCAGCCTGGAAGTGGGTTTCTAAAAGGCCCTCAAGAGTTTCAGATCCGCTCGTCGTTCAGTGTCCACTGTCCTTTTGAATGTAGGCAGCTACCGAGGGCGACCTTGTTAGGATTTTATGAAGTCTGCTAGTGTCGGAAAAACCTTCAACGCCGCTGCAAAAGTTCCTCAAAGACTGTCTCTTCACATTCCTAACTAGATTTTTGAATCTGTTAACAGAGGCTTTATAGGGGGTCAAGTTAGTGGTTCTTTTCGCCTCGTTGAACAGCCGGCGACATTATTTCCTAAAAGTCGCAATGTCTGAGGAGCCCAGGGGGTTTCTCTTTGCCCCTACTGACGGTGAGTCTACAATCCAGATTCGTGGATTGGCCTAGAACGTCAGTTAGTACGTTTACAACTTGATGTTGGGTGTATAAGATTCGGCACAGCCGAATATAACACTCTTACTTGCTTTGTTTGAATGTTAATAATTCCAACCATCTTTTTTCCCCAACTTCATACAATAGCTATGTCCGTCCTTCCTTAAATATATAATTTTACTACCGATTCGTATTTTATTGCCACAAAAGCAACAGCAGAACTTCGAATCCAGCAAAAAAAAGCCCACAAGAGTTTTAGATCCGCTCGTCGTCCAGTGGCCACTGTCCTTTTGAATGTAGGCAGCAACCGAGGGCGACGTTGTCAGGATTTTACGAAATTTGCTAGTGTCGGAAGAACCTTCAACGCCGCTTCAAAAGTTCCTCTAAGACTGTCTCTTCGCATTCCTAACTAGATTTTTGAATCTGTTAACAGAGACTTTATAGGGGGTCCAGTTAGTGGTCCTTTTCCTCGTTGAACAGCCGGAGACATTCTTTCCTAAATGTCGCAATGTCTGAAGACCACCAGGGGCTTTCTCTTTGCCCCTCCTGACGGTGAGTCTACAATCCAGATTCGTGGATTGGTCTAGAGGTCCAGTTAGTGGTCCTTTTCGCCTCGTTGAACAGCCGGCGACATTCATTCCTAAATGTCGCAATGTCTGAGGACCCTTGCCCCTCCTGATGGTGAGTCTATAATCCACATGCGTGGATTGGTCTAGGGCGTCAGTTAGTACGTCTACTTCCGGTGTAAATATATGAGATATATTTCTAAATTTAACACAACTTGATGTAGGGTATATAAGATTCGGCACAGCCGAATATAACACTCTTACTTGCTTTGTTTGAAAGTTAATAATTCCAACCTCTTTTTTCCCCAACTTCATACAATAGCTATGTCCGTCCTTCCGTAAATATATAATTTTACTACCGATTCGTATTTTATGGCCACAAAAGCAACAGCAGAACTTCGAATCGAGCAAAAACCCAATAGCACCCAAGAAAAAACTTAAGCTATTTTAGCAAAAATTACTTGTCATAGTTTTAATTTTTATTACAATTTTTATCGTATTCATTTCATTTCAAAATGCTTCTTCTTCCTTTCCTCCTTTTTTTTTGCTAATTTTCCTTAAAATTTTTGTTTTTGGTTTTTTTCTTTTTCTGTATCCAAACAATTTACAAGTGGCAGGCAACAACATTTTGACGCATGAAAAATATATTGCACTTGCATTTTTACTTATTTATATGAGTGAAGTGGCAGTGCAACACAGACACACAGAAGAAACCAACAAATGCAACAAACAGCAATTTTTTAGAGTCCGTCCGTCCATCTGTATGTCCGTCTTTCTGTCAGTGGTGTTGTATTGAAATGTGGAACACTTGGCGTATTCATTACGTGTTTAGGTTTTTATTAGTTTCGACTTTAAATTGTTCACACTTTTTTCCCTGTTTTCAATGTATTATTTTTTTTTGCCCCATCCATTTCGACTTGCTCCCATTTAGAGCTGAGCTTAAGTGATTTTTTTTTGTTTTTTTTTGTCGATTTATATGATTTTTGTGTAAAATGTGCCAATTAAATTTTATTTGTTAATTGTTACATTCGTTTCGGGGTTTTTTGGCGTTTTATATTAATTATAAGGATTTATAGGAAATCCGACGGAAAAATTTATTAAATTTTGAAGAAAATAAAAGATGAGTGCAAATTTCTATGACTGTTTACAAGGATTATTCAACAGAATCCCTTCTATTATTTTCCAAAGTTTATGCTCTCTTGCAGTAGGTGTAAATAGGTCCATCCAGTTTTCATAACGGGTCCGTAGATTAAGATCCAATGAATAAAGTTTTTAGAGCCGTTTAAAAAAAATTCCACGGATTAGAAATGAGCAACTTTTGTAAAAACTTGAAAAGCGACCTAGTGGGGGTTATAGGCCTAGGTGAGGACATACAAAAACCATTTTTAAAGATTACGAAATTCGTGCAAAATTTCGAGCTATTCACAAAAAACTGTTTTCGGGTAGATCGTAGCACTTTAGTTCGTCCAACTCTCACATTTGCAGATCAAAAAGGTTTCGGTTTTATTTTTAATTTTTTCGTAATTTCTATAAAAACTTATTTTGTTTTATACAAAGTCTGGACATTGATTTTTGGTGCAATCTTAATATGCTGAATGTACCTCCGAATCTTTTTGAGTGTAGAGGATATTATATATTGTACCTGGTTGACCGAGCTTTGCTCGGAGCTTTATGAAAAGCATTTCGAAGCAAATTTTAAAGTTTTCATATGTTTTATTTATAAAGTACTAACATAAATTTAGAGGAAAGACATTAAACAAATATTTTTTGAATTATTTAATTTATTTTGTTCGAGCAACACATAAGTTTACATAGTTTGCATAGTTTACAGTTTAAGTCATTTTGAATAATTTTGGAAATTGGTCATACCAACAGAAACCTTCGTCGGCTCATGCCCAACAACTTTGCTAAAGATTATAGCCTGATCAAATGCACCGTTAACGATTTAATTAATTTCGAGTAGCTTTCAGCGATGCAACCTCTCGGAAGTTGTTCATACCTACTAAGAAACATTCGTCTGCTTATGAGTAACAACTTTGCTAGTGATCATAACATGATAAAATTCACAGTTTACGATGTAATTCACTTTGAGTAATTTTCAATGACGCCACCTGTCCGAATTTGGTCATACCAATTAATAATACTTAGTCGGCTTATCCGCAACCACTTTGCTAAAGATCATAGCATGATTACATGTGCAGCTTACTATTTAATTGACTTTGAGTAAATTTCAGTGGCGCCACCAGTCAAAATTTCTTTATACCAACTCTAGAACCTTCGTCTGCTCAACAACTTTTCTAAAGATCATAGCATGATCAAATACTCAGTTAACGATATAACTCACTTTGAGAAATTTTCAGTAGCGCCACCTGTCGGAAATTGTTCACACCAAGCAAGAAGCCTTCGCCGGCTCATGAGCTACAACTTTGCTAAAGATCATAGCATGATCAAATGCATAGTTTACGATTTAATTAGTTTTAAGTAATTTTCATTGGCGTCACCTTTCGGAAATTATTCTTACCAACTTAAAAACCTTTGCCGGCTTATCCGCAACATCTTCGCTATTGAGCATAACATGATCAAATTCATAGTTGACTATTCTATAAAGAACATACATACAGGCAAACGTTCATTTGTTTAAAAGTTATGACATTAACTACTTTTTCCCCCTTTTTATCTCCTAATTTCAAAAAAAGTTCCATATGCATATTTGGCACTTCTTCGGTACCAATTGAATTCGGTACATTTTATAAAAAACGCAGTTAATATAATGTTCCTATTCATATTACTTTTTGAGATGTTAAGTTATCATTTTATCCTTTTTTACCCATTTTGGCCCCTAAATCAAAAAAGTACCAAATACGTGTTCAATATTTCTTTCACATCTATTGACAGCAGTACTAAGTCAATTTTTCTTTAAAAAATAAGAGTGGTTTATAAAAGTACCAAAAAAAGCACTATTTCACGCATTTTTACCCCTTATCGGACTTAGTTTCAAAAAAGTACCAAACACCTGTCCGCTTATTTTCATAGCTGTTCAAAACGTAATTTTAATTTTGTGTCTATACCTATTACTTTAGGCGACATAACGTTTTCGATTTGTTCCCCTTTTTATCCCCGCACAGTGGGAAAATACTGCCAAAACTCAATTTCTTGACTTTTTTCCTTGAAATTTTCTATGTATGTAAATAATATACCTTTAGTTAAGCTGAAATAGTTTTTTTAATAAAATATAAAGAGTGTGGTCACTTAAAACTGGACCACTAAACATGCTGAGGCGTTATTGTGCTTATTGCGGACATAAACCTACTTTTATTTTTGTATTTCCATAAGTTTTTTCTATATCAAATGGTGACCAACTATGACAAGATTTTTCACACTGTCTGGCATTGATATGATAGATCCTTGTGCTAAATTTAGTGGCCGAAGCTATTACACTTTATCATTTATTGGCATTTAAGTGTATTTGAGGTGAAATTTGGGCTGTTTCCGTAAGTTTTTTGTATGGGAGCTATGGTTAAATGTAAAAATATTTCTATGAAATTTTATACACTGAATAACGATCGTGTAAAATTTCCATGTACTAAATTTTATCATCATATCTATTATCATATGCCATTTATTAGCAAATATGCCATTGACATATGCGAGGTTATACGGGAGCTATGGTCAAACGTAAACCGATCTCGACCAAGTTCAATACTAATTTTCCAAGAAATGAAGAATATTTATGCCAAATTTCAGTGACCTACATCCTTTTGTTAAGGTTTTATCGAGCTGACAACAAACAGACAGACATACGGACAGCCAGACAAACGGACATCGCTCAATCGTCTTAGAATTTCATAAGGTTTAGAATATACTTCAATTTGGTTTTTGAGCCAATATTAAAGAAATTACAAGCGGAATGACGATCTTAATACATCCCCATTCTTTTTGATGGTGGATATAAAAATGGGATTTTATATAGATAAGAATTATAGCCAAATGTTGACCGCTTGCAATAAAATTATTTAGTGGCCATAGCTGTGATAGTTTCTAATTTATTAGCTTTTAACTGGCCTTTGCTTCATTTTTTTGGTTTCCGGGAGTGTTTTTTATGTGAAAGCTATAGTCAAATATGGACCGATTCCAATAAAATTTGATATACTGATCATTAGTTGCATGAAATTTCCCTATTCTAAATTTAGTTGTCATAGCTATTACAATTATATTCAATTTATCAGCGTTAATGTGATTCCCGGTTAGAGGTTGTATGGGAGGTCTAAATGTAAACCGATTTCACCCATTTTTAATACACAACTTTCTCAAGATATCGAAAATACTATTATAAAATTTTGTCTCTCTAGCTCTTGTAGTTAAGGAGCTATCGCGCTTTTATCTGACGAACATACGGATATAAACCACAAACCACCTTTTCTTTTTGTATTTTTGTGTTTCCGTAAGATATTTTTATATGGGAGCTAAGGTCAAATGGAGGCTGATTTCGCCCGTTTTCAATACACAACTTTCTCAAGGCATCGAAAATACTTTTGTAAAATTTTGCCCCTCTAGCTCTTTTCGTTAAGGCGCTATTGCGCTTTTATCTGACGGACAGACGGACATAAACCCCCCTTTTCTTTTTGTATTTTTGTGTTTCCATAAGTTTTTTACATGGGAGGTATGGTCAAATGGTGACCGATTGTGACAAAATTCTGCACACTGGCTGGCATTGACATAAGACTTCCTTGTGCTAAATTTGGTGGGCAAAGCTATTACAGTTTATCATTTTATGGCATTTAAGTGCATTTTAGATGAAATTTAGGCTGTTTCCGTAAGTTTTTTGTATGGGAGCTAAGATTAAATGTGAACTGATTTCGATGAAATTTTATATACTGCCTGGTGCTTATGTTTCATTTATATGTTTCCCGGGGCGGGGTTAAATGGGCGCTCTAACTAAATGTGAACCGATGTCGCCCATTTTCAGTACACAACTTCTGTTATATATCAAAAATACTTTTGTACAATTTTTTTTCTCAAGCTCTTTTAGTTAAGGATCTATCGCGCTTTTATCTGACGGACAGACGGACATAAACCGTCTTTTCTTTTTGTATTTTTGTGTTTCCGTAAGTTTTTTATATGGGAGCTATGGTCAAATGGTGACCGATTGTGACAAAATTTTGTACACTGGCTGACATTCACATATGACTTCCTTTTGTAAAATTTTGTTGCTGTAACGCTTTTATCTGATGGACAGACGGACATAAACAACCTTTCTTTTTGTATTTTTGTGTTTTCGTAAGTTTTTTATATGGAAGATATGGTCAAATGGTAACCGATTGTGACAAAATTTTGCACACTGGCTGGTATTCACATAAGACTTCCTTGTGTTAAATTTAGTGGCCAAAGCTATTACAGTTTATCATTTATTGGCATTTAAGTGTGTTTTAGGTGGAATTTAGGCTGTTTCCGTAAGTTTTTTGTATGGGAGCTATGATTAAATGTGAACCGATTTCGATAAAATTTTATATGCTGTCTAGTGTTCATGTAAAACTTATATATACCATTTTTTATTATCATAGCAGTTATAATTTGTCATTTATTAACAAATCAGCGATTAGCCTAGACGAGGTTATACGGGAGCTATGGTCAAATGTAAACCGATTTTGCCCGATTTCAATACCAAAATTTCCTAAGAAATGAAGAATATTTATGCTAAATTTCAATGACCTATATCCTTTTGTTAAGGTTTTATCGTGCCGACAACAGACATACGGACAGACAGACGGACATCGCTCAGTCGTCTTAGAATTTCATAAGGATTCAGAATATATTTGGTCTTTGAGCTAATTACAAACGAAATGACAATCTGAATATACACTAGGGTGGAGCGAAAAACATATTTTGTTGAAATTCGATATGCCTGTGTTAAAAAAATTGATGCTCGACATCCTAAGATGCTCAGAAAAGAAAATTTGTGTTCCTAGGCCAATGTCCTGAGGTAACGCACAGGACATTTATTTCTAGGACGCATTTGTATGGGAAAAAATGGGAGTTTTTCGGTTTTTGGTAAATTTCAATTAATAAAGATATGCTTCTGGCAAAACCAATAATTGGATGTAAAAGACAACTAAATCAGCTTTCATTATTTTCGGTCATTTTAGTCCTCATGTCTGTTAAGGAAACAAATATTTTTAATAAAACAATACCCTTCTTAAAAACAACTATTTTTTTTTCATTAATTTTGATCGAAATTCGCCACTAAATTCATATCATTTCGAATTTGTGCCGCTAAAAATCAAAATTTTGACCTTTGACCCCGATGAGAAAAGGGTTCGGCTCACCCAATATCAAGGAAAGTTCTAGTGGACATTCCTCAATGACTAGGCAATCAAATTCAGTATTAGTTTTATCAAAAGAGAACTTAATTAAAATTACTATGCATATACTTAAATAATGCCCAAAAATTTACTTTTACCCGAAATTTTACGATTTCAAGTCGCAGGTATGCCGAAACCATATGAGATATCAAACTGATTTTTTGGATTTTATTACCACATCTGTCTATTTTAATATGCCGATCAAAAATTGTGAAATTTTTGATATTTTTTTTAACAAAATTTTCTAAAACTTTAAAAGTGTATTTTAAAACGGTTCTTAAAAAAAGTACCATTTTCCAGCACAAAAACGACCATGTAAATTTAATTATATTTTAATAAATTTCAACCATTTAGTCCTTATAAGTCTTAAGATGATAAGAAATGTCTTACTTTGTAATTTCTATACTCTAAAGTTATTTTTTTGCTACATATCCTTAGGCGTGTTGAAAAGGATACGAATTTTCGAGGGCAAATTGCAATAACATAAAAACTACTACATGGATTTTTAGTTTTTATGATTTAGTTGTCTTCTAAATCCAATTATTGGTTTTGCCAAAAACATATATTCAGGGGTGTCATAGAAACCAAGTCAGTTTTTAAATTTATCGGTTTTAAAATCCAATACTGGTTAAATTTGGTGTCATGAAACCAAGTCGGTTTTGCAATTATTGGTTTTAAATCAAACAAAATGTTCGAATCAATTGTTTATTATTTCATTTGGAATTTATTTTGAAACATCAAAAATCAAATAAAAAATAAAACAAAAAATTATTAAAGAAAATTATTTGAAGAAAAACTTCCAGTTTTTTTCGATGATTGTGGTATAGGTATAAAGAAAACGCTGCTATTTGGATAAATGAAGCCCCAATATCATGAAATGACCGAATTGCGGACTGGAAAAAATGTAATCTACCTACACCAAGAAATAAACCACAGCCAATCAAAGGACGATTATCACTTACATGCGATATTCATTAAATTGCAAACAAATATGTTGATATGCATTTGCTTCGCTAGTACCTCCACATAAAGAATATTCTAGTCTTACAATTTTCCCCATTTTTGATATTTTTTATGTTTGTCGATACGGTTCATTGATTCCAAAGACAAAAAGTACCAAAACTTGTTTTTATATTATTACATGATAAAAATGCTATCGGGTGTTTTTTATTGAGGTAAAGAACTTTAAGTTGGCATCACTTTTTTAACTGGCGGCCATTTTGTCAGCTGTCAAGTGATTAATATTTAGTTTGGTTTGCTATTTCATCATGAACAGGTTGACAAAAGAACAACGCTTACAAATCGTGCAAATTTATTTCGAAAATAATGGTTCAGTTCGCGAAGTTTACCGCAAGCTCCGTCCATTTTATGGTCGACATAATCGTCCATCAGAGCAATTAATTCGGTTAACCATGGATCGTTTTCGCACTACGTTTACTCTATGTGATAATACGCATCCGCAGCGACGTCGAACAGTGCGCACCGAAGAAACAATTGCCGCTGTAGAGCAAAGTGTTGAAGAATACCCGAATGAATCGATTCGCCACCGTGCACAGCAATTGGAGCTTTGTCCATCATCTTTATGGAAGATTTTGCGCAAAGATCTTGGCTTGCGACCTTACAAGATCCAGCTTGTGCAAGAATTAAAGCCGCGAGACCATGCAATGCTTCGTGATTTTGGTGTATGGGCCGAAAATGAGATTGATCTCGATGCTGATTTTCATCGCAAAATTTTGTTCAGTGATGAGGCTCATTTTTGGTTGAATGGCTACGTCAACAAGCAAAATTGCCGCATTTGGAGTGAAGAGAATCCACATGAGACCCTTGAGACGCCATTACATCCACAAAAACTGACTGTTTGGTGTGCTCTATGGGCTGGTGGAGTCATTGGGCCATACTTCTTCCGAAATAATGCTGGAGAGTCAGTTACCATAAATGGAGACCGGTATAGAGCGATGATAACCGACTATTTTGTTCCCCAATTGGATGGCATGAATGTGGATGAGTTGTAGTTCCAACAAGACGGCGCTACATGCCACACAGCGCACGTCACAATTGATTTATTGAAGGAAACATTCGATGAGCGCATAATTTCGCGGAATGGACCTGTCAATTGGCCACCAAGATCGTGCGATTTGACACCACTAGATTATTTTTTTTGGGGATATGTGAAGTCGCTCGTCTACGCCAACAAACCAGAAACGTTAGGGGACTTGGAAGCCAACATTCGTGGCATTATTGCCAACATACGGCCCCATATGCACAAAAAAGTAGTTGAAAATTGGACCTGTAGAATTGGCATTATTCGAGCCAGCCGCGGCGGCCACATGCCCGAAATCAAATTTAAACATTAATGGCATAAAATTATCCTTCCAATAAAGCCAAATTGATGGACATTAAAACGATTGTCTTGTGTTTTATTTCAATTCGAAGTTCTATACCTCTAAAAAAAACACCCATTATATAAACTTTTCACCCATCTCTTTTTATTTGAAAGTTAAAGCTAAAAAGTACCAAAAATATTTTTTCTCTTTTTCTCCCCTTTTTCGAAAAGTACTTACCACTTGTACTGTTATTTTTTATTATTTTTGTAACTGATCCAAACTCGATTTCAATTTTGGTTCTATTGTTTTTAGTTTGGGAGTTATAGCGTTATTGAATTTTCCCTTTTTTATCCCCCACAGGGCCAAATTTTAAAAAATCAGTTCTTAGTGGATCTTTAAATCGAAAAAGGAATTCATGACACCAATTTAATTTTTTTGTCGTTTTTAAAATCAATACCAATGAAATTGGTTTCTATGACACCCCTGATTAATTGGTTGAAATTTATCAAAAACCGAAAAAAACTCCCATTTTTCCCCATACAAATGGGTTCTAGAAATAAATGTCTTGTGTGTTACCTCAGGACATTGACCTAGGAAGACAACATTTTTTTTTTCTGAGCTCCTTAGGATGTAGAGCATCGATTATTAACCCAGGCGTATTGAATTCCATATCGAATTAAAACAAGTACGATTTTCTATGGAATAACAATTTAAATATGTCAACAGTTTCCGCTATTTCGTTTGTAACAAGTTACAAACGGAAACTGACGAAAGAAATGGAAACTATGACAAATGTTGGAAAAGATTTTCTTAAATTTCACATTCAATATTTAAACATTTTGACAAATTGAAAACAATAAAGACCAACTAACTACGATATTAAAATAACTGCAGTAATTAATTCAAATATTATAACTGTTAAATTACTTTCAAACCATAAGTTATAAGAGGATTTTTGCAGATTTCCCAAACATGTCTGGTGGCTGTGTTCGTAAAATTTTATCTTAATAAAAAATTTATGCAAATTAGAATTGTATATTTTAGCGCAAAAGATTATGTAGACGATTAGTTAACACTGGTAAAGACTTGCTTTGAATGAAAATGTTTATTTGTTTAGAGTTAGAGTTTCCCGTAACTTAAGTCAGTCCCTGTGTAATGTGTTATAATTGCCTTTGGCAAATAAATGAAGGGATTCACAAGATATTTGAAAACAAAAGTAATTTTTTTATTTGTTCTGCCCAAGAAACCCTTTGCTCTAAGAGTCTGGGATTTCTTACATTACTTTAGAATGTCTGTCTGTCAGTCTTTCTGTGTCTGAGCATGAGGAAGATATTGTCTAGTATTTGTAGTCCGTCGTCCATGGTGCTAAGATAAACATAAACTAAAGATTAAAAAGTCATTTAGCACTTATTTTGGTATGAGTATATCATGTTTTCTTTAAATAAAATATTTTATTTAAGAATTTTATTGTATATGAGTTTTTCATTCTTCGCCGGCATAATTTCACACTCTTATGTTATTATGTAAAATATTTAAAATACTTTTGGTTAAAGAAAAATTTTGCTTATCTTCTTAATGACTAAGAAATTTTAAAATGTTAATATGTATTTAATTTTTTCTAATACTTAAATTTCTATTGGGTTGCCCAAAAAGTAGTTGCGGATTTTTCATATAGTCGGCTTTGACAATTTTTTTCAACGTCTTGGGACTTTTTAATTGTATTTTTCCTTTTGACATTTATAAGCTGTCACAATTAATTTGCTTTAGAAAAAAAGTGCGCGAAATTTTGTTTACATTTGTTTGTTTGGCGACCTTTTTAATATAGAGCACACAAAGGAGCATTTTCGTCATATTTTACTTTATTATTTCCGTAAAGGAAAAAACGCGGAGCAAGTTGCTAAAAAGTAACGAGATGTGTATGGTGATAAAGCCTTAAAAGAAAGACAGTGTCAAAATTGGTTTCGCAAATTCCGCAAAGATGAGCCACGTTCAGGTCAGCCAAATGAAGTTGATGATGATCAAATCAAAGCATTAATCGAATTGGATCGTCATGTAACTGAGCGTGAGATAGGAGAGAAATTAAATATACCAAAATCAACCGTTCATTATCACATAAAAAGTCTTGGACTGGTGAAAAAGCTTGATATTTGGGTACCACATGTATTGAAAGAAATTCATTTAACAAACCGAATCAACGCTTGTGATATACACCTTAAACGCAATGAATTCGATCAGTTTTTAAAACAAATCATAACTGGAGATGAAAAATGGATTGTTTACAACAACGTTAGTCGAAAACGATCATGGTCCAAGCATGGTGAACCAGCTCAAACCACTTCAAAGGCTGATATCCACCAAAAGAAGGTTATGCTGTCTGTTTGATGGGATTGGAAGGGTGTGGTATATTTTGAGCTGCTTCCAAGGAACCAAACGATTAATTCAGATGCTTACTGTCAACAATTGGACAAATTGAATACAGCCATCAAGGAGAAGCGACCAGAATTGGTCAATCGTAAAGGTGTGATATTCCATAATGACAACGCTTGGCTGGGAACTTTTGATGCATCCACCATATAGCCCTGACCTTTCACCATCAGACTACCATTTATTTCGATCTTTGCAGAACTCCTTAAATGGTAATACTTTGGGCAATGATGAGGCTATAAAATCGCACTTGGTTCAGAAGTTCTATGGGCGTGGAATACTAAATTTGCCGGGAAGATGGCAAAAGGTTATCGAACAAAATGGCAATTATATATTTGATTAAAGTTCATTCTAAGTTTTATTAAAAATGCATTTACTTTCTTTTAAAAAATCCGCAATTACTTTTTGGGCAACCAATATTTTTGGTTTGGTAAGGTCTGGAAATCAGACTCACTAAGGCCATGAACTCCTTATCAGTCAACAATTGATTATCACTAGTTCTCCCATAAAGTCCAACTGGATTGCTTTGAAAAACTCTTTAGTGTACCACAATCATTTTAAACTAAATTGTCTAGGTCTCCAAAGAAATATACGAGGGCGGATCAATAAGTCCGTAACATTTTCCAAGTTCCCGCCTCTTAACTAAAATGTCAAAAACGCTCTTGTCAACAGTAGTCGTTTTTAGCAGATTAGCTCAAGCTTTGAGATGAAAATTAAACAAGTAAAAAAATGATATGAGCCTCATTCATCCTTTGATATCAAACTATATATAGATGCCATTTGTGGGTTTGTAACTTAGTTGTTTATATTTGCCGAGATTTCCAAATAGCTCGGAAAATGCCCAATGCGGATTGAGACTTATTGATATGTGTTTCAATATCTTGAAAGTGATCTAAGCTTTGGCTCTGAAGACATACGACATCAGCGTTTTTCAAATCCTCGAGTTGTTGTCCGTTGGATACCGTGTCCGCATAACCTCACAATCTTCACGACTAAGGTCAAATATGGACCATCAACTTTAAACGTTCTTCTTAAGTCTAAAAGACATATCTGTGCTAATTTTCTTCTTTAAAACTTGAGACTTTAGTTCATTTATGTCATTTGCGACAGAAGATCAAAGTTCAAGTATGGACAGATTGTCACCAAATTATCGGTTTATGTTTACAATTTCGATGTGGCCGTACAAGTACAGAATATGGTAAACATTCTCAAAACCCAGTTTAGGGTTTGTATTTGAAGCAAATAAAGAAATTGTCGGCTTAGTTTAAGCCCACGCTAGGCAAGTTAGCCCCTAGGGGCCGAACACCAATCGTCATTTTCACATACACAACACGAACCAAAAAGAAAAAACAAACTAAGATACGAAAAATACTATAGCAACCAATGAGTGAGGTTCTTTTCGCTTTATTTCAGAATTTGCAACAACAAAACACATAACACAGTACAAGAAAATATTGATTTATTCTTAGTCTCTTTATTTGTAAAATCACCAATACATTGATATTTTCTATGTTCTCTTTGTGCCTAGCATAGGTTTAAGCCGATCGGAAATTAAAAGTGAAAGAGATTGTGGACGCCATATGCATCTCACAGTGCTCAGTGGTTTCAATATTGAATAAACACTTGAGAAATGAGAAAATTCCCGAAAGAGGCAGACGCATTCTTCTACAATCAAACACAAAATAATGGACGATTTTCAACATCGTTTCATAATCGTGGACGAAAAATATATGCACGACAATATGCATACTGAAAACCAAACAGAGGTTTCTTGGGGTGAACCGGCACCAAGAAAGGAAATGCATCTACGGGTTTATAACCCACATTGACTACCTTTAAAAGGAAAAAGCAATCAATAGGCCAAAATATATTATATAAATAAAAATCCATTAATAGGGAATATTCCCTATTAACGAATGGAAATGAAACCACTATAATAAACAAACGACAATAAAAAACTATGACAGATATGGCCAATAAATTTTGCACAAATAAGCTTTACAGAAATACAAGCCTGTGTATTAAATTGTGACGATCGGTCACCATTAAACTATAGTTCTTGTTCATATATAACATCACTTTTTTATACCCATCATCAAAAAGAATGGGGGTATATTTGTAATGTTCTCACCATTTAATTATAAGGTAATAGCAATGTTAGGTTCAAGAGTTTAAATCGATATTAAAAAAAAAATGAAAATGTTCAACAGTTGCCAGTTCAAACAAGGTTCCACTATAATTCAATACAAACCTAACAAGATTCAAAGTAATGGAATTGAAAAGATCGGTGGGAGCCTATGATCGCTAGCAATCAGCCGGTTGGGGGGGTTCGTGATCTTTCAACACAAAACTCATTGGATTACAAATTTTTATAAAGACTCCCTTGGAAAAGAAAAAATTATGTTCTGTTGTTAATTTAGAAAAAAGGACTGGTATAGCCATAGTTTTCTAAGAAAAGCCCCTACTATGGTATGTTGTGAAATGCAAAATATTGACCTAAATTGAATAAAGTTGGTTTCTTAGGTATTATTAGCAGAAACCCGAGCTTCTAAACCCAACCCTTCCATGATTCTAATAGCTCTTACATAGTAATAGAATCCCAAACATGTAATATACCCTATACCCTTGTTCACATTGAAAACAGATTATGTATTTAGCAATTCATGTCGCTGAATTCATGTATTTGATACAAACAATAATCTTAAAAAATTTAACAATATACAAATATTCAAAAGGATAATAAATTTGATAAGTTTAATATAAAGAAATAATTTGAATTAATTTAGTGTTAAACCATACTACAATAAAAAGGTTTATTATACAATTTTATTCAAAATATTGAAAGAAAAAAAAAACCAAAAATGAAATTCATGAAAGAATACATTTTTTGAAGAAAAATGTACACAAAAATGATTGTAGATGAAATATTGCATCTTTTACTGTTTATGATAATTCGGTAACGTTTACGATTGCATGTCATCAACACGGTTATTACATTTAATGCATCTCTGCATATAAAAAGATATCACCGAAAATCAATATAAGGAAAGATCAAAGAGATAATAATAACCTTTTTTCTTCTTCTTGATCGAAAGTTCTTTTTTGGTTTTAGTCTTCGCAAGTTTTTTTTTTGAGCAAGAGTCAAAGTAAAAAGAAAATGAGAATACAATTATGAAACCTACCGTTACAATTTCAAATCAAAATTAAAATTTTTTTAATAACGATAAATTAGTTAACAAGTTAAATTTTTTGTTTGTTTTGTTTTAATTTAAATTTGATTGTTAAAAAAAAAAAATGAATAGTGTGAGTGCAAAGATAAAATTAGTGAAAATTTATATTTTGTTTAAACAAAATTGAGAAAAGTAAAAAAATAATCAAAGCGAAATCCAATCAAATTAAGTGCCCTAATCATTTTTAAATGTCGATGCAATATAATCTGTGATTTTAGTTATTTAAGATATCAAAATATATTTACTTATTTTAATTTTATTTTAAATTTTATATTGAAAATGTTCGATGCACAAAATTATTTCATAACGGAAGTTTTTTTTTCTTTTTTCTACATTTGTTTTATGGTAGAAATTTATCGTGTTTCTTTTTTGTGATTTTGGAATTTGAAATTTAAATTTTAGGTAAGTTTAACATAATCAAAACAAAATTTAAATAAATTATAAGAAAAGAAAAATTTAGAATTAACCATAAAGTTATCCAATCTCCTTATGATTGTCCGTAATATCAAACACACAGTTTGGACTCTATGTGGATTTCATGTTTCATTGATTAGAATTTATTCATTCATGAAGTTGGATAAAATTATAAATTTTACATTGACTCACCAAACAGACAGCGATGGACGTGGAGGCCTCTGCGTTCTCGTTGTGCTGGGTAATTTCTTTAACTAAATGAAGATTTTATAGCTATTCTTGTAAAAATGGTTTGAAATGTGGGATTAATAAATAATATTTTGAGTTAATTTTAAAATTTTATACTTATTAATTTCTTATACTATATGTGAGGTTCCGGGTTGTTTGATGTTTCATTTACAAAAAAAAATTTTGAAATTTATATTGGCGAGGTAAATTGTCTCAAATATTTGCCGAGTGTGAGCTAGTAGAATAATGGACGATGTCATTGAGGTCCCAAAAAGGATGTTTAGATGATGTATGATATATGGTTGGATGTATGCAAATAATGCTTTTGTAGGTAATTTTACATATTGCGATGTATTTTTGGAAAAAAAACGAGTAACAGGTTGAGCTATGAAGAGTTGCAGAATTTTAACTGGAGGACTGGTGTTATTCGGTGGTTATAAAATAGTTTTATATATATATATATGTTGGTAGATATTTGGTTTTATGCAGGTTTTGGGGAAGAAATCTATTCGTGTATGAGAATCACTTTGCTACATCATTTTATGGTCATAAAAGGTGGGGATCCCACACTGTCCTGGTTGACGAGACTAACTACACAATGATCTTTTGTCCGCTAATAAAACCAAGTTGGCTGTTGAAAGCTGCACGTTTTTTGACACAGAGGGATTATAACGCAGGTAGTATGGATTCGTTTCGAAAGGCTTCTTTTTATGGATGTTGCTAAGATGGTTCAGAAAGGCTTTGATTCGAAAACGTGGACATGCCAGAATCTTCTTTTTCCTTTTGATAGAAATATAATTTCTATAAGATATCAAAAATGGAATTGGCTTTTCCAAGTTGAAAGACACGTGGGACAAGCCGTTGTCTAAGACAGTCTCTTCGTGATCTAAAGAATCCAAATAAATCGGGTCACTTATTTTATAAAGATTTTGTTACCTTTGGTTTAAGCTTACCAATAAGCACAAAATTAACACTTTTGAGAAGAAAAAAATGTTGTAAAAATTAAAGGATAGTTTTAAATTTTTAAGTTTTTTTTTAATTTTAACTTTTCCACTTCACTTTAAAATTTTACTCAATTTAAGGAACTGTGTCTGGCGATGGCAAATAGAAAAAGGAAGTTCTCCTCAAATTAATCAATTAAGTCACATTTGTGAAAATCATGACCTACACTATATCGTGGCTTGTTTTATTTGACAGCATTTTTTTCCTTGTTTTTTTTTTTTTTTGTCGATAATAGTGTTAAGCCTGTTGTCATTATTTGACCGGCCGAATATTTTGTATGCAATATTGGTGAAGTCTTGGGTAAGGGAAAAAGTAATTTCCAGTAACAATGCTAACGAAGAATCATTACTGATTTATTACAGAAAAATTTAATTGGTTCAGTTGGTTCAAAATACAACTTATAAAAAAAAATCTACTATAAACGTTCACCACATATTGAGATTGTCGTTCCGTTTGTCATTTCCTTAATATTAGCTCAAAAATCAAAATTGAAGTATATTCTGAATCCTCATGAAATTCTAAAACGATTGAGCGATGTCCGTCTGTCTGTTAAAATCATGATAACGCCTAACGCTCACTGAAACTTAGTGAAAACATTATTCATTTCAGGGAAAATTTTGGTATTGAAGTTGGGCAAAATCGGTTAACATTTGACCATAGCTCCCGTATAACCTCGCCTAGGCTTATCGTTTATTTGCTAATAAATAACAAACTATAACAGCTATGATGATAAAATTTGGTATATGGAAGTTTTACATTAGCGCTAGGCAGCATATACAATTTCATCAAAATCGGATCACATTTAGCCATAGCTTCCATACAAAAAAGCCTAAATTTCACCTAGAACACACTTAAATGGCAACAAATATATAACTGTAACAGACATAACCAATAAATTTAGCATAAGGAAGTCTTATATTAATGCCAGTCAGCGTGTGCAAAGTTTTGTCAGCATCGGTCAACATTTGACCATAGCTCCCATATAAAAAACTTACGGAAACACAAAAATACAAAAAGAAAAGGGGGTTTATGTCAGTTTGTCTGTCAGATTTAAGCGCGATATTTCCTTAACTACAAGAGCTAGAGAGACAAATTTTTACAAAAGTATTTTCAGAAGTTGTGTACTGAAAATGGGTGAAATTAGTTAGAGCTCTCATATAACCCCCGGGGCAGGGTTCATCAAATTTATGCTGATAAATTTAATAAAATTGTAATATCTATGACAATTTTATTTAGAATAGAGAAGTTTTATGCAACTTTTAGTCAGTATGTCAAATTTTATAGGAATCGGTCCATATTTGACTATGGCTATCATATAAAAAACACTCCCGGAAACCAAAAAAAAAATGTACCAAAGGCCAGTTAAAAGCTATTAAATTAGAATTTATGACAGCTATGGCCACTAAACAAGAATAAACTTTATATCGGGGGGTTCAATTTCAAGGGCCGATGTTGATTTTGAATAAAACACAAACTATTTAGAAAATTATTGTAATTTTAGTTTTGTCAGCATCGGTCACCATTTGACCATATATGATATATTGGTATTACTCAATTATGTATGGAACAAAATATCGGCCAAATGGGCGCCGCGACCACGGCGGCACACCTCCATCCAATGGTCCAAATTGTCGATGACCCTGAGGCATAATGGAGGTTCTATGCCGTTAATGTGCCGAATTATCTCATCCTTTAGCTCTTGAATTGTTGCTGGCTTATCGACGTACACCTTTTCTTTCAAATAACCCCAAAGAAAAAAGTCCAACGGTGTCAAATCACATGATCTTGGCGGCCAATTGACGTCGCCATTAAGTGAGATAACACGGCCATTGAATTTGTTGCGCAAAAGAGCCATTGTTTCGTTAGCTGTGTGGCAAGTGGCACCGTTCTGCTGAAACCACATATTGTCCACATCCATATCTTCCAATTCGGGCCATAAAAAGTTCGTTATCATCTCACGATACCGAGCACCATTTACAGTAACTGCCTGACCGGCCTCATTTTGGAAAAAATACGGCCCGATGATGCCGCCAGCCCATAAACCGCACCAAACAGTCACTCTTTGTGGGTGCATTGGTTTTTCGACAATCACTCTTGGATTCCCATTCGCCCAAATGCGGCAATTCTGTTTATTGACGAATCCACTGAAGTGAAAATGTGCCTCATCACTGAAGATGATTTTCTTCGAAAATTGATCATCCACTGTTGCCATTTCTTGCCACCATTCTGCCCATTCACGACGTTTGGAATGGTCAAGAGGCTTTAGTTCTTGAGCCAATTGCACCTTGTAAGCGTGTAAATGCAAGTCTTTATGCATAATGTTCATCAACGACGAGCGTAAGAGGTGCAATATTTGGGCACGACGACGAGTTGAGGTGGACGGCTCTTTAGCCACACTATCGCGAACAGCAGCAATATTTTCTGCAGTACGAGCTGTACGAGCATGCACTGGTGTTCTCACATCTTCTACAGACCCGGTTTGCTCGAATTTTTCCTCGAGTTTTGCGATTGTACGCACATTTGGACGATTAAATTGTCCAAAAAAATCACGAAATGCACGATATGCATTTTGATTTGAGCGCCCATTTTCATAATAAGTCTGGATAACTTTAACACGTTGTTGGATTGTGTATCTCTCCATGGCTCAAATTGAATAAGTCTGAAATAGAGAAATGTCAAATAAAATTCGGAAAAAAAAACTTGGCGTTTAGGTATGGTTTACATTCAACATCGGCCCTTACAATTTAACCACCCTTTATAAATACTAGCTAGAGTGTGAAATTTTGTGACAATCGGTCAATATATATTTATATACTGAATGTATCTCCAAATCTTTTTGATTGTAGATATCAAAAGGGTATATATATATATATATATATATATATATATATATATATATAACATCCCCTTTTGATATCTACAATCACAAAGATTTGGACATTCACATATTTCAGTATATAAATTAGATAGCTATCAATCAATGTTTAATCCAGACATCCAAATTTAGTCCAAATATTTTACCAACAATTCCAACTAGCGTGACACATTTTTTTCCAATTTGATCCACATTTCGAATTAGCTCCACCCTGGCGGATATATGAGATATGTTTCTAAATTTAACACAACTTGATGGTGGGTATATTAAATTCGTCACAACCTTCATTCTCATACCGCGACGTTCTTCTTATTTGAATTTTCTCTTAACCTTCTTATATTCCGCATTTCTACTGATCGCATTTCTTGTTCGTACTCCGATATCCATTTCATACTGTGACTTGCTTCTCATACCTTCACTTCAAAGTTCTTTTATATATTTTTTAATCACTTGCCTTCAGAAACAGGTTATACAAAGTACGAAATAGAAGAATTGAAATTAAATTTGTTTAATAAAAGAGACCAATGTTTAAAAAAGCTCTCGAAGTATAAGAAATAATAACGAATAATATTTAATGCTCTCGAAGTATAAGAAATAATAACGTATTTAAGAAGAAAGCTAAAATCGGAATAAAGCATCAGTATGTGGCCAGGTTTCTCATGATATCCCACATTTAAGCTGTACCGCCAACCATAATTCAATTACTCCTGAGAATTTTTGACTCACCCAGTGGAAGTAGCACAATTTATTTTACTAGATTTTCAAACAGATCCCCTAAGTCGGGGTATTAGGCAAGCTGGATTATATCGAGCCTTATAATCGTAAGCGACATTCCGTTAAATATCTCTTAAGCTATTAGAGATAGCGCAGTAAAGTAAGCACATTTTTCTTTCTTTCTTAAATAGTTTTCGAATGTGTAAAAATCTTTTCGATAGGTTCCCAGTAAAACTTTTCATTACCAAATAATGAGTTAAACAGTTAAACTATTGAACACGAACTACTTACTCATTCGCTTTTTAAGTCATTACATTAACATGGGGATGTCATTGGAGGCAAGTACTTACCAATTGCAGAAAATTAATGACTTGGGTAAGCAATTTGAAAACAACAACAACAACTGCAACAACTTTTATGTAGTTGTTTTATTAAAAACATATATTTTTAAACGAAATACAAAATTTTTTTTATGGTCCCATGGGGGCTCGAACCCAGACCCTCCGACTGCTAGGCAGAGACTCTTCCACTGAGCTACTTCATATGTTGAAAACTTAGCAGCTTATAATTAATATAAACAATTTTTATTTTTAGATTCAAAATCATGTGAAAATAACTTTGTTTTTCTCTGCTTTTTTTGCTTTGTTGTAATTTTTGGAAAAATATTTTTATACGATTTTTTGTAATAATTTTAAAACTTTTTTAAAATTATTTTAAAACTTAAACAATTTAAATCTTCTTTTTTGTATAAGTTTTTACATTAGATTGACTCTTACTTACTTAAATGTTACAATCTGTTAATGTCAAAGTCCGAGCATATTTTAGAATTCCATGGATTTCGATCGTGTTCGAATATTCTCCAATTTTATAGGCAAGCTTTGAAAAAAGTTCCTCTACTTTGTCTTTCTATCGAAGTTTCGGACATCCTCCTCTAACATTAGGTAGTGGGACATTTCAATTCTAATTTTATCCTCTTCATTGTATTTTTTTTTTCAAGAGAGGGTTACTAGCCCGTAATCCTAACCCATTTTTATCGATCTTATGGGACAACTCTCGGAACATGTTAACTCACAATATTAATGGGTGTTAAACTAGCTCCCCGGGTGATACCATGAGGAGGTGTGTGTCCACAGTTGAGATGAAGGATGACCCAGATAAGTTGGGCTTACCAAGTTAAGACCAATTAGAATCGTGTTTGGTATTCAACATCCCCTAAATAATCAAAATTGACTCATGATGGTATTTTTTCATTAACGTGAGTTAGTTTTACAAATTTTTTTTACAGAAGATAATATTTAAGTTCTTAAAATTCAAAAATCATTTAAAAACACTCTTTAAAAAACTAAAAAAATTGTTGCCCTTGGTGGGATTTGAACCGGGGCCATTCAGTTTAAATTACCATCTTAATTACAAATAAGTACTTCTGTAATAACTTATTATTTATTCGGATGGTATGTTGTAGTCGTTACAAGGTAACCAGTTATCAGAGAACTTGAAATTACCAAAGTTTTGCTGGGTTTATATCTACAAAAGTTATACGGACCAATAGGTTTTATATACAATGGTGCTTAACTTTAGCTCAGTTAGAGGCCACTGTGCTAAAAATAGACATGTTTTTAAAAATTGGTCTTAAACACCAACTACCCATTGGGCGATATCTGCATATTGCGCCATAATACGCAAATAGCTTAAAAGTTATTGAAGTAAAACTAAAAAACATCACATACAATACTTTCTTACTTACTTACTTACTTACTTACTTAAATGGCCTATATTACAACCTGTTAAGGTCAAAGGCCGAGCATATTTTAGAATTCCATGCGCTTCGATCTTGTGCGCATATTCTCCAATTTCGTAAGCCAAGCTTGGATAAATTTTCTTCTACTTGGTCTTTCCATCGAAGTTTCGGTCGTCCTCGTCTTCGAGTTCCCTCGGGATCATGTTCAAACACTTTTCTTGCTGGAGTATTTTCATCCATTCGCACCACATGTCCTAGCCAACGCAAACGCTGCTGTTTAATGCGTTTTACTATGTCAATGTCAGCAAATAACTCATACAGCTCATGATTAAATCGTTGCCGAAATTCATTGTTAATGCTGATTGGACCATAGATTTTTCGTAGGATTTTCCTCTAAAAGACTCCAAGAACAGCTTCATCGGCTTGTGCAAGTGCCCATGATTCAGCACCATATAATAACACTGGTAGTATAAGCGTTTTGTAGAGCGTAATTTTAGTTCTTGTTGAGAGGATTTTATTCCTAAGCTGCCTGCTTAGGCCGAAATAGCATTTGTTGGCAAGTATGATTTTTCTTTTAATTTCGATACTTATGTCGTTATTTATATTTACTGCGGTACCAAGGTAGACAAATTCTTTAACAACCTCGAAGCTATAGTTGTCCACGGTTACGTGTTGTCCAATTCTAGTGGATTGCTTGCTAGTAGAGACCATTAGTTTTGCTTTGGATTCATTGACTACTAGACCCATTTTCATTGATTCCTTCTCAATATTGGAAAATGCGGCAGTCACCTCACGCAATGTGCGCCCCATAATATCAATGTCATCGGCAAAAGCGAGTAACATGTGCTTTCTGCTAAAAATTGTGCCAATTGTATTAACTGCAGCACCACGCAAGATTTTCTCTAACAAAATATTAAAGAGATCACATGATAAACTGTTGCCTTGCCTAAATCCTCGCTTAGTTAAAAAGGGTTCTGAAAGGTTTTTACCTATTTTAACTGACGATGTTGTGTCAGTTAATGTCATCCTGCACAACCTTATTAACTTCGTAGGAATGCCAAATTCTGACATTGCTTTATACAGCTTTGTTCGTATTGGGCTGTCAAAGGCAGCTTTGTAGTCAACGAAGAGGTGGTAAGTGTGGTACTTAGCACTATAAATTCTAAACCATTTGAAAAAAATTTAATTAGTTTATCGAAAGTAGCCAACTAACAAAGAACAAAAATGCAATGCACCTCATTGCCCGTTTTTGTTTAATTAAGACTTTTTGTCGCTTACGATCAATATTTTTCCTGTCGCTTGCGATCATTTTAATCTAAGGCCTCGATATATTGTAAGGCACTCGGTATAAAATGAAGAAGCCTATGTTAGTATATAAAGTCTGAGTCAGATATTAAAAGAAAGTCAAAGTCTCTAAACAAACACTAAGTATCATTTTCAAAATCTAACTTTCTTTAGTCATTTCTTAACCTCAGCTTTCATTTGTATTCCAGAACTTACTTCTTAAATTGAGTCTTTTTTCTTATGTTCCAACTCACTTCTTTGACTCTGACTTCCTTCTAATACTTAGGTTTTTTGAAAATTATGTTCATTTTTCATTTCTCTAGTTAAAAATTAAAACAAAAAAGTGTTCCTTATGCCATAAACTTAAATGACACAATTGCATGAGACTGTCAAAATTTTTCACTTCCTTAATTTGAGAGTGTGCTTCCACATTAACGTAACGAAGTTTTTGGTGGAAGCGCTCTGATGCAGCTTTAATTATTTATTACCGCAATGAAAATAAGTAGCGGTCAGTAGTTAAAAAAATTACAAAAAAAAGAAACAAAATTGAAGCACATGCCAATCATGTATTAACACAAATTCTTACAAAACTTATTACAGCAAAAAAAGAAAAACTGAAAATAAAACAATAATAAAAATCAACTTGTACTTCCGTATTTACCTTAAGTACAAAAGTACCAAATATGACTTGAAAATCATCATAATCACACTTTTTGTCATCGATGTGAAAGAAAGACAGACAGACAGTTAAGAAAAAACATCTTTAAGATACTTAAACACGCATCTACGTGCGAGTACTATTACTACAAAAAGACATTGAACATCTTTGTACGAGTATCTATTCATTTCACTTGAATGTATGAGTATTTTATTGATGGCATATTGCTGAGTTGTAGTTGCTTTTTTGCTTCAATATAAATATTTTTTTTGTATTTAGAGGCGCGAATTATTAATGCGTTCCAGCACACAGGCGATTATGCCTTTGCTCTATATAGAGTTTTCTTAAGATATAAATTTAAACAGTAGCTACTAGCTCATCTCACTGATGAACATTAACAATCAAAAGTAACTGACACTTTTTTTCATTGCGAATCGTTTTTTTGTCATACCATTTTCTTCATGTGTATTTATTATCTAAGAGTATTTTGTCTGTTGTATTGCACGGAGAGAAAACTATGCGGCATATACTGAAAGAGTTTCATTCAAGAAATCAAAATTCTAACTTACTCGAATTTCCTTCTTATATCGGGTGGTTAAATTTCAAGGGCCGATGTTGATTTTGAATAAAACGCAAACTATTTAGGAAATTATTGTAATTGTATTTTATTACGATATATTGGTATTACTCAATTATGTATGGAACAAAGTATCGGCCAAATGGGGGCCGCGACCACGGCGGCACACCTCCATCCGATGGTCCAAATTTTCGATGACCCTGAAGCATAATGGAGGTTCTATGCAGTTAATGTGCCGAATTATCTCATCCTTTAGCTCTTGAATTATTGCTGGCTTATCGACGTACACCTTTTCTTTCAAATAACCCCAAAGAAAAAAGTCCAACGGTGTCAAATCACATGATCTTGGTGGCCAATTGACATCGCCATTACGTGAGATAACACGGCCATTGAATTTGTTGCTCAAAAGAGCTATTGTTTCGTTAGCTGTGTGGCAAGTGGCACCGTCCTGCTGAAACCACATATCGTCCACATCCATATCTTCCAATTCGGGCCATAAAAAGTTCGTTATCATCTCACGATAGCGAACACCATTCACAGTAACTGCCTGACCGGCCTCATTTTGGAAACAATACGGCCCGATGATGCCGCCAGCCCATAAACCGCACCAAACAGTCACTCTTTGTGGGTGCATTGGTTTTTCGACAATCACTCTTGGATTCTCATTCGCCCAAATGCGGCAATTCTGTTAATTGACGAATCCACTGAGGTGAAAATGTGCCGCATCACTGAAAATGATTTTCTTCGAAAATTGATCATCCACTGTTGCCATTTCTTGCCACCATTCTGCCCATTCACGACGTTTGGAATGGTCAAGTGGCTTTAGTTCTTGAGCCAATTGCACCTTGTAAGCATGTAAATGCAAGTCTTTATGCATAATGTTCATCAACGACGAGCGTGAGAGGTGCAATTGTTGGGCACGACGACGAGATGAGGTGAACGGCTCTTCAGCCACACTATCGCGAACTGCAGCAATATTTTCTGCAGTACGAGCTGTACGATCATGCACTGGTGTTCTCACATCTTCTACAGATCCGGTTTGCTCGAATTTTTCCACGATTTTTGCGATTGTACGCACATTTAGACGATCAAATTGACCAAAAAAATCACGAAGTGCACGATATGCATTTTGATTTGAACGCCCATTTTCATGATAAGTCTGGATAACTTTAACACGTTGTTGGATTGTGTATCTCTCCATGGTTCAAATTGAGAAAGTCTGAAATAGAGAAATGTCAAAAAAAAATTGGAAAAAAACTTGGAGTTTAGGTGTGGTTCACATTCAACATCGGCCCTTACAATTTAACCACCTATTTTCATATCTAGACATCATTTTCATACTTCATCAAATTTAACAAGGAAGTGTGTTATATTCGGCTGTGTCGAATCTTATATAGCCACTATCGAGTTGTGCTAAATTTAGAAAAAAAAACTATAAAAGGAAAATTTGGCTCAGTCTAGCAACATGGTACCAGGGCCCTATTCCACGAAATAACTTATCAACTTTTCACTTTGCACTTATCAAATTGTATTTTTTTTTCAAAGTGATAACTGTTTCTGTTCCACAAAATTCTTTGCAAATCTCTCCTAGTAGCAATAAAATTTTTGCACTCTTTGCAAAGTCTGCGTGCTCTTACAAAGCTTTTGCGCTGTCTTGAAAAGAAAATGTTAATAGTGTTCCACAAAGCATTTAACCAACTTTGCATTTGCGTGTTATCACTTTTTACTTTGCGTTAAAGAGCCGCAAGAGAAAAATGGAAAAAAGCACTATTACCAAAAACAACAGCATCCGGAAATAGTGACCAACCACTGTCAAATCTTTGGCTTATAGCCGAATTCTGTAAAACTCTTGAATCATAAACACCATAAACTACTTAGTCTGGCCCGCATATCATCATTACATTTAATGAGTGGTTACCACACCGGTCCATATATGCTTCCTCGTGTAATGAAGGCGCATCAATTTTAATGATTGTGCCATATACACAACCACACACACAGGGCAATCCACCCATCTCAAAAAACTTTTCTGCAATACCACTAACGTCATCGGTCCACCGCATTGTGTTTTTAAATAAAACGTCTATTAAAATGTCGACAACCTTACGAATGGTTCTGCAAACCGTTGATTTTGCAACACCATCCATAGCTGAAACTAAATGGTACTGGCAAGCATTTCTAAGCCAATGCAGGCACAGTAGCAGTTGATTTTCAGCAGATAACGCTGGATTTTATTTAATCTAAAGTACTCTTTAAAACTTAAGTTTTGTAGTCCCGAAAAATTAATTTCGTCTCTATAATTTCTTCTTATAACCACTTCTTCACTATCGTCGATCAAAAACTCACGTCTTAACATTTTGAAGGCTTCACTAGTTATAACAATATGAATTTGCAAAGAGATCGTTTACCTTGCAAATCTTTGATAAACTTATCGAAATTTGCTTTGCAATAAAAGAATTTACAGTTTTTGTGGAACGAAACAGCATAATTATTTGCAAAGTCTTTGCATTTCAGCTCTGCATTTTGCAAAAGAGGACGTACATGGAACAGAAATTGCAAGGAGAATAAAAAAATTGCGAAGAGTTTGCAAATTATACTTATCAGTTTTAACTTATCACTTATCAAATTTTATAGTTCTGAGGAACATAAAGTTTTGCTAATTGTCGAAAAATTTGATAAGTGCAAAGTGAAAATTTTATATATTGTTTCGTGGAATAGGGCCCTGGTTGAACAACATAAAACCTTAAAACAATACAATTTTAAATGCAAGCGTGGATGTTAAGGTGCTTAGTACAATATACCGTGACCAATCCAACAGAATAAAAAGGTCTACAAGGAGGGACAAGAGAATGTGGATAGATGAACAAGCGAGCCAAGCTGAGTCAGCTGCAAGTAAAGGAGACATGAGGACCTTATACAATATATCAAGGGCATTGTGTGGCAAACCTACCTACACCAACAGTCCCATCCTGAGTAGTAGCTGTAGACTTCTCTTAACACCGAATGAACAATTAATACGATGGATGGAACACTTTCAGTCAATATTAAACAATCCTATCGGATTAGAAACACTGACGGAAGTGCAAAATCAAACCAACCATGACAGTTTTTCAATGGAATTTCAGACATACCACCAACAATACAAGAAGTGAAGAATGTCATTAAAAGCCTTAAGCGCAACAAGGCCCCGGGCATTGACAATATTTCAGCGGAGATGCTTTTATGTGTTGTTGAAGGCTCAGCGAGGCTGTGGCACCCATGGGAAGAAGAAGCTCAACCAATCGAGTAATTTTGAATAGAACGTCTGACGCAGTTTCCTAAACATTCCTCGAAAATCTGTTTGGGTTCCGAGAGCATCGATCTTATGTTGATCTAATCAACACAGTAAGAATAGTACTGCAGCAATATAATGAATTCCGCACCCCATTTACCTAGCGCTTATCGACTTTATGAGGCCTTCGACAGTGTCAGTAGGAGCTATATATGGAGAATTTTAGAAAATCGTAACATGCTAACGAAAATTCTGAACTTAATTCGGGCAATGTACATGGATTTTCAATGTCGGATCCTAAGCAAAGGTAAATTGTCATATCCGTTCGAAGTTACTACTGCAGTAAGACAAGGATGTATCTTATCACCCATACTTTTTATCCTTGTCATCGACAATATAATGCGCACGGCACTGAATGGTAGACGTGGTATCCAATGGACACCCTTTAAACAACTCGAGGACTTGGAATACGCCGATGACGTATGCCTTCTAAGCCAAAGCCTAGGTCACCTTCAAGAAAACACTAGCGCTATTACTGTTGAATCTCGGGCAGCTGGGCTGGAAATCAAAATCTCCAAGACAAAGATTATGCCTGGAGGCTATGGCGCAAACCCGTCGCCACAAATCAATGTGGATAACGAGGTTATTGGATGTGTAGGTACCTTTAGTTATCTTGGTAGTTTGGTATCTACAAAAGGTGGCGCCGACGAGGACATTGAATCGCGTATTAATAAGGCAAAATCAGCATTCGGCATTCTCCGAGCTATTTGGAAATCTCGGCAAATATCAACAACAACTAAGTTACGAATATATAACCCGAATGTCAAGTCCATCTTGTATTACGGCTGCGATACTTGGAAACGCACAAATGCCATCGATAAGCGCCTACAAACCTTTGCAAATAAATGCTTGCGGCAAATCCTTAATATATGGTGGCCAAATCGCATAAGAAATGAAGATCTACTAAACGCTACAAACCAAATCCCTTCTTCTATAGAGCTATGTCAACGGAAATGGCGGTGGATAAGCCACACACTTCGAAGGCCAAATACCAACATTGCTCGACAAACGCTTCGTTGGAATCCACAAGGAAGCGGCGGTCGTGTTGGTGCACCTGCTAGAACGTGGAGAAGGTCAATTGAAGCGGAGTTACAAGCAGCAAACTATTCATGGAATGATGTATGCCTAACATCTCGCAATAGATTTCGTTATAAAAGGATGGTTGAGGCCCTATGCTCCACTGGGAGTCAAGGATAACAGAAGAGGAGAAGAAAAACCAGAAGAAAGTTGGAAAGGAAAACACCTAGACTAACTAACCCTTGGTCTCAAATATCTTAATTGAAAAAGAAGGTGTACGAGATCGGTCGTAAAGGAAAGAATTTCGATATTTTTCTTAATTTTAAACTCCCTCTTATTCAAACGTTTCTTTAGGATAGGAAGACATTAAAGATATGAAAAGAAATTGGAAGCATAAAAAGTCATACTATGAAAGGGACGTCCAGGTATAAACAGAGTATAAATCTCGCTTCCTTTACATATTTATTTGAAAAAGAAGAAAGTTGGAGAGTTAAAAACTCGACATTGTTCTTGGTCTCGAATTCCCGAATGGAATAACGAGACCAAGAAGAAAGTCACAGATGCAGAACATCGATTTTCTTCTTGGTCTCCAATTGCCTCTCATCTGTACGCTTCCATAGGAAAAATGGAAAATCATGATATGAAAAGAAATTTGGACCAGATGAAGTCAGATAATGAGATAAATATCGAGATCTTAAAAGATATCGGAGGCGAAAGCATTTCGACACTCTTTTTGCTCTCTACTTCTCGAATCGACCAACAGGGAATACAAGACCCAGAAGAAAGTCGCAAAAAAAAGAAGCTAGACTTACACCTTGGTCTCGAATTTCTTAATCGAATAAAAAATAATACAAAACCGTCGTAGAGGAGGGAACTTCGACCTTATTCTTCATTTTGAACTCCCTCTTATTCACACGCTTCTTTAGGATGAGAAGAATTTTTACACTGATCTAGATCTCGAATTCCCGAATGTGATAACAGTGAATATGCGATCTGTGACCCTATGTTCCACTGGGAGTCAAGGATAGCAGAAGAAGAATATGCGACCAAGAAAAAAGTCGGAGAAGACAGAACTTTGTATTTCTTCTTGGTTTCCAATTGCCTCTTATTCATACGTTTTCATTGGAAAGAATGAAAATCGGGATATGGAACAAAATTTGGATCATGAGAAGTCATAGTATAAGAGAAATATCGAGATATAAGAACATTTAAGTACAAGTCAAGCTTTCTTTATATTTTCTTTTATATTCTGAAATCTGTCATTTTCTGCCAAGTATTTTTCATTCGGACTTCCTTGATATAATCAGATTTCCTGGTACTATAATAATAACACATCTTCTTCTTAGCAGATCAGCTATTCAAAACTTAATCCCGCTTATTTCTCTAAGTGCATCAAAGTCGTGTAATTGTAACCCTGCTCGAATTGATGATCCAATATAAGAGTTCAAAAACGTTTTTAAAAATCTTTTGGTTTTTCTACATAAACTTAAACAGTTAAAGTACAATGAGAAAATAAATGACTTGACTGACTGAACTGAAATCAAGAAAGAAAGAAATAATGAATGACTGACTGACAGACAACTGTGCGACGATGGATGTGCGTTGAAGCTGGCTGTCAATAATTGCTACCAACTTTGCCCCAACTTCAACATCTTCTACTTGTTCTCATTTCATTTTTCACGAAAATGCTTTTTTGCTACTGAAGACATTTGCAGACAACGATTAAAAATCGATTATTATGCCGGAGTTAACCTTTGAGACACCGTGTTCGTTTTTTCGTTAATCCATCGTTTGTGTCAATAATAACGCTCTTAATGTGTGCAACGGAAGTTTTAGTTCATTTTTTTTGTTCATGAGAGCAATTGTTGTTATAATTTTTTTTTTTTTTTGTACAATTTATTTGTGTTTGTTGCAAACGGTAGCCAGACATTTGTGACAGTTTTTGGCTGTTTCGTGTATTCTTGGGTCTGATTTTAATGGCTGCATTGGAGCCGTTAAGTCTGACTGCTTTATCCATCAATAAAAGTGCATGTGCTGAAAGATGGGAAAGATTATTTAGATTCTTATCGATTTTTTTTTTGTTGTCAGAGGAAGTTTTATGTATTTTGGGGGAATACAAATTATAATTTTTGAAAATATGAAGGAATTGGATATTACAAACTTGTTTTGAATGTTTAAAATTAAGATTTTGTTTGTCGCTACCCTCTTTACCCAAATATCATTATCGTAAATGGTTTGAATACCTTCGAAACATACCTCTTTAGTGTCATATGTAGAAAAATATTGGAATATCATAGTTGATTTGAGTCCTTTAATAAGTCTGTCTGCTGCAAGAATCATGTCTATCTCCGCATCTTATATCGGGTGTTTTTATAGGAAACGCAAGTTAAAGGGGTGATGTAGGGAATTTTGGATACCAAGCGCCGATTGATCTTAACTTGGAAAGACCAGACTTATCTCGGTTATCCTTCATCAACATTCAACTGACCTCAAAAACCTTTTTTTTCACTGACAACTCTTCTAAAGTTGAGTTCCAAGTGTTCTTATTCTTTTTCTGTTATTATTGAATCCCAGTGGAGTATAGCGCCTCGACCAACCTTTTATATCGAACTATTGCGAGATGTTAGGCATACGTCGTTCCATGTAGTTTGCTGCTGGCAATTCTGCATCAGTTGACCTTCTCCACGTTCTAGCAGGAGCTCCAACACGTCGGTCGCTTCCCTATGGATTCCAACAGAGGGCTTGCCGAGCAATATTGGTATTTAGCCTTCGAAGTGTGTGGCCTATCTACCGCCATTTCTTCCTTTCCATTTCTACCTCTATAGAAGCAGGGATTTGATTTGTCGCGCTTAGTAGACCACCATTTTTTAAGGATTTTCAGCAAGCTTTTGTTTGCAAAACTTTGAAGTCGCGTATCGATGTCATTTGTGCGTTTTTAAATTTCGCACCCGTAATACAAGGTGGACTTAACATTTATTAAGTTTTATAGTCGTAACTAAGTTGTTGTTAATATTTGCTAAGATTTCCAAATAGCTCGGAGAATGCAGATAACATGCGATTTAATATCCTCGTCGGCGCCACCTTTTGTTGATACCAAGCTTCCAAGATAATGTAAGGTACCTACTCATCCAATAACCTCATTATCCACATTGATGTATGAAGACGGGTTTTGCGCCATAGGCTCCTGGCATTATCTGTTTCTTGGAAATAATAATTTCCAGCCCAGCTGCCCGAGTTTCAACCGTGATGTTTTCTTGAAGTTGACCTGAGCTTTAGTTTAGAAGACACACATCATATTCGAAGACCTCGAGTAGTAACATCGAACGGAACCCGAATTAAGTTCAGAATTTTCGTTGGCATGTAAGGTTAGGCAGGCAGTCGATGTAGGTCAGCGTCACTTGGGTCCTAAAAAGCGGTGCCTTTGTGTTACCTGCAAGGGATAGACTGGAAGAAAAGAACAAAAATAATTACTCCGGGCTATCAATAGGCTAATCAAGCCATCCTGTAGCCCTGATAAATGAGTCGATTTTATGAATGTTAATACTCGTTAGATCTGATAAATCATGCAGAAAGGATGCATCCAGATTGAGAGCCCTTGAAGTTGAGAGGGCGGGGCAGTGACATAGAAGATGAGTCACTGTCTCCTCCTCTTCTATATTATGACAACTACGACAGTAGTCATAAAATTTAAGATTAAGTCTTCTGGCATGTATGCCAAAAACGCAATGACCTGTTAGGGTTGAAATAAGGTTGCGGAGTCTGTGACGGTGGGTGGGCCATGTTTGCCTAGATATGGAGCAAGTGGTTTCCGAAGACCACTCGCTCTGCGCTGACGCGAAAAGTAATTGCCTAATTATTGATTTGCAGGCGAATAGCGGTAAGCCCCTATATTGGTCGATGTTGTCCTGACGCAGGAGAGCAACGGATTTAGCAAGTTTGTCCGCGGTGGAGTTACCAGGTATGTTGTTGTACCCGGGTACCCAGAAGAGTTCGATCTTGCAATGTCTCGCCATCTCGTTAAGAGATGCCCGGCATTCGCGGGTAAGAACAGATGTCGTATTGACATTAGATAGGGATTTTATTGCAGCCTGACTGTCGATACAGAAACGAATATCCCTGTCGTATACTCTGTGGTATCTCAACCATTTGACTGCTTTGTGAATAGCCGATATCTCGGATTGTAAGACAATACATTGATCAGGAAGCCTAAAGCAAATTTCCTCCCTAGAAGTGCGATGAAGAAGCCCCCCCCCCCCCTCTACGCCTAACTTTGACTTCGATCCATCAGTGTAAACCTCCAGGCAGCCGTCATCTGGGGTTCTCCAGAGATAGTCATAGTGAAAGATTTGTCGAAGATAGGAGTGGATATGCAGTAATCAATATGGTCAGGGATATTTGTAATTTTGTCCAGGATAGTGGAATGTCCGGTTTTTGAGTGGGACCAGGTTCCAATTGTGTTCAGACGTACAGCCGAGTTAAGAGCAATTTGCATTGCCATTAATTCGACCGGGAGCCAGTTGTGCATAGTGAAGAGCGCCTTAGATGGAGTAGTTCTTAAGGCACCGGTAATCATTAGAGCGGAAGATCTTAAAATTTTGTTAAAATAGTCCCTATGGTTAGCCTTGGTGAGTGCTGGCCACCAGACTAGCGCACCATACATTAATATAGGCTTAACTACCATATCGAAGAGCCAGGCAGTGTTGATGGGAGTAAGCCCCCAGGTTTTGCCAATGGCCCCTCTGCATGAATAGAGTGCAATAGACGCTTTAGATACCCTGGATTGGGTGTTCAGGCTCCAGGACAGTTTAGAGTCCAGAATGACCCCCAGATATTTGGCATGGTCAGTGAGCATAAGTTCAACCTTATTTAATTTAGGAAGGGTAAAGCTGGGTATTTTGTATTTACGCGAGAAAAGTACAAGTTGCGTTTTAATTGGATTGACTCCAAGGCCATTGGAGACGCTCCATCGATAAAGTATGTCAAGAGCTGATTCGAGACGTTGTGACAATGTGCTAAGGAATTTTCCTGACACTGATATAGCAACATCGTCCGCGTATGCGATAATGTTAAATCTCAGAGAATCTAATTCAGTGAGTAGTTTATTAATGGCAAGGTTCCACAGAAGAGGTGATAGTACACCCCCTTGTGGAGTACCGCGACAAGCTACTTTATAGATTGTAGCCGTGCCCATGGTTGAGCAGATGACTCTATAGGTGAGAAGCTTATCTATAAACGAGATAATAGTCTTCCAAACGAGATAATAGTCTTCCATTGCCGATAAAATCGACTCAGGTCGTATGTTATTAAAAGCGCCCTCTGTGTCTAGGAAGTCGGCACATGTGAATTCGCCGAACTCAAGAGATTTTTCAATATGACTAACTAGTGAGTGGAGTGCAGTCTCAACTGATTTGCCTTTATTGTAGGCATACTGTGAGTTGGACAGAAGCCTTGGATCTAATGAAGCACGAATGTGCGCCTCAATGATGCGTTCCAACGTTACGATTTTCTAAAATTCTCCATAGATAGTTCCTATTGACACTGTCGAAGGCCTTCATAAAGTCGATAAACGCCAGGTAAATGGGGTGCGGAATTCAGTACATTGCTATAGTACTATTATTACAGTATTAATTGGGTCAACGCAAGATCGATTCTCTGAATAGACTGCATCGGATATTCTGTTTAAAATTACTCGACTTAGTATTTCGCTCGGTATTGAAAGATGTGTTGACTTTGGAGTTAACATTTCTTAGTAATTTTGAGGTTGCCGGTGATTCTTCAATTAACCCCTTGATATACATATCAATTAGCGTAACGAAGTTCGCTTCCAACTGTTGGCATACAACATACCCTAAACAAACCAGTTTTGATGTTTAAGAACAGTCGCAAAACGAGTCAGACTCGTTATAATCATGTTCGGCACAGAAATTGTACTACGAGTCTGACTCGTGATAACCATGTTAGGAACAGAAATTTTACCACGAGTCAGACTCGTGGAAATACGCCAAGGGGTTAAAACAAACAGCAACTAAGCAAATGAGTGGTCAAATAAAACAATGATCTCAACATAAACTTGTGACACGCTTTATATGCCATATAGCTTATGAAGAAAACTATAGCTTTTTATCTCTACTTGATAGGTATGGATTTGCACAATTGACTTATCATACCGTTTTTAAAATGGAGCGCTGATCACATATTTAAAGATTTTAATCAGAATATTTTTCATGAACATCGGTGCTCAAAAAGTCCCGTCAAAGGTCATTGCCATCTCGGAAAATTATCTTTATCGGATGGGTGAGTATTTTCTAGGATTTCATGAGCTTCGCCTGCTTGTAGAAACCAAAATGCAAATATTGAGGAGTCAGAATCTCTTGATGTTCAGAGTTTGAAAATTTATTTTATTTTTTTTATTTATACCAACACTCAGGGGATACCCCTATAAATGCGTTGCATTGTGTTGATGTTAGGAAATAAAAGATTGGGTAGGAGGAAAGATAGAGTAGTGTTTGTGGATATTTGATTTGAATCGTTGGATATTGTATTGGGTTGGAAAAACATAGTCAGGAAGAGAATTCCACATTCGAATAGTTCGGCCAAAAACCGAGTTTTCTTTGTAATGCGTTGTACGACTCATATTCCAACTAATTACAAAAGGATTCGCTCTGTTTGCTAAACGTGTGTTTCGTCTAAAAGTATGTGCATTTGGAATAAGACTACGTATGTCGTCAGATATTACCATGGTAAAATCCGTAGGCAACCTACGTTTCGACGATGTTCGAGTGTATTTAAAGATTCACAAATAGTGTTATCACCTATTAGGTCAATGGCTCGCTTTTGAACACGATCCAACATTTCAAGACTAGAACCTGCAGCACCTGCCCAAACGTGAGAATTGTACTCCATTTTTGGACGTATGTACGTGGTATATATCCGGAGTAAGTCGGTTGGTGAGAAATATGTTCTTACTTACTTACTTAAATGGCCTGTAATTACAACCTGTTTAGGTCAAAGGCCGAGCATATTTTAGAATTCCAAGCACCTCTATCTTGTGTACATATTCTCCAATTTCGTATACCAAGTTTCAAAAGATTTTCTTCTACTTGGTCTTTCCATCGAAGTTTTGGACGCCCTCTTCTACGCGTTCCCTCTGGATCATTATCGAAGACTTTTCTTGCCGGAGTATTTTCATCCATTCGCACAACATGTCCTAGCCAACGCAGACGCTGTTGCTTAATGCGTTTTACTATGTCGATGTCAGCGTATAACTCATACAGCTCATGGTTCATTCGATGTCGATACTCATTGTTGACGCAGACTGGTCCAAAGATTCTTCGTAGAATTTTCCTCTCAAATACTCCAAGGATAGCTTCATCTGTCTGTGCAAGTGCCCATGATTCAGCACCATACAATAACACGGGTAGTATGAGCGTTTTATAGAGCGTGATTTTAGTTCTTACAGAGAGGACTTTATTTCTTAGCTGTTTGCTTAGTCCAAAATAGCATCGATTGGCAAGTATGATTCTACGTTTGATTTCGAAGCTTATATCGTTGTTGATGTTCACAGCGGTACCAAGGTATACAAATTCTTTTACAACCTCGAAGCTATAGTTCTCAACGGACACATGTGATCCGATTCTAGTGGTCTGTCTGCCTATAGAAACCATCAGTTTTGTTTTTGATTCATTTACAGCTAGACCCATTTTGTTTGATTCCTTCTCGATATTGGAAAAGACGGCAGTTACCTCGCGTAGAGTGCGTCCTATAATATCAATGTCATCGGCAAACGCGAGTAGCGTTCTACATCGTCTTAAAAACCCTAGGCATTTAAATGATTCTTTTGACACGTCAAAAACATGTTGATTCCACCGGACATTAGGCTGTATTTTTATACCGAGGATAGAGAGGGAATCGGTTCCTTGGATGGTTGAGTCACCCATTCGAAGGGAAGAAGACGGTGAGTTTATGAATCGTTTATGTGTTAATAAACAACATTGAGTTTTGAGTGCATTGAAGTCAACCATGTTAGCTTTGCCCCATGTGTAAATTATATCAAGGTCACGATTGAGCGATTCATTCATTTTAAATCTGGACAGATTGACCTCGGAGGTTAATGGTCTCCGATCGAAAGAATATGAGTGGCTGATATTACTGTCATCCGCAAATGAGTAAATTGGGTTAGAAGTAATTTCCAGTAAATCATTCATGAATATTACAAACAATGTTGGAGATAAAACTGAACCCTGAGGGACACCAGAATTCAGTAAAAAATCGTTTGAAGAGACTCCATCTATTACAACCCTTATAATTCGGTCTTTAAGGAAGCTAGAAAGAAATTTTAAGACTACTTCACCTACTCCAAAAGATTTGAGCTTCGAAAGTAAAGATTTGTGCCAGACACGGTCGAATGCTTTGGAGATGTCTAATGAGACTACTTAGCTCTCGCCTAATCGATGAATTGAATGGGACCACTGTTCAGAAAGGAATGCCATTAAATTACCTGTTGAGCGACCATTACGAAATCCATACTGTTTATCGTTTAGTAGGTGATTGGATTCAATATAGCTAACAAGATGATGGTTTAACATACTTTCCATAACTTTGGAAAGTGTAGAACATAAGGCAATAGGACGCTAATTGTTAGGGTTGGCTTGGTCAACTTTTTTGGGAATTGGTTGGACGTTGGCAATTTTCCAACAATTAGGAAAGACACCGGACCGGTATGATAGGTAAAATAGATTACGCAGGGGACGAGACAGGGAAGATGAACAAATGCCTAGGGTTTCAAATGTTATATATTTATATGTAGAAATTTTACGACAAAAAGTGTTGAAATTCAAGAATGGTGTTCTGAGGTTCGATTCCTCATCAGCGGAAAATAAATGAAAGATTGAGTACTTAAATCTTTAACAATAGCTAATGAGACCTTAGAAATAAATAAAATAAACTGTGTATCTTTTTCTATAAAAAGTTTTAATATTTTGTTTAAAATTTATTAAAGATATGACAGATGTAAATAAATAAATCAAATTTATCAATAAATTTAAGTCTTTTTCTTTACCAAAGCCTTTACAAATGTTTTTATACATGTAAGTAAAGAAAGTAAAGTAAGCTTAAGGAAGAACATCATTATTCATTATACTCTACACCATCGATTACTCCCAAAAAACTATTCAATTGTTCATTGCTATTTGCACTTTACAGATCTCTGCAAAATCTGAACAAGAATTCCAAATACCACTTCCTAAAAACTCTTTGTATGACAATGAGTGTCGGGCCGTAATGTCACTGCTAGGAAAAATGTGGCCTACATGGGAACTATAGTCAGTAGTTACGCGTAAAAATTTATACAGAAATCGGAAGAAAAGGAGGGAAGAGAAAAGTTAGTACCGAAAAAAAAGAAATGGAGAGACATGTGTTTGAGGAAAATTAAGGTTTTTGGTAATTATATCTTCTCCTGTAAGGATGACCAAGAAAACCTGGTGACAGATAGAAAAACTGTACTAAATTATAGAAGGAGCAATTTTGGAAATTGTTTGAGAGCTAGATGATACACCCAAACATATCAATCAATTATGATGACATATCGCGCTAGTTCTTCTAATGTGAGACAACTCAAAATTTTTAAATATCAATTTTGTGTAAAAAAAAATCGATGTACAGTGGTCATATCCATTCATCGTAAAAATCTTACATCATTTCCTGTACAATTTCGACCAAAACTTGAAAATTATTAAATTTCTTATAAAAATTTATGTTTTTCAAATATTGCCTTATTTTAACTTCTTCTTCTAAGATCCGAACAGTTTTTCTTCTTATGTGATCCCTTACCCCCCAGTTAAACATAGTGCTTATATTATCCTTTTATATCAGACTTTTTTGCGAGATTTAAGGCATATGTTATTACATGAAAATTTTGTTGCTTGTAAATCCGCATCAATTTACCTTCTTCACGATCTAGCAGTTGAACCAACACTACAGCCCCTTTCCAGTGGATTTCAACGAAGCGCTTGTCGAACAATATATCAGCTATTTCTGCTGATATACCTCTGTAGAAGCAGGGATGATTTGGCGCGTTTAGTTCTTTATTTCGTATAGCATATATTAGGAGTTTGCCATAAGCAAAGGTATACAGGATAGACTTGACATTCTAGTTGTATATTCGTAACTTAGTTGTTGTTGGAGAACTCCGAAGGCAGATATTGCCTTATTTATACGCGATTCAGAATCATCGTCGGCGCAACCTCTTGTCGATAACAAACTTCCCAGATAATTAAATAACCTGGGTTTGCTTCATAGCCTCCATACACAAACTTTTTCTTGGAAGCATTGATTTCCAGTCCAGCTGCCGGAGATTTTGCAGTAATACCATTAGTTCTTTCTTGAAAGTGACCTGAACTTTGGCTTAGAGACAAACGTCATCAGCGTTTTCCAAGTCCTCGAATTATTAAAAGAATGTCCAATGAATAACGTGTCTACTATTCAGAGTCAAGCTTATTATGTTGTCGATGACAAGAATAATTTGTTTTCTTTTTAACTTGGACCAACACTCAGAGGATGACCCTTACTCATGCTAAGCATTGTATATATATATATATAATTCCCCGACAACATTCCAATTGGAACAAGGGGTACTTCTCTCAGACAATGAGCTGAAGCATTGTGTTGGAACTATAAAGAAATAAGTTGTTAGAAAGATGACCAAGTTGTGATCAAGAATAGGAGGAGGATGTTTAGTCGAAAAGAGCGAAACCCATATTGTCATCATCAGATTCGGATTCTTCCTTCTTTTCTTCTTTCTTGTCGTCTTCCTTCTTGCCACCGGGAGTAGTGTTTGTGGACATTTGACTTGAATTTTCAAATGTGAAGTGAAGTTTGCTCCACATACGGCAAAGAACGAATTTTCTCTGCAATGCATTGTGCGATCAACTGTCCAGTCGACCACGAATAGATGTGCTCTAGAAGAAAAACACGTGTTCCGCAGAGATACATGGTTATCAGTAACAAGATTCCTAATATCTTCAGAACACATGCCAATGCAGTAGTGATAGTAGAATCAGATATACCCCACATTGCAACGATGCTCCAGTGAATCAATAGGGTTGGATATCCTACTGTCACCGATAAGCATCTTCGCCCTCTCCTGTACGTGGTCGAGAAGCTCCAAAATAGACTTTGAAGCACCGGCCTATCCATGAGAGTTGTATTCTACTTTCGGTAGAATATTATTTCGCATTAATATTTCGTATTAATAGTTGGGCGATCAGATGGCTTTAAAAAGCCGAGGCACTTAAATGTTTCTTTCGACAATTGAAAAATGCATTTAGTAACACTCAATTCTCATGCCTAGAACATCAAGAGCTTCTGATTCTTTATATCATTTATATTTATACCACCCACCCGACTTTGCGCGTCCCCTTTCAGATATTGTATTAAGATACCGGTTAAACTTTTCTATCATATGTTGTTTCATGGTATCAATCTCTAAAAGGCTTGGTCTAAAAATAAATGACTATAAATGGCAAATGTTGCTATCGTCTGAAAAAGAGTATATGGAATTGGAAGTTTGATGAAGGGGGTCATTAAGAAAAATAAGGAATAGGGTAAGAAAAAGAAAGGAGCCTTGCGGTACCCCTGAATTGATACTTAACTGAGTATAGAGGAAACTGTGTCGGATATTCTTTTCAAATTTACTCGACTTGGTATCTTGCTCGATATTGGAAGACGTATTATTCCCCTTAATTTGTTTCAGTCTTGAGAGTCACCCTTTTTGGGATTTGGACTAGTATACTTTCATTTCAGAAGGTCGAAACATCACACAAAAGCATATCCGCTGAGATATTGTTATTGCCCGGGGCCTTTTTACATTTGAGGCTTTTAATGACCTTCTTCACTTTTGGTATTCTTAATGGATTGTCTGAAATTCCAATAAATTTACTGATATGGTTGGTTTCATTATGTTTTCCATCAGTTGTGTTAATTCGATATACGTATATAATATACAAGGTGGCGCAAAAGTAATCCTCCCATCAGAAAATGCTATAAATTTTACGATTGGCCCCTAATGTCAATTCTATTTTGACATTTGTGTAGTAAACACTTGCGAAATACACGTTAATAAACAATGTTACGCTACACTGCTCCAGAACGCGGAATATTGGTGACTATTTATTTGACCAATAATCGGTCGGTGACTTTGGCACAACCTGAATTTCGTCGCAGATTTCCTGGCCGTCCAACGCCTACTGGTGAAACACATCGACGTTTAGCCGCTCGCCTCGAAGAGACTGGCACAACACGAGATGTTGCCAGGCGTGGCAGACCCCGGAGTAGCCGATCTGCAGAGAATATTGCTGCTGTAGCCGAGGATGTCATGGAAGCGCCGTCGACATCAACCAGACGACGTGCCACGCAAATGGGTATCAGTCGACGGTCTTTACAGCAAATTTTGGTAAAAGATTTGAAGATGTTTCCGTACAAAGTCCAAACGGTGCATCAGCTGTTAGCTGCTGACCGCCAATCGCGTCTAACATACGCTAAAGCCATCCTTAATCACCACCAAGAGGAAGATGATTTTTCATCAAAAATAATCATGAGTGATGAGGCCCATTTCCATCTTAGCGGGTACGTAAATAAGCAAAATTTACGCTTTTGGGGCACTGAAAATCCGCGTGTAATCCACGAAGAGCCATTACACCCGCTCAAAGTCACTGTATGGTGTGCTGGTTTCGCTGGAGGAGTCATCGGACCTTTTTTAGCTGGCCAAACGGTTACTGTGAATGGTGAGCGCTACAGAGCAATGATTAACGAGTTCTTTTCGCCGCAACTTGATGAATTGGGATTGGAAAAAATGTGGTTCCAACAGGACGGTGCAACGGCATGCACTGCACGTGCCACAACCGATATGCTGAAGGATGTATTTTCTTGGCGCCTAATCTGCCGTTTTGGCGATTTGCACTGGCCAGCAAGATCGCCTGATTTGACTTCTTTTTGTGGGGCTTTTTGAAGTCGCGGGTTTATGTCAACAAGCCTCAGACTCTTGCTGATCTTAAAGACAATATCCCTTAAGAATGTAAGGACCTATCGCCGGAAATTTTGGCCAAAATGATGGAAAATGCCATAAAAAGTGCTCAAATTACAATCAACTGTGGCGGCGGCCATTTATATGACATCATATTCTCGACTTGATGCAAAAAAAAATTAAAAGACCAAATTAAAATAATCCACAAGAAGAATCAAAGTCTTTCATTTTTTTTTTAAATTACAGCCAAAAAACATCGGAAGGTTATTTTTGCGCCACCTTGTATATATAATTCTCCGGCAACATTCCAATTGGAACAAGGGCTACTTCTCTCAGACAATAAACTGCATCCGATTATATTTTTAGACTCATTGTTTAGACTCATTTACTAGACTCATTTTAACTTCGGCTCCGAACGGCAAATGCATTTGTAAGAGAAGTTTTACATAGCCTAATACTCAATAACCAGTGGGTAGCTGAGTTATGAGGTGCCGCTTTTTTGAAAATTTATTTTTTTCTGGGTCTGGGGTCTAACCGGGGATCGAACTTGGGACCTCTGTATGCTAGGCGGATGACTAACCTGCTATACCTCGGCGGTTAGTTTTTAAATATATTAAAAATTAGTTAGGCCGTTTCTCCACATTTACCTCAATGAATTAGGTTATCAAAGGTCGGACTTGACCGACTACAATACAAGACTTTCCTACTTGCTGTACGAGTATTATAACTTAAGTGAAAATTTTATTTAGTTTTATTTATAATGGCCACCAATTATGGTAATTACCTTATGTGCTCCTTTAGCATTTTGGTACAAAACCATAGAAAGAAGCTACTGTTGACATGAGGTACATGTTATGGGTAGGGAGAAACTAAAGATGGTTGTCTTAAGCGATCACAGAAAAGTGTTGCCGAGTAAGTAAGCGAAAAAAATAATGTTAAGATTTAAACAAATAAAATGTAGATTTTTCTACTGACTTTTCAGAGTTAAGAAAGATTTGAAAAGTTAAAATTCCGATTAGGTTAGATATGAATATTTGTTCGTTACGGCAACACTGATCTTCTATATGTTCATTAAATACATGAATTAATGGCTGACAGTCAGAATGAGTGACGTAGTAACTGCGTAGATTTGCCTGTTTAGCAAAAGTGGCTCTGGATGAATGTCTGGCTGAATGGTTGGATAGATGGATGTTGGATTGGTTGGTTGGTTTGTTGTTTGGCCAGAAAAGGTCTTTGTTGTTTATTGATTGAAAATTGTTTTGCAATTACCAACTACTTAAATTCTACTTGTAATCGTAAAACATCCATAACTATGGTTATTATAACTACAATATATAGACATAAAGATATATTTTTTTTTATTAAATATTATGTATTTTAAAGTTTCTTTATGGATCTTACAATTATGGTAGTAATAGGTGCTGATATTGACACTCGATTGGCACGAGCCATATTGCAAACTAAGCACTTACTTAAAGACCAGAGCTTTAGAGGCAACATGTAGGTAAGTATATACCTAATAATGCCTTCACATTTAAGTTGTAGAACGAACAGAAGACCAATTTTGTTCGAGTAAAACCAAAACCACCATAAATGGTCTGAAATAATGAAAATTCCATAAAAATCTAAAATACTAAATTTTTCAAACAATTTCTGTTTCTGCAGCCAAAATTGTTATGTTCAATTCTTCTACACTTACAAATATTGTAGTTCAGGTGAGTAAAAACATGGTTTGAAACACCTGTTTTTTGTTTGTACTCGAAACATTTCGTTTTGCATTTAACTATATACTCGATTTAATTGAAATCATTTAACTCAACTAAATATTGTATTTTTATACAGAGCCACGGAAAGATAAACATTCGTTATTCTTTCAAATGGAATAAATTTTAATTTTTAATTTACTACAAGTACCAAAACAATCAAACATCGGTTAAACTGAACCTGCTACGAGTTAAACTGATGATGATGTTCTTGTTGATGATATAAAAGTTTTAAAATAAATTTATTCGAAACTTAAGAACAGTGGGATCGACTTTAGTTTTTTTATGTGCATGAACCCTAGAATGCCAATTAACTATATGGCAACCTTTTTTTTGGGGAAATTTGTTTCATGCTTACTCCAAGATTGGTTCGAATTGCTAAAAATAATCCCTTGAAAATTTTAGATCATTCGGATGTGCCCACGACCCGCCAAAATGTCTTACTCCTCTCCATTCATTTCAATGGTTTACTGAACTTCGATGTACGCGATGAAGTTGCGTACCAGTGTCAGCAATCATTAGGCACGCATGATAACGAATTTAGCTGTCTCTGGGTTAAATTCAGAATCAGGGCACATCTTTTGTACTTCGAGTTTCTTTGTAGAAGTCCAAACGCGGAAAGGGTTACAACTCTATCTGGCTTCGATGCCCTTTCCGATACAATTTCGAAGATCCTCGAGAGTTGTCCGAGCAGTGAAATCATTATTGCTGGTGATTTTAATGTTCACAACTCGTCCTGGCTTCGCCATTCAAGCCACACAACTCCTGAAGGCCAATATGTTGAGTTATTTGCAGCGCACAATCATTTTGCGCAACTGGTGAATGAGCCAACACATATTCCTTGTGGTGATGGGAACCAAAAAAACATCCTAGACCTTTTCCTTACTTCATACCCTGATGAGAATGAAGTAAAGGTTCTTGTACCTCTCGGAAATTTCGATCATTGTGCCATTTCCGCCTCTTTTTCGCTCTCCTCACTTTGCAGCATTTCGAAAATAGCCACGAAACGTTCAACTTTTCTATACGAAAAAGGTCGTTGGGCAAAGCTCAACAAATTCTATAGGCATTTTAACTGGAAACTTTGTTTCCTCGTCAGTAATGTCAATGCCTCGGCGGAAATTGTTTCAAATGTTATTAAGCTGGGAATGAAAATGTTTATCCCAGTGAAAAATATTTCGATTAAGCCGAAAGTAAAAACTTGGTTTAATCAGACGTGCAAACAAGCAATCAGATCCCGAGAGACAGCTTTCAGTAACTGGCGTAATAACCGAAATCCAGTTACTGATTCGCAACGCAAACGTGAGAGGCGTACATGTGCCAAAGTATTAAGATGTGAAAAACCTCTGTACGAGCAGCGTCTTCGTACTAAAATTCTTGCTGCTCCTAGGGGCAGTAAGAGTTTTTGGTCATTCGTTAAACGAGTCAAGAATAATGCTAGTTCTACAATTTCTTCTCTTTTAAAGAATGGTCAATCATTCACTGACCCGGCTGATAAAGCTAACCTTTAAGCTGAAGTATATATAATTCCCGCTTGCCGGAAAACACTCAGCCTCCGCCAGAGCTCGAAAGAGTATCTGTAACTATGCTAATGATATTCTTTCGCGCCCGTGCTGTTAAAAGGGTTTTAGCAGATCTCAACATAAACAAGTCGTCAGGGCCGGATGGTACTCCAGTACTGGTCTTGAAGCAGTGCTGTTCGACGCTTTAGCGTCCTTTAGCTAACCTTTTCAGCACCTTGTACCATGCTGGTAAATTTCCTCGGTGTTGGAAGGTTGCTAATGTGAGGCTACCAACCCTGAAAATTACCGCCCAATAGCAATTTGTTCTGCACTCTCCAAAGTATTGGAGAGTATGGTAAACCACCATCTTGTTAAATATCTGGAATCTAACAACCTACTAAGCGACCGCCATTATGGATTTTGTAGGGGACGCTCTACGGGAGACCTGCTTGCCTTCCTTTCGGAAAAATGGTGTCATTCAATACAACGTTTTGGCGAAAGTAAAGTTGTGTCTCCGGATATTTCCAAGGCGTTTGATAGAGTGTGGCACGTAGCACTTCTATCAAAACTTATTACTTTTGGTGTCGGTGATAACTTCTCTCGATTTATATCGAGCTTCCTCAGAGATCGCACTATAAGAGTTATTGTAGATGGGATCTCATCAAACGAGTTCAAGCTAAATTCAGGGGTACCGCAAGGCTCCGTTCTTTCTTCTACTCTATTTCTTATCTTTATACTCTTTTGCAGATGATAGTAACATTTGCCATTCGTATTCATTCAATCATAGACCAAATCTTTTAGAGATTGGCACTATGAGCCAAAACACGAATGAATCATTAAACCGCGATTTAGAAACAATCTCAGAATGTAGGTCGTGCGAATAGAGTCGATTTTAATGAGCGGAAAACTCAGTGTTGTATGCTTACGCACAAATGCACGGCGGATCATGTTACTTCGTCTGTATTAATGGGTGGTGAAAATATCGAGGAATCAGATACTCTTGATGTTCTGGGCATGAGAATTCAATGTGATGTCCGTTGGATTGACCACATTTTTCAAGTGTCGAAAGAAGCATTCAAGTGTCTCGGTTTTCTTAAACGGAGATACTTCACTCCATCTGAGATACTTCACTCCATCTGCGATACTTCACTCCATCTGATCTCCTTACTATTTAGACCACCTATATTCGACCGAAAATGCATACAACTCTTATGAATGGGCCGGTGCTTTTAAGTCTATTTTGGAGCTACTCGACCGAGTGAAGGAGAGGGCGAAGGTGCTTATTGGTGACAGTAGGGTATCCAACTCTATTGATTCACTAGAGCACTGTCGCAATATGGGTTATATCACACTGTTCTATCGTTACTACTTTGGAATATGCTCTAATGAAATAAGGGAGCTTGTTCCTGAAACTCGAATTTTTTTACGCAATACACGCCTGTCCGTTAGAGCTCATCCCTTCGTAGTCGATTGGCCAGTAGACAGAACAACACACTACAGAGCAAATTCATTCTTTAGCCGTACAGTTCGTATATGGAATTTACTTTCCGCAGAATTTTCCCTGCCAGTTGCAATATAGGGAAGTTCAAATTAAATGTCCATAAACACTACTCCATCTATCCACCCTCCCATAACCTATTTTCCTAGTTCCAACAAAATGCATTGCATAAGTAGGGGTCATCCCCTGAGTGCTGGTCCTAAATAAAAAAAAAACAAGCACGGAAGATGTCAAACGTTATAGACGCCTAGTTCAGGTCTCTTCATCCAAAAGCTTTCAGCTTTCTAAGCTTGACGACTGACTAGCGACTTCTTCGCTAATTTGCAATCCATAAGTTTATTAAAAGGTTCAACGTATTGTACTAAATCGTTTTTTTCTGTGGAGTTATTGCAAACAGGAAGTTTACAACTGGGTATAGGAAGGTTAAGTAATAAAGAATGGTAAGATGTGAAAAGTTAAACCCCACAGCTATGAATTAAATATCTAAGGTTACGTGCTGCGACAAATGTCTGGATTGTTCATTTTGTATGTCTCCAACAAACTCAAAGGTGTCGACTTTAAAAAACCATATCTATATAATTTTGAACGTGCTCAATAGAGTAACTTGTCAAGGCGATTTATCTTCCATGATTGAACAACATGGCCATAATAGGCCGGCCAATCAAACTAGCTTATGCGAGAACCTATTCCCTATTCAAAGTAAACCAACTCTTCCCACTGTGCAACCAAAAGAAAAGAAATGAAATATTATACAACGAATCAAACTGAACTGACATTCATTCATTCTTTCGTTTGCTCGTTCCTGAAATGTTCATCCAATCGCATTCTAAAATAACAAGTCTCTAGAAGAAGTATTCGGAAGTTCGTATTTATTGTTGCTATTGTATAAATTGTAATTTTATATTATTTATATTCGCTGTACAATCATCAACTACTGGCAAAAATAAAATGAGGAAGAACGAGAAAAAAAAAGAAAATAATTGCATAAATAAATATTTGAATAGTCAATATTGTATAGACTTAAGTGATTGTAGAATTAGCCGGACGTAAACGTTTATGTAACGAATCAGCTGATACGTTAGATGTGCTTGTAGGTAGGTATTATTTCGTAAACGTATCGTAATGAAGCGGACAAATATAGACAATTTTTTTATCTAAAATTCGTCTATAGAAAATCTTTTTATCATAAAATTTTCTATACAAAATTTTTTTATCTAAAATTTTTCTTTAGAAACAATTTTTATCAAAAATGTTTCTATAGACAATTTTTTTATCTAAAATTTTTCTATAGAAAATTTTTTTATGAAAAATTTTTCTATACAAAATTTTGGTATCCAAAATTTTTCTATAGATTTTTTTTTATCAACAATTTTCCTAAAGAAAATTTTCAAAAATTTTTCTATAGAAAATTTTTTTTGAAAAATTTTTCTATAGAAAATTTTTTTACCAAAAATTTTTCTATACAAAATTTTTGTATCCAAAATTTTTCTATAGAAAATTTTTTAATTAAAAATTTTTTTATAGAAATTTTTTGTATCAAAAATTTTTCTATAGAAATTTTTTTTATGAAAAATTTTTCTGTAGAACATTTTTTTTATGAAAAATTTTTCTGTAGAACATTTTTTTACCAAAAAAATTTCTATAGAAAATTTTTTTATCAAAAATTTTTCTATAGACAATTTTTTTATCTAAAATTTTTCTATAGAAAATTTTTTTATGAAAAATTTTTCTACAGAAAATTTTTTCTATACAAAATTTTTGTATCAAAAATTTTTCTATAGACAATTTTTGTATCAAAAATTTTACTATAAAAAATTTTTTAATGAAAAATTTTTCTATAGACATTTTTTTTTATCAAAATATTTTCTATAGAAAATCTTTTTATCAAAAAATTTTCTGTACAAAATTTTTTTATCTAAAATTTTTCTTTAGGAAATTTTTTTATCTAAAATTTTTCTATAGAAAATTTTTTTATGAAAAATTTTTCTATAGAAAATTTGTTTACCAAAAATTTTTCTGTAGAAAATTTATGGAATTAAAATTTTTTCTTTTTTATCAAAAATTTTTCTATAGAAAATTTTTTTATCTAAAATTTTTCTATAGAAATTTTTTTTACCAAAAATTTTTTTATAGAAAGTTTTTGTATCAAAAATTTTTGTATAGAAATTTTTTGTATGAAAAATTTTTCTTTAGAACATTTTTTTACCAAAAAAAATTCTATAGAAAATTATTATATCAAAAATTTTTCTATAGAAAATTTTTTTATCAAAAATTTTTCTATAAAAATTTTTTTTATCAAAAATTTTTCTACAGAAAATTTTTTTACCAAAAATTTTTCTATACAAAATTTTTGTACCAAAAATTTTTCTATAGACAATTTTTGTATCAAAAATTTTACTATAAAAATTTTTTTTATGAAAAATTTTCATATAGACATTTTTTTGATCAAAAAATTTTCTATAGAAAATATTTTTATCAAAAAATTTTCTATACAAAATTTTTTTATCTAAAATTTTTCTTTAGAAAATTTTTTTATCTAAAATTTTTCTATAGAAAATTTGTTTACCAAAGATTTTTCTATAGAATTTTTTTTATCAATAATTTTTCCACAGAAAATTTTTTTATCAAAAATTTTTCTATAAAATTTTTTTTTTATCAAAAATGTTTCTATAGACAATTTTTGTATCAAAAAATTTTCTATACAAAATTTTTTTATTTAAAATTTTGCTTTAGAAATTTTTTTTTGAAAAATTTTTCTATACAAAATTTTTTTACCAAAAATTTTTCTATACAAAATTTTTGTATCCAAAATTTTTCTATAGAAAATTTGTTTACCAAAGATTTTTCTATAGAATTTTTTTTATCAATAATTTTTCCACAGAAAATTTTTTTATCAAAAATTTTTCTATAAATTTTTTTTTTATCAAAAATGTTTCTATAGACAATTTTTGTATCAAAAAATTTTCTATACAAAATTTTTTTATTTAAAATTTTGCTTTAGAAATTTTTTTTTGAAAAATTTTTCTATACAAAATTTTTTTACCAAAAATTTTTCTATACAAAATTTTTGTATCCAAAATTTTTCGACAGAAAATTTTTTAATTAAAAATTTTTCTTTTTTTATCAAAAAGTTTTCTAAACAAAATTTTTTTATCTAAAATTTTTCTTTAGAAAATTTTTTTATCAAAAATTTTTCTATAGACAATTTTTTTATCTAAAATTTTTCTATAGAAAATTTTTTTATAAAAAATTTTTCTATACAAAATTTTTGTATCCATTTTTTAATCAAAAATTTTTCTATAGAATATTTTTTTATCAAAAATTTTTCTATAGAAATTATTTTTACCAAAATTTTTTTTTAGGAAATTTTTGTATCAAAGATTTTTCTATAGAAATTTTTTTTATGAAAAATTTTTCTGTAGAACATTTTTACCAAAAAAAATTTCTATAGAAAATTATTTTATCAAAAATTTTTCTATACAAAATTTTTGTATCCAAAATTTTTTTATCAATAATTTTTCTACAGAAAATTTGTTTATAAAAAATTTTTCTATAGAAAATTTTTGTATGAAAAATTTTTCTATAGACATTTTTTTTATCAAAAAATTTTCTATAGAAAATTTTTTTATGAAAATTTTTCTATAGAAATTTTTTTTTCCAATTTTTTTTTTATACAAAATTTTTGTATCCAAAATTTTTCTATAGAAAATTTTTTAATCAAAAATTTTAATTTTTTTTTCAAAAATTTTTCTATAGAAAATTTTTTTTATCAAAAATTTTTCTATAGAAAATTTTTGTATCAAAAATTTTTCTATAGAAATTTTTTTATGAAAAATTTTTCTGTTGAACATTTTTTTACCAAAAAAATTTGTACAGAAAATTTGTTTATCAAAAATTTTTCTATAGAAAATTTTTGTATGAAAAATTTTTCTATAGACATTTTTTTTATCGAAAAATTTTCTATACAAAATTTTTTTATCTAAAATATTTCTATAGAAAATTTTTTTATCAAAAATTTTTCTATAGACAATTTTTTTATCAAAAATTTTTCTATAGAAAATTTTTTTATGAAAATATTTCTATAGAAAATTTTTTTCCAAAAATATTTTTAAACAAAATTTTTGTATCCAAAATTTTTCTATAGAAAATTTTTTAATCAAAAATTTTTCTTTTTTTATCAAAAATTTTTCTATAGAAAATTTTTTTATCTAAAATTTTTCTATAGAAATTTTTTTTACCTAAAATTTTTTTATAGAAAGTTTTTGTATCAAAAATTTTTGTATAGAAATTTTTTGTATGAAAAATTTTTCTGTAGAACATTTTTTTACCAAAAAAATTTCTATAGAAAATTATTTTATCAAAAATTTTTCTATAGAAAATTTTTTTAAAAAAATTTTTTTTAAAAAATTTTTTTTTAAAAAAATTTTTCTATAGAAATTTTTTTTACCAAAAATTTTTTTATAGAAAGTTTTTGTATCAAAAATTTTTGTATAGAAATTTTTTGTATGAAAAATTTTTCTGTAGAACATTTTTTTACCAAAAAAATTTCTATAGAAAATTTTTTTATCAAAAATTTTTCTATGAAAAATTTTTTTATCAAAAATTTTTCTATGAAAAATTTTTTTATCAAAAATTTTTCTATGAAAAATTTTTTTATCAAAAATTTTTCTATGAAAAATTTTTTTATCAAACATTTTTCTATGAAAAATTTTTTTATCAAAAAGTTTTCTATAGACAATTTAAATCTAAAGTTTTTCTATAGAAAACTTTTTTATGAAAAATGTTTCTATAGAAAATTTTTTCTCAAAAATTTGTATATACAAAAATTTTTGTATCCAAAATTTTTCTATAGAACATTTTTTTTAACAAAATTTTTCGATAGAACATTTTTTTATCCAAAATTTTTCTATATAAGACCACACTAGCCTAAAGGTAACCTCTTATGAAATCAAATTAAAATACAAAATAATGGTCATACAAGAAGTAAAAACAGCTAAAAAAATTTTTTTATCAATAATTTTTCTATAGTAAATTTTTTTATCAAAAATTTTTCTATAGAAAATTTTTTTATCAAAAACTTTTCTATAGAAAATTTTTATCAAAAATTTTTCTATAAAAAATTTTTGTATGAAAAATTTTTCTATAGACATTTTTTTTATCAAAAAATTTTCTATAGAAAATTTTTTGATAAAAAAATTTTCTATACAAAATTTTTTTATCTAAAATTTTTCTATAGAAAATTTTTTTATCAACAATTTTTCTATGGATAATTTTTGGAAGACCATACTAGCCTAAAGGTAACCCCTTATGAAATCAAATTAAAATACAAAAAATTGGTCATACGAGTACAAGAAGTAAAAACAACTAACAAATTTTTTTTTTATCAAAAATTTTTCTATAGAAAATTTTTTTTCAAAAATGTTTCTATAGAAAATTTTTATCAAAAATTTTTACTTATTTTACAAATAAAACCTTGCAGAATTATGTTCATAAACCATAAGTAAAAGCGTAGATCATCGACTGAACAAAACACAAACAATTTTCAGTTTTCATCTTCCTTCACTTCTCACATTCTTGCTGCAGCTGTCGGCTATTTTTTTTATCAAAAATTCTTCTATAGAAAATTTTTTCAGCAAAAATTTTTCTATAGATGATTTGAAATTTTTTTGATATTTATATTTTTATCTAAAAATTTTCTTTAAAATACAGTTTTTATCCAACAATTTTTCAAAGAAAAATATTTTTATTAAAAATTTTTCCATATATTTTGTTGCTATAAATTGGATTTTGATTTGTTTCTTACCTAATTTGTTTCTGTTAACGTCCAAATTCCAACTGAATGATTTTAATACTCACTTTTACGAGTTTTATTAATGATCGTGGTATTTACAAAAATTAAAAAAAAAATCATCGGCTACTGGTGGTATGGGTTGCCTACTCCTGGTTAAACTAAATAGCTAATAATTCGCTTTGAGCTGCTCCTAGTGGCTTCTTTAATCAACTGTGGCCGAAGTACAGTATTTAAAAAATCATATTGCATACTTTTAGATGATAAATATAAGTTCGTCAAACGGGAAATTATAAGTCATTTCAGAAGTTTAAGCGGTAGCTGAGCTCTACAAGCATGTGTTAGTTCAGTAGCTAAAAAACGTAGGAATCGTTACTTAATTTACGTTAACGTCTACACTACACTTACGTCAGAGTAATGGGTCCCCTAGCCACAACACAAATTCAATGCTGCAGCGATACTCTCACAATTTCACATAAAATTACATTTTCAAGATACACATCACATGTTCGTAGATTCTACGTAAATATTCGAAAGCCTTTATCGCAATTGACTAAACGAAGGTTTTAACAAAAATGTATATTTTTCATTCTTTAATTTGTTGTATTTTTGATTACAATCAGTCAAGCGACGATCGATGAAGGACCTGTAGTCGGCTGATGACTGTCGTCCATTTGACTGACGGAGTGGCTGAGTTGAGTGGTTGACTGACGGACTGGCTGGCGGAATGAAACAGCATAATTTAAGATTCATTTAAGGTGATTATTTTGGCATAATTTAGAAGAGGCCATCATTGGCAGCAGCAAAAATATCTGCTCGAAATTAATTCATTATTTTAAATGAATTAATTTCATTTCAAATAAAATATTAAAAAGGAGTAAACTCAAAAATATTCCCAACCTTTTTTGTTTAAAACTAAAGTCTTGTACCGAAGTCCTGATACACTCTTTTATATTTAAGAGTTTTCGAAATTAATTCCAAACACATACGAGACTTAGAAATAAATCAATTTGAAATATTGAAGTAGTTATGACTAGGATTTTAGTGTCTGAGAATAGATGTTGTAGAAAACTATTTACCATGTCATAGTTTGTATCGTTTACAAACTAAATATTGTTTTTAAGGAATAGAAGAGAAACACTAACGAATTCTCAAATTATAACAAACTTTAGCAAATCACGCAAAACTAACATTTGTCAAAAAGCTTTTATCCTTTTTATGGGGAGTTTACAAATATACAAAATGACTTCCATACCTCCCACAGAGATTTTGTATCCAAAATAACTAAACAATTCCTTTTGATTGCAACACTAGTTTGTTAAGTTGATTGAATTGAGTGTAAGTCATGTAATCAAACTCACTTAGACTAGGACTTCTATTGTAATACAGGGAAGCTAGCAAAAATCATATCTCTAGCACTCTCTAATGAAAAGCTTTGAAAAGCTCTTAAGACGACCAATATCTCCAATGAAATACAAGAATAGACTTAGTCCTCTACTATAGACCAGGACCAGTTGAAGAAGTTTTTTGGATTTTTTTTTTATCGGATTCACTGTTCGAAGTCATTCGTGGTAATTTGTATCCGTTTCTTACAATCAGTCGCAATTCTATCCTTAAGAACGCATTGAGAATATATCGGATATTAGTAGTGACAGTGGGAATATCTCATATCCTAAGTTACAACATCTGCATCCTATCTTTCTTAGTAAGGGGATATTTACATTAGGGTGCCAGTTATTTTTCAAAGTTGGATTTTGTATGCATCCAACCCCCAGATTTGTTCGAAATGCTTAAAAAAAATCCCTTGAAAATTTGAGCTCAATCGGTTGGAGAAAAAGCGTGCCTATGATCCGCCCAAAATTTGCAAAATACCTGATTTTTGACTTTGATTGTAAATAATACTTAAGAATAAAGAAATTCAAAAAGTTCACCTACGCCGAACTTACCACATTTGAATCAACTACATAGGTACTACTATTAGGCAAATTTTCGGTTACATATAAAGATACTCGAAAATAAGTATTATACCCAGTAAAACTTTTCATTACCAAATAATGAGTTAAACAGTTAAACTATTGAACACGAACTACTTACTCATTCGCTGTTTAAGTCATTACATTAACATGGGGATGTCATTGGAGGCAAGTACTTACCAATTGCAGAAAAGTAATGACTTGGGTAAGCAATTTAAAAGCAACAACAACAACAGCAACAACTTTTTTGTTGTTGTTTTATTAAAAACATATATTTTTAAACGAAATCGAAATTTTTTTTATGATCCCATGGGGGCTCGAACCCAGACCCTCCGACTGCTAGGCAGAGACTCTTCCACTGAGCCACTTCATATGTTGAAAACTTAGCAGCTTATAATTAATATAAACAATTTTTATTTTTAGATCCAAAATCATGTGAAAATAACTTTGTTTTTCCCTGCTTTTTTTTTTGCTTTGTTGTAATTTTTGGAAAAATATTTTTATACGATTTTTTGTAATTATTTTATACGATTTTTTGAAATTATTTTAAAACTTTTTTAAAATTATTTTAAAACTTAAACAATTTAAATCTTCTTTTTTGTATAAGTTTTTACATAAGATTGACTCTTACTTACAACCTGTTAAGGTCAAAGTCCGAGCATATTTTAGAATTCCATGGATTTCGATCTTGTGCGAATATTCTCCAATTTTATAGGCCAAGCTTTGAAAAATGTTCCTCTACTTGGTCTTTCTATCGAAGTTTCGGACATCCTCCTCTTATATTAGGTAGTGGGACATTTCAATTCTAATTTTATCCTCTTCATTGTATTTTTTTTCAAGAGAGGTTTACTAGCCCGTAATCCTAACCCATTTTAATCAATCTTATGGGTGTTAAACTAGCTCCCCGGGTGATACCATGAGGAGGTGTGTGTACACAGTTGAGATGAAGGATGACCCAGATAAGTTGGGCTTACCAAGTTAAGACCAATTAGAATCGTGTTTGGTATTCAACATCCCCTACATAATCAAAATTGACTCATGATGGTATTTTTTCATTAACGTGAGTTAGTTTTACAAATTTTTTTTACAGAAGATAATATTTAAGTTCTTAAAATTCAAAAATCATTTAAAAAGACTCTTTTAATAAAAAAAAAAACTAAAAAAAATTGTTGCCCTTGGTGGGATTTGAACCGGGGCCATTCAGTTTAAATTACCATCTTAATTACAAATAAGTACTTCTGTAATAACTTATTATTTATTCGGATGGTATGTTGTAGTCGTTACAAGGTAACCAGTTATCAGAGTACTTGCGATTACCAAAGTTTTGCTGGGTAGTTATATGGGGGATAAATTTCCCCCGATATTTTACATATATTTCCAATATTTTCCAGTTTTGTCAAAAGTGCTTCCATTGTCAAAAATATTTTTTTGTATTAAGTAAAAAGTTTTTAAAATAAGGCTAACACATATTCAACTATAAATTAAAACTTGCGTACCCGTGGGCTAAGCATGGAAACTACTTATAGCCCATGTTTACTCAAGGGTTTATATTGTATAAAATGTTTCAAAAGGTGCCTTTGAACGAATTCTTTTTTGAACTTTCATTGAAATAATGGGTGTTTTTATTAGAGGTATAGAACTTCGAATCGAAATAAAACACAAGAATATCGTTTTAATGTCCATCAATTTGGCTTTATTGGAAGGATAATTTTATGCCATTAATGTTTAAATATGATTTCGGGCATGTGGCCGCCGCGGCTGGCTCGAATAAAGCCAATTCTACAGGTCCAATTTTCAACTACTTTTTCGAGCATATGGGGCCGTATGTTGGCAATAACACCACGAATGTTGGCTTCCAAGTCCCCTTACATTTCTGGTTTGTTGGCGTAGACGAGCGACTTCACATATCCCCAAAGAAAATAATCCAGTGGTGTCAAATCTCACGATCTTGGTGGCCAATTGACAGGTCCATTCCGCGAAATTGTGCGCTCATCGAATGTTTCCTTCAATAAATCAATTGTGACGTGCGCTGTGTGGCATGTAGCGTCGTCTTGTTGGAACCACAACTCATCCACATTCATGCCATCCAATTGGGGAACAAAATAGTCGGTTACTTGAGTCTTTTTGAATTTATCCTAATCAAAAAGACTCAAGTAAAATGCGTAGCGTCCATGGCTCTATACCGGTCTCCATTTATGGTAACTGACTCTCCAGCATTATTTCGGAAGAAGTATGGCCCAATGACTCCACCAGCCCATAGAGCACACCAAACAGTCAGTTTTTGTGGATGTAATGGCGTCTCAAGGGTCTCATGTGGATTCTCTTCACTCCAAATGCGGCAATTTTGCTTGTTGACGTAGCCATTCAACCAAAAATGAGCCTCATCACTGAACAAAATTTTGCGATGAAAATCAGCATCGAGATCAATCTCATTTTCGGCCCATGCACCAAAATCACGACGCATTGCATGGTCTCGCGGCTTTAATTCTTGCACAAGCTGGATCTTGTAAGGTCGCAAGCCAAGATCTTTGCGCAAAATCTTCCATAAAGTTGATGGACAAAGCTCTAATTGCTGTGCACGGTGGCGAATCGATTCATTCGAGTCCTCTTCAACACTTTGCTCTACAGCGGCAATTGTTTCTTCGGTGCGCACTGTTCGACGTCGCTGCGGATGCGTATTATCACATAGAGTAAACGTAGTGCGAAAACGATCCATGGTTAACCGAATTAATTGCTCTGATGGACGATTATGTCGACCATAAAATGGACGGAGCTTGCGGTAAACTTCGCGAACTGAACCATTATTTTCGAAATAAATTTGCACGATTTGCAAGCGTTGTTCTTTTGTCAACCTGTTCATGATGAAATGGCAAACCAAACTAAATATTAATCACTTGACAGCTGACAAAATGGCCGCCAGTTAAAAAAGTGATGCCAACTTAAAGTTCTATACCTCAATAAAAAACACCCGATATAACAATAACAAGTAAGAGTGTTATATTCGAATGTGCCGAATCTTATATAACCACCATCAAGTTGTGTTAAATTTAGAAATATATCTCATATATCTACGAGGATGCATCAAATTTAAAACGTGGACCAAATTGGAAAAAAGTTGTTACGCTGGTTGGTATTGTTGGTAAAATATTTGGAGTAACTTCGGTTGCAATCGCTTTATAGTTCAACATTCAAAAGTGTGTAAGTGGTTCCCTAGTATTTATTTACTTTTTATTTTTACTGCCATAAAATATTTGAAATATGAATTTATCCTAATCAAAAAGACTCAAGTAAAATGCGTAGCGTCCATCACGTAGCGTCCGCAATAGTTAACTTATGAATTTTTGATGCAACTGGAAACTTTAAAATTCTTATAAAAGCTGTTTTGTTATTTTCAGATTTTCCTTTCTCTTCAATGTATTTATAACTTTTATATTACTATAAACGATATCCTGAAAATTACAGAAACACGTGTTGAAAAAAAAGTCACTTCCATTTTTTGTAGCGTCCGTTACAGCATTTTAAGCGCGAATATTTTTTTTCTCCAAAACAAATATGTAAATTAACAAATGCCATTAGAAAGTACAATATTCTGTTATCCTTGACTCCCAGTGGAGCATAGGGCCTCAGAAAGTACAATATACCGTGAGCTATCCAACAGAATAAAAAGGTCTGCAAGGAGGGACACGAGAATGTGGATAGATGAACAAGCGAGCCAAGCCGAGTTAGCTGCAAGTAAAGGTGACATGGGGGGGTGTTGTCTGGCAAACCTACCTACACCAACAGTTTAATCAATAGAATTTTAGATAGCCCGCCAAAAATACAAGAAGTGAAGAATGCAATTAAAAGCCTTAAGCGCAACAAGGTCCTGGGCAATGACAATATCTCTGAGGAGATGCTTTTATGTGACGTTGAAGGGTCGGCGAGACTGTGGCACCCATTTGTGCGTAAAATATGGGAAGAAGAAGCTCTACCAACCTCCTAGAATGAAGGTATACTAGTCAAAATAACAAAAAAGGGTGACTCCAAAGACTGCAATAATTACAGGGGAATAATACTTCTTCCAATACCGAGCAAAATACTAAGTCTATTGATTTTGATTAGAATGTGTGACGCAGTTTCTGAAACACTCCGCGAAAATCAGTTTGGGTTCCGAGAGAGTAGATCTTGTGTTGATCTAATCAACACAGTCAAAATAGTACTGGAGCAATGTAATGAATTCCGCACACCCATTTACCTAGCGTTTATCGACTTTATGAAGGCCTTCGACAGCGTCAACAGGAGCTATCTATGGAGAATTTTAGAAAACCGTAACATGTCAACGAAAATTCTGAACTTAATTCGGGCAATGTACATGGACTTTAAATGCCGGTTTTTACATAAAGGTAAATTGTATGTATCTTATCACCCATACTTTTTATCCTTGTCATCGACAATATAATGCGCACGGCACTGAATGGTAGACGTGGTATCCAATAGACACCCTTTAAACAACTCGAGGACTTGGAATATGCCGACGACACTAAAAGCCTAGGTCACCTTCAAGAAAACACTAGCACTATTACTATTGAATCTCGGGCAGCTGGGCTGGAAATCAATATCTCCAAGACAAAGATTATGCCTGGAGGATATGGCGCAAGCCCGTCGCCACACTTCAATGTGGATAACGAGGTTATTGGATGTGTAGGTACCTTTAATTATCTTGGTAGTTTAGTATCTACAAAAGGTGGCGCCGACGAGGATATTGAATCGTGTATTAATAAGGCAAAATCAGCATTCGGAATTCTCCGAGCTATTTGGAAATCTTGGCAAATATCAACAACAACTAAGTTACGAATATATAACTCGAATGCCAAGTCCATCTTGTATTAAGGCTGCAAAACTTGGAAACGCACAAATGCCATCGATAAGCGCCTACAAACCTTTGCAAACAAATGCTTGCGGCAAATCCTTAATATATGGTGGCCAAATCGCATAAGAATTGAAGATCTACTAAACGCTACAAACCAAATCCCTTCTTATATAGAGGTATGTCAACGGAAATGGCGGTGGATAGGCCACACACTTCGAAGGTCAAATACCAACATTGCTCAACAAGCGCTTCGTTGGAATCCACAAGGAAGCGGCCGTCATGTTGGTGCACCTGCTAGAACGTGGAGAAGGTCAATTGATGCGGAGTTACAAGCGGCAAACTATTCATGGATTGATGTATGCCTAACATCTCGCAATAGAGTTCGATATAAAAGGATGGTTGGGGCCCTATGCTCCACTGAGCGTCAAGGATAACAGAAGAAGAAGACTCCTGCTTTTAAGCAACAAATGCCATTAAAGGGTTAAATATCTTATTTGAGCTCTTATTTTTCCTCTTAAACTCTATGCAGAAGAAACAATTATTTAAGTAAAAGGTTTTAGTACTTTTTAACTTAAAAATGACCAAGAATTGTATTAAGTACCCAACTCCATGTGTGTGGCTTTGTCGGGGAGTTGGCCATAAATTAAACAGTTATAACGACCAAATGAAAGTAACGGACAACATTTCATAAATACAACTTTGTAGTTGTATTTTATTTTAATTTATGTAGTTGTTATATAGTTTTTCTTTTGAATGGAAATTTTCAGTATCCAGTAAATATGTATGTAGTTGTTGCTTTATTGTTTCTTATTTACAATTCGATTTTTTACAACTAATTTCTTTGCTGATAACAATGTTTTGTGGTTATTCGTAACATTTTCGTAATTGAAAACTAAAATTTGCATTTCCTAGAGGGGAAGTATTGCCAGGGAATGTTTTCAAGTTAGAGTTTAAGGAATTGGAAATTTGGTTACTGAAATTTTTAAAAAAGTATCCGAAAATTATATCATGATAAGTAACATTTAACATAAATTGATTTCAGCTAATCTTAAGGGAGTCCTTCCCTTCCATATTCAAATGACAAAAGTAAAGTAAAAACTTTTTTAACAATTAATAGTAAGTGGACAATCTCTTACAGGAGAACTGTAGCCATGGGTCAGTTTCTTTCTTGCTGTTAGTTTTCCTAAACATTTTTTTTCCTCATTCCCCAAAGTAAACGTAATTAAGCAAAAGGATTTAAAATGGAAATTCTGATTTTTCTTTTTGCGAAATATTCTCATGCTAGACCACACAATATTTAGAAATAAATTGTGCACTCATTTGAAGAAGAGGAAAAACCAAAGTAACAAAATAATTTAAGGTTATAAATCTTGACCAATTGTTGTTGTGGTCATTTAATAATAATTTTAAAATCACAAACAACCAACAAAGGAATAACCCAAAAATCTACAGGAATTATAATGATATTTTCAAGATATGAACCAAAAAACGAGCCAAAAATATGACCCCTCGTTAGACCTAAAAAAAGCAACACTAAACATTGATTTAATTAATTAAAATAATACCAGAGGGTAGGGAACTCCATCTTCATGTACATTTTCTTGTTCATCCTCCCTTCAAATACTAATCGAGCATAATGTTTTGATAAGAACCCGATGATTTATGGGGGACTAAATGTTGCCGAAACTGTTAAACGTTTGGAAACTTAGATCGCTTTGTTCAGTTGCGGTAGCTGCCCTGGAAATTTACAGTTTTAGAAGAGGAGCTTTTTTAACTGATTATGATTTAATGTGTGAGTTTGTGTGATGATCCGTTTGATTGTTTGTGCGGTAGTGGAATTTTACTAGCAGCTCATCTTAAATGGATTTTGCCGCCCTAAATGTTATGTGGTATATGTGTCTTGGTTTCGCACACTTGTCACAACAGGGGCTTTAAAAGAAGAATTTCTTATAAAAATTTTTCTAACATAAATTTTTCTACAGAAAAATATATCTAACGAAAATTTTTCTATAGAAAAATAATTCTAAAAAAAAATTTTTTCTATAGAAAATTACTTCTAACGAAAATTTTTCTATAGCAAAATATTTCTAACGAAAATTTTTCTATAGAAAGATATTTCTAACGAAAATTTTTCTATAGAAAAATATTTCTAAAAAAAATTTTTCTATAGAAAAATATTTCTAAAGAAAATTTTTCTATAGAAAAATATTTCTAAAGAAAATTTTTCTATAGAAAAATATTTCTAAAGAAAATTTTTCTATAGAATATAATTTCTAAAGAAAATTTTTCTATAGAAAAATATTTCAAAAGAAATTTTTTCTATAGAAAAATATTTCTAAAGAAAATTTTTCTATAGAAAAATATTTCTAATGAAAATTTTTCTATAGAAAAATATTTCTAAAGAAAATTTTTCTACAGAAAAATATTTCTAACGAAAATGTTTCTATAGAAAAATATTTCTAACGAAAATTTTTCTATAGAAAAATATTTCTAACGAAAATTTTTCTATAGAAAAATATTTCTAACGAAAATGTTTCTATAGAAAAATATTTCTAAAGAAAATTTTTCTGTAGAAAAATATTTCTAAAAAAAATTTTTCTATAGAAAAATATTTCTAAAGAAAATTTTTCTATAGAAAAATATTTCTAAAGAAAATTTTTCTATAGAAAAATATTTCTAAAGAAAATTTTTCTATAGAAAAATATTTCTAACGAAAATTTTTCTATAGAAAAATATTTCTAACGAAAATTTTTCTATAGAAAAATATTTCTAACGAAAATTTTTCTATAGAAAAATATTTCTAACGAAAATTTTTCTATAGAAAAATATTTCTAACGAAAATTTTTCTATAGAAAAATATTTCTAACGAAAATTTTTCTATAGAAAAATATTTCTAACGAAAATTTTTCTATAGAAAAATATTTCTAACGAAAATTTTTCTATAGAAAAATATTTCTAACGAAAATTTTTCTATAGAAAAATATTTCTAACGAAAATTTTTCTATAGAAAAATATTTCTAACGAAAATTTTTCTATAGAAAAATATTTCTAACGAAAATTTTTCTATAGAAAAATATTTCTAACGAAAATTTTTCTATAGAAAAATATTTCTAACGAAAATTTTTCTATAGAAAAATATTTCTAACGAAAATTTTTCTATAGAAAAAAATTTCTAACGAAAATTTTTCTATAGAAAAATATTTCTAACGAAAATTTTTCTATAGAAAAATATTTCTAACGAAAATTTTTCTATAGAAAAATATTACTAACGAAAATTTTTCTATAGAAAAATATTTCTAACGAAAATTTTTCTATAGAAAAATATTTCTAACGAAAATTTTTCTATAGAAAAATATTTCTAACGAAAATTTTTCTATAGAAAAATATTTCTAACGAAAATTTTTCTATAGAAAAATATTTCTAACGAAAATTTTTGTATAGAAAAATATTTCTAACGAAAATTTTTGTATAGAAAAATATTTCTAACGAAAATTTTTCTATAGAAAAATATTTCTAACGAAAATTTTTCTATAGAAAAATATTTCTAACAAAAATTTTTCTATAGAAAAATATTTCTAACGAAAATTTTTCTATAGAAAAATATTTCTAACGAAAATTTTTCTATAGAAAAATATTTCTAACGAAAATTTTTCTATAGAAAAATATTTCTAACGAAAATTTTTCTATAGAAAAATATTTCTAACGAAAATTTTTCTATAGAAAAATATTTCTAACGAAAATTTTTCTATAGAAAAATATTTCTAACGAAAATTTTTCTATAGAAAAATATTTCTAACGAAAATTTTTCTATAGAAAAATATTTCTAACGAAAATTTTTCTATAGAAAAATATTTCTAACGAAAATTTTCTATAGAAAAATATTTCTAACGAAAATTTTTCTATAGAAAAATATTTCTAACGAAAATTTTTCTATAGAAAAATATTTCTAACGAAAATTTTTCTATAGAAAAATATTTCTAACGAAAATTTTTCTATAGAAAAATATTTCTAACGAAAATTTTTCTATAGAAAAATATTTCTAACGAAAATTTTTCTATAGAAAAATATTTCTAACGAAAATTTTTCTATAGAAAAATATTTCTAACGAAAATTTTTCTATAGAAAAATATTTCTAACGAAAATTTTTCTATAGAAAAATATTTCTAACGAAAATTTTTCTATAGAAAAATATTTCTAACGAAAATTTTTCTATAGAAAAATATTTTTAGAAAAATTTTCGTTAGAAATATTTTTCTATAGAAAAATTTTCGTTAGAAATATTTTTCTATAGAAAAATTTTCATTACAAATATTTTTCTATATAAAAAATTTTCGTTAGAAATATTTTTCTATATAAAAAATTTTCGTTAGAGATATTTTTCAATATAAAAAATTTTCGTTAGAAATATTTTTCTAGATAAAAAATTTTCGTTAGAGATATTTTTCTATATAAAAAATTTTCGTTAGAAATGTTTTTCTATATAAAAAATTTTCGTTAGAAATATTTTTCTCTATAAAATATTTTCGTTAGAAATATTTTTCTATTTAAAAAATTTTCTTTGAAAATATTTTTTTTATAGAAAAGTTTTCGTTAGAAATATTTTTTTATAGAAAAATTTTCGTTAGAAATATTTTTCTATAGAAAAATTTTCTTTAGTAATATTTTTCTATAGAAAATTTTTCTTTAGAAATATTTTTCTAAAGAAAAATTTTCTTTAGAAATATTTTTCTATAGAAAAATTTTCTTAAGAAATATTTTTCTATAGAAAAATTTTCGTTAGAAATATTTTTCTATAGAAAAATTTTCGTTAGAAATATTTTTCTATAGAAAAATTTTCGTTAGAAATATTTTTCTATAGAAAAATTTTCGTTAGAAATATTTTTCTATAGAAAAATTTTCGTTAGAAATATTTTTCTATAGAAAAATTTTCGTTAGAAATATTTTTCTATAGAAAAATTTTCGTTAGAAATATTTTTCTGTAGAAAAATTTTCGTTAGAAATATTTTTCTATAGAAAAATTTTCGTTAGAAATATTTTTCTATAGAAAAATTTTCGTTAGAAATATTTTTCTATAGAAAAATTTTCGTTAGAAATATTTTTCTATAGAAAAATTTTAGTTAGAAATATTTTTCTATAGAAAAATTTTCGTTAGAAATATTTTTCTATAGAAAAATTTTCGTTAGAAATATTTTTCTATAGAAAAATTTTCGTTAGAAATATTTTTCTATAGAAAAATTTTCGTTAGAAATATTTTTCTATAGAAAAATTTTCTTTAGAAATATTTTTCTATAGAAAAATTTTCTTTAGAAATATTTTTCTATAGAAAAATTTTCTTTAGAAATGTTTTTCTATAGAAAAATTTTCTTTAGAAATATTTTTCTATAGAAAAATAAATTTTCTTTAGAAATATTTTTCTATAGAAAAATTTTCTTTAGAAATATTTTTCTATAGAAAAATTTTCTTTAGAAATATTTTTCTATAGAAAAATTTTCTTTAGAAATATTTTTCTATAGAAAAATTTTCTTTAGAAATATTTTTCTATAGAAAAATTTTCTTTAGAAATATTTTTCTATAGAAAAATTTTCTTTAGAAATATTTTTCTATAGAAAAATTTTCTTTAGAAATATTTTTCTTTAGAAAAATTTTCTTTAGAAATATTTTTCTATAGAAAAATTTTCTTTAGAAATATTTTTCTATAGAAAAATTTTCTTTAGAAATATTTTTCTACAGAAAAATTTATTTTAGAAATATTTTTCTATAGAAAAATTTCCTTTAGAAATATTTTTCTTTAGAAACACTTTCTTTAGAAATATTTTTTTATAGAAAAATTTTCTTTAGAAATATTTTTTTATAGAAAAATTTTCTTTAGAAATATTTTTCTATAGAAAATTTTTCTTTAGAAATATTTTTCTATAGAAAAATTTTCATTAGAAATATTTTTCTATAGAAAAATTTTCTTTAGAAATATTTTTTTCTATGGAAAAATTTTCTTTAGAAATATTTTTCTATAGAAAAATTTTCTTTAGAAATATTTTTTTCTATGGAAAAATTTTCTTTAGAAAAATTTTCTTTAGAAATATTTTTCTATAGAAAAATTTTCTTTAGAAAAATTTTCTTTAGAAATATTTTTCTATAGAAAAAATTTCTTTAGAAATATTTTTCTATAGAAAAATTTTCTTTAGGAATATTTTTCTATAGAAAATTTTTTTTAGAAATATTTTTCTATAGAAAAATTTTCTAAAGAAATATTTTTCTATAGAAAAATTTTCTTTAGAAAGATTTTTATAGAGATTTTTAATGCTATCAATACATTCTTTTAATTCCCTTTCCTCTAAGATTAAGAAATACGAAGTATGATTTAGAAAACTGCATCAAATTTTGAAACATTATTTCTTGTGATCAAACCAAACATAACAAACAACTATTCTGGCACATACGAGTACGAGTAGTGAAGCTTGTGAACTAAAACAGGCAACAATGTAGGCGGCACAACATCAAAAGGATCATTTTCATTTATGGCGGTATCGGGTTATTTGATCTCGTTAAGGGAATACCAAGTCTTAGACTCCTATAGCGAAACGACAGACATTGGCTACTACTTTTTGCACGCTTTCGTTTTCAATGGGAGGTTGTTTGATGGTGTAGTGGACTTATAGTCAACAACAACATGTGGTTACAAATTAATTGTTTGTCATCTCATACAACAGTTTTTTTTTTGCAACGATTCAATAAAAAGAGCAACTTTCAGTTTTATTAGAGTTGCGTTAAGGAGTGATCTCCATATTTGTAAATTTTGTATTTAGAAATATATTTGTTTAAAGCCACATTTGTTTAATGCTACAGAGGTCGGTTTCTGACGACTCAATTAGATTATAGGAAAATGCTAAATCATAAAATCGGTTCGGTAACTGCCAAGATATAAACTCTATAGAACAGCCATCACTTACGTATAATGGAAATGTCCCTCTAAATGGCCTTTCTGATGACATTGATTGTTGCATCCGGCAAGGGAGGAGAGAATATCATTAAGAGCGAGGTCTCTTAGTAGGGCTCTAGTATTTTACCATCGTCTGTTTGAAAGATATCGTACAAAAATCCTAATACTGATATCCACGTGTCGCATTTGCCCACAAAGTGTTAAGCTTTTTAGTATGGGAACTTGGGAGTATTTTCGGTTTTGCCCAATTTTTAACCACTGAGAATTTAATTATTTAAAGAAAAAGTAGGTTTATTTAAAGTCATTGATCTATAAGCCGCGACGGGTTTCAAGAATCATTTTTTATTTTTTTGAAAATTTTTTTCAACAAATATTACAAATAATAAATTCACTTTTCGGTATCGTACATCAAACAATTAGGAGAATGAAATGTAAAAAGAACGAGGTCAATATTTTAAACCATTTCGCAGTTCCTGCGTTTTGAAATCGTAGAATTTCTCGAAAATTTACATTTTTTGTAACTTCAAAACTACTTAATCTTATATTCTTAAACGAGCAATAATTGTATATATATATATATATAGAATGGCTATCTCGAAAACGGCTCTAACGATTTTGATAAAATTTGGACAGTGGGTATCTTTTTTGATGTATAGGTCGAAGAACAAGGGACTTTTGGAACTTTTACCTCTAAGAGGGTAAAAACGGGTAAAAAGGGGAAAAAATCGAAAACGCTATGTCTCCTAAAGTAATAGGTATAGAAACAAAATTAAAATTGCGTTTTAAACAGCTTTGAAAATAAGCGGACAGGTGTTTGGTACTTTTTTGAAACTATGTCCGATAGGGGGTAAAAAAGGGTGAAAATAGTTTTTTTGGCACCTTTTTAACCCACTCTTATATTTTAAACTAAAGAATATAGAAAGAAACTTGGTACTGCAATCAATAGATGTAAAAAAAACATGAAACACGTATTTGGTACTTTTTTGATTTTGGAGCCAAAATGGGTAAAAAAGGGATAAAATGATAACTTAACATCTCCAAAGTAATATGAATAGGAACATTATACATTATGTTAAATGCGTTTTAAAAAAATGTACCGAATTCAATTGGCACCAAAAAAGTACCAAACATACATATGGAACTTTTAGAAATTAGGGAATAAAAAGGGGGAAAAATTAGTATTATTTTTAACAAATGAATGTTTGTCTGTATGTATGTTCTTTATAGAATAGTAAACTGTGAATTTGATTGTGTTATGCTCTTTAGCGAAGATGTTGCGGATAAGCCGGCGAAGGTTTTAAAGTTGATAAGACTAATTTCCGAAAGATGGCGCCACTGAAAATTACTAAAAATTAATTAAATCGTAAACTGTACATTTGATCATGCTATGATCTTTAGCAAAGTTGTAGCGCATGAGCCGGCGAAGGCTTTTTAGTTGGTATGAATAATTTCCGACAGGTGGCGCTACAGAAACTTACTCAAAGTCAATTTAATCGTAATCTGTACATTTAATTATGCTACAATCTTTAGCAAAGTTGTTGCACATGAGCCGACGAAGGATTCTTAATTGGTATGAAGAAATTTCGACAGGTGGCGCTACTGAAATTTACTCAAAGTCAATTTAATCGTATGGTGTACATTTAATCATGCTATAATCTTCAGCAAAGTTGTTACGGATAAGCCGAAGAAGGTTTATGAATTGGAATAAGCAAAGTCCGACAGGTGGCGCCACAGAAAACTACTCAAAATGAATTAAATCGTAAACTGTGCATTTGATCAGACTATAATCTTTAGCAAAGTTGTTGCGCATGAGTCGACAGAGGTTTCTGTTGATATGAATAAAAATTATTCAAAAAAAAAAAATTATTCAAAATGAGTTAAACTGTAGACTATGCAAACTATGTGTTGGTCGGACAAAATAAATCAAATAATTCAAAATTAACTGAATATTTCTACAATGTCTTTCCTCTAAATTTATTTTAGCACTTTATAATATAAAATATATAAAAACTTAAAAATTTTCCTCAAAATGCTTATCATAAAGCTCCGAGCAAGGCTCGGTCTACAGGTACTGGATTTTTAATGTTGATGGCTAAAAAAAAAGCTACTTTAGTTCTCTTTTATATTCCATTAAATTTCTTTGCATAATTAAATTCCAAGTGGTTAATATTCGGGTTAAATATTCCCATTTTTCAGTATAGAAAAAAAGTTTAACACTTTGTGGGCGAATGCGAATGTCCGTATGTCTGTCTGTCTGTATGTTGTCGGCACGATAAAAATTCTTCATTTCTTGGAAAATTTTGGTATTAAAATCGGGCAAAATCGATTCACATTTGACCATAGCTCTCGTATAACCTCGTATAGGCTAGTCACTTATTTGCTAATATATGATAATTATAATAGCTATGATGACAAAATTTGATATATAGAAGTTTTACTTACGGAATTACAAAAAACAAAAAACAGATAAAAGCGCGATAGCGCCTTTATGAAAACTGTTAAACGGACGAAATTTTACAAAAGTATTTTCGATATCTTGATAAAATCGGCCCACATTTAGTTATAACCCCGCCCTGGGAATTACATTAACTCTGATGAATTGAATACAATTGTTATAGCTCTGACAACTAAATTTAGAATAAAGAAGTTCTATGCAACTATTGGTCGGTATATGAAATTTTATAGGAATCGGTTCATATTTGACTATAGCTTTTATATAAAAACCACTCCTGGAAACCAAAAAAGTTTAACACAGACCAGTTAAAAGCTATTCAATTAGAAAGTATGATAGCCAAGGCCACTGAATTCTGCAAGAATAATTTTTATATAAATACTAGCCAGTGTTTAAAATTTTGTTACCAGCGGTCCACATTTGGCTATAATTCTTATATATATATTTATAGTACCTGGTTGGCAGAGCCTTGCTCGGAGCTTTATGATAAGCATTTTCAGACAAATTTTAAAGTTTTCATATATTTTATTTTATAAAGTAGCAAACTAAGATAAATTTAGAGGAAAGACATTGCACAAATATTCAGTTAATTTTGAATTATTTTATTTATTTTGTCCAATCAACACATAATTGAATAGTTTACAGTTTAACTCATTTTAAATAATTTTGGAAATTGGTCATACCAACAGAAGCCTCCGTCGGCTCATGCGCAACAACTTTGCTAAAGATTATAGCCTGATCAAATGCAAAGTTTACGATTTAATTCGTTTTGAGTAGTTTTCAGTGACGCCACCTGTCGGCAGTTGTTCATACCTACTAAGAAACCATCGTCTGCTTAAGCGTAACAACTTTGCTAATATTCATAACATGATCAAATGCTCAATTCACGATTTAACTCACTTTGAGTAATTTTCAGTAGCGCCACCTGTCGAAAGTTGTTCACACCAACTAAAAAACCTTCGCCAGCTTATGCGCTACAACTTTGCCAAAGATCATAGCATGATCAAATTCACAGTTTACGATTTAATTAATTGTTAGTGATTTTCAGTGGCGCCACCTGTCGGAATTTTAAAATTTTAACCAACATTAAAACCTTTGCCGGCTTATCCGCAACATCATCTCTAAAGAGTATAATATGATCAAATGCATAGTTTGCTATTCTATAAACAACATACATACATTCATTTATTTAAAAGTTATAACATTACTAATTTTTTCCCCTTTTTATCCCCTAATTTCAAAAAAGTTCCATATGCATATTTGGTACTTCTGTGGTACCAATTCAATTCTGTACGTTTTATTAAAATCGCAGTTAACATAATGTTCCTATTCATATTACTTTTCGAGATGTTTAGCTATCATTTTATCCTTTTTTTACCCATTTCGGCCCCAAAATCAAAACAGTACCAAATACGTGTTCAATATATCTTTTACATCTATTGACTTCAGTACAAAGTTCCTTTCTATATTCTATGATTTAAAAAATAAGAGTGGGTTAAAAAAGTAGCAAAAAAAACTGTTTTCACCCTTTTTTACCCCCTATCGGACATAGTTTCAAAAAAGTACCAAACACCTGTCCGCTTATTTTTATAGCTGTTGAAAACGTAATTTTAATTTTGTTTCTATACCTATTACTTTAGGAGATATAACGTTTTCAAATAGGAGATATAACGTTTTCAATTTTAGATAGCTATCAATCAATGTTCAGACTTTATATACTGTAAATGCATTAGGAACTCCTAACAAAATATATGGACCTGTCGTATTACTACATGTTTATATATATAATTCCCCGACAACATTTCAATTGGAACAAGGGGTACTTCTCTCAGACAATGAGCTGCATCCGATTCTATTTTTAGACTCATTGAAAGGGACCTACGTTTTAACGCCGGCTCCGAACGGCAAATGCATTAGTTAGAGAAGTTTTTCATAGCCTAATACTCAATAACCAGTGGCTAGCTGAGTTATGAGGTGAACCTCCGCTTTTTCAAAATTAATTTTTTTCAAGAGGGTCTGACAGGGATTGAACTTGGGACCTCTGGTATGCTAGGCGGATAACTAACCTGCTATACCACGGCGGTTACTACATGTTTATCCTAACTAAATATTAAGCTAAACGAAGAGTATTTAACAGCTTATTTTTGTTAAACTATACCCGGGTATGAGACTCAATTTTGTGCAAAGTAAATACTAGGGAAAGAACTTAAATACTTTTAAATGTTGAACTACTGCAACCGAATTCAGTCCAAATATTTTACGAATTTAGTCAAATAATAAAATAATTGTTTTTTTTATAATTTTCATTGAAAACGTGCATGATCACCAATGGGTGACTATTTTGTATCGATAATTATTTTGTAAAATTTTGTGTTTATTTTTTGTAATGACTAAGAATTTTGATTTCTCACCATTTTAACTGGTTAATTGTAATAATTTGGCACATGAGATTTTTAAAATAGCATTAAGGGTATTCACAGTTTACTATGGATAAAATATTAGAATAGAATAACTGGATCAGTTTTAACTAAACTTTTTATCACCATAAAAAACAAAGTTCCATTTTAGTTTGATAATGGTTAGAAAACTGTGATTACCCCTTATAAACTATTAAAAGTTGTTTATTACCATCAAGTAAATAAAACCAGTCAAATGTGTCAATTTCCGTTATATATTTTTATAATATTCATTATTTATAGACTCACTCGTACTACGATTAGTAAACAGATTCAGTGAAAACGAAAGATAGACAAACAAACATACAGACATTTGGTAAAATAAGTAAGTACTTTGGCTACAAATATAATAATCATAATTAAGTTTTACTACTCGTACAATCAACAACTAATTGTAATTATAAAATGTGTGATAATTTACCGGAGAGCGAAGTTGTTGCTGTTGCATTAATAAATCAAAGAATGAATAGTAAAAGTCAATTAACCTGTGTACCCGGCTATAAATTTTTAGTAGCCGATAATATTATCTATTTATTGAAACGAACATATGATTATGGTAAGAAAGTACATCTGTCGTTTAAAGAGAAATTTTGAAAAATACCATAAGAATCAAATAACAAGTAAGAAAGTATCCTAGTCGGTCAAGCCTGGCTAATTGCCACCGATTACTCGCAACGAGTAGCTCAATAACTCAGGGAATATATATCTGATTCCAACGACAACTCCGACATAATGTCATGTGATCTATTCAATATTTGTGCTAGAGAAAATCTTACGGGATGCAGCAGTTAATACAAGTGGTACAATCTTCAGTAGAAAACATATGCTACTCGCGTATGCCGATGACATTGATATTATGGGGCGCACTTTACGCGAGGTAGCTGCCGCCTTTTCCAATATCGAGAAGGAATCAAACAAAATGGGTCTAGCTGTAAATGAATCAAAAATAAAACTAATGGTTTCTTCAGGCAGACAGACCACTAGAATTGGATCACATGTGTCCGTAGAAAACTATAGCTTCGAAGTTGTAAAAGAATTTGTATACCTTGGTACCGCTGTTAACATCAACAACAATATAAGCTTTGAAATTAAACGTAGAATAATACTTGCCAATAGATGCTATTTTGGCCTAAGCAAACAGCTAAGAAATAAAGTCTCCGTAAGAACTAAAATCACGCTCTATAAAACGCTTATACTACCCGTGTTACTAGGGTTTGCAAAAAACCGTGAAAATGAGAAACCGCGGTTTCGGTTTTAAAACACCCAAAACCGGCCGGTTTCGGTACGGTTTTCGGTTTTTTAAATAAAACTATTTCAGTTTAAATTTGTAGGAAAATTTAGATAACTTCATTAAAACATCCCTGCAGTAAATGCCGTCAGAGAAACAATACTGTTTTGCTATTGACAATGTCTCCAGTACTACTTGCCTATTTTGCCCCATCCAATGTTATCTACTATTGACATTTAACATTTAGAGTTCCTACGAAATCTACCAGTAGACATTACCACTATTTACTTGATCCCAATGTCTCTCCAAATGGAGACATTGGGATCAAATCGGGGCCTATTGATATACATATATGTTGACACATTCGTTGACAATGTCACCAGATATATACTAGAATAGTTGTCTCTATATATTCACTATTTCAGTACTGAACTAAAATTGGGGACATTTGAATTGATGTTACACAAAGTGTTGACATGGAGACACATGACCCCAGTTTTACTACAGGGATATTATAATTTAATACTAAAGTACAGGAAAATAATTAAGGTTTTTTAAATGTGAGGGATTTCTTAAGTAAGTCTTGTTTCTTTTGGAGAAACTGCAGAGCACCTTTAGCGTGAATAGTATTTGCATCCGAGCGACAAATTGCTTCAATAGTAATTTTTACAAATAGCAACGATTTTAAAGAATTTACAATTTCAAAGTCGATAGAATGAAGCAAATCTAAGGTCGACAGCATTTCTAAACTCTCATGAATTCTTTTTTTAGATGCAGAAATCTAAGAGTAAACTTAATTCACGATTATGATGCTTTTAAACGCTTGTTTGTAAAATATTATAACGAGCTGACGAATTTTTTAAATACCGAACAGTTTTTCTTACAGCCTCTATGTTCAAATGTATATGGGCAATCGGTTTTAAATAAGTCAAAGTTTCATCGTCGCCCTCTTCAAAATTGATTTTCAGATACAAGTTTGATATTGGCTGCTGCTCCATCTATAGTACATGCTACGATGTTTGTATTAAGTGAAATATTAAACTCCATGCAAATGTATGATAAGCCAATGTTATTTCTGAATAGTACCAACAAAAAATTATGAAAAATAAATAGCTAAAATCGCGTTTTTTCCTACGGTTTTCGGTTTCGGTTTTAGGGCATAAAAAACCGAGGTTTCGGTTTCGGTTAAAACCGAACTGCAAACCCTACGTGTTACTGTATGGTGCAGAATCATGGGTACTTGCACAGGCAGATGAAGCTATCCTTGGAGTGTTTGAGAGGAAAATCCTACGAAAAATATTTGGACCAGTCTGCGTCAACAATGAGTATCGACATCGAATGAATCATGAGCTGTATGAGTTATGCGCTGACATAGACATAGTAAAACGCATTAAACAACAGCGGCTGCGCTGGCTAGGACATGTTGCTCGAATGGATGTAAATACTCCGGCAAGAAAAGTGTTTGATAATGATCCTGAGGGAACTCGTAGAAGAGGGCGCCCAAAACTTCGATGGAAAGACCAAGTATCGGGTGTTTTTTATTGAGGTATAGAACTTTAAGTTGGCATCACTTTTTTAACTGGCGGCCATTTTGTCAGCTGTTAAGTGATTAATATTTAGTTTGGTTTGCCATTTCATCATGAACAGGTTGACAAAAGAACAACGCTTGCAAATCGTGCAAATTTATTTCGAAAATATGTAATGGTTCAGTTCGCGAAGCTTACCGCAAGCTCCGTCCATTTTATGGTCGACATAATCGTCCATCAGAGCAATTAATTCGGTTAACCATGGATCGTTTTCGCACTACGTTTACTCTATGTGATAATACGCATCCGCAGCGACGTCGAACAGTGCGCACCGAAGAAACAATTGCCGCTGTAGAGCAAAGTGTTGAAGAGGACCCGAATGAATCGATTCGCCACCGTGCACAGCAATTGGAACTTTGTCCATCAACTTTATGGAAGATTTTGCGCAAAGATCTTGGCTTGCGACCTTACAAGATCCAGCTTGTGCAAGAATTAAAGCCGCGAGACCATGCAATGCGTCGTGATTTTGGTGTATGGGCCGAAAATGAGATTGATCTCGATGCTGATTTTCATCGCAAAATTTTGTTCAGTGATGAGGCTCATTTTTGGTTGAATGGCTACGTCAACAAGCAAAATTGCAGCATTTGGAGTGAAGAGAATCCACATGAGACCCTTGAGACGCCATTACATCCACAAAAACTGACTGTTTGGTGTGCTCTATGGGCTGGTGGAGTCATTGGGCCATACTTCTTCCGAAATAATGCTGGAGAGTCAGTTACCATAAATGAAGACCGGTATAGAGCCATGATAACCGACTATTTTGTTCCCCAATTGGATGGCATGAATGTGGATGAGTTGTGGTTCCAACAAGACGACGCTACATGCCACACAGCGCACGTCACAATTGATTTATTGAAGGAAACATTCGATGAGCGCATAATTTCGCGGAATGGACCTGTCAATTGGCCACCAAGATCGTGAGATTTGACACCACTGGATTATTTTCTTTGGGGATATGTGAAGTCGCTCGTCTACACCAACAAACCAGAAACGTTAGGGGACTTGGAAGCCAACATTCGTGGTGTTATTGCCAACATACGGCCCCATATGCTCGAAAAAGTAGTTGAAAATTGGACCTGTAGAATTGGCTTTATTTGAGCCAGCCGCGGCGGCCACATGCCCGAAATCATATTTAAACATTAATGGCATAAAATTATCCTTCCAATAAAGCCAAATTGATGGACATTAAAACGATTTTCTTGTGTTTTATTTCAATTCGAAGTTCTATACCTCTAAAAAAAACACCCATTAGAAGAATATCTTTCAAAACTTGGCAAAAGAAATTGGAGAATATGCGCACAAGATAGAAGCGCATGAAATTCTAAAATATGCTCGGCCTTTGACCTAAACTGGTTGTTACAATAGGCCATTTAAGTAAGTAAGTACACATCTCCAAAAAATTTTATTAATTTTCTGGTAAACGTCAACTAATCCACTATCCTCCAAGAGGCACTTATATATCGAATTTATTAGCATCCAATATCCCTTCAACAACCCTTGAGATGTGGAGTTATTACAATTTCAATTTCGTTAAGCAAAACAACTCAATCACAATTTTCCTCACTAAAATCCATCCATTCAGACAATCATTGAAAATGTCATATGACAGTTAAGGAAAATGAATGGAAACTTCAATAATAACAACAACAACATCGAAAATAAATAAAGAAATCATTCGTTATTTTTGGGGATTTCCGTTTCCTGAATCCGGTGTCATTTGTCTGACGATATCACAAGTGAAACTGTAGCAACAAATTTTAGAAATTGAAAGGGAAAATCTTTGCTGCTACTGCTGATGTTGTTGCTGTTGTTGTTGCTGCTGTTGTTGTGTCATTAGCATTGATTAATTTTTGTTTGGAATAAATAATTTTATTTCCTTTTGTTATCCTCTTGTTGAAGTCCTTGTTCTCTTCATTTTCGTTTTAACATATAAAAACAATCAATCTTCAAAAATTAAACTAAAATTATTCCACCCATTTAAAGAAAAATTAAAAGATGTGATATGGGATATTAGAGGAAAAATTTATTTTGGATAATTAAAGCAAACATTTTAAAGGGAAACTTTCAAAGTTTTGCTGTCTTTAAGAAAGGTCGTTACTATAATGTCAAGGGTGGCGGTTTAATAAGGACAAATTAAAAGTATTTTTAAAGATTTTAAAGGTCATTATTGAGACTTTTTTTAAAGAAGTTCTTATAATTTATCATTTTATATTTAGCCTTAAAAAATAAAAGAAAATTAAAAAAGCGGAAATTGGTATCAATAAATACTTCCTAAATGTCTTCATTAACGATGACACATGTATTTCAACAACTCCGTTTTTTTTTTGTGTGTGTGTAATAATCCTCCACCTCAGCCGCTCGTGCAGAAATAAATTATACAAAAATTCATAATTCCAGGTGCCGCCATGGCAAATGGTAGTTTGTGGCGCGCCACAAACTACCATTTGCTCTCAACTTTCCAGGGGTAAAAAAGTGTTTTATTTAAAAACCTATAAATAAAGTTATTCATTTTGCAAATAAATAAATAGATGGTCTGTTCCGACAGTCAAACAAATAAATGGTTATTTATGAATTTATAATAAAATTCATAAATATCAACAAAAAGTTGACAGAAAGACAGACATACAGACAAAGCGATGGATTGACTGATGATGTAAATTCCTATGATAAAATGTTTTTGCTTCGATGTTGAAAAGTGATAAATTTAAATTGTCATAAATAAATATTTTCTGATGAATTGTAAATTATTAAATGGCAAAGAAGTAAAATGTAAAACAAATTTAACATTTTAGTTCAAATTCAACTAATAAAGACATTTTGCCAAAGAAAAAGGAAATAAATTAAGAAAGCGAGGGTTTATCGATAAGATAACTTTTTTAGAGCAAAATTTGTGCGCTAAAAATTTTTCTTAAACTATTGCTAATAAAAACACAGATCAACAGGCAAAATTATATTTCAGTTAAACATTTTTTATGTGTTATGGGCTTGTTAATACAAAAACACCGGAAACTACAAAAAAGAAAATTCTAAAAGTTAAAATTTTTGAAGAGGTTGTCGTAAAATATCGCAACAAATTTTATTGAAAAATACATCAATGCATTACGAACAAAATTACCCTTAAGTCGAGCTAATACAAGATTTTCTGCGATCAGCGGTTGTAGAGTTATTTACATTGTAATAACAAAAAAATATTTTTTTTTGCAAAATCGAAAATTGTTTATTTATAAAAAATTGAAAATTTCAAAAGCTATTATTCGACAATCGTAAAACTATGAATATTATAAATAACTAGCTGATTTTACCCGGCGTTGCCCGGGTTGGTAGTTAAAGTTTTTAACTTACAGTAATAAGTTAAAAACTTTAACTACTTTTACTTTAACACTTTTAACAATTATGAAATATTTTTATTATTTTTTTAATTGAATCCTTTATTAATGTATTTGCATATTTGGTAAATATGGTAATTTTTTCTTATTGTATAATCCTAACTTGAACTAAAAAAAAAACATTTAGAAAGAAAAATGTCTTCATTGGTCCAGCCATTCTCAAGATATACAATTTTAAAGAAAAGGGGAATTGTATCCCCATTTTCCAATTTCCAGGTCCCCTTTGGTCCATTTCCAAAAAATTCAAAAACTATATTTAATTGGGTTAAATCGTTTTCTTCTTATCATCCATATTTGTCATTTTTAATATTAGACCACCGGTCACACACATACAATCAAAGTTTTTGAAAAATCGGTCATCCATATTTGTCATTTTTAATATATGACTCATATGACAGGGGTCACGCCCATTTGAGATTTCCAAAAAAAATGTAGCCTGCACTTTACCCACCGGTAACTCAATTTATACTGTAAAAATTAAATGGTCGGCTTGGCTCGATCATCCATATTTGTTATTTATAATATTTTACTCATATGGGAGGGGTCACGCCCATTTGAGATTTCCAAAAAAAATGTAGCCTGCACTTTACCCACCGGTAACTCAATTTATACTGTAAAAATTAAATGGTCGGCTTGGCTCGATCATCCATATTTGTTATTTATAATATTTTACTCATATGGGAGGGGTCACGCCCATTTGAGATTTCCAAAAAAAATGTAGCCTGCACTTTACCCACCGGTAACTCAATTTATACTGTAAAAATTAAATGGTCGGCTTGGCTCGATCATCCATATTTGTTATTTATAATATTTTACTCATATGGGAGGGGTTACGCCCACTTGAGATTTAAAAAAACCGCCAGTCACACCTTAACATACTGTCAAAATTTCAGAAAAATCGGTCCTCAGGGTCTTCCATGTTTGTCATTTTTAATATTTGACTTATATGGGAGGGGTCACGCCCACTTAAGATTTAAAAAAAAATTTAGTCTATTGTAAAACCTTAATATACTGACAAAATTTTAGAAAAATCGGTCCGCTCGGTTATTTATATTTGTCATTTTTAATATATGAGTTATATGGGAGGTGCACCGCCCACTTGAGATTTAAAAAAAAACCTTGCCGATTTTAACCAATGGTAACACCTTAAAAATTTCAGAAAACTGTCAAAATTTCAGACAAATCGGGGCTCTCGATAGCCTATATTTGTCATTTTTAATATATGAGTTATATGGGAGGGGTCACGCCCACTTGAGATTTCGAAAAAAAAAATTTAGCCTATAGTCACAACCAGCCACACCATACTACACTGTCAAAATTTCAGAAAAATCGGTCCGCTAGTTTCGGAGATCCTTCCCAATAAACAACATATAAACAGACGCGGACCTTTTTTTTAAAGATATAGAAGATAGAAGATAAAAGAAGAAGATAGAAGATAAAAGAAGAAGATAGAAGATAAAAGAAGAAGATAGAAGATTAAATTCTTATACTATGAAAATCCATCGGCTACTGGTGACTTTATTAAGAAAACACTTGAAAATAGCTAATTTTAGCGAAAAAATATTGTCATAGTATAAAACCTATTCCATTAAAAAGTAACAATAAATGCCACAATTTTTAAGATACTTCCATGAGACATACTTGCTTAAATGGCATATACATACTTACAACCTATTAAGGTCAAAGGCCGATCATATTTCAGAGAGAAAAGTTGAAAACATAGCCAAAGCAATTGCTGCTGTTTCATGCCTTTTACTATATAAAAGTCAGCGTATAGCTTATGCACCTCATTCTTTCGATGTCCATTGTTACTTTACCTACTACCGGTTAAGTTCAGAGGCAGAGCAAATTTTAAAATTTCATACGCTTCGATCTTTTGCTCACATTCTCCAATTTCGTACTCCCAGCTTTGAAAGATTGTTCTCTACTTGGTCTTTCCATAGAATTTCCGAACGTCCCATTTTACGGATCGTTTTCGAATACTTTTTATGCTGGAGTATTATCATCCATTCACACAACATGTCCCAGCTAACGCAACCGCTGTTGTTTAATACGTTTTACTATGTCGATGTCAGCGTTGATGCAGACTTGTCCAAAGATTTTTCGTAGAATCTTTTTCTCAAAAACTGCAAGAATAGCTTCATCTGCCTATGCAACACGGGTAGTAAAGGTTGGTTAAATTGTAAGGGCCGATGTTGAATGTGAACCACATCTAAACGCCTAGTTTTTTTCCGAATTTTATTTGACATTTCTCTATTTCAGACTTACTCAATTTGAACCATGGAGAGATACACAATCCAACAACGTGTTAAAGTTATCCAGACTTATTATGAAAATGGGCGTTCAAATCAAAATGCATATCGTGCACTTCGTGATTTTTTTGGTCAATTTGATCGTCCAAATGTGCGTACAATCGCAAAAATCGTTGAAAAATTCGAGCAAACCGGATCTGTAGAAGATGTGAGAACACCAGTGCGTGCTCGTACAGCTCGTACTGCAGAAAATATTGCTGCTGTTCGCGATAGTGTGGCTGAAGAGCCGTCCACCTCAACTCGTCGTCGTGCCCAGCAATTGCACCTCTCACGCTTGTCGTTGATGAACATTATTTATGCATAAAGACTTGCATTTATACGCTTACAAGGTGCAATTGGCTCAAGAACTAAAGCCTCTTGACCATTCCAAACGTCGTGAATGGGCAGAATGGTGGCAAGAAATGGCAACAGTGGATGATCAATTTTCAAAGAAAATCATCTTCAGTGATGAGGCACATTTTCACCTCAGTGGATTCGTCAATAAACAGAATTGCCGCATTTGGGCGAATGAGAATCCAAGAGTGATTGCCGAAAAACCAATGCACCCACAAAGAGTGACTGCTTGGTGCGGTTTATGGGCTGGCGGCATCATCGGGCCGTATTTTTTCCAAAACGAGGCCGGCCAGGCAGTTACTGTGAATGGTGTTCGCTATCGTGAGATGATAACGAACTTTTTATAGCCCGAATTGGAAGATATGGATGTGGACGACATGTGGTTTCAGCAGGACGGTGCCACTTGCCACACAGCTAACGAAACAATGGCTCTTTTGCGCAACAAATTCAATGACCGTGTTATCTCACGTAATGGCGATGTCAATTGGCCGCCAAGATCATGTGATTTGACACCGTTGGACTTTTTTCTTTGGGGTTTTTTGAAAGAAAAGGTGTACGTCGATAAGTCAGCAACAATTAAAGAGCTAAAGGATGAGATAATTCGGCACATTAACGGCATAGAACCTCCATTATGCCTCAGGGTCATCGAAAATTTGGACCATCGGATGGAGGTGTGTCGCCGTGGTCGCGGCGCCCCTTTGGCCGATATTTTGTTCCATACATAATTGAGTAATACCAATATATCATAATAAAATAAAATTATAATAATTTCCTAAATAGTTTGTGCTTTATTCAAAATCAACATCGGCCCTTGAAATTTAACCACCCGATATTAGCGTTTTGTAGAGCGTTGACGGACTGACTGATTAAACATTTTTTCTTAGAATTATACTCTCAAAACTTCAATCTGCTTCTTAAAAGTGCCTATGATTCAGCACCATATAACAACGCGGGACGTATAAGCGTTTTTGGAATCATGATTTTATTTCTAACAGAGAGAGATTTATTTCTCATGCCAAAATAGCATCTGTTGACAAATATGATTCTACATTAGATTTCGAAACTTATGTCGTTATTTATGTTAATAAACAAATTCTTTTACAACATCGAAGCTATAGTTCTCAAATATCACATGCAGTCCAATTGAATCATTGACAACTAGACCGATTTTATTAGATTCGTTTTCGACACTTGAAAAGGTGTTAGCCACCTTGCGCGATGTGCGTCCCATGATATCAATGTCATCGCTAGCAGGTGTTTTCTGTTGATAATTGTATTAAATAACTGCAGCATGGCCATAATTTTCACAAACAGTTTTATCTCCTTTTTTGTGCACTGGGCAAAGAACACTGAGACTCCAATCATGGGCCATACGTTCTTCTCTCTATATGGTTTTTAAAACCTGGAACATATTCCTTATCAACTCATCACTTCCCGCCTTAAGAAGCTCTACTGGCAAATCATCGGCACCTGCAGCTTTGTTATTTTTCAGTCGACTTATTGCAATTCTCACTTCATTCTGGTTTGGTTTTAGACATATTATGACGTCATCATAGATTTCTTCAGGCTGTCATATTGATTGCTTAAATTTGATATCAACAATTTTCAAAAGTGCTCCTTCCATAGTTTTAGTACACTTTCTGTATCTGTCACCAGATTTCCTTGATCGTTAGACTGGAAATAATACAATTAGAAAAACCCTCCTTTTTTGTTAAACTGTTTGGTAAAATTGAAGTTCTTTATTTTTCGAGATCTTCCTAAAGTTCGACGCGTAGGCTGCAGTTTTCTCAGCAGTGGCATTTCGGCACTCCTCGTCATACCAAGAGTTTTTAGGAAGAGAGTTTTGGATCCCTAGTACAAATTAGGCTTAGCTAGAAGTTTACTGGGGAGAACGTGAAAACCAGATTTCATATTATTTTGCTAACTATAAATTCGCACCCAATTGCATACTTACTCTCGTGACTCTAATACAGGTCACCTTTTAGTGCACTGGCGTCGCCGTCGCCATTCCATAACAGTTTTTGGACAGCAGTCACATCACATTTGTATTTATCAAGAATATCCATCATCCAGAGCAGCTCTACTGTAAAGAGTTCGAATGTTTCAAGTGCTGATCTATATAAGAACAAGAGACTTCCTGAAGGTTGCCTCGTTCATTTGAAATATTTGATCGAGAGACATTCCGAACAATTTGATATCCAGTCGAAGTAATTCTAAATATAACAACAAAAGACTACAATCACCTGAAATATTTTTAGCTAGTGGTCACATTGGTCTAAAGGTCTTTGCAGATATTGTAGAAGGTAGCCTGAAAATGTCGTTCATCGCCTCCCCTAATATTATATCGGTATATCGGTTCGGTATATTTTCAAGTCCAAATAGAGATGCCAAGTACACCCTCGCCTTGTTTTAAAAGGAAGATGAAACTTCTCCCAGGAACAAGTAGAATATTAACTAAAAAACTATGTCTTCGGTGTCGGATATTACTCCTATCTTTAACATTGCTGGCTGGTTTCGGGGCCTTATCAAACTTATTGCCTTCGTTAATGAATGGTTGGGTTATGGTTGATAACTATCGTAGTATTCTGAGGATAGTGGGAAAGGTATGGCCTGGGGCAGATCTAGATGTTTCGACAAGGACTTGACGAAAAGGCCTATAAAATACAAGCCTCCCGTCACTTTATGATAAACTGCAACGTTGAAGACAAAGCAAAGCTTATAGTAGCGTCTCGTTTTTTGAGATAATGATATTCCTTTCATTATCTCAAAACTAAACAAGAGGCTTTGTGATAAGCAGCCTTTTTGCAGAACCAGTTATTGGGTTCTTGAACAAAAATTATCACTCTGAACTTTACACTATTCTCTCTAAAGGAGTTTGAAGTAAAGATCGTAGCATAACGGCATGATGTAGCTTTAGAGACCCCGTGTAGAGGACCATCCTCATTTTCGTGAATTGAGCCAAAGAAAACTGAATTAGTTTTCTGCTTGCCAACAGGTACAAAATTCTACCAGTCTTTATATTCTCGTGTTACGCATCTTCTCCACGAGGTCTTCTTGGTACTCGATGCCTTTGAGGGTTCCATTTTACGCCATTGACAATCCACGTCCATTTGCGTTTTTTGATTTCTTCTTGCACTGGTCTGTTATCTATGATGTTAAGCAGACTCGGGGTTCGCAGAGGTGTTGCAACGTCTGTTCCATTTAGCATTAGTTCAATATTATGTTGTTTTAATAGCTTTCCCATTTTCCGAAAGCCGATTCAATTTTCTTTAAATGTCATCAAAGTGATGGACTGTAGAAGTGTTAAGTCCACTGTATACCACATGGGGCTTCAACATTTGTTTTTGACAAGGCAACTTAAATCCCTCTAGAGTTCGCGAGTGATCTTGTCGGAAATTTCTTACAATGACACCTTCCTACAACAAGGCGGGCATTCTAACTATAAAGCAGACATTGTGAATAACTGGTATGAATGTGTCTGTAAGTGATGACCGACAACTCCTAAAGTATGTCAGGTATATCGTCAGGACCTACGTTTCCTCGTTAAGTTTCAAGTGCTAAATAAATTTCATCACGTGTTGGCGAAATTATAGATATATCTCGTAGTTGCTTCCGTCTTAAGGAGGTTAATGTGATATCATTAGTACATACATACATACATAATTCCCACGACATTATAATTGGAACAATGGCTACTCTTATCAGACTATGAGCTGCATCCGATTCTATTTTTAGACTCATAAAAAGTGACCTACGTTTTAACTCCGGCTTCGAGCGGCAAATGCATTAGTTAGAGAAGTCTTCCATAGCCGAATATTCAATAACCAGTTTGAAAATTTATTTTTTAAAGTGGGTCTGGCCAGGGATCGAACTTGGGACCCCTGGTATGCTAGACGGATGACTGACCTACTATACCACGGCTGTTCATTAGTAGCTTTGGTAAATGGACGAACGAATCTTTTACACAAACGACTCTTGTCTTAATAATCAGATAGACTTCGGGTGTGCAGCAAAACACAAAAGTTTAATATAGCGTGTAATCCAAAATTCTAACATTTAAGGTAGTACAAGCTTTTAAAGTTGATTCGGTTGCTTCTACGGGGGGTCTAGTGAAATGCTGCTATGGTATCGCAATGGACTTTGCAAGTAACATTTTTGCAATTACACTGCTCTGCAGCCAAATCCTCCTTTTAATAAAACTATGTGGACTACATGGATTTTTATGCGCTAAACTCAGATCCGTTGTCTTATGGAAAAAACATCAGATCTGGATTCTTTTTAATGGGCGTGGCAAATTTTTCCCCTTAAATTAGTCAGGTACGGAGACCTATTTCGTCCTAACTCGAGAAGACTCATCCGATTTTCAAAATTAAAACACTTGAAGATGCATAACAAAATTGCATTTATTTTAGAGTAATATAATTTTTCTGTATCTTTTATCGTTTTGGAGTTATTTAGAAATTAATGGAGAAAAATTTTTTTTTTCGTGCGAAATTCGTAATTTTTTCAGGTTAAAAATGTAATTAAAAAAAAAGATAAAGTAAAATTTTAACATTTTAAACATTTTTCTAAGAGCTACATATCTTAAGAATAAAATAAGCTATAAACCATAAAAATCGGTTTAAGAATGTGAATTTTATTACCAATTTTTTCTCCATTAATTTCTAAATAACTCCAAAACGATAAGAGATAATTCTAATTTTGAAAATCGGATGAGTCGTTCTCGAGTTAGGATGAAATAGGTCTCCGTACCTGACTAATTTAAGGGGAAAAATTTGCCACGCTCATAAAAAAAAATCCAGATCTGATGGAAAAAAACCGACAACGGATCTGACTTTAGCGCATCAAGGTCCATATAGTCCGCATAGTTTTATTAAAAGGAAAGACAAAAAATGAATTTTTGCAGAGCAGTGTTATTAATTATTTATTGAGTCATTATATTCTCATTAATAAACAAAGTTTGTTGTAAAATTTGGCCAGAGATCATTTTTTCCTTTCCTCACTCTTTTGATAATTGCAATCGCCTAGTGATAATTGTATGGACTCATTTTGACAACAATAAATCGATTTATTTCCCCATTACCTGCCTCAACTTATTCCATTACATTTTAATGATTTTGGGTTGTGATAAACGACCGCAAGATTGAATTCAATGTTTGTGATCCAGTTAGTAAATCAAATATTGCAAGAGGTTAAAAGTTGCATACATTTAATATCACTAACAATCGAACGTTTATGATGATGATGCTAATATTAAGGGTTGCCAAGTATATTAAGATATATTATGAAATGGGATAATTTGGGTAATATAATGATATAATTTTGAGATGTATCATGATCTTAAAAATTTGAAAACATCGGGGCCTACTAAATGTTTTACTTAGGATGGAAATATAAGGACAATAGGAGATAGTTTTGTAAAAGTGATAAGGACAAGAGGAGATAGTTTTGTAAAAGTGATAAGAAACCAAAAAATCTCTGTTAGTCTAGAAATGTGGCTATGGTCAAAAATTTCATAATGAAATCTTAAAATGGATTTTAGGCTCCATATTCCACATTTTTGAGATCGTTCCAAACAATTTATTTCTCGCCCTGAATTCCTTCCCATTTTCCCGGTTTGATCTCATTAAAACTTTTTGGGCCACCTTGATGTTAAATCATTTAAATTCTTAAATTGTTTTGTGGTCTTGAGAAGACAGTTAATGGACTAGTAGTAGCAACTGCATTCTTAAATGACCACCACCATTAGCAAACCGCAGCAAAGAGTGAAGCAATCAACAAGATCAGCCAAGCGCGTAACTGAAAAATTCACATAAGATCAGATCGAAAGAGAACAACAACAACAAAATGATCAACAATTTAAACAAGCGAATTGTAAATTTACAACAAGAATAACAAAAGTGGCTATAAACAGCGGATGCTGTTAACAAAAATCTTGAGCAATAACAGTTTCTTTTTGTTGTCGTTGTTGCTGCTGTTGCTGCTGTTATGTTAAAGATGTTTTAACAGATGTAGATTTGTTGTTGATACAATGATCAACAATAGCGATCATGATATTGTTGCTGATAATGATGTTGTTGCTGCTGGAGATAATTCAAATTCTTCAGCTGACTACGACGATGATGATGTGAACTATAGCGAAGACACAGTGGAACAATTTGAAAACGCTATATGGAAGAAAATTTAGGGATTTAGGTTATAAATAAGGTATGACCAAATGTGGACCGTTTGTCCAAAAAATGTGTGATATTTTTAAATTTATAAAGTTTTCTTTAGTCCTAATGCAGTTCCATCATTTCCAGGCAATGGAGATGATATCAGATGACTCCATTTCGTGAAACAAATGGAATATTATCAAAAATACAACTTTTTCATAGAGATGGAGGGTACGCCTTTCATCTGTCAGAATGCAGTTTAATAACCGGCGCCCCCTGGTACATCCGAAATAATAATGTCCATAGAGATTTAAATGTCCCCCTTGTCCAAGAAGAGATTAGAAGGTTCTGTGCAAAATTGTATTTCTAAGCTGCATGATCACCCAAATAATCTTGCAAGGCAGCTTTTGCTACTTGAAGGTCACCAACGATTAAGAAGGATGGATACCTTGGACCTTGCCACTCACTAATTTTCTTTTAATTCGAATAAATTTTAAATAGAATTGCACTGGCAATTTCTATATAATTTTATGTTAGAATAAGATTTGATTACTTATTGTTATTTTCTTTTCAGAAAGATTCAATAATAAAATACAAGCATATACAAAAAAAAGAATGCAGTTTCCAAACACATTGCCTTCGTTTATAAGGCAATCAGACTTATAACAATAGTCGAATCAAAGACTCTATCTTCTGTTATCCATGACTCCCAGAGGAGCATAGTATTCTCAAGTCCTCAAGGGTAGAATTGGTTTCATTCATCAGAATGTTCTCGTATAGACTAAGCACCTCTAAAATCCTAGAGCCAGTTGCCGTAGCAAGGGGATTTCTCCCATGATTACCCCTTGGAGTAGTACATTCTTTAATGTTGTTTCTTTCCATGCTTTAAACATCATAAGTGTTAAGTCGATGGATGATGAGTCCAAGAACACAAGCCACGTTTGTATAGCGAACCGCTCGATCCGAGACAGACGCCCGCTTTCTGCCGCAACTAACATGTACATATGCTACAATTTTGTACTTTACCAAGTACAATTATTTTAGACTCTTAGACCAAATACTTTGGAGTATTTCTTAGATAACTTCCTCTCATATAAGCCCTGGCCTAGAATCGCACACGGTTAGATTAGGAATTCGACACAGGTCTTACCTGGTAGCTAGAGATGTCAGGCAACAGCTGGATCCCATTACATATATATTGTTTTAGATAGGGACTTTACGGCTGCTCCGCTGTCGATACAAAACTAATACCACAGAATATACAAAAGTCATGTTATATCCGATATGTGTTTGTTATTTCGGTCTGAACAATACTGATCAGGAAGCTTGAAAGAATTTTGCTTTCCTAAAATGGACATGAGGCTCCATTGGGAGTCAAGGATAACAGGAGAAGATGATGGACATGAAGGGGACCAATGAACCATATCCATAACAATATATTAAAGCCTAGAAGTATTTGGACCTCCAAAGATGATTTATTTCCTAGCTGAATTTAAAATATTAAGCCATTTTCTCACAGATGATCTGAGAACTTATCTGTATAACATTGATTTGCACTGAGTGCAGTCCACCAGTCAAAGAGTATTTGCAGGGGGAATGCCCTACATATTGTTAAGTTTTTCCTTTAAAAACGTGGAAGGAATTCTTTTTGCAAACAACCGAAAACAAAATTAAAACACTTTATATCGTTTCTACAAAGTTATATTTTTTATTAACTTTAGAGTTAATCACTTAAACATACTTCACAAAATCGTTTTTCAAATATTCTTAGTCTCACTGTTCTCTTATACGCGTCTCAATTAAAAGAGAAGAGAGTTTCTAGCATTTTGATATACCTCTGTGGAAGCAAGGGCTTGGTTGGTCACATCAAGTAGATCTTCATTTCTTATGCTACCATATATTAAGGATTTGCCTTAAACATTTGTTTGAAAAAATTTGTAGTCGTTTATCGATGGCATTTGTGCGTTTACATGTTTCTCAGCCGTAATACATTTTAAACGCAATGAATATGATCCGTTTTTGAAGCAAATCATAACTTTAGTTCAAAAATGGAACGTCAATCAAAAACGATCACAGTTCAAGCACGATGAAGCGCCACAAATCACTTCAATGGCTGATATTCGCCAAAAGAATTGAAAGGGTGTGGTATATTTTGAACTGCTTCCAAACGTTACAAAACGATTAATTCGAATGTCTAATGTGAACAGCTGGACAAATTGAATACAGTCGCAAACAGAAGCGGTCAGAATAAGTCAATCGTAAAGGTGTCATATTCCACTATGACAACGCTAGACCTCACACATCTTTGGTCACTGAAGTTCTGATGCATACACCATATAGCCCTGACTTTGCACCATCAGAATTCCATTTTCTTTGGTCTTTACAAAACTCCTTAAATAGTTAAACTTTTGATAATTTAGAGGCTATAAAATAGCACTTGATTTAGTTTTTTGCAGATATAGGCCAGAAGTTCTATGAGCGTGGAATAGTAATGTTTCCATAAAGATGGCCAAATGTCAACCAACAAAATGGATATTGTATATATGATTGAAGTTTATTTTAAAATTAAAAAAAAAAAATGACAATAGATGCTTGAAATACCCAATATGGCGTTTCCAGGCTCCATGAGAGTTTAAAATGATCCTGGGATATTTGACATGGTCACTAAACACAAGTTTAACATCGCCTAATTTAGGGAGATAGAAAATTGGTATAAAATTTGAAGTAAGATTGAACCGCCGTGGAATAGCAGGTTAGTCATCCGCCTAGCATACTAGAGGACCTAAGTTCGATCCCCGGCCAGACCCACTTAAAAAAATAAATTAAAAAAAAATGTGGTTCACCTCATAACTCAGCTCGCCACTGGTTATTGAGTATTAGGCTATGAAAAACTTCTCTAACTAATGCATTTGCCGTTCGGAGCCGGCGTTAAAACGTAGGTCCCTTTCAATGAGTCTAAAAATAGAATCGGATGCAGCTCATTGTCTGAGAGAAGTACCCCTTGTTCCAATTGGAATGTTGTCGGGGAATTATATATATATATATACTTGGAAGTTATCAAATTTGTACCATTTTCAGATCACAGAAATTAGATCTTTATATATATTTAGTCCTGTAAATCTTGGTATAAAATGGGGCCTTAACACAACATCAAGACTTACTTACATCTGAGATTATTTGTGTCCATTTTTTTTGCTACAAACTCACTGTGATCTCCCGTATTCGATTGTGATCAATTGTAAAAATTGCAAATTTTTCATTCAAGAATCTTTCTTGTCCATTTTCATTGTTCATTTAAGTTGCCCTGCAATATATTGATCACGATTAGTTGCTGTTGATCTTTGCAGTTGCTGGCTGAACCACATCACTTTGAAGAATCGTTTATGTAAATTCAGTCCTAATAGCCATCATTAGGATCACAAATATGACTAAAGGAATACATTCAGAAAAATTACTCTTCTTAATGCGTAAATTAACGAAGTGATCTTCAACTCTTTTTATACCGTTCAAGGGTATGGAAAGGGTATTATAAGGTATGGAAAGGGTATTATAAGTTTGTGCTGATGTATGTAACGCATTGAAATATTTATCTTAGACCCACCTTTTAGTATACCAATAGGCTTAGAATCACTTTCTGAGTCGATTTAGCGATGTCCGTCCGTCTGGCTGGCTGGACCCCCATGTAAACCTTGTAATCAAACTACAGGTCGCAATTCTAAAGAAAATTTGAGGAAATTTGGCACAGATCATTTTTTTAATAATGGGACCATGGCCATTGAAATTCGCCAAAATCGGTCCATTATTTATGGTACCTCCCATAGGTCCCACTTCCCGGAATTGATATATTGGCCACAAAAATCAAAACTTTTTCATGGAATTTAAAACAAATACTGCTTATGTAAACTTAAATCACTGTACCGAATTTCGTTGAAATCGGTCCACATTTGACCGTAGCTCCCATACAAGCTCTTTTCTCAAAACGCACTAAATGAGACAAAATTCACTAAAACGCTCGTAAATAATGAGAGTTTTATGTTTATTTTTTGCATACATAATTTTTGTAACAACTGTAATCAATTTGCCAAATTTCGAGATAATCGGTCCACATTTGACCCTAGCTCTCATATAAGTCTAAATGACGGAAACAACTTAAATATATAAGTTTTGAGAATATGTTTGTATGATGGCAAAATTTAGCAAATATTTGTCTTTATACAGGAAAAAGAACACCTTTGTCCTTAGTGGTGAAGGGTATCGTATGGTCGGGCTTGACCGACTATAGCACTTTTAACTTTACTTGTTAATATTGTGACTCAGAACTCGATCACGAAGTCACATAGTGTAGCCTTAACAACCTAATATACATATATGCAATATATTTCTTTAAGTGTATGTTATAAAGTACATTGTTGTAGTTCGTATGTTACGATTTAACTACCAAGTGCTACAGCAATCAAGGTCGCTGCACAAATTTGTATTTAAATCACTTCAAAGACGAATGAGAATGATCATTCCTTTATTTTTTCATTTATATCATTTGGCATTATTTTGCTCTATATTTGCTTTAGTTTATTTTAGTTCTTAACAATTTTTGCATAAAATTGGTCATTTTAGTGGATTAAAGTTGACAATCGACTGTTAAAGACACAGGAAATTGATTTTAGTGGTTGCTTGGTGGGTACATACGATCAACAACATGTTTCGATCAACTTGTAAAGCAAATTTACAAAACTAAACATTTACTAACTAACAGATACAAGATACAACAAACAATTATTGAAGTACCAGTACATGATCAATATTGAATATTTCTTTCAATTGCTTTAGCAATAGCCGGTTAATAGCATACACGGCCTCAGAGCCCAGCTCTCATTAGAATACCACTTGTAGCACTGATTTGTTAATTACACTCTCGATCTTTTTCTATTTCGTTAGGAAAATTTAAATTTAATTAAAGTAGCCCAAGAAATTGTGGCTGTTTTAAAAGTCTTAGCTGTTTGTCTACTCAACTTCCTTTTTGGATAAAAATAGCGGATAAATGTCAGACGGACGTTAAATAAATGTCTCGATTAAAGTCACAACAACTGTATTTTAGATTTCTTAATGAAACTAGTGCTAATTTTAAAACTGGTGTTAATATCTAAATATTTTTATTACAGTAAGCCACAAAAATATGTTTACCCATACTCTTAGTCTAGACTAAATCATTCATCATTTTCGTTAAAAATAGTTTTCTATAGAAAAATTTTTGTTAAAAATATTTTTCTATAGAAAAATTTTTGTTAAAAATATTTTTCTATAGAAAAATTTTTGTTAAAAATATTTTTCTATAGAAAAATTTTTGTTAAAAATATTTTTCTATAGAAAAATTTTTGTTAAAAATATTTTTCTATAGAAAAATTTTTGTTAAAAATATTTTTCTATAGAAAAATTTTTGTTTAAAATATTTTTCTATAGAAAAATTTTTGTTAAAAATATTTTTCTATAGAAAAATTTTTGTTAAAAATATTTTTCTATAGAAAAATTTTTGTTAAAAATATTTTTCTATAGAAAAATTTTTGTTAAAAATATTTTTCTATAGAAAAATTTTTGTTAAAAATATTTTTCTATAGAAAAATTTTTGTTAAAAATATTTTTCTATAGAAAAATTTTTGTTAAAAATATTTTTCTATAGACAAATTTTTGTTAAAAATATTTTTCTATAGAAAAATTTTTGTTAAAAATATTTTTCTATAGAAAAATTTTTGTTAAAAATATTTTTCTATAGAAAAATTTTTGTTAAAAATATTTTTCTATAGAAAAATTTTTGTTAAAAATATTTTTCTATAGAAAAATTTTTGTTAAAAATATTTTTCTATAGAAAAATATTTGTTAAAAATATTTTTCTATAGAAAACTTTTTGTTAAAAATATTTTTCTATAGAAAAATTTTTGTTAAAAATATTTTTCTATAGAAAAATTTTTGTTAAAAATATTTTTCTATAGAAAAATTTTTGTTATAAATATTTTTCTATAGAAAAATTTTTGTTAAAAATATTTTTCTATAGAAAAATTTTTGTTAAAAATATTTTTCTATAGAAAAATTTTTGTTAAAAATATTTTTCTATAGAAAAATTTTTGTTAAAAATATTTTTCTATAGAAAAATTTTTGTTAAAAATATTTTTCTATCGAAAAATTTTTGTTAAAAATATTTTTCTATCGAAAAATTTTTGTTAGAAATATTTTTCTATAGAAAAATTTTTGTTAGAAATATTTTTCTATAGAAAAATTTTTGTTAAAAATATTTTTCTGTAGAAAAATTTTTGCTAAAAATAGTTTTCCATAGAAAAATTTTTGTTAGAAATATTTTTCTATAGAAAAATTTTTGTTAAAAATATTTTTCTATAGAAAAATTTTTGTTAAAAATATTTTTCTATAGAAAAATTTTTGTTAAAAATATTTTTCTATAGAAAAATTTTTGTTAAAAATATTTTTCTATAGAAAAATTTTTGTTTAAAATATTTTTCTATAGAAAAATTTTTGTTAAAAATATTTTTCTATAGAAAAATTTTTGTTAAAAATATTTTTCTATAGAAAAATTTTTGTTAAAAATATTTTTCTATAGAAAAATTTTTGTTAAAAATATTTTTCTATAGAAAAATTTTTGTTAAAAATATTTTTCTATAGAAAAATTTTTGTTAAAAATATTTTTCTATAGAAAAATTTTTGTTAAAAATATTTTTCTATAGAAAAATTTTTGTTAAAAATATTTTTCTATAGAAAAATTTTTGTTAAAAATATTTTTCTATAGAAAAATTTTTGTTAAAAATATTTTTCTATAGAAAAATATTTGTTAAAAATATTTTTCTATAGAAAACTTTTTGTTAAAAATATTTTTCTATAGAAAAATTTTTGTTAAAAATATTTTTCTATAGAAAAATTTTTGTTAAAAATATTTTTCTATAGAAAAATTTTTGTTATAAATATTTTTCTATAGAAAAATTTTTGTTAAAAATATTTTTCTATAGAAAAATTTTTGTTAAAAATATTTTTCTATAGAAAAATTTTTGTTAAAAATATTTTTCTATAGAAAAATTTTTGTTAAAAATATTTTTCTATAGAAAAATTTTTGTTAAAAATATTTTTCTATCGAAAAATTTTTGTTAGAAATATTTTTCTATAGAAAAATTTTTGTTAGAAATATTTTTCTATAGAAAAATTTTTGTTAAAAATATTTTTCTGTAGAAAAATTTTTGCTAAAAATAGTTTTCCATAGAAAAATTTTTGTTAAAAATATTTTTCTATAGAAAAATTTTTGTTAAAAATATTTTTCTATAGAAAAATTTTTGTTAAAAATATTTTTCTATAGAAAAATTTTTGTAAAAATTTTTTTCTATAGAAAAATTTTTGTTAAAAATATTTTTCTATAGAAAAATTTTTGTTAAAAATATTTTTCTATAGAAAAATTTTTGTTAAAAATATTTTTCTATAGAAAAATTTTTGTTAAAAATATTTTTCTATAGAAAAATTTTTGTTAAAAATATTTTTCTATAGAAAAATTTTTGTTAAAAATATTTTTCTATAGAAAAATTTTTGTTAAAAATATTTTTCTATAGAAAAATTTTTGTTAAAAATATTTTTCTATAGAAAAATTTTTGTTAAAAATATTTTTCTATAGAAAAATTTTTGTTAAAAATATTTTTCTATAGAAAAATTTTTGTTAAAAATATTTTTCTATAGAAAAATTTTTGTTAAAAATATTTTTCTATAGAAAAATTTTTGTTAGAAATATTTTTCTATAGAAAAATTTTTGTTAAAAATATTTTTCTATAGAAAAATTTTTGTTAAAAATATTTTTCTATAGAAAAATTTTTGTTAAAAATATTTTTCTATAGAAAAATTTTTGTTAGAAATATTTTTCTATAGAAAAATTTTTGTTAAAAATATTTTTCTATAGAAAAATTTTTGTTAAAAATATTTTTCTATAGAAAAATTTTTGTTAAAAATATTTTTCTATAGAAAAATTTTTGTTAAAAATATTTTTCTATAGAAAAATTTTTGTTAAAAATACTTTTCTATAGAAAAATTTTTGTTAAAGATATTTTTCTATAGAAAAATTTTTGTTAAAAATATTTTTCTATAGAAAAATTTTTGTTAAAAATATTTTTCTATAGAAAAATTTTTGTTAAAAATATTTTTCTATAGAAAAATTTTTGTTAAAAATATTTTTCTATAGAAAAATTTTTGTTAAAAATATTTTTCTATAGAAAAATTTTTGTTAAAAATATTTTTCTATAGAAAAATTTTTGTTAAAAATATTTTTCTATAGAAAAATTTTTGTTAAAAATATTTTTCTATAGAAAAATTTTTGTTAAAAATATTTTTCTATAGAAAAATTTTTGTTAAAAATATTTTTCTATAGAAAAATTTTTGTTAAAAATATTTTTCTATAGAAAAATTTTTGTTAAAAATATTTTTCTATAGAAAAATTTTTGTTAAAAATATTTTTCTATAGAAAAATTTTTGTTAAAAATATTTTTCTATAGAAAAATTTTTGTTAAAAATATTTTTCTATAGAAAAATTTTTGTTAAAAATATTTTTCTATAGAAAAATTTTTGTTAAAAATATTTTTCTATAGAAAAATTTTTGTTAAAAATATTTTTCTATAGAAAAATTTTTGTTAAAAATATTTTTCTATAGAAAAATTTTTGTTAAAAATATTTTTCTATAGAAAAATTTTTGTTAAAAATATTTTTCTATAGAAAAATTTTTGTTAAAAATATTTTTCTATAGAAAAATTTTTGTTAAAAATATTTTTCTATAGAAAAATTTTTGTTAAAAATATTTTTCTATAGAAAAATTTTTGTTAAAAATATTTTTCTATAGAAAAATTTTTGTTAAAAATATTTTTCTATAGAAAAATTTTTGTTAAAAATATTTTTCTATAGAAAAATTTTTGTTAAAAATATTTTTCTATAGAAAAATTTTTGTTAAAAATATTTTTCTATAGAAAAATTTTTGTTAAAAAAATTTTTCTATAGAAAAATTTTTGTTAAAAAAATTTTTCTATAGAAAAATTTTTGTTAAAAAAATTTTTCTATAGAAAAATTTTTGTTAAAAAAATTTTTCTATAGAAAAATTTTTGTTAAAAAAATTTTTCTATAGAAAAATTTTTGTTAAAAAAATTTTTCTATAGAATTAGTTTTCTATAGAAAAATTTTCTTGAGAATTATTTCTCTATAGAAAAATTTTCTATAGAATTATTTTTCTATAGAAAAATTTTCGTTAGAAATATTTTTCTATAGAAAAATTTTCTTTTAGAAATATTTTTCTATGGAAAAATTTTCGTTAGAAATATTTTTCTATAGAAAAATTTTCTTTAGAGTTAGTTTTCTATAGAAAAATTTTCTTTAGAATTATTTTTCTATAGAATTATTTTTGTATAGAAAAATTTTCTTTAGAATTATTTTTCTATAGAAAAATTTCTTAAGAATTATTTCTCTGTAGAATAATTTTCTTTAGAGTTATTTTTCTATAGAAAAATTTTCTTTAGAATTATTTTTCCTTAGAAAAATTTTCTTTAGAATTATTTTTCTATAGAAAAATGTTGGTTAAAATTATTTTGCTATAGAAAAATTTTCGTTAGAAATATTTTTCTATAGAAAAATTTTCGTTAGAATTATTTTTCTATAGAAAAATTTTCGTTAGAATTATTTTTCTATAGAAAAATTTTCGTTAAGAATATTTTTCTACAGAAAAATTTTTGTTAAGAATATTTTTCTATGGAAAAATTTCGTTAAGAATATTTTTCTTTAAGAATATTTTTCTTAGATTTCGTTAGATTAAGTTTCTATAGATTTATTTTTCCATAGAAAAATAAATATTTTATTTAGATACAATATTTTTCTATAGATACATTTTTTATTTAAAACTATTGGTGTCAAATATTTTTTTATAGAAAACTTTTCTATGATCTAGTCAAATCGTCGACATACTTCTTCCTGTCACTGTTCCATCCAAAGTACATTATCATTTACTCTCATTGATCTGGTTGCATTTTGTCCAACAGTTTCACTTTCGTTCGAACGAAAGGAAATGTTGACACAAACAACTGAGACAAACATGTATGAAGTACATGTTGGTTTGATAAGTTATAAATCAGATTAGGTTTTTATGTCAACTCTTGACTCAAATTCAAATATTAGCATGTGAAAAATTTGAAAAGCTACTTGCAACTTTTCAGTTGCAAATTAGTATTTGATGTATGAGGAAGACATAAAATTTTCATTTAGTGAAACTTTGACTTGATCAAGATTTTTAATTACTTGGCAAATGTTAAGTAATATTTACGTATGTGAGATCGAAGTAATATATCCGATAATGATATAAAGTTTCCGGGCTTCAGAAACATATAGGCTCTGTTAATGCTTGATTTTGGAATAACTTCAGTAAAAGGGTTTAAGATCCTGAATTGCTTTTAGCCACTGACATATTTAGCAACATAACTCTCATAAAAATATGTTGCCAAACAAAACCTCTCATAAATTTTTTGTCTTCCTTAAAGTTGACAGTACAAAAAACCTAAAATAAACTCTTTAAATGACTCGTTACATTTTGTTTTAATGAACTGTCAGATGAATGACACATAGACCAACCAAAGAACAACCAGGCAACAACAATCCATCCATCTTTTCATTCGTACATCCAATAAAACAAGCCAACCATCATAAATTTAAGATAGAAAACAATATCAAGTCATTCCTAAATAAAAGACAACCATAACAATAGATACAATAAAGTCTCGGAACGTGACTTTCCATCAAAACAACAAATAAAACTTAGAAAAGGCAACAAAAAACCGAGATAGACCGACAGTCGGACAGACAAATAGAAAATAGAGTCTTCTAGGCGTTGATGCCAATCAAAAACATTACACCAAAACGATTTAGAATCGCGCAAATATTAGATTTTTTCTAAACCCCAAAAAAACATAAAAGAAAATGATTTATGATGTTTAAAGATTTAAAGATATTATTTCTTTTTTCTATTTATCTTATGAGACTTTAATTTCAAATTTATATTTTAAAGTTTTTCTTAAATAAAAAATATAATTTTAATTGCTTCTTATTAAACTGTCGAGTGAAAGTTTGTCTCCCAGCCCCCAACTTAAACTTCCCTTATTTGAATTTTTGTGTTCTTGAAGATTTTTTTTGTCTCTGCTCCAGACACAATTTTAATTTATGACCTTTTTAAAGTGACACACGTTTTCTTGTGGTATCAACAAGAATTCTCTGGTTGGTTTCTTGAGAGGCACCCTACTCTCACCCATAACCTATGAAGGAAAATTCAGAAAACTTACTTGAATGGCAACAGTTTTGCAGAGTCTAAACGAATTAATTACCTAGTTTATAGTTTATAAGAAAGTGAACCGCCGTGTTATACCGCCTAGCATACCAGAGGTCCCAAGTTCGATCCCTGGCCAGACCCACTTAAAAACAAAATTTTTTTCAAAAAAGCGGTTCACCTCATAACTTAGCTGGCCACTGAAGAAATTAATGGATAAATTTGCCGAAGCTGAGTCTGTTAGTGATGTAAAGACAACAACGCGCCTTCGAGGTCGTTCGAGCGAAAATGTCGGAGCTGTACGTGATGATGTCGCTCAAACTCCATCCACCTCAATTTGACATCGAGTTTAGCAAATTGGTGTCTCCAAATTAACTATGCAGCGAATTTCGACGAAATATTTGCATCTTCATGCATACAAAGTTCAATTGTCTCAGGAACTGAAGCTAGATGACCATGGACAGCGTTAATTGGGTATTAGAGAGACAACATGAAAATGCTGATTTTGCCGATAAAATCATCTTCAGTGACGAGGCCCATTTCCATCTTAATGGCTTCGTCAATAGGCAGAATTGTCGCATTTGGGGTGAGGAAGATCCTCGAGTGATTCACGAGAAGCAAATGCAGGAATCATTGGACCTTTTTTTTATGAAAATGAGGCAGGTCAAGCGTAAACAGTCAATGGTGTTCGGTATCGTGAAATGATAACCAGTTTTTTTGCCTATAATTGAAGAAATGAATGTGGAGGCATGTGGTTTTAATGAGACGGCACCACATGTCATACAGCCAGAGAAACAATTCAATTGCTACATCAGTCATTTCCCGGTCGTGTTATTTCGCGTTTTGGAGACCAGAATTGGCCGCTTAGATCGTGTGAATTAACACCTTTAGATTTTTTCTCTGGGGTTTTTTGAAGTCGATGGTTTACGCGAATAAGTCGACGACGACTCAAGCCTTAAAAGTGGAAATTGGACGCTGCATTAATGGAATACCCTAGCATTTATGCAAAATGGTCATTGAAAATTCCATTGAAAGATCGCGTGTGTGCCAGCGGCCATCTGCACGATTCTTGTACCTTCATTCTATCCACTTTACGATATAATAAAGTTTCACGATTTTTTTTAAATATTTGTGTTTTATTTAAAATTTTTAAATTACAACAGATACAAACTCTTCTGAGATTTTTAAGGTTGTTCCATATCTTACCAACTCGCCTGCTCTACAGTTCTCGGTTTTTTCCTGCATCTCGACACCTACATATTAATTTGTTGAGACATTGAGTAAAGAAATCTGTTATTGAATTATTGAATATTGTATTCAGAGTTTGGCGGTCAAGCTTATTCCATTTTGGACAGGGGTTTCCCTTGATAAGCCTATCTAAACTCTTTCCTGTCGATATGTCACTGCACCCAGTTGCAATGCAACTCCACATCGAACTAGCGTTCTACTTGCGATATTGGGTGGTACAAATATTGAAACTTTTGATGTTCTAGGCATGAAAATACAGTGTGATAGTCGTTGGACTGAACACATTTTTCGAGTGTCAAAAGAATCACCCATAAACTCTTGTGTATGGGTGCTTCAAAGTCTATTTTGGAACTTCTCGGCCGCTTTCAAGAGAAGACGAAGGTGCTCATTGGTCACAGTAGGGTAGCCTACTCTATTGATTCAATTGAACATCGTCGCAATGTGGGCTGCATTTCACTACAATGACAAGTGTTCTAACGAAATTAGGGATCTTATTCCTGAAACCCGAATATTTGAGCGTAGTAAACGTATTTCAGCCAGAGCACATTCCTGTGTAGTACATTGGCCACATAACGCAATCCAGAGAAAATTCGTTCTTTAGCCGTACAGTAACACTATGAAATAGACTCTCTCTAGAAGTCTTTCCACCAAGTTATGATGTCAAAAAATTCAAATCAAATATCCACAAATATTATTCCCTCTAACCTCCTTCCCATAACCTTTTTTCCTAGTTCCATCACAATGCATTGCATAAGTAGGAGTCATCCTCTAAGTGTTGGTCATAATAAAAAAACTACCACGATGCTTCACAAGTGGCCAACATCAACAGTCCGGTTCCAGGGGCTACTGACTGTTGTGATACCAAAAAGTCTCTGGTCGGACTTCGTAGATGAATCTCTACCAGAAATGCCTCAAAAAAGTCTTGTAACCAACACACACATTCGCCCAACGCATGACTACCTAATTTATCTCGAACACAATTTAGGCAATCTGTAGGGCCCTCAGAATCCGACGCAGCCCTCGAATACGCGGCATGTTCTCAAGAATTCCGAAGTCTTATTATTTCCTAGTACCCACAGAACGCAATCTTCTTCCATTATACACCACTAATGCATACTCACTCATACTCTCCACTCTAACCTAAGTGCCAAGCAAGAACCTCATATCATAAGCATCTCAGTCACAAATACCCCCCAGCTTCTAGGTCCCTTATGATCGAGTAAAACGAACATTCACACAATATATGATTCTAATCCTTAATGCAAAAATGCATTAAGAAAGCCATGCTTGGTAAGAGTTTGACTGTCAGTCAACATATTAATCCCTACTGTTGATCCCAAAGCAAAGATATTGCACTCCATACATGTTTTTTCTGTCAAAAGTTAAATTAAATTGGAGAAAAAACAATAAAAAATACATAAACGTGCCTTGGCTTTCTCTTATTGGATAACCGTCTTCATTAGTTGTTACCGAATTAGAGTAAAAGTGGTGTCTCTCTTTTTTGGGACTTTTTAAAACGACCATACGGCAAATCAATGTATGCAAGTGCAACATCTTTATATTATAGAGTTTTTGGTACACCAATAGACTTAGAAAATCTTCCTGAGTCGATTTAACGATGTCAGTCCATCCGTCCATTCGGGAAGCCTGGCTGGACCCCCATGTAAACCTTGCAATCAAAGTAGGTTGCAATTCTAAAGATAATTTGATGAAATTTGTCATGGAAATTTCGTTTTATAGTGGGACCATTGCAATTAAAAATGTTTAAAATCGGTCCATTATTTTGGTTACCTCCCATAGGTCTGGTTTTCCGGAATTGAGATTTTGGCCTCAAATTTCAGTATATGTTCATACATGTATACACAGAAGTCACTATACCAAGTCTCGTTGAAATCGGTTCATATTTGACCATAGCTCCCACACAAACTTTTCTGTCAAACGTCACTAAAATGCTTTAAAAAAAACACTAAAATGCTCGTAAATCTGAAGATAATGACAATTTTATATTTATTCGTGAAATTAAGAAATTTCGAGACTCGATTCACATTTTACCCAAACTCTCATATAACCCCTAATGACAGGAATAACTTAAATATATCGGGTTTTTAAACAGGGACGCCACAAAAGTACAACGACAGGGACTGCATACGAAGCCATATTTGTTGCTTCTCTTTTGACATTTCTTATTACATCCCGAAAAATTAACGATTTGGTGCTGTTTATGGGCCGGCTTCGTCATTGGGCCGTACTTCTTCCGCGATGACCAAGACCGGCACGTTACTGTGAATAGGAATCGCTACCGTTCAATGACAACCGAATATTTTTGGCCCCTATTGGATGATATGAACTTGGAGGATATGTGGTTCCAATAGGGCGGCGTTACAAGCCACACAATGAATGTCACAATGAATTTATTGAAAACCAAGTTTGGAGAACGTGTTATCTCACGAAATGGTCCAGTCGATTGGCCGCCTCGGTCGTGCAATTTGACGTCGTAAGACTATTTCCTGTGGGGTTACGTCAAGTCTATAATCTATGCCAACAAGCCAGCGGCGATTGATGAACTTCGAACGTGAAATTTCAGTAGTATCGGCCAATTTACGCTTGAAAACTGTCGAAAATTGGGTTCAGCGTCTGGACTTCTACGAGCGTGCCCGTGGTGGCCATGCAAAAGAAATGGAGTTCCATACATTATGTCATCAAACGTTTTTTTACATGAATAAAGAATTTCATTGATATCCAAAAAGACATTTGGCCTCAGTGGTGAAGGATATCACATGGTCGGACTTGACCGACTATAGCACTTCCTTACTTATTTATATAGATTTGGTTTATTCGCAAAGATTTTTACTTTAGTGCGTTTCGAAGTTACTTAACTGTTAAACTGATGTAAAAGCATCAACACTTTCTTGAAGGAAATCTGAAGATTGTCTTAGAAGACAACGAGGACCTTTATTTTCTTAGTTCTCGAGTTGTTTAAAGGTTGTGGATTGGATACTTAGCCTCATAACTGTCAAAGGGGGCACAGCAGAAGACATTTTAAGGCAAATCAAAAAAGGGCGTACAGCATGCAGCTTCCTTCCTACGTGTTCGCTAGAACACCCTGCAGATTATCACGAAGAAATAATAAGATCGCTATCTCAAACGGCTAAGCCGTACCTGTGTCTTAAAATTAAAGGATTTCGATATAACAATTTTTCACCAAAGCAGATTAATTTTTATATGTAAGCAGTTTTTATAGGCAGAGCTGATATTATTACTGCTTTTATGGGTAAATATATATTAGAAATTTGTTAGAAATCATAAGTCTTTAACCCTTTTATTACCAGGATCAAATGTTAATTTTTCAAAATATTTATTTTTTTTTTTTGTTTAAAAAAAGCACATTTATTGTTATATTTCAATTAAAATTTAAAAAAAATCGATTAATGGAGCCTGTAATTAAATTTTTATACAAATTAACCCTTTCGTACCCATGTTCTCAAAATGGTTCAAGTTTTTAGCTGACAAATAACTACTTAAATATGTGTAATATGCATGCTAAAATAAACTTCTAAAAGCTTCTTTTTGTCACATTTTTTTTTTTTTTTGGAAATTAACCCTCTAATAACCAGGAAATCTGAATGAAGCTTCACTTATAATTTAACTCTTTATATATTGTATAGTTAGTTCATCATCGTTGAACTAACTATATAAGATATCGCTGAAATTACCAAGTAGAACAGGAGGCTAATGTTCCTGGTATCAAAATGACTTAATAAGAAGATTAAAGTGTTCACCCTTCTTCTGTTATCCTTGACTCCCAGTGGAGCATAGGGCCTCACCCTAAGTCGACTTTAATTCACTCAAAATGCCCACTTTGCAAATTTCGGCATAAAATTTCACAAATAATAAACACATTTCACTTACACATGTTTTCCCGCTTATGCTTAAATTTATATGAATTGAAATAAAATTTTCCAAATATTTCCACAAAAATTTGTCTCCTTCCATTTTTTTTCCTAAAGTTGGCAAAATTTTACGCCTTTTACATTGACTTTTGTTTGGTTGCTTTGGTTTGCGTTCTTTTCATTTTGGCATATGAATTTTGTTGCTGCTGATTCTTGTTCTGAAGTAAAAATATTTTGACAAATAAACATAAAACATGTGTTTATTGTAAACATTTTTGCTGATTTTTTTATTTGTTTGTTTGTTTGTACTCTCGTATGTCTTCCGTATTCTTTAGTCAGTTTTTATTGATTTATGGGTATTTAACTGCTTGTACTTGTTTTATAAATCCCTAGATTAATGTAAGGGGGATTTAGTTTAAGAAAATGTGTTAAAGTTTAATACTCGTACGTATCGGGTGTTTTTTATTGAGGTATAGAACTTTAAGTTGGCATCACTTTTTTAACTGGCGGCCATTTTGTCAGCTGTCAAGTGGTTAATATTTAGTTTGGTTTGCCATTTCATCATGAACAGGTTGACAAAAGAACAGCGCTTGCAAATCGTGCAAATTTATTTCGAAAATAATGGTTCAGTTCGCGAAGTTTACCGCAAGCTCCGTCCATTTTATGGTCTACATAATCGTCCATCAGAGCAATTAATTCGGTTAACCATGGATCGTTTTCGCACTACGTTTACTCTATGTGATAATACGCATCCGCAGCGACGTCGAACAGTGCGCACCGAAGAAACAATTGCCGCTGTAGAGCAAAGTGTTGAAGAGGACCCGAATGAATCGAATCGCCACCGTGCACAGCAATTGGAGCTTTGTCCATCAACTTGCGACCTTACAAGATCCAGCTTGTGCAAGAATTAAAGCCGCGAGACCATGCAATGCGTCGTGATTTTGGTGTATGGGCCGAAAATGAGATTGATCTCGATGCTGATTTTCATCGCAAAATTTTGTTCAGTGATGAGGCTCATTTTTGGTTGAATGGCTACGTCAACAAGCAAAATTGCCGCATTTGGAGTGAAGAGAATCCACATGAGACCCTTGAGACGCCATTACATCCACAAAAACTGACTGTTTGGTGTGCTCTATGGGCTGGTGGAGTCATTAGGCCATACTTCTTCCGAAATAATGCTGGAGAGTCAGTTACCATAAATGGAGACCGGTATAGAGCCATGATAACCGACCATTTTGTTCCCCAATTGGATGGCATGAATGTGGATGAGTTGTGGTTCCAACAAGACGGTGCTACATGCCACACAGCGCACGTCACAATTGATTTATTGAAGGAAGCATTCGATGAGCGCATAATTTCGCGGAATGGACCTGTCAATTGGCCACCAAGATCGTACGATTTGACACCACTGAATTATTTTCTTTGGGGATATGTGAAGTCGCTTGTCTACGCCAACAAACCAGAAACGTTAGGGGACTTGGAAGCCAACATTCGTGGCATTATTGCCAACATACGGCCCCATATGCTCGAAAAAGTAGTTGAAAATTGGACCTGTAGAATTGGCTTTATTCGAGCCAGCCGCGGCGGCCACATGCCCGAAATCATATTTAAACATTAATGGCATAAAATTATCCTTCCAATAAAGCCAAATTGATGGACGTTAAAACGATTTTCTTGTGTTTTATTTCAATTCGAAGTTCTATACCTCTAAAAAAAACACCCATTATGTGAAAATTGATAACAATTTAATGATATAACTTCATACTAAGTAAATATGTATAAGCAGTGAATACTAAGTATTTTAAATACTTTTATTCATACCGAAAATTTACTTTATACAGGCAGGTCACGAATTCCGTTCGGAATTGTAACCATTCCGTAGTTGAATTCCGATCGAAATGGTTTTAGGTTCTATAGATTCCGAAAAATTTTAGATGTCCAAAATCGGTAGAAAACAAGATTTTTTGAATTGAAATCCGTAACTATATCTTTGTTTTAACAAATAACACTGATTAATTGAGGAAATTGTTCAAATATTGAATAAACAAATAAAAACATACGAATTCAATTTCACTTTGAAAATAGAAAGTGGTTTCATTCCGAAAAATTTGTTCGTTTTACTTTTTCTATAGAAACAAAATGAGGAATTCATTCCACTTCCGAACGAATTGAGTTCTGTGACATGATTTCAAAACCATGTGAAAGTGATTTGCAGAACATACCTGATTTTTTTTTTTTTTTGTAAAAGGTCCTCTAAGCACCAAACGCTAAAAATTAAATAAATATTTATTTAAGATTTTTAAAAAAGTTGTTGTAGTTAATTTACCATATGGGCAAATCCTGCGTGACGGACGATACATTTGTACGGATTTTGTTTTACTTAAAAGAATCCCATTGTCGTTTTACAGATTTCGGAGAATATACGAGGGCGGATCGGAAACTTCTTAGCCTACCAATGAGAATAGTTAGTTTTTCAAAAATGTTTTTATTTTTCAATATAGAAACTTCAATACACGTAGTCCAACGCTTTTCTAGCAATTCTATCCCTTAATTAAAATAGTTTTCCTCGAAGTCTTCAAAATAGTGGTTTACAGCTGTAATTGCATCTTCATTTGAGGTAAAACGCTTGCCAGCAAGGAATTTTTTAGATTTGGGAACAGGTAAAAGTCACTGGGAGCTAAATCAGGAGAATAAGGTGGGTGGTCAAGCAACTCGTACTTTAATTCCTTGATTTTAGCCATCGTTAAAACATTCTTGTGCGCTGGTGCGTTAATTTGATGAAAAATTATTTTTTTGTAAGTTAGGACGTTTTTCTCGAATTTGATTGATCCAAAAGGTTGCAATAGTACTCTGAATTAATTGTTTTACCCTTTTGCAGATAGTCAATCAATAAAATACCTTTGAAGTCCCAAAAAACCGTTGCCATAAACTTACCAGCCGATTGAATAGATTTTGCCTTCTTTGGGCCACTTCCTCCATTGTTTGGATTGTTCCTTTGTCTCTGGAGTATAGTGGTGAATCCATGAAACGACGCTTAAAATCCATTTTATTTCGCTTAAAACGATCCAAACAAGCTTGAGAAATGTTCATTCTTATGCATTTTTGGTCGACTGTTGGCACATGCGGCACCCATCTTGCAGAAAGCTTTTTCATCTGTAGTTCTTCATGCAAAATGAAATGGACTCGATCATTTGAGATGCCCATGATATTAGCTATTTCACGCCTTTTATTCGTCGATCATTTAATACCATATCATGCACTTTGGCTACAATTTCTGTTGTTGTTGCTGTTTTTGGACGTCCACTACGTGGTTCATCTTCAATGCTTGTACGACCACGTTTAAATTCAGCAACCCAATTTTTTACTGTTGCATATGAAGGAGCACTTTCACCTAACACATTCACCATATCATTATGCATATCTTGTCCCGATAAACCTTTTTTATGTAAATATTTAATGACACCACGTATTTCTAATTTTTCCATTTAAAAAAAGCGTATTTTGTGAACACCTGTTTCTATATGAAGAAGTTACCAGATCGAAACAAAATTTAACATGTGTTTATAGCAGAGATGGAAGTTTCAAAAATACTTAACTTTTTTCTGTTTGTACCACGCTTTTTGTGCTAGGCTAAGAAGTTTCCGAACCGCCCTCGTATATGGCCTAGTCGGTTTATGAAAAGCTTAATAACTTTTGAGTTTTTCGCCTTATTTAAAAAATAAGAACCACGTTTTATAAGGAACTAAATTCTCTTGTTATGTTAATATAAACTTTTTTGAGCTTTCATATAAGAATAAGCAATAAAAAACCACTAAAGTCAAAAAAGTGAACAAATTTTGCTTAAGTATTCCTAATAGAAAACATGTAAGAGAACCCAGCAAAACTTTGGTAATGGCAAGTACTCTGATAACTGGTTACATTGTAACGACTACAACATACCATCCGAATAAATAATAAGTTATTACAGAAGTATTTACTTATTTGTAATTAAGATGGTAACTTAAACTGAATGGCCCCGGTTCAAATCCCACCAAGGGCAACATTTTTTTTTAGTTTCTTTTTTATTAAAAGAGTCTTTTTAAATGATTTTTGAATTTTAAGAACTTAAATATTATCTTCTGTAAAAAAAAATTTGTAAAACTAACTCACGTTAATGAAAAAATACCATCATGAGTCAATTTTGATTATGTAGGGAAGTTGAATACCAAACACGATTCTAATTAGTCTTAGCTTGGTAAGCCCAACTTATCTGGGTCATCCTTCATCTCAATTGTGGACACACACAACGAAGAGGATAAAATTAGAATTGAAATGTCCCACTAGCTAATGTTAGAGGAGGATGTCCGAAACTTCGATAGAAAGACCAAGTATTTAGAGGAACATTTTTCAAAGCTTGGCCTATAAAATGGAGAATATTCGCACAAGATCGAAATCCATGGTATTCTAAAATATGCTCGGACTTTGACCTTAACAGGTTGTAACATTTAAGTAAGTAAGAGTCAATCTTATATAAAAACTTATACAAAAAAGAAGATTTAAATTGTTTAAGTTTTAAAATAATTTTAAAAAAGTTTTAAAATAATTACAAAAAATCGTATAAAAATATTTTTCCAAAAATTACAACAAAGCAAAAAAAAGCAGGGAAAAATAAAGTTATTTTCATATGGTTTTGGATCTAAAAATAAAAATTGTTTATATTAATTATAAGCTGCTAAGTTTTCAACATATGAAGTAGCTCAGTGGAAGAGTCTCTGCCTAGCAGTCGGAGGGTCTGGGTTCGAGCCCCCATGGGATCATAAAAAAAATTTTGTATTTCGTTTAAAAATATATGTTTTTAATAAAACAACAACAATAAAGTGTTGCTGTTGTTGTTGTTGCTTTCAAATTGCTTACCCAAGTCATTACTTTTCTGCAATTGGTAAGTACTTGCCTCCAATGACATCCCCATGTTAATGTAATGACTTAAACAGCGAATGAGTAAGTAGTTCGTGTTTAATAGTTTAACTGTTTAACTCATTATTTGGTAATGAAAAGTTTTAGTGGGAAAGTGTTATATTCGGCTGCGTCAAATTCTATATACCCACCATCAAATTGTGTTAAATCTAGAAACATATCTCATATATCTACGAGGCTCCAGCTCATTTAAATGTGGACTAAATTCGAAAAAATTTGTTACGCTATTTGGTAATGTTGGTAAAATATTTGAACTGAATTCGGTTGCAGTAGCATTATAGTTCAACATTTAAGAGTACCTAAGTAGTTTCCCCTAGTATTTACTTTGCGCAAAATATAGTCCCATAACCGGGTATAGCTTTACATTAATAAGCTGTTAAATACTTTTCGTTGAGCTAAATATCTAGTTAGGATAAACATGCTGATAGTAATACGACAAGTTCATATATTTTGTTAGGAGCACCTAATGGATCTACCGTATATAAAGTCCGGACTTAAAATTGATTGATAGCTATCCAATTTCCTTGGTGCAATCTTAATATACGGAATGTACCTCCAAGTCTTTTTAATTGTACATATAAAAAGGGGATGTTATATATATAAGAACTATAGCCAAATGTTGACCGATTGTCACAAAATTTCGCACATTGGCTGGTATTTATATTTAGCTCATTTGTGCAAAATTAAGTGGCTATAGCTGTAATAATTTCTAATAGTTTGCTACATTTTTTGTTTGGTTTCCGGGAGAGTTTTTTATATGAAAGCTATAGTCAAATATGGACTGATTCCTATCAAATTGGATTTACTGACCAATAGTTGCAAAAAACTTTCCTATTCTAAATTTAGTCGTCATAGCTATTACAAATGTATTCAATTTATCAGCATTAATGTGTTTCTCGGATCGGGGTTATATGGGAAATCTAACTAAATGTAAACCGATTTCGTCGTTTTTCAATATACAACTTTTTCAAGATATCGAAAGTACTTTTATAAAATTTTGTTCCTCTAGCTCTTTTCGTTAAGGCGCTATAGCGCTTTCATTTGACAGACAAACGGACATAAACCCCCTATATTTTTTGTATTTTTATGTTTCCGTAAGTTTTTGTGTGGGAGCTATGGTCAAATGCTGGACTGATTGTGACAAGATTTTGCACACTGGCTGGAATTTACATAAGACTTCCTTGTGCTAAATTTAGTGGTTATATCTGCTATAGTAATCTTTTTTTATTTCAATGGTCGTCATAAGGGGATTGGCGTTGTTTATTATATTTACATTTGTATTGGTTTCATTAATCTTTTAAATTTTCAAATGATCTATTGCTTGGCTGGTACTGGGGCTGCCAGCTAAGCCACCAGTCTGGCTTAATAGTCAGTAGCAAAATTAGCGCGAACGCCTACTTCCCGAGATGCCATATTAATGGCCATTCAGACATGCTAGACCATCGCTCGATTTCGCTTCACCTCAAATGAGATGGCCCAAGGAGCACCACGTAGAGGCCAATATGCGGGCAGTGGGCTAAAAACGCTAACCTACAAGACGACTTAAATGATTTACTAAGGATAGTTGGAACACTCTAGCGAGTGTTACTTCTCCTAAAAGTTCACAATAGCAAGTTCACAATAGCACTGCAATTCCTCAATCAATATTGAAGATTTTATTTAGAAATTTAATACCAAACTTATCGTAAACTTTCCCATCAATTAACTTATTTAAAAAAATCAGTTTATGAAATTATTTATGTCGAAGTTTCCGTTTATGTAAGAACATTAAAAATTATGAACATACCAACAGTAGAACAAAAATTCTTAAATTTATTAGCAAACGAACAATTCTCACATACAGACATAAGTACATACAGTGGTCGGCATATTTATTTTGACATATTATTTGTTTTTCTTCTTTTTTTCTTCTTATATTGTTATTTATTAGAACACAAAACACTTTTCACATTTTTAACGTTTTTGGAATATTTTTTTTTTTTTTAATTGAAACTAAAAAGTCGAAGATTCAGTATAAGGCATAAGTATTTTGACATGTTTTTGCATTGCATATCAACAAATTGGGAACTTCAAGGTCAACAAATATTAAGAATAATTATTGGATTAATATAAAATGTATCCACCTTTAGTATTTTATACTTTTTGGAGGCGATTTGGAACGGAATTCATCAAAGGTTAAAAAAACTTCATAGAAATCTATTTCCAAGCTTTTGTGAAAAATTACAAAAAATATTAAAAATGTGAAAAGTATTTGTGTTCTAATAAATTACAACATTTGTTGCAATTTTAACTGTTTTTATTTATTTTTTTAATAAAATTGCACCAGAAGTAATAAAACAAGAAAAATAAATGCTATGTCAAAATAAATATGCCCACCACTGTATATACCCCTCTATTCGTGGACTTAAAGCATATTTCATAATTTATGTTTTGAACAATTTCAAATTACATTTTTCCCTACAAAAAGATACGAAATAGGAAAAAATTTACATAAAATTCTTCAAACAATTGAAGCCAAACACAAACCACGGCCGAATGCAATTCGAAAAGAACCTCCGCGAGATAATTTATAACCTTTATACTACTTAGGAGTGAGTATGAGTACATGTGTGTAGTACTAGCAGAAATGGTGGTGAAGTTGGGTACTCGAGCAGACACGTATATGAATGTTCTAAAGCTTGAAGCTAAAGTCTAAATGGACATTAGGGTGGATCGGTTCTTACCTTACCTTATCTCTTTGATTAACTACTAACTTTGTCATCATGCTAAATTTTTCTCAAGACTTATATATATATTTAAGCCATTTCCGTTATTGGTTCTTATATGAGAACAAGGATCAAATTTGGACCAATTTGCACTAAATTTAGCAATTTGATTCCAGTTTATCTTATTATATTCTTAAACGAGCAATAATTGTATGTATATATATATCTATATCTATATATATATATATATATATATATATATATATATATATATATATATATATATCGTACCTGGTTGACCGAGCTCGGAGCTTTATGATAAGCATTTTGAGGCAAATTTAAAAGTTTTTATATATTTTATATTATAAAGTGCTAAAATAAATTTAGAGGAAAGACATTGTAGAAATATTCAGTTTTTTTTGAATTATTTGATTTATTTTGTCCGACCAACACATAGTTTGCATAGTTTACAGTTTAACTCATTTTGAATAAATTTGGAAATTATTCATATCAACAGAAACCTCTGTCGACTCATGCGCAACAACTTTGCTAAATATTATAGTCTGATCAAATGTACAGTTTACGATTTAATTCATTTTGAGTAGTTTTCTGTGGCGCCACCTGTCGGACTTTGCTTATTCCAATTCATAAACCTTCTTCGGCTTATCCGTAACAACTTTGCTAAAGATTATAGCATGATTAAATGTACAGATTACGATTAAATTGACTTTGAGTAAGTTTCTGTAGCGCCACCTGTCGGAAATTATTCATACCAACTAAAAAGCCTTCGTCGGCTCATGCGCTACAACTTTGCTAAAGATCATAGCATGATCAAATGTACAGTTTACGATTTAATTAATTTTTAGTAATTTTCAGTGGCGCCATCTGTCGGAAACTAGTCTTATCAACTTTAAAACCTTCGCCGGCTTATCCGCAACATCTTCGCTAAAGAGCATAACACAATCAAATTCACAGTTTACTATTCTATAAAGAACATACATACAGACAAACATTTATTTGTTTAAAATATTACAAATTTTTCCCCCTTTTTATTTCCTAATTTCTAAAAGTTCCATATGTATATTTGGTACTTTTTTGGTGCCAATTGAATTAGGTACATTTTTTTAAAACGCATTTAACATAATGTATAATGTTCCTATTCATATTACTTTGGAGATGTTAAGTTATCATTTTATCCCTTTTTTACCCATTTTGGCTCCAAAATCAAAGAAGTACCAAATACGTGTTTCATGTTTTTTTTACATCTATTGATTGCAGTACCAAGTTTCTTTCTATATTCTTTAGTTTAAAATATAAGAGTGGGTTAAAAAGGTGCCAAAAAAACTATTTTCACCCTTTTTTACCCCCTATCGGACGTAGTTTCAAAAAAGTACCAAACACCTGTCCGCTTATTTTCAAAGCTGTTTAAAACGTAATTTTAATTTTGTTTCTATACCTATTACTTTAGGAGACATAGCGTTTTCGATTTTTTCCCCTTTTTACCCGTTTTTACCCTTTTAGAGGTAAAAGTTCCAAAAGTCCCTTCTTCTTCGACCTATACATCAAAAAAGATACCCACTGTCCAAATTTTATCAAAATCGTTAGAGCCGTTTTCCAGATAGCCATTCTATATATATATATGGACCGTGAGTACCCTTTTTTTATGCATAGGTCGAAAATGAAGGGACTTTTGGAACCTTTGCCTCTAAGAGGGTAAAAACGGGTAAAAAGGGGAAAAAATCGAAAACGTTATATCTCCTAAAGTAATAGGTATAGAAACAAAATTAAAATTACATTTTAAACAGCTATGAAAATAAGCGGACAGGTGTTTGGTACTTTTTTGAAACTATGTCCGATAGGGGGTAAAAAAGGGTGAAAAGAGTTTTTTTTGGTACTTTTTTAACCCACTCTTATATTTTAAACTAAACAATATAGAAAGAAACTTTGTACTGCAATCAATAGATGTGAAAGAAACAGTTAACACGTATTTGGTACTTTTTTGATTTTGGGGCCAAAACGGGTAAAAAAGGGATATAATGATAACTTAACATCTCAAAAAGTAATATGAATAGGAACATTATGTTAACTGCGTTTTAATAAAATGTACCGAATTCAATTGGTACCAAAGAAGTACCAAAAATATGCATATAGAACCTTTTGAAATTAGGGGATAAAAAGGGTAAAAAATTAGTAATGTTATACCTTTTAAACAAATGAATGTTTATCTGTATGTATGTTCTTTATAGAATAGTAAACTGTGAATTGGATCATGTTATGCTCTTTAGCGAAGATGTTGGGGATAAGCCGGCGAAGGTCCTTAAGTTGATAAGACTAATTTCCAACAGATGGCGTCACTGAAAATTACTAAAAATTAATTAAATCGTAAACTGTACATTTGTTCATGCTACAATCTTTAGCAAAGTTGTTGCACATGAGTCGACGGAGGTTTCTGTTGGTATGAAGAAATTTCGACAGGTGGCGCTACTGAAATTTACTCAAAAACAATTTAATCGTAAGCTGTATATTTAATCATGCTATAATCTTCAGCAAAGTTGTTGCGGATAAGCCGACGAAGGCTTATGAATTGGAATGAGCAACGTCCGACAGGTGGCGCCACAGAAAATTACTCAAAGTGAATTAAATCATAAACTGTATATTTGATGATGTTATAATCATAAGCAAAGTTGTTACGCATAAGCAAACGAAGGTTTCTTAGTTGGTATGAACAACTTCAGGTGGCGCCACTGAAAACTACTTAAAATGAAATAAATCATAAACTGTGCATATAATCAGACTATAATCTTTAGCAAAGTTGTTGCGCATGAGTCGACGGAGATTTCTGTTGGTATGACCAATTTCCAAAATTATTAAAATGAGTTAAACTATAAACTATGCAAACTATGTGTTGGTCGGACAAAATAATTCAAAATTAACTGAATATTTGTATAATGTTTAGAGGAAAGACATTTTTTTAGTACTTTATAAAATAAAATATATAAAAACTTTAAAATTTGCCTCAAAATGCTTATCATAAAGCTCCGAGCAAGGCTCGTTCAACCAGGTACTATGAAAATTATTTGTGCAATAAATAATCATAAAATTGCCCTTATCTTCAGACGTTTTTGATTTTCATCGTATTTAGTGATTTTTAAAAGAAGTATTTGTATGGGAGCTATGTTCAAATATGGACCGTTTTTAATTTGGTTCAGTGATTTCTGTCTGTATAAGCAGTGTTTGTTAAAAATTTTACAAAAATATACAAAAAATTGTTGTCAAAAACTTTGTTCCGGGATGTAAGACCTATAAGAAGTACCCAAATCAGTAGCAATGGTCCTATATTATCGTAAAAACTGCGACCTGTACTTTGATTATAAGTTTGCCCGAGCATAGGCCTCAACCAACATCATATATTGGACTCTTTTGCAAGATGTTTGGCAGATTTCGTTCCATTATAAGTTTCACTCAACTCTAAAACAGTATGTACTAATGATATTTGCCAAATAGATCTATGTTTTTACCTTGTTAATATCTCTGTGTATACTAAATTATCCAGGTAGTTGAAGGTACACAACTACTAACTTCGTTATCTATATAAGTGTGTGGTGAAGGGTTTGTGCTATAGCCTCCCAGCTTAATCTTTTTCTTGGAATTTTTTATTTCTAGCTTATCTTCCCGAGATTCAACTCTAACATTGTCAATATTGAACCCAAACTGATTTTCGAGTGCTTCTCATTCAGAAGAACTTGGTAAGAATAGCAGATTATAATGATATAGGACTTATCTTGTGACAGCAGACGAAAAAAGGTGCGTATCCCGCAGTTAAATAAACATATATTTAACCCCCAATTAATAAATGGTTTTTTAATCTTATATTTGTAACAAATACTTTGCGCTACACCCCAACATAAGGTGAGTCCAAATATGTTATATATTGAAAAATTGTGTTATGTACAAACATTCCGAGATACGTTTATTATGTCATTATCGTCATGGTTAGTGTTAATAGTTCCAGACAGATGGAAAACGAATAGCTTTCTTTGTACTCAATTATAGAAAATATGTAATAAATACGAATTATAATGTTTTTAAAACCAAACCAAAGTAAAGCAGAAATTATTGTTGTATATGGAAATATGTTCAGATATATTTCCATATACAACTATTTTAAGTCATATTTTCTTTTATTCCCACACTTTTTTGTTCCTTTTCTGCAACCTGTGGAACATATTAGGTGGTTTTAAGAGCTTTTGGACTTCGTTAACAAAAAAACCTGCCATTAAATGACCGAAAAATCTAATGATGCAGTTTTATAGAGAAGAGTCTCGATATCAATAATTATTTTCAAGAAAAGTTATATTATGCTTTATAAAACAAGGCATTGAAATGCACTTAATGTTCTAAAATGAAAAGTGATGAATTTTTTCATCAAACTCATGCATCGAATATAGTTTGATAGCTTTAATCTTTATGTCGATTAAATTAAGATACGGAACCTTGGTTTAAGTCTTCAGAAGAAAATAACTTAACCTCGTTAGAAAATATTAGGAAATCAAAAAAGCTTTACAAATTTCAGTGTTTGCTCGGTGCTCCCACCATAATCATGTGAAAGGTGGAAGTCCGTTCTTTAGATTTGGCGAAAAATTCACCGAAATTTACCGATTGTAGAACAAAGTTCAAAATTTTATGAAATAAGTCACATAAATTGTTACGCATAATTTAAGCAAAAAGTGTTGCAGTCGTTTAGGCGTAACCTTTTCATCAAATTGAATCCAAGTGTAAGTCCCATTGGAGTCGACGGATTTCAAACAAAATTGGTTGAGCTCTTGTTTTTATTAAAGTAATAGACTTGTGCTAAAGTTTTATAAATTCTGTTGAGAGTTTCGGCTTATACATTAAGATCAATAATAAGTGAAAAATGGGGGTCCAAGGCAGGTACCTAAAAGAGGAAAGGGATCTCAGTTAAAATTAGTATAACTTTTTCTTGGATCAATAAACAGTCGTGTGCCGAATTTTTTTAAATCCTGATGAGAATTGCATCTTATACATTGAAAAAAAAAATAATAATAATTGGTGAAAAATGTGGTCCCAAGGCAGGCATCCAAGGAGTCAACTGATTTCAACCAAAATAAGCAGAGCTATTTTCTAGATCATCAAATTCATCAAATTCTGTTAAGAATTGCAGATTGTATATCATAAAGAAAAATAGGTGAAAAATGGGGGTCCACAAAAATTGGTGAATAATTGTGATCTAGAACAGGTACCCGAAGGGTCGGCGAATTTCAACCAAAATTAATTGATTTTTTTTAATTAATTTATTGTCGTATGTTGAATTTCACCAAATTCTGTTCAGAACTGCCACTTGTACATTGAGAAGAAAAATAGGTGACAAAATGGGGGCCCAAGGAGTCGACGGATTTCAAAATTTTTCTTATCTATATAAAACTGAACAAATATGCAAAGTTTCATCGTTGTAGGGTCACTCCTCCTTTTTCTGCACCTCGATATATGAAGAAATGCCACCTATCAGTCAAGTTCAGCCCTTTTTTTGGCTACAAAATAAATTGTAGTCATAGCAATCACTATGAACAGTTACGAAAATTCACTTACGGATACAACTGCGTTGTCTTTCTCTGTTCGCACTCTTCGAATTCGTGTCCAATTATGAAAATAAGGTGCGATTAGCCGACTTTGACAGCTAATATGTCAAAAACTGTTTCGCCACAAAGAAAGTTGGTTATAAATTTCGTAGGCTGTACCGAGAACCCTGGAAAGTGATTTTTGACCTCAACATCATAATTAGGGCTAAAAAGGCCACAATTGGCATAGGGGGAATTGAAAAGATACCCGGATTGAAGATTGACAAAGACATGAGTAGCAATAAATATATTCTCTGATTGTTCTTTTGCTCAGATGATTAGCGTGTCGACTGCTAAGCATCAACACAACAATATACGTCAAGGTTAGAGCCCCAGTCACTATATTTACCTTGGTAGGGCGGCAGCATTAATAACGTAAGTCTTAAAAGCAAACAAAGAATCACACTTGCAGATGCTAAGAAATAAAGCTCTTTGCGTGAGTACTAAAATTACACCTGTTTTATTAAATCGTCGTGCGGAAGTTTATGTGCTCGATTCGCCATTTTACAAATTTTGAGTTTATGATACCTCTTTAGGTTTTCGACCCTAAATTTTCAAATCTGCAACCCGTTTTCGGCTATCTCGTCTAGTTTCGGAGATAAATAGTGTCTGTTTTGTTCTATATCCTTCAAAACAGATTTTTTTTTGTGATAATTTGCTCTATATGTCAAATATATGGTGTCAAAATCTCAAAATTCTATCGTATAGATTTAAAAAAAAACAAGTAAGAGTGGTATATTCGGCTTTGCCGAATCTTGGATACCCTTCACCAATGGTGCTGCAAAAGTACTTAATGTAATTCCTAGCAAAATTTGGTTATACTAGTATTATATGCAAAGAGTCTTTAAAATTAAGAGTCGGAAAAAGAAAAGCTTTTCGGTGGCGTCATCATCTAGGATAGTTATGCACCCAAAGGTTAGGTTGGGCAGGTGGCTAATGTCTAGGGAAGCTTCACTTGGGTTCTAAAGTGGTCCCTTTGTGAAAGATAATGATTACTAGACTACAAGTAGAGAATACATATTTAAGCCAGCCAGTAGCTTCGAAATAAAATATACACATATTTTACGAACATTTAATAAAGTTCGATAGACCAGATAAACCATGCAGAAAAGATGCTTCAAAATGTAGATGCCCTTACATTTGCAATAGCACATCGATTTGATGAAGTTTAAGTATTCTGGCATGCAACCCAAAAACGCTGTGCCCAGTGAGGGTTGTGCACTTTAATTCGTACGAATTATCCAACTAGTAAAAGTTCTTGATTAGTTATGTAAAACTCTGAAGTTAGCGGACTGATTTAGGTCAAAGCTTTAATAATGATTGTCAATGTATACAAGCCTTAAAATTAAAGGGTATACACTCTTAGTTTTAGATACATACGTGAAATATATAGCTTTTGAATGGATGGTTATCAGCTTTGTCGGAAAAGTTTACTTATTAATTTGAAGTTAGTTAATTAATTAAAATGAACACTTCATCAATAATATTTGGGATGTATAGTTCTTTCGATCTGTCCGATGGATGTTTGGAAAGTTTTGCTCTAGTTCTTTGTGCAATTTTAATGTGATTTAATTTATCAGCATTAGATCGATTTCCGGTCGGGTTTATATGGGAGATTTCACTAAATGTGAATAGAGCTCGCCCATTTTCAATATCGAACTTTTCAAGAGATCAGAAATACTTTTGTCAAATGTTGTCCCTCTAGAAAGTTTATTTTAGGCGCTATTGTCCTGAATATCAATATTGTACAACGTCTTTATACTAAATGTCATCATCGTATCTATTATAATTTGTCATTTATTAGCTACTAAGAGATTGCCTTAGGCGAAGTTATATGGGATCAATTGTCAAACGTGAACGGATTTCTCCCAATTGCAATTAAAAAATTTAAATTTTTGTTGATATGTGAGATACTTACATACATATGTAGGTTTTGAACGGATATCATGTAATTAGCTGCATTTTTGTACTTCCTAGGAAGATTACCTATAATTTGATATATAATACATTCTCAAATGTTATCATAATGTTCAAAAGTCAGACACAAAATTAAGATAAATGCAGTGTGTCTGTCTGCTAAAACCAGATTTGTGGAGCTCCTGAATTGTCCCACCCTGAATTTCAACATTGTCGATCAAAACACCATCGCTTAAACGCTAAATTATATCTACCACAAATTACAGAATGCATCAGGATTTAGATAATCCCCTGCGAAGGACGCTATTAAACTTCATCAAAATAAACATCTGAGATATCGACAAAACAGGAGCTCCAAAAACTTGACTACAACAGAAAAAAGGACAGACAGGTAGACGGACGGACATGTAGACGGACGGACAAACAAACAGACGGACGGACAGACGGACGGAGGTCGCGAAATCGATTCTTGTGCCGATTCTGAGTTGATCGGTACAATTTGAATGGTATTCATAATCAGATTTGTGGAGTATATATATCAGATTTTAGAAAATCCTCCCATAAAGAACGATGTCAAATTTCATCACAATCGGTCCATAAACACCTGAGATATCGCTGAAACAATACTTACAAAATGTAAACAAAATTTCTTAGACACGTACTTTGGGCAATTTGCTGTACATCAAATGTAGTGTTATTGCGATATCTCAATTCTTTACGGACCGCTTTTGATAAAATTTAATAACGTGCTTGGTGGGGGAATTTCCTAAAATCTGATATAAAATTTATGTAGGTCCGTACTAAAGGAGGATAGTTTTTCCTATTTCTGCATTTAATTTTTTCAACAAACATTCTCTAATGTGTACTTTGGGCAATTTGCGATACATCAAATTCAGTGTTTTGGCGATATCTCAGTTGTTTATGGACCGATTTTGATAAAATTTTACAGAGTGGTTTGGGAAAATATTTCCTATAATCTGATATATAACATATTATCACATGTACACCAGGAGTATCTTTTTTCTCTTGTTATTTAAAAGTGTGTTTCAATCAAAAATTTTAAAATTTTCGTCTAATTTTTGGTATTTTTTCGATATTTTCGGTGTTTATAAACCGATTTTAATGAAATTTAATAGCGTTCATTGCGGGAGAATTTCCTAAAATCTGATATATAATTTATGTAAGTCCATCCTCCAGGAGCTTCAGAAACTTGATTTCAACAGACAGACAGACAGACGGACGGACAGACAGACAGACAGACAGACAGACGGACATCGCTTAATCGATTCTCCTCCCGATTCTGAGTCGATCGGTATAATTTTTATGGGGTCTACGATCACTAATAAAAAAATTACAAACGGAATCACAAACTTATAATACCCTTTCACCTATTGGTGAAGGGTATAATAAGTTAAAACTTCAAGATAATTTTTTTCTCACGATGATATGGTGCTAAATCAAGTTCTTGAGAGGAAAATTTAAAGAACAAATTTGCGTCAACAATGAAAATCGATATAGAAAAACGTATTAAATAGCAGCAGCTACATTGGCTAGGACATGTCGTGGAAATGGATTAATATATACCAGAAAGAAAAGTGTTAGAAAATAATCCCGAGAGAATTCGAGAAGAGGACATCTGAAACCAAGTTAAAGAAAATCGTTCAAAGCATGGCCTACAAAAGTTAGAGAATAGGCGCGCAAGATCGAAGCGTATGGAGTTCTAAAATATCTTCAGCCTTTGATCTTAACGGTTAGTAAATAAAGATCATTTAAGTATATAAGTGATTTAAGTTTTGAGCAAAATATAACTTTATCTCAACTTTTCAAAACCTTCACTCTCTTTTCTACCCCTTTTCTAAAGAAGGTAACCCAATTCGTATATATTATTACATTTTTCCTTTAAAAACGTGGAAGGAATTCCTTTTGCAAACAACCGAAAGCAAAATTAAAACACTTTATGTAGTTTTACAACATTATAGTTTTATTGACTTTAGAGTTAATCACTTAAACACACTTCACAAAATTGCTTTACAAACATTCTTAGTCTCACTGTTGTCCTATACGCGTCACAATTGAAACTGTTCCCACAATATTCGTCCATCGGTCTTATAAATAAATTCAGTAGAGAAGAGAGTTTCTAACATTTTCTGCAGACGTAAAGAGCTGTTGTCGGCTTACAAAAGTTCATGCATGTTCCAATCAGTGTTGCCACTTCAGGTATAATTACACATATCATGTGTAATTTTTATTTTCATGTGTAGCCGATGTGTAATTGACTGCATGTGTAATTCATGTGTAATTTCAATTTTTGTCATTTTTAAGTACACAAATTCAGATTAAAATATATATGTTTATGAAAGAATATGATATATTGGTATAGCTACTCATGAATCTTTGACCACAATTTCTATTTCGGGAAAAAATATACTTCATGATTTTCGAGAATTTTATATTCGTCAAATTAAAACAATATTTAATTTAAGTGACGATATTTATTCAATTGCGGATATTGTTGATCCCAAATTTCTCCAAGCTTTCAAGCTTCAATCATTATATGTGACCTTTTACGAGAAAAGAAACCTAGTGTACAAAAAACGGGCTTAGAGTTAGCAGTGGATTCTGGTACGTAAAAGGGTTTAGAATAAGATGAAATGAGTTAGATTTCTGATAAAAATTTATTTGCAATAAAAACGTACAAAACGAACTTCGGAAAATCGATAAAAAAAAAATGAGAAAAACATTAAAATTTTATTTTTTTTAGTTTTTCTCAAAACTTTATTTTCATACACTTTTCTCGGAAAAGGTGACACATATGTTTAACAAAACGATTTTAATTCTTCAATGTAGATTTGTAAACTCTTCACATGCACTTTTCGATTTTGAAACTTTTGGGCTTTGGAGCCAGAAGATTATTGGATACAAGTTTTTGATTTAAAGAATTTCTTGGAGATAGATTGTTTCCAAATTTGCAAAAATTTATTAATGGTGGACCAATTTTTGAACCTACACAAAAAATGTTAAACAAGAATTGGAAGATTTTCAATATAGTCGTTATTTATTTCATTTTGTTTATTTTTAAGTGCTAAGTAACGATTTGAAATAGTATACATTTATTGCTTTTAAAATAAAAAAAAAAACGATGAACATTAATTTAAAAAACTAAAGGGTGTTTTTTTTAGAGGTATAGAACTTCGAATTGAAATAAAACACAAGAAAATCGTTTTAATGTCCATCAATTTGACTTTATTGGAAGGATAATTTTATGCCATTAATGTTTAAATATGATTTCGGGCATGTGGCCGCCGCGGCTGGCTCGAATAAAGCCAATTCTACAGGTCCAATTTTCAACTACTTTTTCGAGCATATGGGGCCGTATGTTGGCAATAACGCCACGAATGTTGGCTTCCAAGTCCCCTAACGTTTCTGGTTTGTTGGCGTAGACGAGCGACTTCACATATCCCCAAAGAAAATAATCCAGTGGTGTCAAATCGCACGATCTTGGTGGCCAATTGACAGGTCCATTCCGCGAAATTATGCGCTCATCGAATGTTTCCTTCAATAAATCAATTGTGACGTGCGCTGTGTGGCATGTAGCGCCGTCTTGTTGGAACCACAACTCATCCACATTCATGCCATCCAATTGGGGAACAAAATAGTCGGTTATCATGGCTCTATACCGGTCTCCATTTATGGTAACTGACTCTCCAGCATTATTTCGGAAAAAGTATGGCCCAATGACTTCACCAGCCCATAAAGCACACCAAACAGTCAGTTTTTGTGGATGTAATGGCGTCTCAAGGGTCTCATGTGGATTCTCTTCACTCCAAATGCGGCAATTTTGCTTGTTGGCGTAGCCATTCAACCAAAAATGAGCCTCGTCACTGAACAAAATTTTGCGATGAAAATCAGCATCGAGATCAATCTCATTTTCGGCCCATACACCAAAATCACGACGTATTGCATGGTCTCGCAGCTTTAATTCTTGCACAAGCTGGATCTTGTAAGGTCGCAAGCCAAGATCTTTGCGCAAAATCTTCCATAAAGTTGATGGACAAAGCTCCAATTGCTGTGCACGGTGGCGAATCGATTCATTCGGGTCCTCTTCAACACTTTGCTCTACAGCGGCAATTGTTTCTTCGGTGCGCACTGTTCGACGTCGCTGCGGATGCGTATTATCACATAGAGTAAACGTAGTGCGAAAACGATCCATGGTTAACCGAATTAATTGCTCTGATGGACGATTATGTCGACCATAAAATGGACGGAGCTTGCGGTAAACTTCGCGAACTGAACCATTATTTTCGAAATAAATTTGCACGATTTGCAAGCGTTGTTCTTTTGTCAACCTGTTCATGATGAAATGGCAAACCAAACTAAATATTAATCACTTGATAGCTGACAAAATGGCCGCCAGTTAAAAAAGTGATGCCAACTTAAAGTTCTATACCTCAATAAAAAACACCCGATACAAGTAATTTTTTTTAATTTTTTTTAATTTTTAACAAAAAAAAATTAATTCAATTTAATTCAAAACATGTTATTTTGCAAAAAAAAAATCATGTGTAATTTTGGTACGATCCATGTGTAATTTAACATTTGGATGGTGGCAACACTGGTTCCAATACACTCTGACATGATCAAGAACACTCTCACACATACGTTGTACAAATAGATTATCTGAAATTAACAGTAACAGAAATACAGAGAGAGAGAATGTAGATACTCTTTACAGCAAATAAGAGAAACATATTGCTCTGATTATGGACATAAACAGAATAACAACAACAACAGAAACATTCTAGAAAACTAGGGGAAGAATTAAAAGTAGTGAACTTTGCACAATGGGGCGGATAACTTAAAAATTCGTGACAATATTTTTAATTGTATATGCAGTACTTGTCTGAGTGTAACTTCTCTTAAAATAACTGTCATTAAGTTACAAAATAATGTCTTCCATTCCACATCAGTTTTGGCCTCAGATCTTTCAACGACGTGGCTCATTTGGGTGCTGGGTCTAGTTCCGATAAATCCCAATTTATTCTGGACTGCACGGGTCGGGCCCAAATTTTGCGACAAGTGACTTTTGCAGAATCCATAAGAAAACATCTTATCCATATAGAAAGAAACTAACTCTGGGCAATTCTTTTTTTAGAGATCTGCCTGTAGTAGACCTATAAGGGTGGTCCAACGAGGGAGGTTAAAGATATATTTTATGCTAGCTTCCATGGACTTCATAGTCAAAATGCGTCTGATTTCCAGAAAAAAAACTACTAAGCTAGGAATATAAGACCAATAAAATTTCGCTAGTAGAAGTTGATTATAGCAACTTTGACCCGCCCTAATGAACATTGATCCTAAAACTCATTTTGCTACAAGAAATTTAACATTTCTATACCAGTTTTCCGGCATATTAAAACAAATAAACAGTAGAATAATTGTGTTGATTTATTAAATTTAGTGAAATGAAAGAACAACAGCAAAATGGGCAAAGCCAAGGTAGAACACCAAAGGTAGTGCATATAGCAGCAACTACTAAAATAGCAAATTCAAACGTACATACATATAACATTTTCCAACTGCCACAACTAAGGCTAAGGGGTTTGAGGTGGAACAAAAAAACTGAAAAATGTTGTTTTAGCAGCCATTAAAATTATGCAAACAATTAAAGTACAAAAAATTTAAATTCTTTCCATTTGCCATCCATTAAACAATGGAAGTTATATATCAAAATGAAAGGTATGATGGCTATTTGGTAGCTAGAAAACATATCTAATAATATGTTTTCCCAAAATACGTCATTTCTAAAGGGGGGAGAGAGCGGTAAAGCTTTAAGTCAAGGTAAATATGAAAGCGAGAAATTTATGAGTTCAAATATAAGTAAAACATTTAAATTTGTTCTTTAGTTTTTATGGTTTATATAAGATTTATTTTTCTAAATTTAAATCCTTTAATTGCTGACGAAGCGCAGGGAAGGACGGACGGCAGCGTTAAGAAGAATTTGTCATTCTAGTCTTAAGGAATTTATCCTGAAGTGACATATTAGATTAGATTCATCTTCTTACAGAATTTTAGACATGTTTGTGACAGTCAGGGGTTCTTAAATTTTATGTGAATGTCAGAAAAATTAATAAAATGAAATGTGTATTGGTAGAGTAAATATTAGGGTGTTTACTCGAGTATTGCTTGCTCGATTAATCGGAAAAATTAAATCGATTGATCGCTCGAGTAAATTAAAATGGCTATTTTCAAATAATGATTTATTTGAGGAATTTTGCACGAGTAATCGAGTTACTCGAGTAAAAACATTTCAATACTTTTTTCAAAGTACGAGTGTAAGTAAAATAAAACGACTAAAAGTTTTGGCAATGTAAGCCTCATTCGTGCATAGCTGTGGCAATATATAATAATGGCTTAAGTCGAAATTTCGTGTTTTTAGTGTTTTGTCTAAATGCGTATAGGTTTATTAATAATGACTTTTTATACTTGAAATTTAGCTGAGTGATAGATCTTGATCTGAAAAATAAGAATATGTAATAAAATGAAAAAGCACTTATGTCAACTTGAACGATTGTCATTTATTGCCACAGATATTATACTTCGGTAGGACACTGTATTGACAGCATCGCCATAGAATAAGATAGAAACGAATGAAGTAAGAATAAGAAGGTCCAAAGAGATCCTAAGCTCTCAATGCTAATTAGAGGAAATTGGTCAAAAAGCTGAGGCAAAGCTTACATAATTAATAGCTCTACCAAAAATATCTTGGGAATTTTCTCAAGTTTTATCTAATGAGGTGAAGCTGAAAGCTCTACAGTAGCCAATAAGAAGTGGCCATTCTCTTAAAGATGGCAAATGGGTATATTAAGCTACACAATGCTAAAGAGAGAAAATTATTGCCCATTCTCACGAGGCGACATGTCCCCTGAAAATGTTGCACGAAACAAGAGCTTGAAGGTCAGGGGAAGAGTGTTGCCTGTGGGGGTAGCAGAGACTCACGAAACGAGTTTTCATGGGACAAATTGACGTTTCTTTATCTTCTCTTTCGTAATCATGTTATTTATTAACGAACAGTGCTGCCAATCTTGCAAAATTTCTACCCACAAACAATTATGGGAACGGCAGCACTGTGTAATGAAATAATACAATAATAAAATTTATAAAACAGTCAACGAAAAATAACAATAAAACAAAAAACAAAAATGGAAAACAAACTCATAATTGTATCTTTCTTTATAATATCTTTCTCAATTTTCTTAAGAATGTAATAAGAAGTATTTGCATCCACTCTTGAATAAAGCTCATTTGTCAAAAACGAGAATGTCCCGCGTTGCTCTCGCTCCAACCTCCATGGTTTAACCCATTCCTTTTTAATTTTTTTTTTATTTGGGATATTATTTTCTAATAATTCTAAAATTAATTCCATGTCTTCATCATTGTCCAAATCCAGTATCTCTATAGCCACTTCAATAAGATCCAAAATTTCTTCAATCTATTCATCATTATTTTTATCTGACATCTTTACTTCTTTGCTATTATCTCTTTAGTAATTAAAAACTATTTGGCGCGAAAGTAAAGTAAAACTTCAGCGTTACCTGTTTTTTTCAAATGTCAAACAATACTTTTTTTCCAACATATTGTTAATACTACATCAATGAATTAAAATAATATTCTATAAAAAAATTACAGTTTAAAATTAATTAAATATTATTCATTAGCGAATTCTCATTCTCATTAAAATGTTCTATCCCCACTTTAGCAAACACATCCGAGTGTCGGTGAAAAAATACATTACAATATTTACAATATTTTTTCTAAAAATCTATTCTTAAAAAGTCTTATTGAAAACACCCCTTAATGTTATACAGAAGCTGTAAAGAATACATTTTCTAAGACAAATTTATTTGAAGATCTTCATCTTGATTTAATCGGAAATCAATCCGAATTTCGGATAAATTTCTATTGTAACAAAGATTTCATAAACATTTAGGTCTCGATCCGCTTTGATTAAGAACCCCTGCTATTGAGATAAAAATTCTTGCATTTCCATTTCAACCCAAAAATGTTGACAATTGAAGTGAAAATTCGCTGTCATTAGCATTGATTAATACATTGTTGGAAATGTTCTTTCGTTTGTTTGTCTGTCTGTCCTAAGAAAAACTAATGATGGACAAGGCAAAAAAAAAATCATCATCATCATTACCACTAACTAACATTATCAGTAAAGCAGACATCCCCGCCATCCCTCAGAACTACCACCATAACATCTTCAATATCATCTAGAATAGGAAGGACAAAGGGAGTGGTAAAAGAAATGAAAACAGAATCAAAGAGAAAAAACAATCAATCTTCACGTGTTGTGTCATGAAAATGTTCAAAACTACATTTTCGCTATTTCTGGATTGCATCTTTAGTCGTAAAGCAGAAAACTGATAGATAAACGTCGTCTTCATCTTCATCATCATTATCATCATCTTCATACAACTGATGTTGGTACTCTCGTACATGATGATGGTAAGTAAATGGTTTTAATGTTCAAGGTACAATATATAGATTAAGAAAATGACATAGATAAAGACGATACGACCGACCCAAAACCCAAATGAAGGCGAAACAGCAGCAGCAGTAGCTGTAAAGATCTCTTAATTCGCCAAGATTTCCTTGAACTTAATCCAAAATGTTACTGTGTTAAGTGTCATTAACATTGAGGATAAAAACTGTGAGTGTTTGGCAACATGTGTGTGAGTGTTAGTGGCAGTAGCATTCACCACCAAATGGACTTACAGCGGCTAGAGATGGATGGATGCCTGACTGCTTTGCTGACTGATGGACTAGCTGACTGACCGTCTTTGCTAGATGGGTGGCTGGCTGTCAGACATTTGTTGTCCGTTGTATTACAACGCTGTTGTTGTTGTTGTTTTATGCGAAGGTTTGCCACCACACAACAATGACATTCGTTGAGAAGTGATTATCATTAGTGTTGTTGGGCAAATGATGCTGCATTATATTTATGTCCATTGCCATTTGGGGTCTTCTCGAATCAATGAGTAGCGAAAAAATTGCTACATTTTTAAAGTAAACATGAATTTAATATTGTTTTAGTATTTAAATAATATTTGTTTTTCCAAAATTCGAAGTGAAATATGCCTCAAAATTCTTCTATTGAAAATCTCTTGATTTGTTTTAATCTAAACTCTTTCGCTTTTTAATGTCATATGGCACGGTGGCTCAGAATCAATTTTCTGCGGCTATATTTTCATGACATACATATATTTTCATGACATAGATTCTTAAAATTTTTATGCCATCAGAAAGGAAACATATCAAAACTAAGGTAGCCAAAAAAATGTTGCCAAAATATTCGTACTAATAGGCGTGGCATCCCTATAAAGGCAAAGAACTTAACTTGATTTAGAGATATAATAAAAATGGTAATATTTGATCTCATATTGATCACGATTTCTTGAAAACTATTATTGATTATGGGCTACTATTTTTATGTTATATTGGATGGACTGTTGTGTTTAACAAATAGTATTTGCGCACCCAGTATAATTTGTAGTTAGGGTGTTATGTACTCAATTTGAAACCACCACATATTCGCCAAATTTAAGGTTTACGAGGGCGATTCGGAAACTCCTTAGCCTAGCACAAAAAGCGTGGTACAAATATAAAGAAGTTAAGTGTTTTGGAAACTTTCATCTCTGCTATAAACACATGTTAAATTTTGTTTCGATCTGGCAACTTCTTCAGGTGTTCACAAAAGACGCTTTTTTTAAATGGAAAAATTAGAAATACGTGTTGTCATTAAATATTTACATAAAAAAGGTTTATCGGGACAAGAAAGTCATAATGATATAGTGAATGTGTTAGGTGAAAGTGTAATAGCTAATATCATGGGCATCTTAAATGATCGAGTCCATTTCATTTTGCATGAAGAACTACAGATGCTAACGTTCGATCAAAAACGCATAAAAATGAACATTTCTCAAGCTTGTTTGGATTGTTTTAAGCGAAATAAAATGGATTTTAAGCATCGTTTCATAACTGTTAGACATGGATCCACCACTATACTCCAGAGACAAAGGAACAATCCAAACAATGGACTGAAGCTGGAGGAAGTGCCCCAAAGAAGGCAAAACCAATTCAATCTGCTGGTAAGGTTATGGCAACGGTTTTTGGGACTTCATCCATTTTATTGATTGACTATCTGAAAAAGGGTAAAACAATAAATTCAGAGTACTATTGCAACCATTTGAATCAATTAAATGTACAAATTCGAAAAAAACTTCCTGGATTACAACACAAAAAATAATTTTTCATCAAGATAACGCACCAGCGCACAAGAGTGTTTTAACGATGGCTAAAATCAACGAATTAAAGTACGAGTTGCTTGACCACCTACCTTATTCTCCTGATTTAGCTCCAAGTGACATTTACCTGTTCCCAAATCTAAAAAAATTCCTTGCTGGCAAGCGTTTTACCTCAAATGAAGATGCAATTACAGCTGTAAGCCACTATTTTGAAGACCTTGAGGAAAACTATTTTAATCAAGGAATAAAATTGCTAGAAAAGCGTTGGACTAAGTGTATTGAAGTTTCAATGCAAAAAACCCCATCAAAAGTAATTGGAGTGATATAAATAACGTCAAGTAAAAAAGGGCTCACAGTGTGTAGCGTCCGTCACATAAATAAAGGTTTTTTTTTAATTTGACTAGTGCAATTTTTCTTTTTTCTCCAATTGAACTTGGTTCGTAAAGAGAATTTATGGTATGCTTTATATTAGGCTAAAAATATATAAATGTTTATATAGCATTTTACAGAATAATATGTATAGAAAAGTGTGTAGCGTCCGTCTCGGTATATATTTTTTACAAAATGCTATTTATTAAATACAATATTTACGAACACATATCTGTCTTATTCATAAAGCAATAACACTGTCTACATCCACTGATTAAGTTTAAGATATTAGGTGTAAAAAAAATATACAGTGGGGCAAATTTGATGCTTTTGAAATTTGATTTTTTTTTGATTTTAGGAACACCCTAACAGCTAGCCACAGCATTCCTTCTACGAAATATAATATGTAAAAAGTGAACAACTTTAAATAAATATATGTATGTAGCCGTTTTGTGAAATATTAAATTGTGCCCAAAAATCGCTTTTTAACAGCGAACATGAAAAGGAAGGAGATGAAATTCGGGAACAAATAAAACCATTATTTTCACTGAATAATGAATCCTTAAAAATATGAAATATGAATTTTTTTTCTAATAAAAAACATTCAAGTAAAAACTGTAACGTTCGTCATGTAGCGTCTGAAATAAAACAGTTCAATAATGGATTTTTGGTGAAACTGGAAACTTTAAAATATTTTATAAAAGCTGTTATGTAATCCTCTAATTTTCCTCTTTCTTTAATGTATTTAAAATTTTTTTATTACTATGACCGATTTGATGAAAATTCCAGAAACACGTGTAGCGTCCGTCACAGCACTTTAAGCGAATATTTTTTTCCTCCAAAACAAATTTGTAAATTAACAAATGCCATTCGATAGCACGATCGATGGGCTTATTTTGTCGAAAATTTGTGCAATGGGATACATTAAGGTACAACAAAATCCGTACAAATGTATCGTCCCTCACGCAGGATTTGCCCTTTTTTGATTTTAATGAAAATACTCAAAACTTGTATATACAAAATTCTATCATAAATGCTAGTAAATTGCCATAAATGTAAATTGCAGATAGCAAAACGTAGCACAGTAGGATGGTGGAGAAATATAATGGAAATAAGTCCACAACATCTAAACCGTTGGGCGGCTTTTAAAAGAATTGTATGTGCATATAGCAGAAGTGTTGGGGAGCTTTTAACCTGGAAAGCCTAGATTTTATTGGGGCGGTATAATTAGCCCCCAAAGTAGGGCACCTCAGACTCATATATCACTTAAAACGATATATAATTGTCAATTCCCATCCTATTTAAAGAATCATACAACAAATACGTAGGTCAAGATCTACAAAAAACGTTGCGCCATGCATATCCCATCTCTTATGGTTTTAGAGATTTTCGACTTAAAAAATAAATTTTTCAATTTTTGTTCCATCATCATCCTAATGAAAATACAGAAAATATATCAATGAAAATAGGGGCCAACCTAAGGATAACAAAATATGAATTTGACCCAAATCTCTTATGGTTTTTGAGATATTCGACTCAAATTTTTGTTCCATTTGGGCCATTCTAATGAAAATCCGATATTTAATGAAAATAATGGCGTAAGGATAACAAAATATGTTATTCTCATCCAAGATTGGCTTGTGGCCCAAATTTGAGCCAAATCGGTTAAGAGGAAGTGGTTAAAAATAAGTTAACATATTTGAAACGAAATTGAACTTTAAGCTTAAATTTCTTTACAAAAGCTGTACAGATCTTAATAAAGCCTAAACTCGATAAAAGCTTACGATGTTATCTATTGACTTAATAACGAAAGAAAGACTACAAAATCTCTATTAGTTAAAAAGTAACTAATTCTGAACCACTGTGCGGCGCTCTATGGTATTTCCGCTGCAAGAAAGCCATTTTTTGACCACAGCTTTCGAAAAATCCACTGATGCAGTTTTATAGAGAAGAGTCTAGATATTTAGAATCAATAATTCTTTTCAAGAAAAAGTTATACTATCTATATCTATAAAAAAATAAAAAATTGTCTGCGTCTGTTTGTATGTTGTTTGTTGGGAAGGGTCTCCAAAACTATCGGACCGATTTTTCTGAAATTTTGACAGTATAGTATGGTCTGACCGGTGGTTAATATATTAAGAATGACAAATACAGGCGACCGAGAGGCCCGATTTTTCTGAAATTTTGACAGCATGTTGAGGTGTGACCGATGGAATAGAAAATAGGCCAGATTTTTTTTTTTTAATCTTAAGTGGGCGTGACCGCTCCCATATAAGTCAGATTTTAAAACATACAAATATGGATAAGCAAACCGACCGATTTTTCTGAAATTTAAACAGTGTAGTAAAGTGTGACCGGTAGTTTAAATGGCCTAGGTTTTTTTCTGAAATCCCAAGTGGGCGTGACCCCTCCCATATAAGTGAAATATTAAAAATGACAAATATGGATGACAGTATGGTAAGGTGTGACCGGTGGTTAAAATAGGTAAGGGCTGTTTCAGAAATCTCAAGTAGACGTGACCCCACCCATATAACTTATATATAAAAATGACAAATATAGATGACCGAGCGGACCAATTTTTCTGAAATTCTGACAGTATGATAAGGTGTAACCGTTAATATCTACATTTAAAGTTTTAAATGTGGATATTTTCATACCATAGGATAGTTTTTTGCTTTTTGAATTTTTTGAAAATGGAGCAACGATAAATTGAAAAATGGGGATAAAATTCCTCTTTTCTTCAAAATTGTATATCTTGAAAACGGCTGGACCAATGAAGACATTTTTTTCTTTCTAAATGTTTTTTTTAGTCCAAATTAGGATTCTACATAAAGAAAAATTTACCATGCCAACTTTTGCGACCTCCTTTTTTGTTGATTTATCTAAAATAGGAAAACGGATGCACGAATATTGGTAATATGATTGGTATTTGATAATAGTTTGACTGATGATTGTTTGAAGATTTTTCATGATTATTTGATGGTTGTTTGACGATTGTTTGACAGTTGTTTAATGATTGATTGACTGATGACTGTTTGAAGATTTTTAATGATTGTTTGATAATTGTTTCACGATTACTACCGATTTTATGACAGTAGTTTGAAGATTTTTTAACGATTGATTGATGGTTGTTTGATGATTGACTGACGACTGTTCAATGATTTTTAATGATTATTCGATAGTTGTTTCACGATTGACTGACGACTGCTTGGTGATTGTAATTGATTAATTGATTGATTTGATGATTATAAATAATTATTTGACGATTTTTTGATAGTTTTTCGATAATGTATAAATACAAAAAAAAATTCTTTGGACAAAAACTAAGTTGGCTCGGTTTTACACGGTACTACAACCATAACCACGTGAAAGACGAAAGTCTCTTTCTGTACAATAGGAGAAAAAAGTTCACCGAAATTTACCGATCGTAGAACAAATTCAAATTGAGAGTTTGAAAAAGTTGTATTAAAAATATGATTTCTGACCGATTTAACTCATTAATTCCAAATTTGATAAATTGGGAATTATAACATACATTTTGTCTACCTATCATGTTCATACTACGCTATGGTAATAACACACCGAACAGTGGTATTTCTTCATAAATCGAAGTGCAAAACATAGAAGGAGTAATCCTACAACAATGAAATTTTGCATACTTGTTCAGTTTTATATAGATAAGCAAAATTCAAAAAACTTTCGAAATCCCTTGACTCCAGAAATTGACGTTGCCGCGACTGGGGCTCGAACCCAGGCAGAAAATAATATGTTATGCTTAGAAGTCGACCTGGTACCTAATTAAGCAACAGCATCCTTTGGAAATCTAACAAAGTTAGTCAGTAAACCACAAATTTTCATTCAATATTCACAAAATTCGAAATTACAAATCTTTAAATCTACCAAGGACTTGTCTGTTTGAGTCGTTTTTTTTTTTTGATGTAGCTAAACGGTCATCTGGAGGAAGTGAATTTAATAAAAGAAACTTGGAGGAAGTGATAAATAAATCTGTATCTTCTAAACTTAAAGTCTAATTGCATCAGGATGTATGAGGATTATTAAGGGAACCCAAGCTTTCAAAATTTTGGATTTATGGTTACATTGTGTTTACACAGGTTAAATTATTGGGCTTTAAAGTAGACCACCTGATAAGTAGTAAAAACTGTTTTTTAATATCTTAAACCGTTTTATGTAGAGAAATTTTCAAACAAACATCGCAAAAAGTTAATTTTTTCCCAAAAAAATATAAATTTTTTTACTTTTTACTAAGAAGTTTTTTTTAGAAATTGACTTAAAATTTGGTTTAAAATCATCCTAGAACCGATTTAAATTTCAGTCAGTACAAGATTCACTCTATGTACAACATAAACTGAAATTTGACTAATTATTAAAGCAAATTTTGGGGTTTTCGAACATTTAACAAGAAAGCCAAGCTGATTTTGCAACTTTTTAAAATGCAGTTATAAAGCCTTATATATTCTCCTTAGACTTAAACTTATCGAAAGGACCATACTTATGTTTTTAAAAAAATGCATTTAATTTGGCACTTTTATACAAAATCGGCTAAATATGTTTCTAATAAACATCCTTAATTTAATTCTATTATATATTCTTTCAAATCTATTCCTGTTAAGCTTAAACACTTCAAAGTTGCACTAACCTTTACAACCTATACACTAACAAAATTTTGAGTAGCTTAAATGGCTTAAAAAAGTTTATTTCATATGTTTTTGTGAGATACTCGCATAAAAAAGTTGACACCCTTCTTAGTCCCCTTTTATTGCTACTGTCAATGTCACTGGTATTTAAAGAGATTTTTGCTTAAAAAAAATTTACACACAGAAAAAAATTATGGTAAAATATTTCTCAAAATTTCATACCACACAAAAAGCGACACAATGACCCAAACGTGAGCCAAATTTGAGGAACCGTTTATTTTGCACTTGGGGTAAATTTCTTATTTATAGGCACATCAACAAGAAAAATTTAAGATATAAAGACATTTCTATAGAAAAGTTGAGAATAGGAAGTCATTTCTATAGAAAATTTGACGATAGGAAGACACTTCTATAGAAAAGTTGACGTTAGGAATTCTTTTTCTATAGAAAAGTTGACGTTTGAAAGAAAAGTTTTCCTAAAGTCTATAAGTCTATAGGGAAGTTGACGTTAGGAAGACTTTTCTATAGAAAAGTTGACGTTAGGAAGACTTTTCTATAAAAAAGTTGACGTTAGGAAGACTTTTCTATAGAAAAGTTGACCGTTAGGAAGACTTTTCTATAGAAAAGTTGACGGTTAGGAAGACTTTTCTATAGAAAAGTTGACCGTTAGGAAGACTTTTCTATAGAAAAGTTGACGTTAGGAAGACTTTTCTATAGAAAAGTTGACGTTAGGAAGACTTTTCTATAGAAAAGTTGACGTTAGGAAGACTTTTCTATAGAAAAGTTGACGTTAGGAAGACTTTTCTATAGAAAAGTTGACGTTAGGAAGACTTTTCTATAGAAAAGTTGACGTTAGGAAGACTTTTCTATAGAAAAGTTGACGTTAGGAAGACTTTTCTATAGAAAAGTTGACGTTAGGAAGACTTTTCTATAGAAAAGTTGACGTTAGGAAGACTTTACTATAGAAAAGTTGACGTTAGGAAGACTTTTCAATAGAAAAGTTGACGTTAGGAAGACTTTTCTATAGAAAAGTATACGATTAGGAAGACTTTTCTATAGAAAAGTTGACGGTTAGGAAGATTAATTAATTTTGATTAATTTTTAATTAAGATTTAATTAAGATTGATTAATTTTTCTATAGAAAAGTTTACGTTTAGGAAGACTTTTCTATAGAAAAGTTGACGTTTAGGAAGATTTTTCTATAGAAAAGTTGACGTTTAGGAAGACTTTTCTATAGAAAAGTTGACGTTTAGGTAGACTTTTCTATAGAAAAGTTGACGTTTAGGAAGACTTTTCTATAGAAAAGTTGACGTTTAGGAAGACTTTTCTATAGAAAAGTTGACGTTTAGGAAGACTTTTCTATAGAAAAGTTGACGTTTAGGAAGACTTTTCTAGACGTCAACTTTTCTATAGAACGTCAACTTTTCTATAGAAAAGTTGACGTTTAGGAAGACTTTTCTATAGAAAAGTTGACGTTTAGGAAGACTTTTCTATAGAAAAGTTGACGTTTAGGAAGACTTTTCTATAGAAAAGTTGACGTTTAGGAAGACTTTTCTATAGAAAAGTTGACGTTTATGAAGACTTTTCTGTAGAAAAGTTGACGTTTAGGAAGACTTTTCTATAGAAAAGTTGACGTTTAGGAAGACTTTTCTATAGAAAAGTTGACGTTTAGGAAGACTTTTCTATAGAAAAGTTGACGTTTAGGAAGACTTTTCTATAGAAAAGTTGACGTTTAGGAAGACTTTTCTATAGAAAAGTTGACGTTTAGGAAGACTTTTCTATAGAAAAGTTGACGTTTAGGAAGACTTTTCTATAGAAAAGTTGACGTTTAGGAAGACTTTTCTATAGAAAAGTTGACGTTTAGGTAGACTTTTCTATAGAAAAGTTGACGTTTAGGAAGACTTTTCTATAGAAAAGTTGACGTTTAGGAAGACTTTTCTATAGAAAAGTTGACGTTTAGGAAGACTTTTCTATAGAAAAGTTGACGTTAGGAAGACTTTTCTATAGAAAAGTTTACGTTAATATGTGTCGATTTTACACTAGATTTTTTTATGTGTAGCCATGTTTACAATTTACTTGTATTTGTATTTTTTGTGGCAAATATTTTGTAACATGTTTTGATACGAGTGTGGCATTAAGTCTTCAACTCTCCTCCTCTGGGGACTACACCTGCTCTGTTTATATGTTTATGGTTGTAACACGGTGTGACATGTCTTTTGTTGCGGTCAACTTGTAGAAAAAGGCATAAAAGCCTTTAGAAAAAATAGTCATAATAAAAAGGACATACCTACATATTCACCAGCCAACTTTCATACTTACATGTCAAACTTTTGTCAACAGACGAAAGTTTAGTTACAACATTAGGCTGTTTTTGTACAACCTAAAAAAAGGATCTTAGAATTGTTATGGCCACAAAAAAAGGTTGAGACAGACGGACAAGTAAACAAGTCTGGTAAGTTTTATGAATTAAAACCATGACCTTTTGTTAAACACTTAAACGGTTTATTTTGTCCCCCTTCTCATCACTTTAATTTCCTTTAATATAACCAATTCATATATTAGATCCTTGAATTACAGCAGCTCTAGAAAAGGAGCAATAAAAAAATATACATCATCTTTATTTAAGGTCATTAATAAAACCAACACATGACCTGTTTCTGGCTATGGAGAGTTTTTCCACACAAATAAGGGGGATATAAAATAACCGACCATCTACATACATATAAGTAAGTTTAAGTTTTGGGGTCTTAACCCCATATTCCAAAACACTCATCCATATACTCGTAAGTATTTATTTCTATAATTTTGTTACCTTTATGATGGATGACTTGTTAAGCCCTTTTCCGCTTAACGTTACTTTTTTCTTGTTTTCCCCAACTTCTCTTTAACTCATCTTATGGGCATTTTCTTGCCAGTGTCTGGTCATCATCATCATCAGCTTGAGGGATTTTATGATTCTGTTTATGGTCTTATGGTGGCTAAAGTTTGGGGTTATTTGGTTATGTTGGCAGTGGTTGTAATGGATGATCCTGTATAAACAATTTTACGTTTATTTGGGATTTAAAAATTATTTCATTTGTAAAAATTTGTAGAAGTCCTTTGAAAGGATAAATAAACACACATGTGGTTGTGTTAGAGAGCGCTACAGTAGGCACTGGTGGAAGAAATCACATGACAAACAAAACTTTGAAAAAACCAACTTACCAACCAACATTAAGGTTTCCGATCTGGGCTCGCTCTAAAAACAGATGTTGAGAGAGTTTCCCTAACTTGATTAATTCTTCGGTTACTTGTTCTTGTATGGGATGATCTTAAAAGTATTTTCCGATTTACTTTATAATTTTGAATGGAATTTTTCTTAATTGAAAATCAATTTTTTTGGGTACATATTGATATAGAGGGTACTGTGGCACGTCAACTACTAAGTATAGTGTATCAGATTCAGCCTGGGTTCGTACCCCAGTCGCGCAACATTACTTTCTGTGTTGATTTTTTTAAAAATTATAAACTACCACAATATCTTCGATCCGCAGTGAGATAACTGCTATAACACACCTCACAGTGGTTTGAAATAAAAAAATCTGTATCTTCTACGAGGGCGGTTCGGAAACTCCTTTACCTAGCACAAAAAGCGTGGTACAAACAGAAAAAAGTTAAGTGTTTTGGAAACTTCCATCTCTGCTATAAACATATGCTAAATTTTGTTTCGATCTGGTAACTCCTTCATATAGAAACAGGTGTTCACAAAAGACGCATCCGGTATTTTTTTACAATGGAAAAATTAGAAATACGTGGTGTCATTAAATCGGTTTATCGGGACAAGAAATTCATAATGGTATGGCGAATGTGTTAGATGAAAGTGCTCCTTCATATGCAACAGTAAAAAATTGGGTTGCTGAATTTAAACATGGTCGTACAAGCATGTATGAAGTATGAACCACGTAGTGGACGTCAGCAACAACAACAGAAATTGTAGCCAAAGTGCATGATATGGTATTAAATGATCGACGAATAAATGTTCGTGAAATAGCTAATATCATGGGCATCTCAAATGATCGAGTCCATTTCATTTTGCATGAAGAACTACAGATGAAAAAGCTTTCTGCAAGATGGGTGCCGCATTTGCTAACAGTCGACCAAAAACGCATAAAAATGAACATTTCTCAAGCTTGTTTGGATTGGTTTTAAGCGATTTTAAGCCTCGTTTCATAACTGCTGATGAGACATGGATCCACCACTATACTCCAGAGACAAAGGAACAATCCAAACAATGGACTGAAGCTGGAGGAAGTGCCCTCGTAAACTTTAAGTTTGACTGCATCAGTATGTTTTAGAGAATTGTTAAGGATGACCCAAGCTTTCTAAATTTTGGATTTATGGTTACCCTGTTTAAACAGGATGAATCATTGGGCGTCAAAGTAGACCACCTCAGAGGTACAAAAGCTTTTAGGCCGAGTAGCTCTTTCAATTATTGTCCAATACGGTTGACTTTTTACATTTTGGAATGAAGAAACGAAGAAAAAAACATGCTTACTTTACTATTATGGGTTTTAAGTTATTTCGTTTCAAAACTAAGAAAATCAATTTTCTCTTCGACTATATAGCTATATGGTCCAAAGGCCTTTTTATACACACCATCAAAAAAAATATGGGATATATTGAGATTGTCATTCCGTTTGTAATTTCCTTAATATTGACTCAAAAACAAAAGGAAAAAATATTCTGAAACCTTGCGAAATACTAAGACGAATGGGAACATGTTCGTCTGTCTGCCGGTCTGTTGAAAGTCCGATAATGCCTAAACGAAAGGAGCGAACCGATTTTGCCCAATTTAAAAACAAATTTTCCCAGAAATGAAATTTTCCCAGAAATGAAAGGGCTTTTTCATTTCTGCGAAAATTATGTTTTGAAATTGGGCAAAATCGGTTAGCATTTGACCATAGCTCACATATAACCTCGTGTATGCTAATCGCTTATTTGCTAATAAATGACAAATTATAGCATCTGATGTAGAAATTTTACATAAGCACTAGGCAACATATAAAATTTCAAAGAAATCGGTTCATATTTAATCTTAGCTCCCATACAAGACTTTTACGGAAATAAATAGCCTAAATTCCACCTAAAGTACACTGAAATGATAAACTGTAACAGTTAAATTTAGCACAGGCTTATGTCAATTTCAGCCAGTGTGCAATATTTTGTCACAATCTGTCACCATTTGACCATAGCTCCCATGTAAACAACTTACGGAAACACAAAATAGCAAAAAAGAAATTGGGTTTCTGTCCGTCAAATGAATGCGCGATAACGCCTTAGCTAAAAGAGCCGGTCGGAGCCGGCGTCAAAACGTAGGTCCCTTTTAATGAGTCTAAAAAATAGAATCGGATGCAGCTCATTGTCCGAGAGAAGTACCCCTTGTTCCAAAATATATAATACCTATATATACATATATTATAAAAGTGTTTGTAAGTTTGTTTATTTATTTGAGAGAGAGAGGTTGACTCCTAAACTGTTCGACAGATTTTGATGAAATTTTGAAATTAGATAGAACATTCTCTTAATAGTAGATCAAATGGTGCAAAATTTAATATTTATCATTGACTTTGATAAACCATAAAAGTTAGAAACTTCAAACTTAACAAAAGTAAATTCATTACAAATGGGCATACTTCAGAAGAAATTAAAAGGATCGGAGCAGGGGATGGCCCCTTCCCCATTAGAAATACAATAGCTATAACTGGGTAAATTCATTTTGATAATTTTTTAAATGTACACTAGTCGGCACAATTATTTTGACATACCAGTTGTTTTTCTTTTTTTTTTTTTTTTTAATTTCTGGTCCTATGCAATTAAAAAAAAAAATTAAATATTGAAAATAGTAAAAAAAATTGTAATTTATTAGAAAACAAAAAACCTTTGACATTTGTATAATTTTTTTTGTATAATTTTTTTTTAATTGAAATTAAAAAAGGAAATTTCAGGATGTGGCATAAGTATTTTGACATATTTTTACAGAGCGTATCTAAAAAAGTTGGGAGCTTCAAGGTCAACAAAAAAATTATAATAATTATTTAAATTAATCCAAAATGTATTCTCCTTTAGCATTTTAAACTTTTTGGTGGTGGTTCGGAAAAGAATCCGCCAAGAACTGTAGAAACTCCATTGAAGTCTCTTTTCAAGCATTTGTGACCTCAATAACAGTTTTATCTTTCGTTCTTTTTAAATCCGCAGATCTGTTTTGGTTTCTGTATGACTACAAATTTTCTGTTACATAAAAAACTGGACTTTGGGGAAGTTAATTCAGAGTTTTGAACACCAGCCTCTGTTACAAATTTTGTGATCATTTTGCTCTTATGGCATGGAACGTTATCCTGTTGGAAAATAAATGCTTCTCCGATCAATTTATCGCCGGAGGGAAATGCATATTCATTCAATACTCTTAAATATTGGAACCGTCAACAGGAGCCATATTCCCTACTCCACTACATAAATACTTAAAAGTTTTACATAAGCACTAGGCAACATATCGAGCCCTTAGATTTAAATAATCGTAAGGGACATTCCGTTAAATATCTCTTAAACTAATAGAGATAGCGTTGTACTTTAAGCATATTTTTCTTTCTTTTTTAAATAGTTTTCGAATGTGTAAAAATCTTTTTGATAGATTTATATTTACGAAAGTTATACGGACCAATAGGTTTTACATATAATGGTGCTAAACTTTGGCTCAGTGTAGAGGCCACTGTGCTACAAATAGATATGTTTTTAAAAATTGGTCTTGATGACGGCTGTTTGGAGGTATGTACGAACGGATCCAAGTCAAAGATGGGCGTGGGAGGGACCTGATCAGTGTAGTATCCTTCAATCCGTGATATCGATCATATACAAAGCTGCCAAATGGTTAATATACTACAGAATATACGATAGGGATATTCGCTTCTATATCGACAGTCAGGCTGACATAAAATCCCTATCTAATGTCCACACGACATCTGTTCTTACCCGTAAATGCCGGGCATCTCTTAATGAGATGCAATATCGATCTTTTCTGGGTACTCGGTCACAACAACATACCTGATATGTTGTTGTGCCAGACAGACTTGCTAATTCTGGTGCTCTCCTGAGTCCGGATAACATCGATCAATTTACGGGCTTACCGCTATCCGCCTGCAAATCAGTAATTAGGCAACACATGGTACTTTGAAACCACTTGTTCAATATCCAGGCAAACATGGTCCACCTATTACAATAAATATTCAAAGTGCTTGGTTTCTCTACCACGTCACAAACTCCGCAACCTAATCTCGACCCTAACAGGTCATTGTATTTTTGGGCTGCATGCCAGAACTCCATGACTACTTTAACTTCTCTGCCACTGATCCGCTCTTTCGTATATATCTGGGGGCGCTTTATCTGCATGATTTATCCGATCTAGCTAGTATTGATATTCGTAAAATAGACTCATTTATCAGAGCTACAGGCTGGCTTGAATAAACCTAACACCTATGGCCTGGAATTTATTATCTACATTTTCTTTTCCAGTCTGTCCCCTGCAGGTACCGCTGAATTAACATCGGTTGCCTGCTTAACCTAACATGTACCCTTGTGGATATGTAAGATGTGTTTCTAAATTTGATACAATTTGATGGTGGGTATAGAAGATTCGGAACATCCTATTATAAAAGTCTTACTTGTTTCTGGTGAGATATTGAAGAAAGGTTAATATTTAGTAAATACGAGTTTCGATATTACGATCTAAACTACATAAATTAAAAAATTATCATGTTATTATGGAACACGGCTATTTCAAATATTAATTAGAGCTGCCTGGTATCTTCGTGAAATGTTGTAAAAAGGCTAACAACCTTAATACAGGGTGGCCCAGAAAGACCGAAGTGGTGTGAATTCCTTATAACTTTTTTATTATAATTTTTTTTCTTTTCAGTATTTTGTAAAGAAGACTTGGATAATTTATAATGGAGCAATACACAATTGAACAACGTGCCCAAATTGTTGAAATTTACTTTTCAAATCAACGGTCCATTGTGTTGACTCAGCGTGCATACCGTCGTCAATTTAATGTGCGGGTTGCACCCTCTCAGTCAACAATAAACCGTCTGGTTGCAAATTTTCGAGAACAAGGAGCAGTAAGGAACCTTCCTGGTCCCGGCAGACACCGAACTGTCCACACGGCTGACAATATTCAAGGGGTACAGGAGAGTATTCGGGAGGATCCAGAAACATCAACTAGGAGACGTTCGTCACAACTGGGCCTCTCAAGAACGTCGCTGCAGCGAATTTTGCACACCATAGGATTGTTTCCATACAAAATTCAACTTGTCCAAGAATTGAAACCAACAGATTACCAGCAACGACTTGACTATGCAATTTATTTCCAGCAAAAAGCACAAGAGAATCCAAATTTTATTCATAACTTAATAATGAGTGACGAAGCCCATTTTCAATTAAATGGGTTCGTTAACAAGCAAAACTGTAGGATATGGGCTACGGAAAACCCGAGAGTACTTCATCAACGACAATTGCACCCAGTTAAGTGTACCGTTTGGTGCGGTGTTTCTTCAGAAAGGATCATTGGCCCATTTTTTTTTTGAAAATGAACAAGGTGTCGCCATTTCCGTCAATGGTGATCGATATCGGGCCATGTTGCAAAATTTTGTAAGGCCAGCCGTGGAAAACCATCCGCAAATATGGTTCCAACAGGATGGAGCCACAGCGCACACTGCGAGGGCCACAATGACTCTTTTACGCGACATCTTTGGTGAAAGAATAATTTCTCGTAACAGCAATTTTAATTAGCCTCCGCGGTCCCCGGATTTAACCGCTCCAGACTGTTTTCTTTGGGGCTATTTAAAAGGAAAAGTTTATGTTAATAAGCCTAGGACTATTGAGGAGTTAAAAACCAATATTCGAGAAGAAATTAACAACATACCACCGGAAGTTTTGCGAAAGGTCATTGGAAATGTGTTGGAAAGAGCACATTTGTGCGAAGCAGAATATGGCCACCACTTGCGGGATATCATTTTTAATAACTAATCCAAAAATATTCCCCATAAATTTAATGTATTTAAAAAAAAAATTAAAAAAATATCTCTTAAATAAAAAGTTATAAGCAATTCACACCACTTCGGTCTTTCTGGGCCACCCTGTACATCGAGGAAATTTATCACAATAACACACTGTTCTGAAAAGGTTACCTAAGGAACTCGCAAGTGTCATAAACACTACTTCAACACCATTGTGGTTATGCAATCCGGCCTTAAGACTTGTATATGTCGAGATCCACTAATTTTACTTAAAATATGAACTAACTTCCAAAAATTTAAATAGTGTTGTAATTTTTATTAAAAATTGATTTACTTCTTTCTCCGAAGATGGTTCCTTAACGGAGATCTTATTCATTTAAGACCTTCGAAGAAAAGATCATCTCAGAATTATTTAGAGATTTAACAAAGTCGACCAAAAAAAGAATTTCAATCGAAGAGGGTTTTAGAAATGGGCAGGAGACTTTTCAGAAAAACAGAATGACCTATCATCTTCAAACAAACACGTTTAATAGATCTTACACACTGGCTAGTGGCCAAACTGGTACAATAGTCTTCGAAGAGGCTGTTAAAACAGCCTCTTCGAACAGGTGGAGTTTTATTGAAAACCCAATATCTTTAGTGTCTTTCCTCCATGAATACGGAAAATATGATTGCTCTGTTGATTGCTAATGTGTTATTCTGAAGAAAGTGGGTAAAGTGTAGTAAGAAGATTGGCACGGCTGCTTTAGGAACAAACAACTGGAAAGTTTGTAAATAGGACCGCTTTAATTGAAGCTAATATTTTGAGTAAGTGCATTCATTTTCATACGAATAATGAAAATCATATTGTAGGGCATTTCAAAGTCGCTAAGCTTTTTACTCGAAACTTGTTTATTTTTTTTCTATAAATTGTATTTTCTTCTTTTCCAAAACTGTTATTACATGATTGTGATAATACAAATTTAACATAATTTCATCTTCATCTTGTGTTTTCATTTCTATTTGTTTATCTATCCGTCTATTTATTCAGGAACAAAAAAAAAGAACAATTTCTACTTAAAAATTAACATCATTATATTATGGTAGATATTAATCAAACAAAACAGGACAGAAAGGATTTTTATAATTTTGACCCTTTAATGAGAATTAAGTTATTTTTAGAGTTAGGCAAATAAGGAAACAATTTAGGTCATTTAAAAGATTTATTTTTAAAACACATCAGATTTATTTTAAGACTAATTAAAGCTATTTATTTATTTAAGATAATGTTGAAAATTTTTGAATAATGAACTTAGAGTTGCTTGAAAACAAATCAAGAATAGTTATATTTTATTCAAAATTTATAATAATACATCGCTTTCTCAATAAAACCATAGTGTATATGCATGTGAACCGCCGTGGTATAGCAGGTTAGTCAAACCTGAGGTCCCAAGTTCGATCCCCGACCAAACCCACTTGAAAAAATAAATTTTCAAATAAAGAGTTCACCTCTGGTTATTGAGTATTAGGCTATGTAAAACGTCTCTAACTAATGTCCCTTGTTCCAATTGGAATGTTGTTGGGGAATTATATATGTATAATATACAGGGTGGCCCAGAAAGACCGAAGTGGTGTGAATTCCTTTTTATTATAATTTTTTTTTTCTTTTCTTTTCAGTATTTTGTAAAGAAGACTTGGATAATTTATAATGGAGCAATACACAATTGAACAACGTGCCCAAATTGTTGAAATTTACTTTTCAAATCAATTTAATGTGCGGGTTGCACCCTCTCAGTCAACAATAAACCGTCTGGTTGCAAATTTTCGAGAACAAGGAGCAGTAAGGAACCTTCCTGGTCCCGGCAGACACCGAACTGTCCACACGGCTGACAATATTCAAGTGGTACAGGAGAGTATTCGGGAGGATCCAGAAACATCAACCTGGACACGTTCGTCACAACTGGGCCTCTCAAGAACGTCGCTGCAGCGAATTTTGCACACCATAGGATTGTTTCCATACAAAATTCAACTTGTCCAAGAATTGAAACCAACAGATTACCAGCAACGACTTGACTATGCAATTTATTTCCAGCAAAAAGCACAAGAGAATCCAAATTTTATTCATAACTTAATAATGAGTGACGAAGCCCATTTTCAATTAAATGGGTTCGTTAACAAGCAAAACTGTAGGATATGGGCTACGGAAAACCCGAGAGTACTTCATCAACGACAATTGCACCCAGTTAAGTGTACCGTTTGGTGCGGTGTTTCTTCAGAAAGGATCATTGGCCCATTTTTTTTTTTTTTGAAAATGAACAAGGTGTCGCCATTTCCGTCAATGGTGATCGATATCGGGCCATGTTGCAAAATTTTGTAAGGCCAGCCGTGGAAAACCATCCGCAAATATGGTTCCAACAGAATGGAGCCACAGCGCACACTGCGAGGGCCACAGTGACTCTTTTACGCGACATCTTTGGTGAAAGAATAATTTCTCGTAACAGCAATTTTAATTGGCCTCCGCGGTCCCCGGATTTAACCGCTCCAGACTGTTTTCTTTGGGGCTATTTAAAAGGAAAAGTTTATGTTAATAAGCCTAGGACTATTGAGGAGTTAAAAACCAATATTCGAGAAGAAATTAACAACATACCACCGGAAGTTTTGCGAAAGGTCATGGAAAATGTGTTGGAAAGAGCACATTTGTGCGAAGCAGAATATGGCCGCCACTTGCGGGATATCATTTTTAATAACTAATCCAAAAATATTCCCCATAAATTTAATGTATTTAAAAAAAAAAAAATTAAAAAAATATCTCTTAAATAAAAAGTTATAAGCAATTCACACCACTTCGGTCTTTCTGGGCCACCCTGTACATACATTATATATAATGTACATACATTATAAATAATATACATACATTATATATCGGGTGGTTAAATTTCAAGGGCCGATGTTGATTTTGAATAAAACACAAACTATTTAGGAAATTATTTTAATTTTATTTTATTATGATGTATTGGTATTACTCAATTATGTATGGAACAAAATATCGGCCAAATGGGCGCCGCGACCACAGCGACACACCTCCGTCCGATGGTCCAAATTTACGATGACCCTGAGGCATAATGGAGGTTCTATGCCGTTCATGTGATGAATTATCTCATCATTTAGCTCTTTAATTGTTGCTGGAATATTGACGTATACCTTTTCTTTCAAATAACCCCAAAGAAAAAAGTCCAACGGTGTCAAATCACATGATCTTGGCGGCGAATTGACATCGCCATTACGTGAGATAACACGGCCATTGAATTTTTTGCGCAAAAGAGCCATTGTTTCGTTAGCTGTGTGGCAAGTGGCACCGTCCTGCTGAAACCACATATCGTCCACATCCATATCTTCTAATTTGGGCCATAAAAAGTTCGTTATCTTCTCACGATAGCGAACACCATTCACAGTAACTGCCTGACCGGCCTCAGCTACACTATCGCGAACAGCAGCAATATTTTCTGCAGAACGAGCTGTACGAGCATGCACTGGTGTTCTCACATCTTCTACAGACCCGGTTTGCTCGAATTTTCCCACGATTTTTGCGATTGCACGCACATTTGGACGATCAAATTGACCAAAAAAATCACGAAGTGCACGATATGCATTTTGATTTGAACGCCCATTTTCATAATAAGTCTGGATAACTTTAACACGTTGTTGGATTGTGTATCTCTCCATGGTTCAAATTGAGTAAGTCTGAAATAGAGAAATGTCAAATAAAATTCTGAAAAAAACTTGGCGTTTAGGTGTGGTTCACATTCAACATCGGCCCTTACAATTTAACCGCCCTTTATAATATACATATATTATATATAATATACATACATTATATATAATATACAGTACCTAGTTGACCGAGCCTTGCTCGGTGCTTTATAATAAGCATTTTGAGGCAAATTTTAAAGTTCTTATATATTTTATATTATAAAGTGCTAAAATAATATGTACAAATATTCAGTTAATTTTGAATTATTTTATTTATTTTGTCCGACCAACACATAGTTTGCATAGTTTACAGTTTAACTCATTTTAATAATATTGCAAATTGGTCATACCAACAGAAACCTCCGTCGACTCATGCGCAACAACTTTGCTAAAGATTATAGTCTGATCAAATGCACACTTTACGATTTAATTCATTTTGAGTAGTTTTCAGTGGCGCCACCTGAAGTTGCTTACACCAACTAAGAAACCTTTGTCTGCTTTTGCGTAACAACTTTGCTTATGATTATAACATGATAAAATGCACAGTTTACGATTTAATTCACTTTGAGTAATTTTCTGTGGCGCCACCTGTCGGAATTTGCTCATTCCAATTCATAAACCGTCTTCGGCTTATCCGCAACAACTTTGCTGAAGATTATAGCATAATTAAATGTACAGTTTACGATTAAATTGACTTTGAGTAAATTTCAGTGGCGCCACCTGTCGAAATAATATGATCGAATTCACAGTTTACTATTCTATAAAGAACATACATACATACAGACAAACATTCATTTGTTTAAAAGGTATAATATTACTATTTTTCCCCTTTTTATCCCCTAATTTCAAAAAGTTTCATATGCATATTTGGTATTTCTTTGGTATCAATTGAATTCAGTACATTTTATTAAAACGCAGTTAACATAATGTTCCTATTCATGTTACTTTTTGAGATGTTAAGTTATCATTTTATCCCTTTTTTACCCATTTTGGCCCCAAAAACAAAAAAGTACAAAATACGTGGTAATGTTTGTTTCACACCTATTGATTGCAGTACAAAGTTTCTTTCTATATTCTTTAGTTTAAAATATAAGAGTGGGTTAAAAAGGTACCAAAAAAACTATTTTCACAATTTTTTACCCCCTATCGAACATAGTTTCAAAAAATATACATACTGTCCAAATTTGATCAAAATCGTTAGAGCCGTTTTCGAGATAGCCATTCTATTTATATATACATACAATTATTGCTCGTTTAAGAATATAAGATATACATACATTATATATAAAATCTTATCTTATATTCTTAAACGAGCAATAATTGTATATATATATATATAGAATGGCTATCTCGAAAACGCTCTAACGATTTTGATAAAATTTGGACAGTGGGTATCTTTTTTGATGTATAGGTCGAAGAAGAAGGGACTTTTGGAACTTTTGACTCCTAAAGTAATAGGTATAGAAACAAAATTAAAATTACGTTTTAAACAGCATTGAAAATAAGCGGACAGGTGTTTGGTACTTTTTTGAAACTATGTCCGATAGGGGGTAAAAAAGGGTTAAAATAGTTTTTTGGCACCTTTTTAACCCCCTCTTATATTTTAAACTAAAGAATATAGAAAGAAACTTGGTACTGCAATCAATAGATGTAAAAAAAACACGAAACACGTATTTGGTACTTTTTTGATTTTGGAGCCAAAATGGGTAAAAAAGGGATAAAATGATAACTTAACATCTCCAAAGTAATATGAATAGGAACATTATACATTATGTTAAATGCGTTTTAAAAAAATGTACCGAATTCAATTGGCACCAAAAAAGTACCAAATATACATATGGAACTTTTAGAAATTAGGGAATAAAAAGGGGGAAAAATAAGTATTATTTTAAACAAATGAATGTTTGTCTGTATTTATGTTCTTTATAGAATAGTAAACTGTGAATTTGATTGTGTTATGCTCTTTTGCGAAGATGTTGCGGATAAGCCGGCGAAGGTTTTAAAGTTGATAAGACTAATTTCCGACAGATGGCGCCACTGAAAATTACTAAAAATTAATTAAATCGTAAACTGTACATTTGATCATGCTATGATCTTTAGCAAAGTTGTAGCGCATGAGCCGACGAAGGCTTTTTAGTTGGTATGAATAATTTCCGACAGGTGGCGCTACAGAAACTTACTCAAAGTCAATTTAATCGTAATCTGTACATTTAATCATGCTACAATCTTTAGCAAAGTTGTTGCACATGAGCCGACGAAGGTTTCTTAGTTGGTATGAAGAAATTTCGACAGGTGGCGCTACTGAAATTTACTCAAAGTCAATTTAATCGTATGATGTACATTTAATCATGCTATAATCTTCAGCAAAGTTGTTACGGATAAGCCGAAGAAGGTTTATGAATTGGAATAAGCAAAGTCCGACAGGTGGCGCCACAGAAAACTACTCAAAATGAATTAAATCGTAAACTGTGCATTTGATCAGACTATAATCTTTAGCAAAGTTGTTGCGCATGAGTCGACAGAGGTTTCTGTTGATATGAATAATTTCCAAAATTATTCAAAATGAGTTAAACTGTAAACTATGCAAACTATGTGTTGGTCGGACAAAATAAATCAAATAATTCAAAATTAACTGAATATTTCTACAATGTCTTTCCTCTAAATTTATTTTAGCACTTTATAATATAAAATATATAAAAACTTTAAAATTAGTTGTTACTCTGAATACAATTTCAAAGAAAAGAAAAGAAGATAGTGTATAAAAAACATACACTATTTTTCTTATTTCGTAACAGAATAAACTCGAAACCAGATTATTCAACCAAATATTTTAATGACCACAACTTTAAAGCATCGATTATTTTCTGAAATATTACTGTTTTGTCAGATGCCTAATAACTCAAAAATTTCAATTTGTAGATCCCAGCAAAACTTTTTTTTTTTATTAAAAAAAGTCTTTTTAAATGATTTTTGAATTTTAATAACTTAAATATTATCTTCTGTAAAAAAATGGAAAACTAACACACGGTAATGAAAAATTACCATCATGAGTGAATTTTGATTATGTAGGGGATGTTAGATACCAAACACGGTTCTGATTGGTCTTAAGTTGGTAAGCCCAGACATATTTTGGTCATCCTCTATCCCAACTGTGGACACTGACCTCCTCGTTTTATCACTCGGGGAACTAGTTTAACAACCCTTAATGTTGCGAGCTAACATGTCCGAGAGTTGTTCCATAAGATCGATAAAAATGGGTTAGGACGACGGGCTGGTAACCCAGTCTTGGAAAAAACAACTACTATGAAGACAATAATATTAGAATAAAAATGTCCCACCAACTAATCTTAGAAGGAGACGTCTGAAACTTCAATGGAAAGACCAAGAAGAGGAACATTTTTCAAAGATTGGCCTATAAAATTATACAATATGCTCGAACTTTGACCTTATCAGGTTATATCTATAGGCCATTAAAGTAAGTAAGAGTCAATGTTATATAAAAACTTATACAAAAAGGAAGATTTAAATTGTTTAAGTTTTAAAATAATTATAAAAAAAACTTCTTTATTGTTTACTACTATTAAACGTTTACAAGAAATCAATAGAAATATTTTTCCAAAAATTACAACAAAGCAAAAAAATCAGGGAAAACAAAGTTATTTTCACATGATTTTGGATCAAAAAGTAAAAATTGTATATATTAATTATAAGCTGCTAAGTTTTCAACATATGAAGTAGCTCAGTGGAAGAGTCTCCGCCTAGCAGTCGTAGGGGTCTGGGTTCGAGCCCCCATTGGGGCATACAAAAAAAATTGTATTTCGTTTAAAAATATGTTTTTTTTTTTAATAAAACAACAACCACAAAAGTTTTTGTTGTTGTTTTCAAATTGCTTTCCCAATTCATTACTTTTCTGCAATTGGTAAGTACTTGCCTCCAATGACATCCCCATGTTAATGTAATGACTTAAACAGTGAATGAGTAAGTAGTTCGTGTTCAATAGTTTAGCTGTTTAACTCATTATTTGGTAATGAAAAGTTTTGCTGGGATGTTAACACACCTGCAAAAATTTTAAATTTCTGATACTTGTTAAACAAAATTTGCAAAAAACAAGTAACAAAGTGATATGGTCGGTCAAGCCCAACCATACGATACCCTTCACCACTAAGGTCAAAGGTGTTCTTTTTCATGTATAACGACAAATATTTGCGAAATTTTGCCATCATATAAATATTTTCTCAAAACTTATATATTTAAGTTGTTTCCGTCATTTGGACTTGTAAGAGAGCTAGGGTCAAATATGGACCGATTATCTCGAAGTTAATCAAATTGATTACATTTGTTATAAAAATTATGTACACAAAAAATAAACTCAAAATTCCCATTTTCCATCTTTAGGTTTACGAGAGTTTTAGTGATTTTTGTCTTATGGAATTATGGTCAAATGTGGACCGATGTCAACGAAATTTGGTACAGTGATTTTAGTTTTTATAAGCAGTATTTAGTTTAAATTTTATGAAAAAATATTGATATTTGTTGCCCATATACCAATTCCGGGAATTGGGACCTATGGGAGGTACCATAAATATTGGCCCGATTTTGACGAATTGCAATAGCCATAGCCCTACTATCAAAAAAATTATCTGTACCAAATTTCATCAAACCAGCCGCCCAGACGGACGGACAGGCGGACGGTTTAGCTGTTTAACTCATTATTTGGTATTGAAAAGTTTTGCTGGGGTTTTGAAACCGACCTGAGAATAATGCACCATTTCCAACATAAGAAAATAAATTTTAACAAAATTACTAAGAAAAACTTTTCAAGATATTTAAAAAACGTTTTCACTGTTTCATTTGCTGAACTGTTGGTTGTATGTCAGTTTTTTTTTAATTATGGGTTTAATATCGAATGCACAATGGGTCAAAAACTAAAAAAAGTCGAAATTTTTTTTAGTTTTGAAATGAAATAACTTAAAACCTATAACAGTTATTATAGTAAGCAAGCTTTTCTTCGTTTCTTCAAGCTCATTAAAAAATGTCAAAATCAACTATATTGGACAATAATTGAAATAGTTACACGGTCCAAAAGCATTTTTACTTCTAAGGTGGTCTACCTTGACGCCCAATGATTCACACTGTGCATATATGGAGTAACCAGCAATTTAGGAAGCTTCGGTCCTCCTTAAAAATTCTCTCATACATACTGATTCAATCAGACTTACAGTTTAAGAGATACAGATTTATTACCACTTTTTTGGTTTCAAACCACTATGAAATGTGGCATTAGACCAGATAAATCTACCACTGATCAAATCGTCAAATCCTGGGGAAAACACAAGAGAATCAAATTGATATATATCTAAAGTAGCGTTTAATGCAATGTCTGAGTTAAGGAGATCGAAGGGCATGAAATTCTAAATAAATTAGGCTCGAACTTTGACCTTAACAGGTTGTAAATATAAGCCATTTAAGTAAGTAAGTATTTAAGCTTTTTTCTTAAGTGGTTTATATTGCAGCTATGGTCAATTGTGAACCGATATCACCCGATTTCAGTTCTGAACTTTGACAAGATGATGGAAATATTTTTGCTTTTGTTGCCTCAGCTTATTTTATTTAAGCCCTATCATGTTTTCAACAGACGGATAGAAGTGCTTACAAAAATGGTTTTAACAATTCCTAAAACAGCACAGAGCGTCCACATATTTCAGACCCGATTTGATGATCTGATGTCACTATGGAAAAAATGCACTTTTTCCAGTGAAAAGATATTTAGCTTTTGTAAGAATGGAACTGAGGAACACAGGAAAGGTGTCCTATAATATGTCCGATTTAAAACGATTTTACTATAAGATCATTAACAGAACAAAAAAATAATCGGCGTAGTTGCCGTTTTTTTATACTTTTAACTAAAATATTTATTTTTTTCAATGTGTAGTTCAAACGTTTTTAGCACTTTTATCAAAAAATTTTCTATAGAAAATTTTTTTATCAAACATTTTTCAATAGCAAATTTTTTTATCAAAAATTTTTGTATAGAAAATTTTTTTATAAAAATTTTTATAGAGAAAAATTTTTTTAACAAACATTTTTGTTTTATATTTTTTGATCAAAAATTTTTCTATATTTTTTTTTATCAAAAATTTTTCTATCGAAAATTTTTTTTATCAAAAATTTTTCTATCGAAAATTGTTTTTATGAAAAATTTTTCTATAGAATTTTTTTTTAGAAAATGAAAAATTAGGATTTATCAGGCTTGAGTTCATTTTTATACCCTTCACCACCATAGGTGGAAAGGGTATATTGGGTTTGTGCTGATGTTTCTAATGCATTAAAATATTGGTCTGAGACCAACCTTTTAGTATACCAATCGACTTAGAATCACTCCCTGAGTTGTTTTAACGATGTCCGTCCGGCACTCTACAGGTCGTAACTTTAAAGATAATGAAATTTGACACAGGTTTATATTTTAGTCTAAGAACGATCCCTATACTTTTTGGGCGAAATCGGATTACTATTTCGGGTACCTTCCATAGGGATGCCTTCCCAGAATAGAGTTTTTGGTCCTTTACAGCCACAAATTTAGTTGTATTTTAATAATATTCAGCGCAAATATTGCTTAGCATAACCTTAATCAGTGTTCCTAATTTTGTAGAAATCGGCCCATATTTGACCATACCTCCCATACATGACACATTCTCAAAAGACGTTCATATACAAATAAAAGCACAAAAACGTTAATAACTCTAAAGATAAATGCATTTGATTACTTAAATTTTGCACAGATAAATATTTTGTAAATATAAACCAAAAACTAAAATTTGGTAACAATCGGTTCACAATTGACCCTAGCTCCTATATCAGGCTCTTAGTTGGAAATGATATAAATCTCGAGATTTTGAAAAAATAGCACATAAAGAGTGTTCTAAAAAAAATATGCATTTACTATTTTAGACAAAATTTATCCATAGTGCAAGAAATAATTTATTTTTTGATCAAGTTAGTTTCTATAGATATGTCAGATACTATTATTTTAGAAATTATTAAAAAAAAGTTCGTGCAAATATAATTAAAACTTTTCAAAAAAAATCCGTCATGGACTTTTAAAAAAATAGCTAAAAATTTGAAAGTTGACCCTCGAACGGTTTCTAATGCCATCAGACGGTATAAGGAAAACCTGAGCATTGAAAGAAAACCTGGATCAGGGAGGAAAAAAGGTCCTACAGATATTGGTAAGGCAAAAGAAGTCGAGCGACTCTTTCGAAGAGCGCCTAACACTTCTTTAAGAAAAGCAGCTCGTACGGTGAAATGTCACGAATTTTGCACATAGAGTCAAAAAAATACACCTGTTGTGTGATGGATGATGAAACATACGTACTGGCAGACTTTTCTCAACTTCCTGGTCAAGATTTTTATGTTGCTGATAAACGGGGCAATGTTCGGCAAGAGTTTCGCACAAAAAAACAAACAAAATTCCCTAAGAAGTTTCTCGTGTGGCAAGCTATTTGCAGTTGTAGCAAAAGAAGTAAAGTATTTGTGGCATCTGGCACAATAAACACAGAAATTTATATAAAAAGTGCCTACAAAAACGGTTGTTACCCTTTTTAAGAGAGCACAGAGTGACTACATTTTTTTGGCCCGATTTGGCATCATGCCATTATGAAAAAAAGGCACTTGAGTGGTACTCAAAGAATAATGTTATTTTTGTACCACGAGAGGCAAATCCACCTAACTGTCCAGAACTTCGGCCTGTGGAAAGGTATTGGGCTCTGGTAAAAAAGGAATTGAAGAACACAGGAAAGATTTCCAAGAACATGTCCGATTTTAAGCGCAGGTGGAACACATGCTCCAAAAAGGTTTCAGAAGCAACTGTAAAATCTTTAATGGGAGGGTTTCCGAAAAACCCGAGTACTAAGTAAACATTTTAATGCTAAATGATTTTGCATAATATGTCATTATATTTGCGTATTTTGTAGAGTTTTTATCTTAAAAGGTTTGATTTTTATTTAAGAAAATCCAACTACAAATTTTATTTAATACTTTAATCGAAAAATTTTATTTTTTTTTAAATATTATTTTTATCGAACAATTTTCCAAAGAAAAATATTTTTATTAAAAATTTTTCCATGTATTTTGTTGCTATAAATTATTTTTTTTTAAATATTATTTTTATCGAACAATTTTCCAAAGAAAAATATTTTTATTAAAACAAGTAAGAAAGCGCTATAGTCGGTCAAGCCGACCATACGATACCCTTCACCACTAAGGTCAAAGGTGTTATTTTTCCTGTATAAAGACAAATATTTGCTAAATTTTGCCATCATACAAACATTTTCTCAAAACGTATATATTCAACCTGTTTCCGTCATTTGGACTTATATGAGAGCTAGGGTCAAATGTGGACCGATTATCTCGAAATTTGGCAAATTGATTACAGATGTTACAAACATTATGTATGCAAAAAATAAACTCAAAATTTTCATTATCTTTAGATTTACGAGCGTTTTAGTGATTTTTTGTCTCATTTAGTGCGTTTTTGAAGAAGAGTTTGTATGGGAGCTATGGTCAAATGTGGACCGATTTCAACGAAATTTGGTGCAGTGATTTAGGTTTATATAAGCAGTATTTGTTTAAAATTTCATGAAAAAAAATTGATATTTGTGGCCAATATGTAAATTCCGGGAAGTGGGACCTATGGGAGGTACCATAAATAATTACAGAAGAGTTTGTATGGGAGCTATGGTCAAATGTGAACCGATTTCAACAAAATTTGGTACAGTGATTTAGGTTTATATAAGCAGTATCTGTTTTAAATTTCATGAAAAAATATTGATATTTGTGGCCAATATAGCAATTCCGGGAAGTGGGACCTATGGGAGGTACCATAAATAATGGACCGATTTTGACCAATTTCAACAGCCATGGTCCCATTATCAAAAAAATTATCTGTGCCAAATTTCATCAAATTATCTTTAGAATTGCGACCTGTAGTTTGATTACAAGGTTTACATGGGGGTCCAGCCAGCCAGACGGACGGACGGACATCGCTATATCGACTCAGAAAGTGATTCTAAGTCTATTGGTATACTAAAAGGTGGGTCTAAGACAAATATTTATATGCGTTACAAACATCAGCACAAACTTATAATACCCTTTCCACCTATGGTGGTGAAGGGTATAAATATTTCCATATATTTTGTTGCTATAAATTGGATTTTGATTTGTTTCTTGCCTATTTTGTTTTTGTCATTTCTTTAACAAAGCGGCAACAACCAACTCTGATAACATTTAAATTCCAACTGAATGATTTTAATACTCAATTTCACGAGTTTTATTAATGATCGTGGTATTTAAGAAAATTAAAAAAAATCATCGGCTTCTGGTGGTATGTGCTACCTACTTATGAGTAATATTTTAAATTTTTGGTCATAGTTCCTTGAGTTTTTGTTGTATTTGCCAACTGGGGCCACAGATTCATAATCAACATTCAGTTACTAAAACAACTTTTAACAAATATCATTTTCATTTCAATTCAATTAAATTTTCAAAACATTTCAACATTTCAATTATACCAACAATAAAACTTGTTCTAAATACAAGCAAATCCATTTACCCTTAAATTAAAAGGAACTTCGAGCCATAAAATAATAAACGGGTTACTCTTACACACCGGACACTTTAGCGAAACTTTACACAAAAACTTTAAAAGTGGGTTGTACTTAGTGTTTACACTAAAGGTGACGTAATTATAGATGTACTGCTCTTAGCCTGAAAACTCCCTCCGAGAAATTTGCAAGCGCCTTTTTGAATTGTTGTTCATTATAAAGAAGCCACAAAAAAAAAAAACAAAAACAGAATTAAACTTTAAGGGTAAAAGCACAACAGGACCATAAATTTAGCAAATAATTGCAGACAAGCGAATTTGTTGCCCTAAAACAAAGTAGAAAACAGAAGGACTTAAAAACCGGTTTTAAAAATATTTTCATTTTCATTTTTGTACAATGGAACCAAAAAGGCCTAACAGACGGACCACAAACATCAAGAAAGACTTGCATGAGGTTTGTTAAAAGTCAGCGAAAAAGGGCAACTGAACTGAGCAAAAACAAAAACTGAAAATGTAAATGAATGGAATTGGAATGTAAAGTAAAGTTAAGAAAAAAGGTAAGGAAACAAAAAAAGGTGGTAAAGAAGTTTATTGACTTAAATACATTTGTAAGACCACATTTACATGTTGTCAAATGTCGGTCTGTCTGTCTGTGTATCCGTCCGTCTGTCTATATGTTTGCTAGTAAATTTTCTTTATTTAGGAATAAGTCTCTTAACTGCCATAATATGGCCTAAAATAAAGGGTGTTTATTGTCATGGTAAGAGTATGATGATATTCTTACTTAAGTCTAAATACTTTCTCATATAATAAGTGTATGTTTCTATATTTACTTAAGTAAGAATATGTTTATTTAAAAGTCTTTACAAAAGGATTAAGTCATTGGCATAAGTAATCTTTAAGAATATATATGCAAAAAGATAAAGAAGTCTTTTGATTTCGACAACAAGTACAAAAAAAGGGGTAAATATGGGTTTCTTTGTTGAGTTTTACTTTTTTTGCTACGAAAGCGTTAATGGGCTTAATGATAAGATGTGTGTTTTTTAAATCCAAAAATACACACAAATTAATCTTAAGAAGATGCATAAAATAAAGTTAAGACATTTTTTAAACTTTTAAATTTAAATTATGAAAGAAAGAAGTATTTAACTAAAAATATTAGTCTTTTCCGGTTGAAAAAAATATCTAAAACTATCACAATTAGTATAAAAAAAAAATACCATGATTGATTTCATTGTTCAAGGCTTTTATAGGCAAATTTCAATAATTTAATTGCATTAGACAACCTTACTTATTATTGATTTGAGACCACATATGCAAATATATGCACATAATTTCTATACCATAAGAAAGTCCAGAGCCTAGACTTTAATTCGAAATAAATTTATAGCCGTACCTTGTTATTTTTTAACACCACAATTTTTTGAAAATTTAATACACATTTGAAAGCTTTTTCATTTCTATTAATAGTTAACAATTGAAGGGAGTTCCGAATAAAATATGAGTTTATAATTTTAGAAAAAACTTAACCATAGTGCATAAATAACATTTTTTTGGATCCCGTAAGCTTTAAAAGACATATTCAATACTAATGATTTAAAGCATTAACTTCCAAATAATATTTTTCAAATGCTTTGTAAAAATATTATTAAAAATCCTTAATTTTATACTATTTTTTTTTAACAGAAATATTTTTTATTAAATTTTTTTTTTTAAAGGAAACATTATTTATAGAAAATTTTAATTAAACCGAAAAATTTTCTATAGGATTTTTGATAAAACCCAAAAATTTTCGAAAAAAGATTTTGATAAAACATAAAATTTTTTTAAGAAAATTTTGATAAAATTAAAAATTTTTTTTCAAAGAAAATATTTATAAAACCGAAAAATATATAATATAATATTTTATAGAAACCGAAAATTTTTCTATAGAAAATTTCTATAAAAATCAAAAAATTTTCTTTAGAAAATTTTTAAAAACCGAAATTTTCTATAGAAAATTTTTAGAAAAACCGAAAAGTTTTCTATAGAAAATTTTTAGAAAAACCGAAAAATTTTCTATAGAAAATTTTTAGAAAAACCGAAAAATTTTCTATAGAAAATTTTTAGAAAAACCGAAAAATTTTCTATAGAAAATTTTTAGAAAAACCGAAAAATTTTCTATAGAAAATTTTTAGAAAAACCGAAAAATTTTCTATAGAAAATTTTTAGAAAAACCGAAAAATTTTCTATAGAAAATTTTTCGAAAAACCGAAAAATTTTCTATAGAAAATTTTTAGAAAAACCGAAAAATTTTCTATAGAAAATTTTTAGAAAAACCGAAAAATTTTCTATAGAAAATTTTTAGAAAAACCGAAAAATTTTCTATAGAAAATTTTTAGAAAAACCGAAAAATTTTCTATAGAAAATTTTTAGAAAAACTAAAAAATTTTTAGAAAAACCGAAAAATTTTCTATAGAAAATTTTTAGAAAAACCAAAAAATTTTCTATAGAAAATTTTTAGAAAAACCGAAAAATTTTCTATAGAAAATTTTTAGAAAAACCGAAAAATTTTCTATAGAAAATTTTTAGAAAAACCGAAAAAATTTCTATAGAAAATTTTTAGAAAAACCGAAAAATTTTCTATAAAAAATTTGTAGAAAAACCGAAAAATTTTCTATAGAAAATTTGTAAAAAAAACCGAAAAATTTTCTATAGAAAATTTTTAGAAAAACCGAAAAATTTTCTATAGAAAATTTTTAGAAAAACCGAAAAATTTTCTATAGAAAATTTTTAGAAAAACCGAAAAATTTTCTATAGAAAATTTTTAGAAAAACCGATAAATTTTCAATAGAAAATTTTTAGACAAACCGAAAAATTTTCAATAGAAAATTTTTAGAAAACCGAAAAATTGTCTATAGAAAATTTTTAGAAAAACCGAAGAGTTTTCTATAGAAAATTTTTTGAATAACCAAAAATTTTCTAAAGAAAATTTTTAGAAAACCCGAAGAATTTTCTATAGAAAATTTTTAGAAAAACCGAAAAATTTTCTATAGAAAATTTTATAAAAACGAAAAATTTTCTATGGAAAATTTTTAGAAAAACTAAAAAATTTTCTATACAAAATTTTTAGAAAAACCGACAAATTTCCTATAGAAAATTTTTAGAAAAACCGACAAAATTTCTATAGAAAATTTTTAGAAAAACCGAAAAATTTTCTATAGAAAATTTTTATAAAACGAAAAATTTTCTATAGAAAATTTTTATAAAAACGAAAAATTTTCTATAGAAAATTTTTATAAAAACGAAAAATTTTCTATAGAAAATTTTTATAAAAACGAAAAATTTTCTATAGAAAATTTTTAGAAAAACCGAAAAATTTTCTAAAGAAAATTTTTAGAAAAACCGAAAAATTTTCTATAGAAAATTTTTAGAAAAACCGAAAAATTTTCTATAGAAAATTTTTTGAAAAACCGAAAAATTTTTTATAGAAATTTTTTAGAAAAAACGAAAAATTTTCTATAGAAAATTTTTATAAAAACCGAAAAATTTTCTATAGAAAATTTTTATAAAACCGAAAAATTTGTTATAGAAAATTTTTATAAAACCGGAAAATTTTGTACAGAAAATTTTTATAACAACGAAAAATTTTCTATAGAAATTTTCTATAGAAAACTTTTTGGTTTTTTACAAATTTTCTATAAAAATTTTTTCGATTTTTTTTTCAATGAATGCCAAGAAATAGTTTTCGATTTCATATTTTGGCCTAAATTTATTTATTTCAATTTTATTAATTTGATGCTTTAAATCTTTATTGTTTTAATTTTTGTCAGTAAAATCTTTAAGATAATACCGCCAAGAAAAAGGAAAGGAATTTTCTAAATCATAACAAAGACTTTTATTAGAGCCGCGTTTTACTTCTTATGATTTTAGTATATATCTTTTTTTTGGGAACTACTTAATGGGTAAATGCTACTGTTTGTTGACCAAATTACCAAAATAGCGGTTTTCAAAAATATTTCAGTTAAAAAAAAAACGAAAAGAAAAAGGGTCATTGTCAAATCATTAAGAGAATGATGAAAGTGTTTGTTGGTGGCTGATATTATTGTTGTGATGATTAGGCCAAAAACGCTCAAAACCGGCAGCTGTCTTTGGCAAACAACATTTTGATGTTTTGATGGATTTCTCCCAAAAGAACAGCATCAACTTGAAATACATAAGCCGCTGGGTTCAAGACTCCAAGAACAAAAAAAAAAAACTTTCAAACTATTTGAAATTAAAAACTGGCTACAATGAAGGAAGAAAAAAAAAACGCATTTCAAAATATTTGAAATTCCTTAATTTCTTATGATTCACAAGCGCTAACGTTCTTTTTTTATTTTACTTTTATTTTCTTTCTCTGCTGACTTAAATTTTGAAATCATTTAATACCTGATAATGTTGCTAATAAAAATCATTTCATTTTTTCCCTCAAATGATTTGAGTCAAATATTTCAAGGTTGCTCTTGCAGACACAAATTGATCGTGATGATCAGCTCCAAAAAAAACGATCAGTGAAAGAAATACAGTTATAAGACAGACGATCGTTTTTGGTGGTTTTTATGAAACAAATAATTTCTGTTAAAAATTTGCATATTTGCTATAATAACGAAAGCCGTTTTAACGCAGAAAAAAGTATTTAAAATTGGTAGCTTGGCTTATTAGCCAAATTACATGTTTAGAACAAACTCAAATGGGGCGCACCAAAAGTGTGCGATCATCTTTGGAGTAAAATGAGAATTATGATCATTTAGCATGTTTTAAAGATCTTTAAGAAACAAAGTTTGTAGGGACTTAAAAGTGTTAATGGTTGAACTTTTGGCACCCTTTATATTTGATAAACATCTAAATGTTTCTATAGAAAAATATTTTTAGCGAAAATTTTTCTATAGAAAAATATTTTTAACGAACATTTTTCTATAGAAAAATATTTTAAACAAAAAATTTTCTATAGAAAAATTTTTCTTACTAAAATGTTTCTATAGAAAAATATTTCTTACTAAAATTTTTCTATAGAAAAATATTTTTAACGAAAATTTTTCTATAGAAAAATATTAATAAAGAAAATTTTTCTGTAGAAAAATATTTTTAACAAAAATTTTTCTATAGAAAAATATTTTTAACAAAAATTTGTCTATAGAAAAATATTTTTAACGAAAATTTTTCTATAGAAAAATATTTTTAATGAAAATTTTTCTATAGAAAAATATTAATAAAGAAAATTTTTCTGTAGAAAAATATTTTTAACAAAAATTGTTCTATAGAAAAATATTTTTAACAAAAATTTTTCTATAGGAAAATATTTTTAACGAAAATTTTTCTATAGAAAAATATTTTTAACGAAAATTTTTCTATAGAAAAATATTTTTAACGAAAATTTTTTATAGAAAAATATTTTTAACGAAAATTTTTCTATAGAAAAATATTTTCAACGAAAATTTTTCTATAGAAAAATATTTTTAACGAACATTTTTCTATAGAAAAATATTTTTAAAGAAAATTTTTCTATAGAAAAATATTTTTAATGAAAATTTTTCTGTAGAAAAATATTTTTAACGAAAATTTTTGTATAGAAAAATATTTTTAACGAAAATTTTTCTATAGAAAAATATCTTTAACGAAAATTTTTTTATAGAAAAATATTTTTAACGAAAATTTTTCTATAGAAAAATATTTTTAACGAAAATTTTTCTATAGAAAAATAATTTTAGCGAAAATTTTTAAATAGAAAAATATTTTTGACAAAAACTTTTCTATAGAAAAATATTTTTAACGAAAATTTTTCTATAAAGAAATATTTTTAACGAAAATTTTTCTATAGAAAAATATTTCTAACGAAAATTTTTCAACATAAAAATATTCTTAACGAAAATTTTTCAACAGAAAAAGATTTTTAACGAAAATTTTTCTATAGAAAAATATTTTTAAGTAAAATTTTTCTATAGAAAAATATTTTTAACGAAAATTTTTTTATAGAAAAATATTTCTTACTAAAATTTTTCTATAGAAAAATATTTTTAACGAAAATTTTTCTATAGAAAAATATTAATAAAGAAAATTTTTCTGTAGAAAAATATTTTTAACAAAAATTTTTCTATAGAAAAATATTTTTAACAAAAATTTGTCTATAGAAAAATATTTTTAACGAAAATTTTTCTTTATAGAAAAATATTTTTAACGAAAATTTTTCTATAGAAAAATATTTTTAACGAAAATTTTTCTATAGAAAAATATTTTTAACGAAAATTTTTCTATAGAAAAATATTTTTAACGAAAATTTTTCTATAGAAAAATAATTTTAGCGAAAATTTTTAAATAGAAAAATATTTTTGACAAAAATTTTTCTATAGAAAAATATTTTTAACGAAAATTTTTCTATAAAGAAATATTTTTAACGAAAATTTTTCTATAGAAAAATATTTCTAACGAAAATTTTTCAACAGAAAAATATTTTTAACGAAAATTTTTCTATAGAAAAATATTTTTATCGAAAATTTTTCTATAGAAAAATATTTTTAACGAAAATTTTTCTATAGAAAAATATTTTTAACGAAAATTTTTCTATAGAAAAATATTTTTAACGAAAATTTTTAAATAGAAAAATATTTTTGACAAAAATTTTTTTATAGAAAAATATTTTTAACGAAAATTTTTCTATAGAAAAATATTTTTAACGAAAATTTTTCTGTAGAAAAATCTTTTTAACGAAAATTTTTCTATAGAAAAATATTTTTAACGAAAATTTTTCTATAGAAAAATATTTTTAACGAAAATTTTTCTATAGAAAAATATTTTTAACGAAAATTTTTAAATAGAAAAATATTTTTGACAAAAATTTTTTTATAGAAAAATATTTTGAACGAAAATTTTTCTATAGAAAAATATTTTTAACGAAAATTTTTCTGTAGAAAAATCTTTTTAACGAAAATTTTTCTATAGAAAAATATTTTTAACGAAAATTTTTCTATCAAAAATTTTTTTACCCAAAATTTTTCTATAGAAAAATATTTTCTACAGAAAAATTTTCTAAAAAAAAATTTAGGTTTTTTTCAAAATTTTCTATTGAACATTTTTCGTTTTTTTTTTAAATTTTCTATAGAAAATTTTTCGGTTTTTTTTTAAATTTTCTATAGAAAATTTTTCGGTTTTTTAAAAATTTCTATAGAAAATTTTTCGGTTTTTTAAAAATTTTTCGGTTTTTTAAAAATTTGCTAAAGAAAATTTTTCGCTTTTTTAAAAATTTTCTATAGAAAATTTTTCGGTTTTTTAAAAATTTTTTATAAAAAATTTTTCGGTTTTTTAAATATTTTCTATAGAAAATTTTTCGGCTTTTTAAAAATTTTCTATAGAAAATTTTTCGGTTTTTTTTAAATTTTCTATAGAAAATTTTTCGGTTTTTTTAAAATTTGCTATAGACAATTTCTCGGTTTTTTTTTAAATTTTCTATAGACAATTTTTCGGTTTTTTAAAAATTTTCTATAGCAAATTTTCCGGTTTTTTTTAATTTTCTGTAGAAATTTTTTCGGTTTTTTAAAAATTTTCTATAGAAAATTTTTCGGTTTTTCTAAAAATTTTCTACAGAAAATTTTTCGGTTTTTTAAAAATTTTCTATAGAAAATTTTTCGGTTTTTTAAAAATTTTCTATAGAAAATGTTTCGGTTTTTTAAAAATTTCTATAGAAAATTTTTCGGTTTTTTAAAAATTTTTTACAGAAAATTTTTCGGTTTTTTTGTTAATTTTTTATAGAAAATTTTTGGGTTTTTTAAAAATTTTCTATAGAAAATTTTTCGGTTTTTTAACAATTTTCTATAGAAAATTTTTTCTATAGAAAAATATTTTTAACGAAAATTTTTAAATAGAAAAATATTTTTGACAAAAATTTTTTTATAGAAAAATATTTTTAACGAAAATTTTTCTATAGAAAAATATTTTTAACGAAAATTTTTCTGTAGAAAAATCTTTTTAACGAAAATTTTTCTATAGAAAAATATTTTTAACGAAAATTTTTCTATAGAAAAATATTTTTAACGAAAATTTTTCTATAGAAAAATATTTTTAACGAAAATTTTTAAATAGAAAAATATTTTTGACAAAAATTTTTTTATAGAAAAATATTTTGAACGAAAATTTTTCTATAGAAAAATATTTTTAACGAAAATTTTTCTGTAGAAAAATCTTTTTAACGAAAATTTTTCTATAGAAAAATATTTTTAACGAAAATTTTTCTATCAAAAATTTTTTTACCCAAAATTTTTCTATAGAAAAATATTTTCTACAGAAAAATTTTCTAAAAAAAAATTTAGGTTTTTTTCAAAATTTTCTATTGAACATTTTTCGTTTTTTTTTTAAATTTTCTATAGAAAATTTTTCGGTTTTTTTTTAAATTTTCTATAGAAAATTTTTCGGTTTTTTAAAAATTTCTATAGAAAATTTTTCGGTTTTTTAAAAATTTTTTATAGAAAATTTTTCGGTTTTTTAAAAATTTCTATAGAAAATTTTTCGGTTTTTTAAAAATTTCTATAGAAAATTTTTCGCTTTTTTAAAAATTTTCTATAGAAAATTTTTCGGTTTTTTAAAAATTTTTTATAGAAAATTTTTCGGCTTTTTAAAAATTTTCTATAGAAAATTTTTCGGTTTTTTTTAAATTTTCTATAGAAAATTTTTCGGTTTTTTTAAAATTTGCTATAGACAATTTCTCGGTTTTTTTTTAAATTTTCTATAGACAATTTTTCGGTTTTTTAAAAATTTTCTATAGAAAATTTTTCGGTTTTTTAAAAATTTTCTATAGAAAATTTTTCGGTTTTTTAAAAATTTTCTATAGAAAATTTTTCGGTTTTTTAAAAATTTTCTATAGAAAATTTTTCGGTTTTTTAAAAATTTTCTATAGAAAATTTTTCGGTTTTTTAAAAATTTTCTATAGAAAATTTTTCGGTTTTTTAAAAATTTTCTATAGAAAATTTTTCGGTTTTTTAAAAATTTTCTATAGAAAATTTTTCGGTTTTTTAAAAATTTTCTATAGAAAATTTTTCGGTTTTTTAAAAATTTTCTATAGAAAATTTTTCGGTTTTTTAAAAATTTTCTATAGAAAATTTTTCGGTTTTTTAAAAATTTTCTATAGAAAATTTTTCGGTTTTTTAAAAATTTTCTATAGAAAATTTTTCGGTTTTTTAAAAATTTTCTATAGAAAATTTTTCGGTTTTTTAAATATTTTCTATAGAAAATTTTTCGGCTTTTTAAAAATTTTCTATAGAAAATTTTTCGGTTGTTTTTAAATTTTCTATAGAAAATTTTTCGGTTTTTTTAAAATTTGCTATAGAAAATTTTTCGGTTTATTTAAAATTTGCTATAGACAATTTCTCGGTTTTTTTTAAATTTTCTATAGACAATTTTTTGGTTTTTTAAAAATTTTCTATAGCAAATTTTCCGGTTTTTTTTTAATTTTCTGTAGAAATTTTTTCGGTTTTTTTAAAATTTTCTATAGAAAATTTTTCGGTTTTTCTAAAAATTTTCTATAGAAAATTTTTCGGTTTTTTAAAAATTTTCTATAGAAAATTTTTTTTAAATTTTCTATAGAAAACTTTTCGGTTTTTTTAAAATTTCTATAGAAAATTTTTCGGTTTTTTAAAAATTTTTTACAGAAAATTTTTCGGTTTTTTTTTTAATTTTTTATAGAAAATTTTTGGGTTTTTTAAAAATTTTCTATAGAAAATTTTTCGGTTTTTTAAAAATTTTCTATAGAAAATTTTTCGGTTTTTTAAAAATTTTCTATAGAAAATTTTTTGGTTTTTTAACAATTTTCTACAGAAAATTTTTCGGTTTTTTAACAATTTTCTATAGACAATTTCTCGGTTTTTTAAAAATTTTCTGTAGAAAATTTAAAAAAAAACCGAAAAATTTTCTATAGACAACTTTTTAAAAACCGAAAAATTTTCTGTAGAAAATTGTTAAAAAACCGAAAAATTTTTTTAGAAAATTTGTAAAAAACCGAAAAATGTTCTATAGATAATATGAAAAAACCAACAATTTTTCTATAGAAAATTAATAAAAATCGAAAAATTTTCATTTTTGCCTTATGCTTTGAGCATTGTCATATTACTTATTTTGTCTTTGTAGGGTTCACAATAAATCAAAAATGACTGCGTGTTTATTTGATTTATTTCCATGTCTATAGAAGATTTCCTTCTTCATAATCAAAACCAATTTACATGTCTAAATTTTAAAAATATAATTTTTTCTAAAAGAACAAATAATTTTATAAAATTATGAATATTTTAATAAAAATAACGATTTTCAAAATAAATAAATTTATGCAAAACAGTAGCATAATTTCGGCTGTTAATAGGATCGAAAGAAATATCTTCCACTTTTTTTTGTATCATAATTAACTGTCTGAATTGAAAGGATTGCATGCGTTTACCCGTTTTATAAAATTTATTTAAACTTAAGCAATTATTAAGGCTTCAAATTAAACTTTTAAATGAAAAGGTAGCCAAAACTAGTCATTATTAATTTTCATCGTTACAAACTATTAAAAGTCAATCATGAAATTATGATTAGGGCTTGAGTGAAACGAACATCAAGTAAGTCTTTACTTATAGTATTTTACTCTTTGTCTACTCTTACACGATCCTCTAAAAAGAAGTGTCTAAATATGACTTTACTTTTATTTTTACTAAATTAAGGCCTTAAAACACGAAGATATCTGAGTAATTTTCTTTACAGATCGCACGAGTTTACTTGTGTAAAATGATCATAGTTCTTGTTGATCTTCAAGTATTTGCACGATCAAGCTAATGTTGGAGATAATTAGCCGCACGCTATAGATATTAAACTTCCGTTGATAGAGTTTTACTTCCGTTTTTTCTATTTAGGGCAATGTAAAAGCTTGTTGGTACGTTATATTACCCAAACTTTTCGACAAAATATAATTTTTTGGTCATTATTTGAGTAAATGCTTGTTTAATTTTACTTATAATCAAGTTTAATAAACCTATTAATATATAAGTACTATTACTCATTATATGGAAAATTTATACTGAGTTTTCTTTTTCAAAATTGGATAAGCTTAACCCGTTCTTCCTTGGGTCAAACTTTCAATTCTTAATTTTATGGCATAAACACTGTTTTTTATAAATTTTGTTGCAAATTTAGACAAAAATCCTTAAAAGTAATTATCTAACACCAGGATTATGTTATATTTGAAAACTTAATTTTAACCTTAAACAGACCTTAAACCTTAACAGGAATTTACACTTGCCGCCTTCCTAGATATTGAAGGCGCCTTTAGCAATATAAAACCAGAGTCGATTATATCAACAATGAAGTCATTCATTGCCGATAAATCTATTATCTCATTTGTAGATAAGCTATCTAAAAGGTAGCATGTCGAGGGACCCTACATGAAGGTGTGCTATCCCCTCTTCTGTGGAACCTTGCCATAAACAAACTGCTTACTGAATTGGATTCTCTGAGATTCAACACCATCGCATACGCGGACGATGTCGCTATAGCAGTGTCAGGGAAATTTCTTAACACCCTGTCACAACGTCTTGAAACAGCTCTCGACATACTTAAACGTTGCAGTGTCTCTAGTGGCCTGGGAGATAATCCCACTAAAACGGAACTTGTACTTTTCTCGCGGAAATACAAAATACCTAACTTTACTCTTTCAAAATTAAATAAAGTAGAACTTGTGCTCACTGACCATGCCAAATATCTTAGGGTCATTCTGGACTCAAAACTGTCCTGGAGGCTAAACTCCCAATTCAGGGTGGCCAAAGCATCTATTGCACTCTACTCATGTAGAGGGGCCATAAGCAAACCCTGGGGACTTAATCCTACTAACACTGTCTGGCTCTTCGATATGGTTGTCAAGCCTATACTAATGTACGGTGCGCTGGTTTGGTGGCCTGCACTTACCAAGGCAAACCAGCGGGATTCTTTCACAAACATTTTAAGATCTTCCCCTCTAATGATTACTGGCTCCCAGTCGAACTAATGGCACAGCAAATCGCCCTTAACTCGGCTGTTCGAGCACAAAAACATACCTGGTAACACCACTGCGGACAGACTTGCTAAATCCGGTGTTCTCCTGAGGCAGGATAACATCGATCAATTTACGGGCTTACCGCTATCCGCCTGCAACACAGTAATTAGGCAACTTCTTTACGGATTAGCGGAGAACACCTGGTCCTTTGAAACCACTTGTTCAATATCCAGGCAAACGTGGCCCACCTATGACAATAAACGTTCAAAGTGTTTGGTTTTTCTACCTTGCCACAGACTCCTCAACCTAATCTCGACCCTAACAATTACTTTATTTTTGGGCTGCATGCCAGAAGGCTTAACCTTCAACACCATGACTACTGTCGAAGCTGTCGAAGAGGTGGAAACGGTTACTCATCTGCTCTACCACTGCCCCGCTCTTTCAATTTCGAGGGCTACCTATCTGGGGGCGCTTTATCTGCTTGACTTATCCGATCTAGTGAGTATTGATTTAATTAATTATAATTATCTATGTTTTCTTTTCCAGTCTATCCCCTGCAGGTATCACAAAGGGACCGTTTCTAGGACCCAAGTGACCCTGACTAAACATCGGCTGCCTACCTAACCTGCCCTTTTTAACCTATTGTTTTTACCCCTTATTTGCCCTACTTTCGCAAAAGTGCTTAACAGGTGTGCCTTTATTTTAAGAGCAGATAGTAACCCAATTTAAATTTTGTAAATGATATGTTTGGCTTTATTGGTTAAAAAATATGTAAAGTTTAGAAACAAAGAACTTTTCCTTAAATTTTTACCCATTTTTCCGTTCTCTACAACATTAGTCGAAAAAGTACAAAAAATGTGTTTGGTTTTTTTATATTTACCGATTGCGGCATAAATTTTGTGTCTATATTAATTGGTTCAAAAAGTATATATGGGTCAAAAACGGAACCAAAATTTTGCTTTTACCCTGTTTATCCCATTTTTGATAAAGTACTATCACCTATAAAAAAAAGGGATAGGTACTCCCTTTTTATAGGTGGTTTCAAATATAGTTATATAGCATTACCTAATTTTCCCTCTTATACCCCTTTTTCCATGTATACCCATTTTTCCCTTTCATACCCCCAAATCGGCCGAATTACAAAAAAAAAAAAAAAAAAAACAATTGCAACTCCATTTTTACTTTGTTTTTATCTCTTTTAGTTGAGAAGATATATTGTTACCGATTTATTGTTTAAACACGTATTTGTATTGGTCTTAAAAGTACCAATAATTTGTTTACCCTTCTTCACTTTCTCCACCAACATAAACATTTTAAACATTTAATTTGTTAAAACGTCTTTTAAAAAATTAATTATTAGTGAATTTTTGCTTGTCATAAATTTAATTTGAAAATGATTTTTCAACGAATTGGAGAAAATAAAACTTGTTAAAGAAAAACTTTCATAATTAAATACAATAAATGACTTTTAAAAATCAATAAACATTTTTAAGCTTTTTATACCCCTTAACAATAAAGGAGGAAAGGGTATATAAGGTTTAGGCTTATGTGTGTAACGCATAAAAGCATAAGTCCAGAACAGAGGTTCGAAAGGCTCAATTCCTAATTCCATATTTTAAAATCAAATTTATTTTAGTGTTTATATCATTCCCATAATACATTCACCTGAATCAAGTCATAAGCCTTAACTTTTAAGAATTAATTCTTAGGGAATTTAAAATCAGTTAGATTTAATTTAAATTATTTCAATTCTTAATCTTATACAAAAATAATTAAAAATTTTATAAACAAATCATTTTGTAAAGGCATACAAAAATAAATATGTTCAAACGAACCCTACAGTTCCAAAATATATAATACCTCGAAAAAGTCAGAATTTAAGTTTTTGATTTAAAATCAAGTAACTTTAGTTTATATCCACCCTAATGATTTGCACAAAATGAATTACCAAAAAATATTTTAATTCAATTTGGATTGGTTTTAATTAAGAATAAAAAATGTTAATTCAAATTGGAGTAGAGGAATGAAGAAACATTTTATTCATTCAAGTTGATTTTAAATTCCCATGTGAATCAATTCACTAAGAATTAAAAATCAACACCTTTTTTTTTAATTGTTTTATGGAAATTAAACTTAAGATATTGTTAAATCATTTTTGAATTCCTAGGAATTAAGCTAATATTTAATTAAGCCTATCGAAGCTCTGGTCCAGAATTACCTTCTGAGATTATTTAAGTGATTCATTAAATCTTATATGGAAATAAGTTTAAATTTTGATAAAAAATTGTCTGCAATGACCGTCTGCCATTTGAGCAGATGAGCACTTGTCGAACTTTAAAGTTGGATTGTATGACAACAGTGTCAGCCAGATTTATGGGTCCGAACTGAGGATAACCCCTTTTTGCGATTGTAAAGCGCTCGTCAAAATTATTGAGGCTAGAGAATGTACATAGCCTATCTGCTAGAAGGAGTGCCGCCAAATGTGCGCCCATATTTCCTTTGGACGGAAACTATGGGCCTAATAAAGTGCCTTACTATATCAATTTTTGTTTATTATCCCAATTCTATATTTTTTTTAAATCAAAAGATCAATCTATAAAATAACAAGTTAGAGTGTTATATTCGGCTGTGCCGAATCTTATATACCCACCATCAAGTTGTGTAAAATTTAGAAATATCTCTCATATATCTACGAGGGTGCAGCTAATTAAAAATGCGGACCAAATTCGAAAAAAGTTGTTAAGTTAGTTGGTATTGTTAGTAAAATATTTGGACTAAATTCGGTTGCAGGAGCTTAATAGTTCAAAATTTAAAATTATGTAAATGGTTCCCCCAGTATTTACTTTGAATAAAATTCGGTATCGTAACCTGGTATGGTTTAACATTAATAAGTTGTTAAATGCAGGGACCGAAAATAACTGTTATTTTTGAATTTTTAATTAACACTATTAAAATAATTTTAACAACTATTATATGAATTGTCAAAAAAAAAATTGAAAAAATTATTCAACTTAAAAAATAATTTCAAGTCAAAGTTTGAAAAGGTATCTTTTGACACCTTCGGTCGGAATAGTGTTAAAAAAAGCAACCGCAAGGAAATGTCGGAGAATAAAACGAAGTATACCATTTTGATAGTCGTGAACGAAATTTTCATAAAATGAGATGATTTTTAAAAATCTGATTTCTATTTTTTAGAAAAAAATAACAGTTATTTTTTGATTTTTATTTTTTTGAGCAAAAATAAAAGTTATTTCTTAACTTTTATTTTTTCGAGCAAAAATAACAGTTATTTTTGACTTTTATTATTTCGATCATGAATAAAAGTTAGTTTTTGACTTTTATTTTTCCGAGCAAAAATAAAAGTTATTTTTTGACTTTTATTTTTCCGAGCAAAAATAAAAGTTATTTTTTGACTTTTATTTTTTCGAGCAGAAATAAAAGTTATTTTTTGACTTTTATTTTTTCGAGCAGAAATAAAAGTTATTTTTGTTTTTGCAACCCTAATTATGATTGCGAAACTCAACTCCATTAATTTTTAAGCATATGCAAATTATTTTCACTGAAAAATTATCTTTGTTTGACATAAATTTTCAATAAATTTATCATGAATTTAAGCAAATGTAACTTTTATTTCTGCTCGAAAAAATAAAAGTCAAAAAATAACTTTTATTTCTGCTCGAAAAAATAAAAGTCAAAAAATAACTTTTATTCATGCTCGAAATAATAAAAGTAAAAAATAACTGTTATATTTGCTCGAAAAAATAAAAGTTAAAAAATAACTTTTATTTTTGCTTGAAAAAATAAAAGTCAAAAATAACTGTTATTTTTTATCGAAAAAATAAAAGTCAAAAAGTAACTTTTATTTCTGCTCGAAAAAATAAAAGTCAAAAAATAACTTTTATTTTCTGACTTTTACGATAAAAGTTATAACAGTTGCGGTCCCTGGTTAAATGCTTTTCGTTTAGCTTAATATTAAGTTAGGATAAACATGCTGATAGTAATACGACAGGTCCATATATTTTGTTAGGAGTTCCAAATACAGCTAAATGTTGACCGATTGCAAAAAAATTTTACACACTGGCTGGTATTTATATAGAGCAAAATTTTTGCAAAATTTAGGTCATAGCTGTCATAGTTTCTATTCTAATAAATTTTAACTGGCCTTTCCGGGAGTCTTTTTTATATGAAATCTATAGTCAAATATAGTCCGATTCCTATAAAATTTGATATTCTGACCAATAGTTGCATTATTCTAAATTAAATAGCCAAAGCTATTACGATTACGGGGAGCTCTAACTAAATGTGAGCCGATTTCGCCCATTTTCAATACAAAACATTCTCAAGATATCAAAAATACTTTTGTATAATTTTGTTCGTCTAGATCTTTTCGTTAAGGCGCTATCGCGCTTTTATCTGACGGACAGACGGCATTTTTGTGTTGCCGAAAGTTTTTTATATGGGAGCTATGATCAAATGGTGACCGATTGTGACAAAATTTGACACATTGGCTGGTATTTATATAAGACTTTCATGTGTCAAATTTAGTGGCCATAGCAATTACATTTTAAAATTTATTGGCATTCAAGTGTATTTATGGTGGAATTGAGGCTGTTTAAGTACTTGTTTTGTATGGGAGCTATGGTTAAATGTGAACCGATTTTGATAAAATTTTGTATGCCTAGTGCTAATGAAGAACTTCAATATACTATAATTTTATCATCATAAGTGTTTAAATTTGTCATTTATAAGCAAATAAGCAATTATCCTAGACGAGGTTATACGGAAGCTATAGTCAAATGTGAACAATTTTTTTCCAATTTCAATGCCAAAATTTTTCAAGAAATGAAGAACATCTTTGCTAAGTTTCAGTGACCTAGCTCCTTTCATTTAGACGTGATTTCAACAGACAGACGGAAAGACAGAGAGACAGACAGACAGACAGACAGAAAGACAGATAGACAGACAGACAGACAGACAGACAGACAGACAGACAGACAGACAGACAGACAGACAGACAGACACACAGACAGACAGACAGACAGACAGACAGACAGATAGACAGACAGACAGAGAGAGACAGACAGACAGACAGACAGACAGACAGACAGACAGACAGACAGACAGACAGACAGACAGACAGACAGACAGATAGACAGACAGACACACAGACAGACAGAATCCTTAGAATTTCATAAGGATTCAGAATATATATCCCTTTTGGTTTTTGAGCCAATATTAAGGAAATTACAATCGTATGACAATCGTATGTTGAGATTCTTTTTGATGGTGGGTACAACAAGTGATTATGTTTTTTTTTTGTAACAGCTTTCATCAGACACCCTGTATTTGGTTCCAGAGTAGCTCGAGTTTTTCAGCTGTTGATATTATCGATTGATAAGTCACTCAAAAACCATGGCGATGGTTTTAAAATGAAAATGCGTGTTTTTTAGAGTATCACAAGTTTGTCCTAGCAAAAGTCCCTTATCGGAACACCCATTTAACAATTTCATTTTGAATCGACTTACACCAGACCCAATTTCACGAATAGGTTAAACGTTAAGTCACTTGAGTAAGTCAACAATTAAACACCTGGAAATCAGAGAAGCAAGCCGAACTTATTTTACACGCAGCACCGCTGCCGAAAAGCCCGAACCGATGTTCCCCACTCAATATTTTGTTTAAGTAAATACAAAGTCATTTTCAAAGTCGGCGCTAAAATGCCGCCGCCGACAAAATTTTGTTCTTTAAACGGCGCTACAATATTTAAGGTCGGCTTGCTTCTCTGCTGGAAATCAACTTTCGAAGACTTGTGGGCGAAATAGGGACGTAGCGGCAGCACAAAAGAAATATTTCAACATTATTTTTATAAAAAAAGTAAAAATATTTCATTTATTTATTCTACCCTTCCCCACCATGTGTGGAAAGGGTATTATAAGTTTGTGCTGATGTATGTAACGCATAGAAATATTTGTCTTTGACCCACCTTTTAGTATACCAATAGACTTAGAATCACTTTCTGTGTCGATTTAGCGATGTCAGTCCGTCCGTCCGTCTAGCTGGGCGACCGGCTGGCTGAAACCCCATATAAACCATGTAATCAAAGTGCAGGTCGCAATTCTAAAGATCATTTGATGAAATGAAAATTTGCCAAATTTCGAGATACTCGGTCCACATTTGACATAGCTCTCATATAAGTCCAAATGACGGAAACAGTTTAAATATATAAGTTTTAAGAAAATGTTTGTATGATGGCAAAATTTAGCAAATCTTATATTCTTAAACGAGCAATAATTGTATGTATTTATATATATATATATATATATATATATATATAGAATTGCGATTTTGATAAAATTTGGACAGTTAGTATCTTTTTTGATCTATAGGTCGAAAAAGAAGGAACTTTTGCCTCTAAGAGGGTAAAAAGGGGAAAAAATCGAAAACGCTATATCTCCTAAAGTAATAGGTATAGAAACAAAATTAAAATTACGTTTTAAACAGCTATGAAAACAAGCGGACAGGTGTTTGGTACTTTTTTGAAACTATGTCCGATAGGGGGTAAAAAAGGGTAAAAATAGTTTTTTTGGTACCTTTTTAACCCACTCATATATTTTAAACTAAAGAATATAGAAAGAAACTTGGTACTGCAATCAATAGATGTAAAAAAAACATGAAACACGTATTTGGTGCTTTTTTGATTTTGGAGCCAAAATGGGTAAAAAAGGGATAAAATGATAACTTAACATCTCCAAAGTAATATGAATAGGAACATTATACATTATGTTAAATGCATTTTAAAAAAATGCACCGAATTCAATTGGCATCAAAAAAGTACCAAATATGCATATGGAACTTTTAGAAATTAGGGAATAAAAAGGGGGAAAATTAGTATTATTTTAAACAAATGAATGTTTGTCTGTATGTATGTTCTTTATAGAATAGTAAACTGTGAATTTGATCATGTTATGGTCTTTAGCGAAGATGTTGCGGATGAGCCGGCAAAGGTTTTTAAATTGAAAAGATTTATTTCCGACAGATGGCGCCACTGAAAATTACTAAAAATTAATTAAATCGTAAACTGTACATTTGATCATGCTATGCTCTTTAGCAAAGTTGTAGCGCATGAGCCGACGAAGGCTTTTTAGTTGGTATGAATAATTTCCCACAGGTGGCGCTACAGAAACTTACTCAAAGTCAATTTAATCGTAATCTGTACATTTAATCATGCTACAATCTTTAGCAAAATTATTGCACATGAGCCGACGAAGGTTTCTTAGTTGGTATGAAGAAATTTCGACAGGTGGCGCCACTGAAATTTACTCAAAGTCAATTTAATCGTATGTTGTACATTTAATCATGCTATAATCTTTAGCAAAGTTGTTACGGATAAGCCGAAGAAGGTTTATGAATTGGAATGAGCAAAGTCCGACAGGTGGCGCCACAGAAAATTACTCAAAGTGAATTAAATCGTAAACTGTGCATTTGATTATGTATATAAGCACAGTTGTTACGAATAAGCAGACAAAGGTTTCTTATATGGTATGAACAACTTCAGGTGGCGCCACTGCAAACTACTCAAAATGAATTAAATCGTAAACTCTGCATTTGATCAGACTATAATCTTTAGCAAAGTTGTTGTTCAAAATGAGTTTAACTGTAAACTATGCAAACTATGTGTTGGTAGGACAAAATAAATCAAAATTAACTGAATATTTGTACAATGTCTTTCCTCTAAATTTATTTTAGCACTTTATAATATAAAATATATAAAAACTTTAAAATTTTCCTCAAAATGCTTATCATAAAGCTCCGTGCAAGGCTCGGTCAACCAGGTACTATTTGTCTTTATACAAGCAAAAGAACACCTTTGACCTTAGAGGTGAAGGGTATCGTATGGTCAAGAACTTTCTTACTTGTTATAATATAAACTTGTGTCACTCTATAAAAACATATGTTATAACGCACTCGCGGCAACTGCTTTAGTAAAACAAAAAGTACGAAATGCTAATAATGTTAAATTATACCAGCTATGGCTACTAAGTTTAGTATAAAGAAGTTTTATGAAAGTTAAAGCAAATATTCTAAATGTTATGATAATTCAAATCTAATAAGCAAAACTTTTCCTTCGTATACGTTTACGTAAGAGTAATTCTGGCTTCATAAGTTTAAATTTAGTCTATCCAAAGAAATATTTTAAATATTTATATCTTTAAAAGAATTTCATAACAACTTCTTTCTATCCAGTAGTTTTCTAGTAATTACAGCCCAACATTTATCAAAGTCCAGCCTGAAAAGTCGTTTGCTCTTTACATCATGACTGAGACATATATGGCCACCTTTGAAGAAAACTCCCTAAGAAAACTTTACAGACTTAATTTACAGAAGTCAATAAATAGTAAAACCCTTTTCCATGTGAGTCTGTGTCTCTTTGGGGGAACCTTGAAAAATCTTTTCTAAACTCAGCTAAATCTTGGTTGAGCTACTAATTCGCCCGATAGCAAATACATTGCTCCCAAATGTAAACATGTCATTTAAGAGGGGCAAATGACGAAGCGTCTACTTTTCAAAAAATATTAAATACGATTCATCATCATTAGGGCGCCGCTAGCAGGCATCAGTCGTATGACTATCGTAGCGTAAAAAAGGCGATGTGATTTTTTTGTTTTTGTTGTTTACTATTCACTGCGCGTTTTTGGTTGTTGTCGTTTTGTAGTTATTGTTGTATGTAAACGGTCACACCTCTTTTAATGACCTGGCGCCTTAATTACTTTGCCGTAGCTAAATTTGTTACATGCAACTACATCATCGCATTGATGGCAGGTAATCGTCACTTTTTGTTTTTAAGGGTTGCCATTTGTAAAAGAAATTTGTTTTTAGGGGGACTTGGGTTGAGTGATCGTTTTGTGATTTGTCAAAGTCGATTGATATTTTAGTTTAAATTTATATATTAGGAACCTCTTAGATTTGAAGGCATCTCCATACGAAATACGGATACGTATGTATATACAGGGTGGCCCAGAAAGACCGAAGTGGTGTGAATTGCTTATAACTTTTTTATTATAATTTTTTTTTTCTTTTCTTTTCAGAAAAAGCCTAAATTTCACCATAAATGCACTTGAATGCCAATAAATGATAAACTGTAATAGTTATGCTCACTAAATTTAGCACAAGAAAGTCTCATATGAATACCAGCCAGTGTGCCAAATTTTGTTACAATCGGTCATAATTTGACCATAGCTCCCATATAAAAAACTTACGGAAACACAAAAATACAAAAAGAATACCCCCTTTTCCATATGTCCGTCAGATAAAAGCGCATTAACGAAAAGATCTAGAGGGACAAAATTAAACAGATGTATTTTCGATATCTTGAAAAAGTTGTGTATTGAAACTGAGCGAAATCGGTTCACATTTAGTTAGAGCTCCCATATAACTCCGCCCCGGAATCACATTAATGCTAATAAATTGAATACAATTGTAATAGCTATTACGACTAAATTTAGAATAGGGAAGTTTTATGCAACTATTAGTCAGTACATCAAATTTTATAGGAATTGGTCTAAAAGTAACGATATATTTTCTTCCACATAATTTTTTGAAACTGATAATTAGAAAGATTTATTGAAAACTAAAAATTTATTCTGAATATTTTATTAGAAAAATGTAAAAAATTGGCGGTAGAGTCAAGTGACCACACCCATTTTGTTTAGAATATTGTGGTTATTATATCCAAAATATACTAAGTAAATACAAGGGCAACCACTGTGGGTCTTGTTGAGACCACATGTTGTCCAAGTCGTATTCTTCAATAGCAGGCAAAAATAGTCGGTTATAATATGATTATAACGCTCCGAATTCGCGGTGACAGTCGTTTCATCGTCGTTTTCGTAAAAGTAAGGTTCAAGCACACCTTCGAACCAAAGAGCGCACCAAACAGTGACTTTTTCAGGATATAATGGCCTTTCTTTAATTACTTGAGAACTCTCAGAACCCCATATATGACAATTTGGTTTATTAACATTAAATATTTTGTTCGAAAAATCACCATCTACCGCCTGTTGTTCAAGTACCCATTCCACCTATCTACGGCATTGTGAATGGTCAGCTGGTTTCAGTTGTTGTGTGAGCTGGACTTTATATGGATGTAGGTCTAAATCTAAATGCAAAATACGCCATAATGTGCAGTAAGACAGTCCTTATTCCTGAGAACGACGAGGAATCGACAAATTCGGGTCTTCGGCAACACTTTCACTTACAGCAGCGACATTTTCCACGGAACGAGCGAAACGATGATGCACAGGCCTTACAATGTTTCAAATTTTTTTCACAATTTTGCCAATTGCTTGCGTAGTTGGACGATTATTTAAACCATAATCTCCTCTTAAAGCACGATCACCATTTTTGTAGTATGTTTTGTTAATTTTTATGTGTTGTGTGTTACATAAGCGATCCTTTTTTCGTCAATGTCAGACTGTCATCTGAAATGATGTCGAATTCCAGTCCTACACTTTTGAATCCACGAAATGGATAACCCGATATATGGACCTGCCGTATTACTATTAATATGTTAAGCCTAACTACATATTAGGTACAACGAAAAGTTTTTGACAACAGACCAAATTTTGTGCAAAAGTAGATGCTAGGGAACTACTTAGATACTTTTAAATGTTGAACTATAAAGCTACGAGGGCGGTTCGGAAACTTCTTAGCTTAGCACAAAAAGCGTGGTACCAACAGAAAAAAGTTAAGTGTTTTGAAAACTTCAAACTCTGCTATAAACACATGTTAAATTTTGTTTCGATCTCGTAACTCCTTCATATAGAAACAGGTGTTCACAAAAGACGCATCCGCTATTTTTTACAATGGCAAAATTAGAAATACGTGGTGTCATTAAATATTTACATAAAAAAGGTTTATCGGGACTAGAAATTCATATGGTGAATGTGTTAGGTGAAAGTGCTGCTTCATATGCAACAGTAAAAAACGTGGTCGTACAAGCATTGAAGATGAACCACGTAGTGGACGTCCAAAACCAGCAACAACAACATAAATTGTAGCCAAAATGCATGATGTGGTATTAACTGATCGACGAATAAAAATGCGTGAAATAGTTAATATCATGGGCATCTCAAATGATCGAGTCCATTTCATTTTGCATGAAGAACTACAGACGAAAAAGCTTCCTGCAATATGGGTGCCGCATTTGCTAATAGTCGACAAAAAACGCATAAGAATGAACATTTCTCAAGCTTGTTTGGATCGTTTTAAGCGGAATAAAATGGATTTTAAGCGTCGTTCCATAACTGTTAGACATGGATTCACCACTATACTCCAGAGACAAAGGAACAATCCAAACAATGGACTGAAGCTGGAGGAAGTGCCCCAAAGATGGCAAAAGCAATTCAATCGGCTGGTAAGGTTATGGCAACGGTTTTTTGGGACTTCAAAGGTATTTTATTGATTGACTATCTGCAAAAGGGTAAAACAATAAATTCAGAGTACTATTGCAACCTTTTGGATCAATTAAATGTACAAATTCGAGAAAAACGTCCTGGCTTACAACACAAAAAATAATTTTTCATCAAGATAACGCACCAGCGCACAAGAGTGTTTTAACGAATTAAAGTACGAGTTACTTATTCTCCTGATTTAGCTCCCAGTGACTTTTACCTGTTCCCAAATCTAAAAAATTCCTTGCTGGCAAGCGTTTTACCTCAAATGAAGATGCAATTACAGCTGTAAACCACTATTTTGAAGACCTTGAGGAAAACTATTTTAATCAAGGGATAGAATTGCTAGAAAAGCGTTGGACTAAGTATATTGAAGTTTCAGGAGACTATATTGAGAAATAAAAATATTTTTGAAAAACTAACTATTCTCTTTCATTGGTAGGCTAAGAAGTTTCCGAACCGCCCTCGTACTGCAACCGAATTTAGTCCAAAAATTTTACCAACAATACCAACTAGCGTAACAATTGTTTTTCGAATTCTGTCGACATTTTGAATTAGCACCACCCTCGTAGAGATGTGAGATATGTTTCTAAATTTACCATAATTTGATGGTGGATATATAAGATTCGGCACAGCCGAATATACCTTACATACCTTTTTTTCCATAATGTTGGCAACCCTTTTTTCACATCATTCCAGATAACTCATTACAATCATTTAATATTTGCAGTAGCAAATGACATTATGATTATTAAAGCAATTCTTGTTTTTTTTCTTATACATTTCAGATTCGCTGCTGCTGCTGTTCCAAATGATTTTCAGTTTCCCCAACTCAATAGCAGTCAAACTAAAGACGTTTGTAAATTACAACCAGATTTTTGTACCAAAAACGTATAGTCTTTAAAATTTTAATATTTATTCGTTCAATGTCTTAATGTTCATCTGCTGCGAGCACTGGAAGGGAAACTTTATCATGACTCGCGTACTTTAACTCACACTTGGGTCATGAATTTAAAAAAAAAAAAAAATGTTATTTGTACTTTTTGATCAAACTAATGATTTTGATTATTCACTATCTGTCGGTTTACTTTGGAATAATTATGGCATAGCTTTATGTCCGTTTTGAGTAGATTTACAAAAATAGATACAAACAGACAGACTCACGCCCAAAGTCTTTTGTATGACGTATCATAATTTTTTGCAAGTGTATATAAATTTTGTATTGAAATTTTGTTAATTCATATTAAAACGGAAGTTTTAATGTCTGACTTTATTATTAGATGTTATACAATAGGCTAAAATCTTATAATATTGCTACTAATTACTTGCAACGAACAGCTCAATTACTTAGAGAAGACATTTCTGATTCCAACGTGATATGTGCGCAATGGCAACATATTGCCAATTCGATAAAAACTGATGAAAAATCTGTACTAGGGTTTCAAAATCCTTTTCCTTAAAACTCTTGCTATGACGAGAAGTACCGCAATGCCACTGCTAATTAAGCCTACAGGGCAACTCTGCAGTCTGTAATTTCTCGTCGAACTTTACGAAAATATCGACAGAGAATGAGGAAAGAGAAATGCCTATTTCCCAGAACAAATGAAGAAATGGAGAGACGTGTATTTGAGGAAATTGAGATGTATAAGAGAAGTAATGAAGTGCGTAAATGTTATTAAAAAGTTAAACAGCAAACGGATGGTTTACCAATTGTATTCTCTCCTAGGTGATGTAAGGGCTGTTAGATGTCAAGCAATGGTTCTGATTGGTCTTAACCTGGTAAAGCAAGACTTATCTTGGCTAATCATTAATCTCAACTGGGACACTGATCTTCTCGTGATATCTCCCGGGGAACTGCGTTACCACCAGTTAATGTACTCAGCTAACATGTGCCGCGAATTCTCCCATAAGCATGATAAAAATATGGATGAGGACGTCGGGCTAGTAAATCATTACTGAAAAAACAATTAATATAAAAAAACTAATATTAACGTGTGTCCCAACTAGAACGCAATTTTTATATTTGGCCCGAATCGAAGTGTCATTGTTTGACATTTGAACAATTGTTATTGTTTGCTAGTAGAAGGTACGAGGTTAGTAAAAATGGAGCGCTATACGAATGAACAATGCATTCTCGTTGTCAAATTGTTTTACCAAAATGGTGAAAGTTTCGCTAATTGCAATCAATTTGGGGCCACAATAATGCTCCAAAAGAGTCAACTTTGAAGAGATTAATGGATAAATTGGCCGAAACTGGGTCTGTTAGTGATGTAAAGACAACAACGCGCCTTCGACCAGGTCGATCGACCGAAAATGTCGCAGCTGTATGTGATGATGTAGCTGAAACTCCATCCACCTCAATTCGACATCGAGCTCAGCAAATTGGTGTCTCCAAAACCACTATGCAGCGAATTTTGACCAAAGATTTGCATCTTCATGCATACAAAGTTCAATTGACTCGGGAACTGAAGCCAGATGACCATGGACAGCGAAGGGAGTTCGTTAATTGGGTATATCATCTTCAGTAACGAGGCCCATTTCCACCTTGATGGCTTCGTCAATAGGCAGAATTGTCGAATTTGGGGTGAGGAAAATCGTCGAGTGATTCACGAGAAGCAAATGCATCTTCAACGTGTCACTGGTGTTTTTGGGATGGAGGAATCATTGAACCTTTTTTTATGAAAATGAGGCAGGTCAAGCGTAAACAGTCAATGGTGCTCGGTATCGTGAAATGATAATCAGTTTTTTCTTGCCTATAATTGACAAAATGAATGTGGAGGGCATGTGGTTTCAACAAGACGGCGCCACATGTCATACAGCGAGAGGAACAATTCAGTTGCTACATCAGTCATTTCCCGGTCGTTATTTTGCGTTTTAAAGACCAGAATTAGCCGCCTAAATCGTGCGATTTAATACCTTTAGGTTTTTTTCTTTGGGATTTTTGAAGTCGATGGCATACGCGAATAAGCCGACGACGACTCAAGCCTTAAAAGAGGAAATTGGACGCTGCATTAATGAAATACCGCACCATTTATGCCAAAAGGTCATTAAAAATTTCATTAAAAGGTCGCGTGTCTGCCAGCAAAGCCGCGGCGGCCATCTGCACGATATCTTGTTCCATACATAACCTCATTCTGTCTACTTTACGATATAATAAAGTTTCACGATTTTTTTTTTAATATTTGTGTTTTATTTAAGAATACAAACTGTCCTCTTAATATTAGAAGAGGACGTCCGAAACTTCGATGGAAATAACAAGTAAATTAAAATCTTTCAAAGCTTCCAAGAGCATAGATTTTTAAAATATGCTCGACCTTTGACCTAAACAGTTTGTAAATAAAGGCCATTTAAGTAAACCTGGTGACAGATACAAAAAAAGTACTTAAAATATGGAAGGATCACTTTTAAAAATTGTTGGTGTCAAATGTTACGATTGAACAAATCAATAGTGACGGCATTATATGCCCATCACCCAACAGAAATGAGGTAAGAATTGCAATAACTCGACTGAGAAATAACAAAGCTGCGGGTACCAATGGTTTGCCAGCAGGGCTTTTTGAGGTCGGAGGTGATAATGTGTTTGTCCGGGCTTATAAAACCCATATGATTAGGCTCTATCGTGCCGACAGCAAAAAGTCAGACAAATGGACAAACGGACAGATAGACTGCTATCGCTCAATCGTCTTAGAATTTCATAAGGATACAGAATATACATCAACTTTGGTTCTTAAGCCAATATTAAGAAAATTACAAATCAGACGCCATGGTATAGCAGGTTAGTCATCCATCTAGCATAACAGAGGTCCCAAGTTCGATCCCCGACAAGAACAACTTGAAAAAGCTAGCCATTGGTTATTGAGTATTATGCTATTTAAAACTTTTCTAACTAATGCATTTGTCGATCGGAGCCGCAGTTAAAACATAGGTCATTGTCTTCGAGAAGTATCCCTGTTCCAACTGAAATGTCGTAGGAATTATGTATGTATATACAAACGGAATGACAATCTCAATATACCCCCCATTTTTTTTTTAAGTTGGATAAAAAAACAAAATCTGCAAAAAAAAGCGTTTTTCTTTTCAAATATCGTGCTAATTCAAATCCAAAAGTTCCCTTATTTGAGCAAATATAATTTTCTCCTTAAGCAATTTCAGCTGATCGTTTCTTAGTATTTTATTTGGGAAAAATACACAAAAACGAAATGAAACTGCTTTCCTGCTCTGTTCATTTTGTCGTTGTCAACAACATGTCACAGTTAAACGTTGCATGTGTACTTCGCAGTCTTATTCCTGGGGACATTTCAAATGTTTGGAGTTTAAACGGTTGCATGAATACATGCATGCATGCAAAGCCAAACGAGCGACTCCTTTTATGGTCTTACCATAAATTTTCATTTTAAAGTTAAAGTTGGCCATCGCCAAAAACTAAAATACAAGCAATCAAAAACTGCAAACTTTCGTAGCCATTGAAGCAACTTAAAAATATAGATCCATCCAGTCAACCATCCTAATGTAACCAGACCATGCCACGTCATACCATTTCAAACAATTGTTTTCGTCATTGCCATCAACATCATCATCCTCCTCGACCACAAGTCTGTCAGCCAGCTTGGCTGGGTTTTGGGTATGAAAACTTCTGCATCTACTTCTGAAAACTTACACAAAATAAATAATGAAAATTAAACCACAAAACAATTTCAATTTTTGTCAGCCATTTTAGTTTGTTTTTTTTTATGTCAGGCAGCAACAAGCATTTTGGAATGAGCAGCAAGTAGCCAGACCAGCAACAGCACATTTGCAATTCACACTTTCAGCAATGTATGTCTGTCCGTCCATTTGACAGCTTGTCACTTTGACATATACAATGCAAAGACATTGAAGAATTTATGTTTGAAAACTTGGGTTGGGCCTGATTGTTCCTTTGTTTTGGATTAAAAACTATCGAAAGGGTAAAGACTGGTATGCAAAAATTAATTATTATTATTTTTTGTGGCTTAATATTTGCTAATATTTTAAAATTAGACCGATCAGTGATAAAAAAACGGCCTATATTTACAACCTGTTAAGGTCAATGGCCGTGCTTATTTCAGTATTCCATACTTGGTCTTTCTATCGAAGTTTTCGACATCCTTTTCTAACATTAGGGGGCCATTTATAACAGTTTTCTCTATAGAGAATAGTGTGTATAACAGTTTTCTCTATAGAGAAAAGAGTCTATAACAGAAAAGTGTGTATTACAGTTTTCTCCACAGAGAAATGTATGTATAACAGTTTTCTCTATAGAGAAAAGTTTGTTTAATAGTTTTTTCTATAAAGAAAAGCGTGTATAACAGTTTTCTCTATAGAGAAAAGCATGTATTACAGTTTTCTCTATAGAGAAGAGGGTGTATAACAGTTATTTCCATAAAAAAAACCTGTTATAAAGTTGTATAACAGTTTTCTAGGTAGAGAGAAGTATGTCTAACAGTTTTCTCTACAAAGAAAAGTGAGTTAACAGTTTTCTTTATAGAGAAAGGTGTGTATAATAGTTTTCTCTATAGAGAAAAGCGTATATAACAGTTTTCTCTGTAGAGAAAAGCGAGTATAACAGTTTTCTCTATCAAGAAAAGTGTATATAACAGTTTCTCGATAGAGAAAAGTGTGTATAAAAGTTTTTTCTACAGGGAAAAGCGTGTATAACAGATTTCTCTGTAGAGAAAAGTGTGTATAACAGTTTTCTCTATGGAGAAAAATTTGTATAACAGTTTCCTCTATAGAGAAATATATGTATGAACATTTTCTCTGCAGAGAAAAGTGTGTATAGCAGTTTTCTCTATAGAGAAAAGTGTGTATAACAGTTTTCTCTATAAAGAAAAGTCTGTAAAACAGTTTTCTATATAGAGGATAACAGTTTCCTCCACAGAAAAAGTGTCTATAACAGTTTTCTCTGTAGAAAAAAGTGTGTATAACAGTTTTCTATATAGAGAAAAGTGTGTATAACAGTTTTCTCTATAAAGAAAAGTGTGTATAACAGTTTTCTCTATAGAGAAAAGTGTGTATAACAGTTTTCTCTATAGAGAAAAGTGTGTATAACAGTTTTCTCTATAGAGAAAAGTGTGTATAACAGTTTTCTCTATAGAGAAAAGTGTGTATAACAGTTTTCTCCATAGAGAAAAGTGTGTATAACAGTTTTCTCTATAGAGAAAAGTGTGTATAACAGTTTTCTCTATAGAGAAATGTGTGTATAACAGTTTTCTCTATAGTGAAAAGTGTGTATAACAGTTTTCTCTATAGAGAAAAGTATGTATAACAGTTTTCTCTATTGAGAAAAGTATGTATAACAGTTTTCTCTATGGAGAATAGTGTGTATTACAGTTTTCTCTATCGAGAAAAGTGTGTTTATAACAATTTTCTCTATCGAGAAAAGTGTTTATAACAGTTTTCTATATCTAGAAAAGTGTGTATAATAGTTTTCTCTATTGAGAAAAGTGTGTGTATAACAGTTTTTTCTATTGAGAAATGTGTGTATAACAGTTTTCTTCATAGAGAAAAATGTTCATAACAGGTTTTCTATAAAGAAAAGTGTGTATAACAGTTTTCTCTATAAAGAAAAGTGTGTATAACAGTTTCGTCTATATAGAAAAGTGTGTATAATAGTTTTATCTATAGTGAAAAGTGTGTATAACAGTTTTCCCTATTTTTATAGTACAGAGAAAAGTGTGTATAATAGTTTTGTCTATAGAGGAATGTGTGTATAACAGTTTTCTCTATCGAGAAGAGTGTGTATAATAGTTTTCTCTATAGAAAAAAGGATGTATAAGAGTGTCCTCTATAGAGAAATGTATATATAACGATTTTCTCTACAAAGAAAATTGTGTATAATATTTTTATCGAGAAAAGCGTGTATAACAGTTTTCTCTATCGAGAAAAGTGTGTATAAAAGTTTCTCTCTGGAGTAAAGTGTGTATAACAGTTTTCTCTATCGAACAAAGTGTGTGTATTACAGTTTTCTCTACCAAGAAAAGTGTGTATAACAGTTTTCTCTTTCGAGAAAATTATTTATAACTGTTTTCTCTATCTAGAAAAGTGTGTATAACAGTTTTTCTATAGAGAAAAGTGTGTATAACAGTTTTCTCTATAAAGAAAAGTATGTATAACAGTTTTCTCTATAAAGAAAAGTGTGTATAGCAGTTACCTCTACATAGAAAAGTGTGTATAACAGTTTTATCTATAGAGAAAAGTGTGTATAACATTTTTATCTATAGAGAAAAGTGTGTATAACAGTTTTCCCTATTTCTAGAGGACAGAGAAAAGTGTGTATAATAGTTTTATCTATAGAGAAAAGTGTGTATAACAGTTTTCTCTATAGAGAAAAGTGTGTATTATAGTTTTCTCTATAGAGAAAAGTGTGTTTAACAGTTTCCTCTCCAGAGAAATGAATATATAACAATTTTGTCTACAGAGAAAAGTGTGTATCACACTTTTATCTATAGAGAGAAATGTATGTAACAGTTTTCTTTAGAAAAAAGTGTGTATAACAATTTTCTCTACGTAGCAAAATATGTATATCAGTTTTCCTTTACATTTTGAAAAATCATAGATTTTTCATTTTAGCAATGATATTTCTTCAAATATTAAAGTGAATTGGAAAAATGATTGTCATCATTTTCTAAGGACACATCATGGACTCATGTATGAATAGTTTAAGGCATTTTATGATGGTAGTCAAATGACATTGCATTTACAATTTATTTAGAGATGAATATATTCCAGTGGGCAGCAGAGAAAGTTATCATTATAAAAATATAGGCATTGTCCAGAAGCGATACTTATAAAGAAAATTATTTGTTTTCCTTTCCATTATTTATCACGAAGACAAATGAAATATTTATGGTTTATGTTTTGGCTTTTTCTTAGCTGTCATCTGAGACATTTGTCAACGATTAGACACAGATAAATATATGAGCAGATATGTACATTTGTAATAGATGAATGTATGCACAATGTGTGTGTGTGGGGCACAGTGGGGGAATGGTTATATGGAGAGCAGTAAAAGATTGAACAGTTCGGCAGGAAAATAACCTATTAACTATTATAATGTATTTGTTGGCTACATTTGGGACATGATGATTTCTTACCTAAAAACCTATTTAAAAATTTTATTATCGATAATACAATTCAAAAATTAAGATATAGAAAATTTGTTCTATTACAAATTGAACTTTATCAAGATTTAAAGATTAAATTAAAATTTAGATTATAAGAACCCATACAAATTCTACTAATTTTAAAAAGAATACTAGAAACTGATTCAGAGTAAGATTAAAAATTTAAATTGAAAAAGTTACCAGATTTTATCTTTTTTAGGAATTATGGACAATATTTGCCTCACAAATTAAAAAAGGTACCAAATATAACAAGTAAGAGTGTTATATTCGGCTGTGCCGAATCTTATATACCCACCATCAAGTTGTGTTAAATTTAGAAACATATCTCATATATCTACAAGGGTGCAGCTAATTCAAAATCTGCACCAAAACTGGAAAAATCGCTAAGCTGTTTGGTATTGTTGGTAAAACCTTTGGACTAAATTCGGTTGCCGTAGCTTTATAGTTTAACATTTAAAAATATTTTAGTGGTTTTCCCAGTATTTACTTTGATCAAAATTCGGTCTCATAACCAGGTATAGTTTTACATTAATAAGTTGTTAAATACTTTTCGTTGTGATTAATATGTAGTTAGGCTAAACACGTTAATAGTAATACGACAGGTCCATATATTTCGTTATGAGTTCCTAATGCATTCATCATATATAAAGTCTGGGCTGAACATTGATTGATGCCTATATAATTTCATAGGTGCAATCTTAATATAATGAATGTACCTCCAAATCTTTTTGATTGTAAATATAAAAAGGGGATGTTATATATATAAGAATTATAGCCAAATGTTGACCGATTGTAACAAAATTTTACACACTGACTGGTATATATAGAGAGCTTCTTGCAAAATTTTGTGGCCATAGCTATCATAGTTTCTAATTTAATAGCTTTTAACTGGCCTTTGCTAAAATTTTTGGTTTCCGTGAGTGTTTTTCACATGAAAGCTAAAGTCAAATATGGACTGATTCCTATAAAATTTGATAAACTGATCAAAAATTTCATAAAACTTCCCTATTTTAAATTTAATCGTCATAGCTATTACAATTGTATTTAATTTATCAGCATTAATGTGTTTCCCGGGTCGGGAAAAATTTAGTGGCAATAGCTGTCACAGCTTCTAATTTAATAGCTTTTAACTGGTCCTTGCTAAACATTTTTTGGTTTCCGGGAGTGTTTTTTATATGAAAGCTATAGTCAAATATGGACCAATTCCTATAAAATTTGATATACTGACCAATAGTTGCATAAAACTTTGCTATACTAAATTTAGTCGTCATAGCTATCACAATTGTACTCAATTTATCAGCATTTATGTGTTTCCCGGGGCGGGGTTATATGGGAGCTCTAACTAAATGTGAACCGATTTCGCCCATTTTCAGTACACAACTTTTGTTACATATCGGAAATACTTTTGTAAAATTTTGTCTCTCTAGCTTTTGTAGTTAAGGAGCTGTCGCGCTTTTATCTGACGGACAGACGGACATAAATCTCCTTTTCTTTTTGTATTTTTGGGTTTCTGTAAGTTTTTTATATGGGAGCTATGGTCAAATGGTGACCGATTGTAACAAAATTTTGCACACTGACTGGCATTCACATAAGACTTCCTTTTGCAAAATTTTGTTGCTGTAGCCCTTTCAGTTAAGGCGCTATCGCGCTTTTATCTAACGGACAGACGGACATAAACCCCCTTTTCTTTTTGTATTTTTGTGTTTCCGTAAGTTCTTTATATGGGAGCTATGGTCAAATGGTGACCGATTGTGACAAAATTTTGCACACTGGCTGGTATTCACATAAGACTTATTTGTGCTAAATTTGGTGGCGAAAGCTATTACATTTTAGCATTTATTGGCATTTAAGTGAATTTCAGGTGGAATTTTGGCTGTTTCCGTATGTTTTTTATATGGGAGCTATGGTTAAATGTGAACCGATTTCGATGAAATTTTATATGCTGCCTAGTGCTTATCTAAAACTTATAGATACCAAATTTTGTCATCATAGCTATTATAATTTGTCAGTTATTAGCAAATAAGCGACTAGTCTTGACGAGGTTATACGGGAGCTATGGTCAAATGTTAACCGATTTTGCCCAATTTCAATAGCAAAATTTTCTCATAAATGAAGAATGTTTTTGCTAAGTTTCAGTGAGCTAGCTCCTTTCGTTTAGGCGTTATCGTGATTTCAACAGACAGACAGACAGACAGACAGACAGACGGACAGACAGACGGACAGACGGACAGACAGACGGACATCGCTCAATCGTCTTAGAATTTCATAAGGATTCAGAATATATATCGTTTTTGATTTTTGAGCCAATATTAAGGAAATTACAAACGGAATGACAATCTCAATATACCCCCCATTTTTTTTGATGGTGGGTATAAAAAGGGGATGTTATATATATAAGAATTATAGCCAAATGTTAACCGATTATAACAAAATTTTACACACTGGCTGGTATATATAGAGAGCTTATTCTTGCAAAATTTAGTGACCATAGCTATCATAGTTTCTAATTTAATAGCTTTTAACTGGTCTTTGCTAAAATTTTTGGTTTCCGTGAGTGTTTTTCACATGAAAGCTAAAGTCAAATATGGACTGATTCCTATAAAATTTGATAAACTGATCAAAAATTGCATAAAACTTTCCTAATTTAAATTTAATCGTCATAGCTATTACAATTGTATTCAATTTATCAGCATTAATGTGTTTCCCGGGGCGGGGTTATATGGGAGCTCTAACTAAATTTGAACCGATTTTGTCCATTTTCAACACACATCTTTTTCAAGATATCCAAAATACTTTTGTAAAATTTTGTCCCTCTAGCTCTTTTCGTTAAGGCGCTATCGTGCTTTTATCTGACGGACAGACGGACATAAACAACCTTTTCTTTATGTATTTTTGTGTTTCCATAAGTTTTTTATATGGGAGCTATGGTCAAATGGTGACCGATTGTGACGAAATTTTGCACACTGGCTGGCATTGACATAAGACTTCCTTGTGCTTAATTTAGTCTTACTAGCTCTTGTAGTTAAGGAGCTATCACGATTTTATCTGACGGACAGACGGACATAAATCCCCTTTTCTTTTTGAATTTTTGTGTTTTCGTAAGTTTTTTATATGGGAGCTAGGTCAAATAGTGACCGATTGTGACAAAATTTTGCACACTGGCTGGCATTGATATAAGACTTTCTTGTGCCAAATTTAGTGGTTATATCTGTTATACTTTTAGATTTATTGGCATTTAAGTGTATTTTGGGTGAAATTTAGCCTGTTTTCGTAAGTTTTTTGTATGGGACCTATGGCTAAATGTGAACCGATTTCGATGAAATTTTATATGCTGCCTAGTGCTTATCTAAAACTTATAGATACCAAATTTTGTCATCATAACTGTCATAATTTGTCATTTATTAGCAAATAAGCGATTAGCCTAGACGAGGTTATACGGGAGCTATGGCCAAATGCTAACCGATTTTGCCCAATTTCAATACCAAAATTTTCTCATAGATAAAGAATGTTTTTGCTAAGTTTCAGTTAGCTAGCTCTTTTCGTTTAGACGTTATCGTGATTTCAACAGACAGACAGACAGACAGACAGACAGACAGACGGACAGACAGACGGACAGACAGACGGACATAGCTCAATCGTCTTAGAATTTCATAAGGATTCAGAATATATATCGTTTTTGATTTTTGAACCAATATTAAGGAAATTACAAACGGAATGACAATCTCAATATACCCCCCATTCTTTTTGATGGTGGGTATAAAAAGGGGATGTTATATATATAAGAATTATAGCCAAATGTTGACCGATTATAACAAAATTTTACACACTGGCCGGTATATATAGAGAGCTTATTCTTGCAAAATTTAGTGACCATAGCTATCATAGTTTCTAATTTAATAGCTTTTAACTGGCCTTTGCTAAAATTTTTGGTTTCCGTGAGTGTTTTTCACATGAAAGCTAAAGTCAAATATGGACTGATTCCTATAAAATTTGATAAACTGATCAAAAATTGCATAAAACTTCCCTATTTTAAATTTAATCGTCATAGCTATTACAATTGTATTCAATTTATCAGCATTAATGTGTTTCCCGGGGCGGGGTTATATGGGAGCTCTAACTAAATTTGAACCGATTTTGTCCATTTTCAACACACATCTTTTTCATGATATCGAAAATACTTTTGTAAAATTTTGTCCCTCTAGCTCTTTTCGTTAAGGCGCTATCGTGCTTTTATCTGACGGACAGACGGACATAAACAACCTTTTCTTTATGTATTTTTGTGTTTCCATAAGTTTTTTATATGGGAGCTATGGTCAAATGGTGACCGATTGTGAGGAAATTTTGCACACTGGCTGGCATTGACATAAGACTTCCTTGTGCTTAATTTAGTCTTACTAGCTCTTGTAGTTAAGGAGCTATCACGATTTTATCTGACGGACAGACGGACATAAATCCCCTTTTCTTTTTGAATTTTTGTGTTTTCGTAAGTTTTTTATATGGGAGCTAGGTCAAATAGTGACCGATTGTGACAAAATTTTGCACACTGGCTGGCATTGATATAAGACTTTCTTGTGCCAAATTTAGTGGTTATATCTGTTATACTTTTAGATTTATTGGCATTTAAGTGTATTTTGGGTGAAATTTAGCCTGTTTTCGTAAGTTTTTTGTATGGGACCTATGGCTAAATGTGAACCGATTTCGATGAAATTTTATATGCTGCCTAGTGCTTATCTAAAACTTATAGATACCAAATTTTGTCATCATAACTGTCATAATTTGTCATTTATTAGCAAATAAGCGATTAGCCTAGACGAGGTTATACGGGAGCTATGGCCAAATGCTAACCGATTTTGCCCAATTTCAATACCAAAATTTTCTCATAGATAAAGAATGTTTTTGCTAAGTTTCAGTTAGCTAGCTCTTTTCGTTTAGACGTTATCGTGATTTCAACAGACAGACAGACAGACAGACAGACAGACGGACAGACAGACGGACAGACAGACGGACATAGCTCAATCGTCTTAGAATTTCATAAGGATTCAGAATATATATCGTTCTTGATTTTTGAACCAATATTAAGGAAATTACAAACGGAATGACAATCTCAATATACCCCCCATTCTTTTTGATGGTGGGTATAAAAATTATTATTTGAAATAAGACACTAAAATCATAAACTATTATTACTTTGTAAAGGACGCGATCGTATTCAAAATGTTAAATTTGGATATTAGATTCCCTATAAAAATTATTGACTTGCTAATTTTGACCTAGATCATATAAGACTACTTCCAAAGTAGACAAAACTCTTTCCGCCTGTTTTTTGAAACAAGACATATCAATAATTTTTCTATTCCCAACATATAAATCGCTTGCAGTCATCACACCAAAATGACACAAATCTCAGGCTGACAAATTGTCACAAAACAGAACCAGGAGCACAAAAAAAAACAGGACATCAAAACAAAAGCAGATTCCGTTAAGGACATTAAAAGCAAATGTTGAGCACTTTGTTTACACAACAAATCCCCCAGCAAAAAAAAATAAAATAAAGTCAAATACAAACGAGGAAATGAAACAAATGAATAGTCATTTTGTTCACAATTCAGAGCCAAGAACAAAAGGGGGTTGTTGGTAATAATTTAGAATGAAAATTGTATATTTCTACTAAAGTTTTTTCTTCTAAATTTTTAACAAATTGCCAACAATTACTTTTAAAAATACTTTTGAGACCCAATTATAAAACCAAATACAAACACTTTAGAGTCTTCAAAAGAGGGAAATTTAAATGGTCAGTAAATGATGATAACGCGTATATGTCTAGTAGACACATACCTATTTTTATAGGAAATTAGCCCCTTTTAATAGAAATTTTTTTTTAAATATTTAATAGGAAATTTTTCAAAAATTTCCTATTCTTAAAGAAAATTTTTCAAAAATTTCCTGTTTTTATAGGAAATTTTTCAAAAATTTTCTATTTTTATAGGAAATTTTTCAAAAATTTCCTATTTTTTGTAGAAAAATTTTCAAAATTTTTTAAAAATTTCCTATTTTTATAAGAAATTTTTCAAAAATGTCCTATTTTTATAGGAAATTTTTCAAAAATTTCCTATTTTTATAGGAAATTTTTCAAAAATTTCCTATTTTTATAGGAAATTTTTCAAAAATTTCCTATTTGTATAGGAAATTTTTCAAAAATTTCCTATTTTTATAGGAAATTTTTCAAAAATTTCCTATTTTTATAGGAAATTTTTCAAAAATTTCCTATTTTTATAGGAAATTTTTCAAAAATTTCCTATTTTTATTGGAAATTTTTCAAAAATTTCCTGTTCCTGTTTTTATAGGAAATTTTTCAAAAATTTCCTGTTTTTATAGGAAAATTTCCTGTTTTTATAGGAAATTTTTCAAAAATTTCCTATTTTTATAGGAAATTTTTCAAAAATTTCCTATTTTTATAGGAAATTTTTCAAAAATTTCCTATTTTTATAGGAAATTTTTCAAAAATTTCCTATTTTTATGAGAAATTTTTCAAAAATTTCCTATTTTTATAGGAAATTTTTCAAAAATTTCCTATTTTTATAGGAAATTTTTCAAAAATTTCCTATTTTTATAGGAAATTTTTCAAAAATTTCCTATTTTTATAGGAAATTTTTCAAAAATTTCCTATTTTTATAGGAAATTTTTCAAAAATTTCCTATTTTTATAGGAAATTTTTCAAAAATTTCCTATTTTTATAGGAAATTTTTCAAAAATTTCCTATTTTTATAGGAAATTTTTCAAAAATTTCCTATTTTTATAGGAAATTTTTCAAAAATTTCCTATTTTTATAGGAAATTTTTCAAAAATTTCCTATTTTTATAGGAAATTTTTCAAAAATTTCCTATTTTTATAGGAAATTTTTCAAAAATTTCCTATTTTTATAGGAAATTTTTCAAAAATTTCCTATTTTTATAGGAAATTTTTCAAAAATTTCCTATTTTTATAGGAAATTTATCAAAAATTTCCTATTTTTAAAGGAAATTTTTCAAAAATTTCCTATTTTTATAGGAAATTTTTCAAAAATTTCCTATTTTTATAGGAAATTTTTCAAAAATTTCCTATTTTTATAGGAAATTTTTCAAAAATTTCCTATTTTTATAGGAAATTTTTCAAAAATTTCCTATTTTTATAGGAAATTTTTCAAAAATTTCCTATTTTTATAGGAAATTTTTCAAAAATTTCCTATTTTTATTTATATAAATTTTTCAAAAATTTCCTATTTTTATAGGAAATTTTTCAAAAATTTTCTATTTTTATAGGAAATTTTTCAAAAATTTCCTATTTTTATAGGAAATTTTTCAAAAATTTCCTATTTTTATAGGAAATTTTTCAAAAATTTCCTATTTTTATAGGAAATTTTTCAAAAATTTCCTGTTTTTATAGGAAATTTTTCAAAAATTTCCTATTTTTATAGGAAATTTTTCAAAAATTTCCTATTTTTATAGGAAATTTTTCAAAAATTTCCTATTTTTATAGGAAATTTTTCAAAAATTTCCTATTTTTATAGGAAATTTTTTAAAAATTTCCTATTTTTATAGGAAATTTTTCAAAAATTTCCTATTTTTATAGGAAATTTTTCAAAAATTTCCTATTTTTATAGGAAATTTTTCAAAAATTTCCTATTTTTATAGGAAATTTTTCAAAAATTTCCTATTTTTATAGGAAATTTTTCAAAAATTTCCTATTTTTATAGGAAAATTTTCAAAAATTTCCTATTTTTATAGGAAATTTTTTAAAAATTTCCTATTTTTATAGGAAATTTTTCAAAAATTTCCTATTTTTATAGGAAATTTTTCAAAAATTTCCTATTTTTATAGGAAATTTTTCAAAAATTTCCTATTTTTATAGGAAATTTTTCAAAAATTTCCTATTTTTATAGGAAATTTTTCAAAAATTTCCTATTTTTATAGGAAATTTTTCAAAAATTTCCTATTTTTATAGGAAATTTTTCAAAAATTTCCTATTTTTATAGGAAATTTTTCAAAAATTTCCTATTTTTATAGGAAATTTTTCAAAAATTTCCTATTTTTATAGGAAATTTTTTAAAAATTTCCTGTTTTTATAGGAAATTTTTCAAAAATTTCCTATTTTTATAGGAAATTTTTCAAAAATTTCCTATTCTTATAGGAAATTTTTCAAAAATTTCCTATTCTTATAGGAAATTTTTCAAAAATTTCCTATTTTTATAGGAAATTTTTCAAAAAATTCCTATTTTTATAGGAAATTTTTCAAAAATTTCCTATTTTTATAGGAAATTTTTCAAAAATTTCCTATTTTTATAGGAAATTTTTCAAAAATTTCCTATTTTTATAGGATATTTTTCAAAAATTTCCTATTTTTATAGGAAATTTTTCAAAAATTTCCTATTTTTATAGGAAATTTTTCAAAAATTTCCTATTTTTATAGGAAATTTGTCAAAAATTTCCTATTTTTATAGAATTATTTAGTTAAATATTTTGGTTCATATTTAAATCTCTCATCATCAATCAGCTGTCGGCTAATGAAGTTAAAGTTGTTGAAATTCGATATTTCTATTCCTACAAAATCATATGTACGAATAGCCATCAATTTCCTCATACATCTTCTTCCTATACTATATTCCACCTTAGTACCACGCAGATGGTTTGATTACTTAAATTCGTTACAAGCAGTTTAACGCATTTCAAATAAAAGCCCCAGCAGTAAAATTAGCCAGCTTTACTACAATTTGCTGAAAAATTTTAGTAAAACCCAACGAAAAGTTCGTAGTTGCAATAGTTAACCAAAACACATCCATCCTCATAAATTGTCTGTTTTAATTTGACTGACTTACCTCGAGTTGGAAAGATTACAAAAAAATAAAACGAACAGAAAATAATTTAAGTACCACCATACAGTAGCTGCCCCTAAATAGCCATTAAATGTTAAGAAAACTTAATTGTTTTTCTGTCTCATAAACTTGCGAATTTTACGATTTAGCTGCAATTATAGGACAGGGAAGGTTTGCAGAACCTTAGCTTTTCTGAGATGATTAATTACTTAAAATAGTAATGTTCTACTTTCATGCGCTTTACGGAAAGTGTTAAGGTATTTTAAGTTTGTTTATCTGTTTGTAATTGGTACACTACTGTCACTCTTTCCTTTACACGTTCTATTATGTCATGAATAGACTTAGGTTCTGTATCAGTTTATGTCGCTTAGTGATGAGCAAAGATAGGCAGTCTATACCACCAGGAGCCAAAGACTTTTTGTAATTTTCGTAAATACCACGATCATTAATAAAAGTCGTGAACATTTCTTTAATCGATTTTAATGGGACTGAATATATGAGATGAAAGATAAATTTATGGGTTTAATGTATGGAGTGCAATATCATTATAAAGGGTTTTTCAATAAGAGCGCCTAAAGTATGTTTGATGCCATTTTTTATGGAACTCGATTTCTTTTGCATGGCCACCAAGGGGACGCATTTGTTAATTTACATCCTTTTTTTTAGGAAAAAGATATGAGCTTTTAAAGTGCTGTGATGGACGCTACAAAAAATGGAAGTGACTTTTTTTCAACACGTGTTTCTGCAATTTTCTTCAGATCGGTCATAGTAATAAAAAAAAATTGTAAAAACATTAAATATAGAGGAAAATCAGAGGATTACAAAACAGCTTTTAAAAAATATTTTAAAGTTTCAGTTTCACCAAAAATCCATAACGTTTTGGACGCTACGTGACGGACGATACAGTTTTTACTTGAGTGTTTTTCATTAGGAAAAAATTCATATTTCATATTCTTTTTAATGATTCGTTAATCAGTGAAAATAATGGTTTTATTTGTTCCCGAATTTCATCCCCTTCCTTTTCATGTTCGCGGTTTAAAAAACACCTTTATTTCTGTGACGGACGCTACACACGCTATCACTCTTTCATTTGACGCAAAGACGGACATATGTATCTTTTTAGTATTTTTGTGTCTCCATAAGTTTTTATATAGGAGTTATGGTCAAATGGTGACCGATTATGACAAAATTTTGCTCACTGGCTGGCAATTGACATAAGACTTTCTTGTACTAAATTTAGTGGCCATAGCTTGTATAGTTTATCATTTATTCGAATTGAAGTATATCTTAGGTGCAATGTAGGCTGTTTTCGTGAGTGTTTTGTATGGGAGCTATGGTTAAATGTGAACCTATTTCGATGGAATTTTATAAGCTAAATAACAATCGTATAAAACCTCTCTGTGCTTAATTTTTTTATCATACTAGTTATAATTTGTCATTTATTAGCAAATAAGCGATTGATCTAGGCGATGTTATACGGGAGCTATGGTCAAGTGTAAACCGATTTCCCCCAATTTCAATACTTAAATTTTGCAAGAAATAAAGAGCATTTTCGCCAAATTTCTGTGACCTAGCTCCTTTCGTTCAGGCCATATCGTGCCGACAACAGACAGATGGATATCGCTCAATCGTCTTAGAATTTCAGAGGGACTCAGAATATACAACAATTTTGGTTTTAGAGCCAATATTAAGGAAATTACAAACGGAATAACAATCTCAATATATCGCCCATTCTTTTTGATGGTGCTTTAAGATATCGTTTGCATTAGTTCAACATAAAAGGGCATGTGAAAATAGCGAAGTTTCTATCCACTTTGCAAATGATAGGTCAATAAGACATTCCCAAGATCAAAGATCTATAATATAAAGATGTTTCACTTCAACAGATTGATTTGCCATATGGCCCCTCCGATAAGTCCCATAAAAAAGAGACTGGAGATCAATCAATCAGAGAAAGATAATGCACACACACGTGCTTATTAAATGTATAGTTGTTTGTGAGTTTATATGTTTTTCGTTGTCCTTTTTACTTTTTAATTTCACTTTTGACAAAAAGAATGTATCTTATATTCTTAAACGAGCAATAATTGTATATATATATGTATATATATAAAGGGGAAAAAAATCGAAAATGCTATGTCTCCTAAAGTAATAGGTATAGAAACAAAATTAACATTACGTTTTAAACAGCTTTGAAAATAAGCGGACAGGTGTTTGGTACTTTTTTGAAACTATGTCCGATAGGGGGTAAAAAAGGGTGAAAATAGTTTTTTTGGCACCTTTTTAACCCACTCTTATATTTTAAACTAAAGAATATAGAAAGAAACTTGGTACTGCAATCAATAGATGTAAAAAAAACATGAAACACGTATTTGGTACTTCTTTGATTTTGGAGCCAAAATGGGTAAAAAAGGGATAAAATGATAACTTAACATCTCTCCAAAGTAATATGAATAGGAACATTATACATTATGTTAAATGCGTTTTAAAAAAATGTACCGAATTCAATTGGCACCAAAAAAGTACCAAATATACATATGGAACTTTTAGAAATTAGGGAATAAAAAGGGGGAAAAATTAGTATTATTTTAAACAAATGAATGTTTGTCTGTATGTATGTTCTTTATAGAATAGTAATCTGTGAATTTGATTGTGTTATGCTCTTTAGCGAAGATGTTGCGGATAAGCCGGCGAAGGTTTTAAAGTTGATAAGACTAATTTCCGACAGATGGCGCCACTGAAAATTACTAAATATTAATTAAATCGTAAACTGTACATTTGATCATGCTATGATCTTTAGCAAAGTTGTAGCGCATGAGCCGACGAAGGCTTTTTAGTTGGTATGAATAATTTCCGACAGGTGGCGCTGTAGAAACTTACTCAAAGTCAATTTAATCGTAATCTGTACTTTTAATCATGCTACAATCTTTAGCAAAGTTGTTGCACATGAGCCGACGAAGGTTTCTTAGTTGGTATGAAGAAATTTCGACAGGTGGCGCTACTGAAATTTACTCAAAGTCAATTTAATCGTATGCTGTACATTTAATCATGCTATAATCTTCAGCAAAGTTGTTACGGATAAGCCGAAGAAGGTTTGTGAATTGGAATAAGCAAAGTCCGACAGGTGGCGCCACAGAAAACTACTCAAAATGAATTAAATCGTAAACTGTGCATTTGATCAGACTATAATCTTTAGCAAAGTTATTGCGCATGAGTCGACAGAGGTTTCTGTTGATATGAATAATTTCCAAAATTATTCAAAATGAGTTAAACTGTAAACTATGCAAACTATGTGTTGGTCGGACAAAATAAATCAAATAATTCAAAATTAACTGAATATTTCTACAATGTCTTTCCTCTAAATTTATTTTAGCACTTTATAATATAAAATATATAAAAACTTTAAAATTTTCCTCAAAATGCTTATCATAAAGCTCCGAGCAAGCCTCGGTCTACCAGGTATTAGAGTTCAATATGTTTATATTATTGAGTCTTTGTCAGGATCATTATTAATTCAAGGCATTGATACTTCAGAAATGCTTTAAAGAATTAATTTTTTTTTTTTAGTTGTTAATAACTAAAATAGTTTGTTTCATAACTTAATCCCTTATATTACTCAATATCGCCTTAGTTCTTTCTATTATAAAAAAAAAACTTATTTTCCTACTGATCTAATTTTTTCTTTAGCTCATACCAAAAACAAACAAAAAAAGTTGAAGCTTAAACCTACCACAAATGCATGCGAATAAGGCCGTAATCTAAGTAACTCTTCTTTACTTGTATCGGAATGATAATGACCCAAAGAGTACAAGTATTACACAATAAAATGATAAGAATCTAAATCACAGACTGGCGCTTATAGAATAAATAAAATACACAGATTTTTATCAAAAACACAAGATCTTAACATAGTTAACACGATCTTAAGTTGTAGGAAGCCTTTTTTTCATCTCTTGGCTTTGTCTTAGGTTTTTTTGCTTTTCATTATTATTATTTTAGTCGAGTTATTGAGTGGGTCTCTGGCCAAGTATTTAAAAGTATGTTTGTTGGTTCATTAATACAAACCAATGACAACACAGTGGGGGATTTTTAAAAATAGACTTTACTTTTTGAGATGTTTGTAAAGATGTTTGTGGTGGAGATGTTCGTATATAATCACTTGCCGAATCCGTCCGTCAGTCTGGCTGGTCGTCTAGCCGAAACCCCTTGTATACCTTGTAATCAAAGTACAGGTCTCAATTCTAAAGATAATTTGATGAAATATGGCACAGACAATTTTTTAATAGTGAAATTCGCCAAAATCTGTCCATTATTTATGGTGCCTCCAATAGGTCCCACTTCCCGGAATTTATATTTTGGCCACAAATATCAATATTTATAAAATTTACTGCTTATGTAAATAAAAATCACAGAACCGAATTTCGTTGAAATCGGTTCATATTAACCCATAGGTCCCATACAAAATCTTCTATCAAAATGCACTAAATGAGACAAAAATCACTAAAAGTTTCAAGATAATCGGTCCACATTTGACCCTAGCTCTCATAAAAGTCCCAAAGACGGAAATAGCTTAAATATACAAGTCTTTAGAAAATATTTGTATGATAACAAAAAAATTTAGCAAATATTTGTCTTTTTACGCGAAAAACAACAGACCTTTGACCTTAGTGGTGAAAGGCATCATATGGTCGGGCTTGACCGACTATAGCACTTTCTTACTTGTACTACTTTTAGTTCATCTTAATGATTGTAATAATGAAATAAATTTAATGAGATTGTTTGATATTTTAATTAAATTTTCTTAAAATACCCCACTGTGCAGCGATCATAGTGGTACATGAAAAATGCATGTTTAAATTAAATGGTTGTTACTTATTCGACATGCTTACAATTTTTAGTAGGTATTTAGACAAACATGACTCGAAATTTAACTAAAGGCATCGATATATAATCTGAAAAACATCTTGTTGTAACATCTCTGGTAATCCAAGACTGGAAAATATAATCTAGCTTTACTGTTATATATTATTCCCACGACAACATTCCAATTGGAACAAGGGGTACTTCTCTCAGAAAATGAGCTGCATCCGATTCTATTTGGATTATTTAGGCTGCAGTCTTCAGAATAGGGGTTAATATACTTTGATATATCGGGTATAAATGCCTGATACTTCTTTTCAATCAGGATATAGCCAGGGTGTAGTCAATTGAGCCTGGTGTACATTAGACCAGGGACCGAAAATAACTGTTATTTTTGAATTTTTGATTAAAAAAAGCAACCGCAAGGAAATGTCGGAGAATAAAACCAAGTATCCATTTTGATAGTCGTGGACGAAATTTTCATAAAATGCGATGATTTTTAAAAATCTGATTTCTATTTTTTAGAAAAAAATTACAGTTATTTTTTGATTTTTATTTTTTTGAGCAAAAATAAAAGTTATTTTTTAACTTTTATTTTTTCGAGCAAAAATAACAGTTATTTTTGACTTTTATTATTTCAATCATGAATAAAAGTTATTTTTTGACTTTTATTTTTTCGAGCAAAAATAAAAGTTATTTTTTGACTTTTATTTTTTGGAGCAGAAATAAAAGTTATTTTTGTTTTTGCAACCCTAATTATGATTGCGAAACTCAACTCCATTAATTTTTAAGAATATGCAAATTATTTTCACTGAAAAATTATCTTTGTTTGACATAAATTTTCAATAAATTTATCATGAATTTAAGCAAATGTAACTTTTATTTCTGCTCGAAAAAATAAAAGTCAAAAAATAACTTTTATTCATGCTCGAAATAATAAAAGTAAACAATAACTGTTATTTTTGCTCGAAAAAATAAAAGTTAAAAAATAACTTTTATTTTGGCTTGAAAAAATAAAAGTCAAAAAATAACTTTTATTTTCTGACTTTTACGATAAAAGTTATAACAGTTACGGTCCCTGTATTAGACAGCATGTTAAGAATTGAACTGTAACAGTTTCAGCGATTTCTTTCTACTGTTTCAGTCACAGTGACTTTGGTTGACTGTTAGGCACAGCGACTTCGGTCTACTTTTAAGAGCAGTAACTTCGGTTAACTGCTTAGCACCGTAACTTCAGTTACTGCGTCTAACAGCCGTTAATTGCTTAATTGATAACGGCTTCGGTCGTTTAGTTTAAGTCAGAACTGTAATAATAGTAATATTTCTTTAAATAATATTGTAGATGTATACTTATGTATTGTTATAGTATAGTTCCCACGATATTCCAATTTGAACAAGGAATACTTCTCTCAGATAATGAGCTGCATCCAATTCTATTTTTAGACTCATTTAAAGGGATCTACTCCGGCTTTAAACAGCAAATGCATAAGTTAGAGAAGTTTTAAAAAGCCTAATACTCAATAACCAGTGGCTAGCCACGTTATGAGGTGGATCGCTTTTTCTAATTTTTTTTTTTCATGTGGGTCTAGTCGGGGATCAAACTTGGCACCTCTATTGTGCTAGACGGTGGGCGAATAAATCGTAATTACTGCATAGAGTAAGTTTTCATTTGCAGTTTAAAAAAATATCTGTCTTCCGATTCTAATCCGGTGGTATAAAAGTCATTCTAAACAAAGACTATATAAAGAGTGTTCTAAAAAAAATATGCATTTACTATTTTAGACAAAATTTATCCATAGTGCAAGAAATAATTTATTTTTTGATCAAGTTAGTTTCTATAGATATGTCAGATACTATTATTTTAGAAATTATTAATTTTCAATAGTTATTTCAATCAAAATGGACTGCGAAAAAAAAGTTCGTGAAAATATAATTAAAACTTTTCAAAAAAATCCGTCATGGACTTTTAAAAAAATAGCTAAAAATTTGAAAGTTGACCCTCGAACGGTTTCTAATGCCATCAGACGGTATAAGGAAAACCTGAGCATTGAAAGAAAACCTGGATCAGGGAGGAAAAAAGGTCCTACAGATATTGGTAAGGCAAAAGAAGTCGAGCGACTCTTTCGAAGAGCGCCTAACACTTCTTTAAGAAAAGCAGCTCGTACGGTGAAATGTTCTACGAATTTTGCACATAGAGTCAAAGCTTATGCTGGACATACAAAGTCCAAAAGGTTCCAGATCGCAATGCTATAAAGAACTTAGAAGCAAAAAAACGAGCGAAAAAATTGAAGTCTGATTTTATAAAAAAATACACCTGTTGTGTGATGGATGATGAAACATACGTACCGGGAGACTTTTCTCAACTTCCTGGTCAAGATTTTTGTGTTGCTGATAAACGGAGCAATGTTCGGCAAGAGTTTCACACAAAAAAACAAACAAAATTCCCTAAGAAGTTTCTCGTGTGGCAAGCTATTTGCAGTTGTGGCAAAAGAAGTAAAGTATTTGTGGCATCTGGCACAATAAACACAGAAATTTATATAAAGGAGTGCCTACAAAAACGGTTGTTACCCTTTTTAAGAGAGCACAGAGTGACTACATTTTTTGGCCCGATTTGGCATCATGCCATTATGGAAAAAAGGCACTTGAGTGGTACTCAAAGAATAATGTAATTTTTGTACCACGAGAGGCAAATCCACCTAACTGTCCAGAACTTCGGCCTGTGGAAAGGTATTGGGCTCTGGTAAAAAAGGAATTGAAGAACACAGGAAAGATTTCCAAGAACATGTCCGATTTTAAGCGCAGGTGGAACACATGCTCCAAAAAGGTATCAGAAGCAACTGTAAAATCTTTAATGGGAGCGTTTCCGAAAAAAGTCGATAATTTTGCAAAACCCGAGTACTAAGTAAACATTTTAATGCTAAATGATTTTGTATAATATGTCATTATATTTGCGTATTTTGTAGAGTTTTTATATTAAAAGGTTTGATTTTTATTTAAGAAAATCCAACTACAAATTTTATTTAGAGCACTCTTTAGTATAAAGATGTTTCACTTTCATACATTGATTTGTCGTATCATCCTTTCCCAAAAATGAGAGAAAGGTAACTAATGGAGACAAAAGTGGTAAAAGGTAATGAAAAGAATAGATAAAGCTTTATATTATTCAACAATGAAATTAACATGCCGTAGATGTACTGTTCCATAAATAGACATCATGTTCAAACTTGGTGTTGGTTCACTTCTGGACGTAAAAACTCAAAAATTTCCAAATATAAAACAAGTAGTATTAAAGTATATATCGTGTAGTAGTGTCGATTCTATTACTGTGCTAGTACTAGGGTACAAAACAACAAAACAAGAGAAAAGTCGGAAATTATAATCAACAGGTACATACCGCAAGTTCTTAACATTTCTGGTCAAATTTTATAACCAATTGCCTTCTCGATCGATAAACAAATCATGCGTAAAAAATGGTCTTGGACTGAGTATATACTACTAAGACACCAAGTTTATATATACCATCAAATTCGCAAACTCGTAACAAGTTTCAAAAGGCAAATTTTTCTGGAATCAAAGCAATTTTCTTGTCCCAAATCGAAATTAATGGAAAAATCGAATAGGCGTTAGTGGTACAACTGGGAAATACTGCGTAAATTCCAAAGATGTTTCAGTAAAACATTGTAAGAAGAGTTAAATTCCTGTGATAGCTAAACTACGATGAAACATAGAAGAATTTGAAATACCTATGATCTGCAGCGAATAACTATAGATAAGGCAGTGAGGGGGATGCGATAGCTCCCACACTACCATCTTTGACTTAGATCTTTCCGTGTATACTGTCAGAAGCCCATAATCAGAGGAGGTAGTATCACCAAAGAATTTGTCGAACAGAGAAGTGCATATTCAGTTTATGTTGTTAGAGATACTGAAAATGTTATCCTGAATGATAGCATTCATATTCCCGTTCAACAGATCCATACGGCAAGTTTTTCACATTTTCTGGCCAAATTTTGTAACAAATGGCCTTCTCGAACGATAAACAAATTATGCGCAAAAATGGTTTTGAGTTAAACATGTAAATACTACTAAGACCCCAAGTTGATATAAACCATGAAATTCACAAACTTGGTACGAGTTTCAAAAGACAAATCTTTTCTGGCGTTCAAAGTTACAAAGAGAACAATTTATTTTTTAATATAACTTATAATGTTTATGTATGATGGTACAGTAATGCTAGGAATCATTATCAGGAGAGTCAGATCTAGTAGCAACCTTCTTCTTCTTCTTCTTTTGTAATCCTTGAGTTCCAGCGGCGCATAGGGATTCAATCATCCTTTTATTTTGGACTCTATTGCGAGATGTTAAGCATATGTCATTCCAAAGTAGTTTGCTTCTTGCAACTCCGCAAACATTGACTTTCTCCACGTTCTAGCAGGTGCACCAACACGACGGCCGCTTCCCTGTGGATTCCAAAGAAGCGCTTGTCGAGCAATGTTGGTATTTGGCATTCGAAGTGTGTGGCCTATCCACCGCCATTTACGTTGACATACCTCTCTGGAAGCAGGGATTTGGCTTGTCGCGTTTAGTAAATCTTCATTTCCTATACAACTTGGCCACCACATATAAAGAATTTGTATTTATTTGCAAAGGTTTGCAGGCGCATATCGATGAAATTGGTGCGTTTCCAAGTTTCGCAACCGTAATACAGAAAGAACTTGGCATTCGGGTTGTATATTCGTAACTTAGTTGCTGATGATATTTACCGAGATTTCAAAATATTTCGGAAAATGCCGAATGCAGATTTTACCTTATTAATACGTGATTCAATATTCCCGTCGACGCCATCTTTTGTAGATTAATATGGATAACGAGATTATTGGCTGTGTAGGTAATTTCAATTATCTTGGAAGTTTGGTATCTATAAAAGATGGCAGCCTCCAGGCATAATCTTTGTCTTGGATACATCGATTTCCAGCCCACATCTGCCCGTTATTCAAAAGCGTTTGTATTTTCTTGAAGATGACCTGAGCTTTGGCTTAAAAGACATATCTCATCAGTAGATTCCAAGTCCTCGAGTTGTTTAAATAGTGTCCATTGAATAACCCGCCTACCATTCAGAGCCGTAAGCATTATGTTGTCGATGACGATGATAAAAAGTATAGGTGACGAGATACATCCTCGCCTTACTCCAGTAGTAGGGCCTCAACCATCCTTTTATATCGGATTCTATTGCGAGATGTTAGGCATATATCATTCCATGAATAGTTTGCTGCTTGTAACTCCCCATCAATTGATCCTCTCCACGTTCTAGCAGGTGCACCAACACGTCGGCCGCTTCCTTGTGGATTCCAACGAAGCGCTTGTCAAGCAATGTTGGTATTCCGTAGACATACCTCTGTAGTTTCCGTAGACATACCTCTGTGGAAGCAGGGATTTGGTTTGTCGCATTAAGTAGATCTTCTTTTCTTATGCGATTCGGCCACCATATATTAAGAATTTGCCTTAAGCATTTGTTTGCAAAGGTTTGCAGTCGTTTATCGATGCCATTTGAGCGTTTCCATGTTTCGCAGCCATAATACAGGATGGACTTGACATTCGAGTTGTATATTCGTAACTTAGTTATTGTTGATATTTGCCGAGATTTCCAAATAGCTCGAAAAATGCAGATTTTGCCTTATTAATACGCGATTTAATATCCTCGTCTGTGCAACCTTTTGTAGTTCCCAGGTAATTGAAGGTGTCTACACGTCCAATAACATCGTTTTTGACATTGATGTGTGTCAACGGGTTTGCGCCATAGCCTCCGGGCATAATCTTTGTCTTGGAAATATTAATTTCCAGACCAGCTATACGAGATTTAGCAGTAATAGCGTTAGTATTCTCTTGATGGTGGCCAGAGCTTTGGCTTAGAAGACATACGTCATCGGATTCCTCGAACATTACCAAAATAAATTCCAGAATTTTAGTTGGAATTTTACTATTTTGTTTAAATATTCTATAGATAGCTTCTATTGACACTGTCGAAGACCTTCATAAAGTCGATAAACGCTAGGTAAATGGCAGTGCATAATTCATTACAACCTAGTGCTTATTTACTTCATGTTTTCCGATCCCTTTCCAGTTTCCGAGCCCTGCGTTGTGCTACGAATTCTCTTAAGCTTGCAGAAGAATTCAGCCTGGAACTCTTGTATTAGTTTTATGGTAACCACCGTCCTATGAAGCTTTGCTCTACTTAGCTTTTTTTAAGGATCTTGCTATCTATAAAACAAATGAAACACATTTAAGCCCTATACTAGTAACCAGCAAATTAACTTACTAGCAGCTTTATACAATAGAGCCAACACTAAGCACATTTCCCGGACTGTAATATTGGACTTACAGTGTAACATGATGTTTGCATTCAAGGTATTCATGTTTAACATCTTGTTATTGCTGTTGCCTGTTCGTTCATTCATTCTCTTTGGGTTTTTTTCTTCGCGAAAGTTTTCAATAGTAAAAGAAGAAAATGTTTGCGCGGAGATTCTGAAAGATTTCAGTAGCAGTTTTTTTCGTTCTTCATCGTTTTGGGATAAAATGTTAAAGATCTTGTTAAACATGTAACAGTTAAAGGTTAATTGCAAAATAATGTTTAAAATAATCTCAATCAATAAACGAGTGGTTAATGGTGAGGCAGTGATTAAGCTTTTTTCAAAACCCCACATATTGAGATTTGCAAATCTCACTGAAAGCAAAAAAAAAAAAAATCAGGATATATGAAAGCTACAATAGACATGTGGGAGTTGTAGTTAATTCATTTAAATATATCTAGTTTCTTTAAATTTGGACAAAGCTATTGTTAACATTAACAGCCGTTTTCAAATGGTTATATTTACAAAGCTAATCTTTATTGTTCGGATATTGATTTGGAAATGGGTGATGACTTTTGTTGGCTGCAAAACTTAAATGTGTGGGGTCTGTTCCAGTTATTTAGGCAATAACTAGGTTTCATGTTCCAATACATTATAGATATAAACATGGGTCAATGTTAGGTATGTTTAGTTACGTACACATTATCTTGAAAAATTTGATTTGGCTTTAATAGTAATCAGTTGGAAGCTATAGGAAGAAATACGCGAATTTCATGAACTAGATCTCAAATTTCATTAGATATTCCTATGGAAGTGATTACACAAAGAAATACTGCCCAAATTGCCAATATGTTCCAATAAAGCATTATAAAGAAGAGTTCAGTTCCTATGATCGGTAAACTACAATGAAGCCTAAAAGAATTCGAAATACCTATGATCTCCAGCGAGTAACAAAGGATGCAATATGAGGCAGTAAGATTGATTCGTTAGCTCTTACTATCAAGAAACTTCTGTAAGGTTGGGCAGGTGGCTGATGACTAAGTCAGCTTCACTTAGTTCCTAAAGTGCTCCCTTTGTGTACCTCCAAAGGGATAACTAAAGATAGATTTCTAGACTACCAACGATATAGTTCGATAGAGCAGATAAATCATAAAATTTGCTAGGGCGGGCAGTGACAAAGGAGGTAAGTGAAAATCTATTATTAAATCCATCTTTTTTTAGCTGATGTACAGGTCGCTAGTATTCCTCCTTCTGAGCCGGATACAGCCGCGAATGTTTAGTATATTTCGAGCTAGTGGATTTGGGTGACATACCTCGCTTTTTCTATTTTAACCAACGGAATTTCAAGGTCTTTGTGTAAGTTGGTGTTTTTATGCACCCAATAACAGAAAACACCACCCGCTCCACATCTTCTCTTCGACTTAGATCCGTATGTGTATACTGCTAGAAGCTCATCATTAGAGGAGGCACGATCTCCAAAAATAGTCTCATTAAACTAAGTATTTGTTAAGGAAAGGAGTAGATATGCAGTAGTCCACGTTGATAGGGATATTGAAAATATTATCCTGAATATTTGCATGGATGAGTACTTAACCGGATTGCCGAGTTAAGAGCTGTTTAATGATTGATTCCAGCGGAAGTGAGTTAAACATAACAAAGAGTGACTTAGAAGCACCGATAGGAGCGTATGATTTAAGCATTTTAACAAAAGAACCTCGCTGATTTGCTTCGTTAAGTTCAGGCTATCCGACAATCGCTCCATTAGCATAGGCTTTATGACCATCTCAAAGAACCAGGCAGTATTTGTAGAGTTTTAGCCCCAAGTATTGCCTAGGTCTCTTCTGCATATGTAGAGTGCAATCGTATGTTAAGGCTCCATTACTGTTTTAAATCCACAACGACCCAAGATATTTGGCACAGTCAGTTGACAAATGTTGATATTTGGCATTTTCTAGGGAATAATACAACTTCCGTTTTGGTGGAATTTACTTCCTGTTCATTGAAAACACTCCAAAGATGTAATATACCAAGAACTATTTCACGCGATGTGATACACTATTTAAAAATTAACCTGTGACTGCTACACGTCTGCATATGCGAACGTGTTGAATCTCATGGAATCCAGTTCCATGAACTGTTTGTTAATAGCAGGGTTCTACAGAGGAGCAAATAGAACTTCTCTTTGTGGATTGCCTTGACATGGCACTTAAAAAACTGTGGTATGACCCAAAGTCGAGCTTACGACTCTGTATGTAAGTTGTTTCCCTATGAAGGTGTTGCTTGATTTGTCAACTCCTTAGTCTTCTATGGCCGATATAATCGACTCTGCTCTAATATTATTAAAGGCACCTTCCATATCTAGAAAGTGTAAACTTTCTAGATATGCTCCTTAGAGATTTGTCACAATCTACGAATTCATACTTAAGTTATCATTGCTTATAGTCTGGCGGCGCTACTTCCTGAAAAGAATAGGATAGAAATGCACTCTAAGAGGAAATCCCCAACCTGTATAATCATGTCTAAACTGACGACTCTACAATTAATAAACAGGAGACTAAGGGTCTAATCCGTACGAAGTTACTACTGGAGTAAGACAAGGATGTATCTTGTCACCTATTTTTTTTTTTTTTTTACTTAGGACCAGCACTCAGGGGATGACCCCTACTTATGCGATGCATTGTGTTGGAACTAGGAAAATAGGTTATGGGAAGGAGGATAGATGGAGTAGTGTTTGTGGACATTTGATTTGAATTTACCTATATTGCAACTAGCAGGAAAAATTTCTGCGGGAAGCGAATTCCACATACGAACTGTACGACTAAAGAACGAATTTTGTCTGTAGTGTGTTGTTCGGTCTACCGGCCAATCGACCACAAAGGAATGTGCTCTAGCAGAATGACGTGTGTTGCGTAAAAAAGTTCGAGTTTCGGGAACGAGTTCCCTGATTTCGTTAGAGCACATTCCAAAGTAGTAACGATAGAACAGTGAGACACAACCCACATTGCGACGGTGCTCCAGTGAATCAATAGAGTTGGATACCCTACTGTCACCGATGAGCACTTTCGCCCTCTCTTGCACTCGGTCGAGAAGCTCCAAAATAGACTTTGAAGCACCGGCCCATACATGAGAGTTGTATTCCATTTTCGGTCGGATGTAGGTGGTGTAAATAGTAAGGAGATCAGAAGAAGTGAAGTATCTTTTACACCGTTTTAGAAAACCGAGGCACTTGAATGCTTCTTTCGACACTTGAAAGATATGCTTTGTCCAACGCACATCACATTGTATTCTCATGCCTAGAACATCAAGAGCATCTGATTCCTCAATATGTACACCACCCATCAATACAGATGAAGTAACATGGTTTGCCGTGCGTTTATGTGTAAGCATACAACATTGAGTTTTCCGCGCATTAAAATGAATTCTATTCGCACGACCCCATTCTGAAATTGTTTCTAAATCGCGGATTAATGATTCATTCATGTTTTGTCTCATAGAGTCAACCTCAAGGAGGCTTGGCCTACGATTGAATGAATATGAATGGCAAATGTTACTATCATCTGCAAAAGGGTAGATAGGGTTGGAAGTTTGACGAAGAAGGTCATTTATAAAGATAAGAAATAGAGTAGGAGAAAGAACAGAACCTTGCGGTACCCCTGAATTAATCTTGAACTCGTTTAAGGAGAACCCATCTATAATAACTCGTATAGTGCGATCTCTGAGGAAGCTCGATATAAACCGAGAGAAGTTATTACCGACACCAAAGGCAATAAGCTTTGATATAAGTGCTCCGTGCCACACTCTATCAAACGCCTTGGAAATATCTAGAGCCACAACTTTAGTTTCGCCAAAACGGTGTATTGATTGACACCATTTTTCCGATAGGAAGGCTAGCAGGTCTCCCGTAGAGCGTCCCCTACGGACGGCGGTCGCTTAGTAGGTTGTTAGACTCTAGATATTTAACAATATGGTGGTTTACCATACTCTACAAAACTTTGGAGAGTGCAGAACAAATTGCAATTGGGTGGTAATTTTCAGGGTTGTTAGCCTCACCCTTTTTAGGGATTGGCGTGACATTAGCAACCTTCCAGCACCGAGGAAATGTACCGGCATGGTACAAGGTGCTGGAAAGGTTAGCTAATGGACGCGCAAGCGTCGAAGAGCACTGCTTCAAGACCAGTGCCTGGAATGCCATCTGGCCCTGGAGACTTATTTATATTGAGATCCGCTAAAACCCGTTTTACAACACGAGCGCGAAAGAATATCACACAAGAGCTATTATTGTTGAATCTCGGGCAGCAAGGCTGGAAATAAATATTTCCAAGACAAAGATTATGCCTAGAGGATATTGCGCAAACCCGTCGATACACAACACTGTGAATAACGAGGTTGTTAGATGTGTAGGTACCTTTAATTATCTTGGTAGTTTTGTATCTACCAAAGATGGCGCAGAAGAGGATATTGAATCGCGTATTAATAAGGCAAAATCTGCATTCGGCATTCTTCGAGCTTTGGAAATCTCGGCAAATATCAACAACAACTAAGCTACGCATATATAACTCGAATGTCAAGTCCATCTTGTATTACGGTTGCGAAACTTGGAAACGCACAAATGCCATCGATAAACGACTGCAAACCTTTACAAACAAATGCTTAAGGGAAATCCTTAATATATGGTGGTCGAATCGCATAAGAAATGAAGATCTACTTAATGCGACAAACCAAATCCCTGCTTCCACAGAGGTATGTCAACGGAAATGGCGGTGGATAGGCCACACACTACGAAGGCCAAATACCAACATTGCTCGACAAGTGCTTCGTTGGAAACCACAAGGAAGCGGCTATCGTGTTGGTGCACCTGCTACAACGTGGAGAAGGTCAATTGATGCGGAGTTTCAAGCAGCAAACTATTCATGAAATTATGTTTGCCTAACATCTCGCAATAGAGTCCGATATAAAAGGATGGTTGAGGCCCTATGCTCTACTGCGAGTCAAGGATAATAGAAGATGAAGAAGAAGAACTTCGCTTAAACATATTACAAAAAAGATGTAGAAATGTTGGAGTTAGGAGAAGGTTTGATACGGATAAACTTAAGAACGTTATCGCCTAAGGTCTAAGTAATGCTTGCGAGTGGGCCCTTGGATACGGGAAAACTGAACAAAAATAATGAACGTCTGCTGAGTTTTGGAAACTGATAGAGTCCCGACGAGATATAAAACGGAGGATGCCAGCTGCCGGTGAGACGGTGATGCTGGATTCATATCGCTTAAAAACGAATTTCAAATACTTAATGAACTTATTTATTTCGTTAGTGAACCGCCGTGGTTTAGCAGGTTAGTCATCCGCCTAGCATACTGAAACTATTCCTTTCATAGAAGTAGATGGATGGATGTAGTAGTCAAAGAAGTCATCAAATCTGCTGTAATAGTTCCATGACCCATAATAATATGAGTTCTATGCATTTGTCTGACTAGATCTAATAGTCAAATTTAGATTTTTTGGCCATATTATAATATCCTCAATGATACAAAAGCTATTGAATTGACCAAATTCGGGTGTTTTTTATTGAGGTATAGAACTTTAAGTTGGCATCACTTTTTTAACTGGCGGCCATTTTGTCAGCTGTCAAGTGATTAATATTTAGTTTGGTTTGCCATTTCATCATGAACAGGTTGACAAAAGAACAACGCTTGCAAATCGTGCAAATTTATTTCGAAAATAATGGTTCAGTTCGCGAAGTTTACTGCAAGCTCCGTCCATTTTATGGTCGACATAATTGTCCATCAGAGCAATTAATTCGGTTAACCATGGATCGTTTTTGCACTACGTTTACTCTATGTGATAATACGCATCCGCAGCGACGTCGAACAGTGCGCACCGAAGAAACAATTGCCGCTGTAGAGCAAAGTGTTGAAGAGGACCCGAATGAATCGATTCGCCACCGTGCACAGCAATTGGAGCTTTGTCCATCAACTTTATGGAAGATTTTGCGCAAAGATCTTGGCTTGCGACCTTACAAGATCCAGCTTGTGCAAGAATTAAAGCCGCGAGACCATGCAATGCGTCGTGATTTTGGTGTATGGGACGAAAATGAGATTGATCTCGATGCTGATTTTCATCGCAAAATTTTGTTCAGTGATGAGGCTCATTTTTGGTTGAATGGCTACGTCAACAAGCAAAATTGCCGCATTTGGAGTGAAGAGAATCCACATGAGACCCTTGAGACGCCATTACATCCACAAAAACTGACTGTTTGGTGTGCTCTATGGGCTGGTGGAGTCATTGGGCCATACTTCTTCCGAAATAATGCTGGAGAGGCAGTTACCATAAATGGAGACCGGTATAGAGCCATGATAACCGACTATTTTGTTCCCCAATTGGATGGCATGAATGTGGATGAGTTGTGGTTCCAACAAGACGGCGCTACATGCCACACAGCGCACGTCACAATTGATTTATTGAAGGAAACATTCGATGAGCGCATAATTTCGCGGAATGGACCTGTCAATTGGCCACCAAGATCGTACGATTTGACACCACTGAATTATTTTCTTTGGGGATATGTGAAGTCGCTTGTCTACGCCAACAAACCAGAAACGTTAGGGGACTTGGAAGCCAACATTCGTGGCATTATTGCCAACATACGGCCCCATATGCTCGAAAAAGTAGTTGAAAATTGGACCCGTAGAATTGGCTTTATTCGAGCCAGCCGCGGCGGCCACATGCCCGAAATCATATTTAAACAATAATGGCATAAAATTATCCTTCCAATAAAGCCAAATTGATGGACATTAAAACGATTTTCTTGTGTTTTATTTCAATTCGAAGTTCTATACCTCTAAAAAAAACACCCATTATGTATAAAAGTGAGTGTTGCGAAAAATAAGAAGACATCGTATAAAAGTAAAGTCATCACTAGGAAAGAGCTCCTGAATAACATTAACCGCATTTTGCTTCTCACTAAAATCATAATTCCAAGTCATTCTTTCTACAAAACTATCACCAAACGACAAAGTTAGCAAAAAGAAAAACTATGTATAATAGAGACACCATCATCTAACTAATGATTGGAAAAACAGGTCTAAAATAAAATCGTAAGAAATACATTAAGAAAAAAGCAAAAATATTCATCATTTTTAATCATAAAACTCATTAAATGCAACACTGGTAGCAACTTTAAGTGAAACGATTAATAAAGTAATTTTAATTTTTATAGGGATTTCTTGCATTATTACAATAAAAATTTTTAATTGCCTGCAACGAAAACTAACAATGGAAAAAAAAATACTCAAATAATTTCTTAATGAATCTTGAAGTTTTTTTTTCTGTCCTCATCTCTTCTATTTCTGCATTCATTCATAAAATGCCAACGCCTTAATGGCGCCTCGCGTTTCTTATATTTTTTTTATTCATTTTTGTCTTTGTCTTCTAAAAACTACTTAGTCAGTCAGTCATTCAGGCAATCTTCCTGCCAACCCACCTTCATCCATTGCATTCGATGGAATATATTGATTCTTGAACATTGGCAATAAGTGTCGAGTAGTGCCATCAATACAAGACAATGGAAGACATACGATTTAATGACAATAAGCAATTGTACAATTTAGATATTCCTAGTCTTGTACTTCATATAAGACAAAGAAGACTGAGCACTCATATTTATGTATTTGTATCAACCTCATCCTAGTCATTATCAGCACAATTTTCATCATCATTATCATCATCGCCACCATTGTCATTTGGCAAATGTATTCCAAATACTAGAATTTTGTATCGTTAATGCTGATTTCTTAGTTTGGTTCGGAATGAAATGGTGACATTACATAAATTTCTTATTGCAGCTTTTACTTAGTTTTAGATTAATTTTATTCGGTACCCTATATACAGTCTACACTTTATTTTAGAGAAATAACACAACTGCCTAAACAAATGGTTTATCTTCTTTGGAAAGGGTAGAGTAGAGATGTGAAATGTGATAAAAAGTAGAGATCTAAAGGGTTATCCATTCCATGTTTTCAAAAGTATAGGACTAGAATTCAACATCTGTCAAAATAAGTTGTTAAACCAATTTTTTCTTTTCAGTTGAAAGTCTGACATTGATACAAATGGATCGCTTAAGTATCACACAACGCCTAAAAATTATCAAAATATACTACAAAAATGGTGATTCTGAAACAACCACATATCATGCTTTAAGAGGAGATTATGATTTACATAATCGTCCAACTACGCAAGAATTTCGCAAAATTGTGAAGACAATTGAAGAGACTGGAGCGGTTACAAATATTGTAAGGCATGCGCATCATCGTTTCGCTCCTTCTGCTGAATATATCGCTGAAAACGTCGACCTGAATACATCGATTCCTCGCCGTTCATTTCCTGGCCGCGTAATTTCTAGTCGTGACAATATCAACTGGCCACCAAGATCATGCGATTTGACACCATTAGACTTTTTTTATGTGGCTACGCAAAAGACCGTGTTTATGCAGAAAAACCTTTAACTCGTAAATACTTAAAAACAAGTAAGAAAGCGCTATAGTCGGTCAAGCCGACCATACGATACCCTTCACCACTAAGGTCAAAGGTGTTATTTTTCCTGTATAAAGACAAATATTTGCTAAATTTTGCCATCATACAAACATTTTCTCAAAACGTATATATTCAACCTGTTTCCGTCATTTGGACTTATATGAGAGGTAGGGTCAAATGTGGACCGATTATCTCGAAATTTGGCAAATTGATTACAGTTGTTACAAAAATTATGTATGCAAAAAATAAACTCAAAATTTTCATTATCTTTAGATTTACGAGCGTTTTAGTGATTTTTTGTCTCATTTAGTGCGTTTTTGAAGAAGAGTTTGTATGGGAGCTATGGTCAAATGTGGACCGATTTCAACGAAATTTGGTACAGTGATTTAAGTTTATATAAGCAGTATTTGTTTTAAATTTCATGAAAAAATATTGATATTTGTGGCCAATATAGCAATTCCGGGAAGTGGGACCTATGGGAGGTACCATAAATAATGGACCGATTTTGACCAATTTCAATAGCCATGGTCCCATTATAAATTATCTGTGCCAAATTTCATCAAATTATCTTTAGAATTGCGACCTGTAGTTTGATTACAAGGTTTACATGGGGGTCCAGCCAGCCAGACGGACGGACATCGCTAAATCGACTCAGAAAGTGATTCTAAGTCTATTGGTATACTAAAAGGTGGGTCTAAGACAAATATTTCTATGCGTTACAAACATCAGCACAAACTTATAATACCCTTTCCACCTATGGTGGTGAAGGGTATAACAAACATTCGTCAAGTTATGGATGAAATACCGCTCAACATGTGTCAAAAATCAATGTTTGAATCAATGCTTTCAACATTTCTCGTGGTGGTCATTTGAATGATGTAGTGTTTCACACATAATGTCAACGTTCAAACTTTATAATAAAAAAAGAGAAATATAAAACAAAATATTTTATATGTGCTTTATTTACTTTTGAGACCGCGGGTGCACCAACACGACGCCTCTTCCCTGCGGAATCCAACCAAACACTTGTCGAGCAATGTTGGTATGTGGCCTTCGAAGTGGCCTATCTATTACCATTTCCGCTGACATACCTCTTTAGAAGCAGGGATTGGTTTGTCTTCATTTCTTATTCGATTCGGCCACCATATACAGGGTTTTCCAATAAGAGCGCTATAAAAGTTATTTTAAATAAAACAAAAACGGTTTTGGATAACAATGAAATTCTTTATTCCTGTAAAAGTATGTTTGGTGCCATTATGTATGGAACTCGATTTCATTTGCATAGCCACCACGGGCACGCTTGTAGAAGCCCAGACGCTGAACCCAATTTTCGACAGTTTTCAATCATAAATTGACCTATACTGCTGCGATTTCACATTCGATATTCGTGTGTAAGTTCATTAATCGTCGCTAGATTGTTGGCAAAGACCATAGATTTGACGTAGCCCCACAGAAAATAGTCTAACGACGTCAAGCGGCTAATCGACTGGACCATTTCACGTTCTCCAAACTTGGTTTTCAATAAATTGATTGTGACATTCGCTGTGTGGCTTGTGGCGCCGTTCTGTTGGAACCACATGCCCTCCAAGTCCATATCATCCAATTGGGGCCAAAAATATTCGGTAATCATTGAACGGTAGCGATTTCCATTTACAGTAACGTGCCGGTCTGGATCATCACGGAAGGAGTGCGGCCCAATGACGCCGCCGGCCCATAAACAGCACCAAACCGTACTTTTTTTCGGAATGCAATGATGACTAATGGAGTAAGTTTGGATTGCTGCTTAACCAATAACGAATATAATGTTTATTGGCCAAGCCATTCAGCCAGAAATAAGCCTCAGCAAAAATTGGACGTAGCGCTCTTAACGTTGAGGCCACTGACTCCGAATTTCGATAATAAATTTTAATAATTTCAACTCGTTGCTGGCCCGATCATCTATCCATCCATATCAAACGAGCAGCAATAAATATGGCGTCGTATGCTGTTCCTGTCGCTGTACTTTTGCAGCGTGCCTGTTGAAACCCCATTATTGAGGATTTGCCGTAAGCATTTGTTTGTAAAGGTTTGCAGTCGCTTATCGATAGCATTTGTGCGTTTCCAAGTTTCGCACAGGATAGACTTGACATTCGAGTTGTATATTCGTTGTTGATATATGCCGAGATTTTCAAATAGCTCGGAGAATTCCAAATTCAGATTTTGCCCTATTAATACACGATTCAATATCCTCGTCGGCACCACCTTTTGTAGATACCAAACTACCAAGAAAATTAAAGGTACCCACAAATTCAAAAACCTCGCTATGGCTTGCGCCATAGCCTCCAAGCATAACCTTTGTCTTGGAAATATTGAGTTCAGCCCAGCTGCTCGAGACTCAACAGCGCTAGTGTTTTCTTGAAGGTGACCTGAGCTTTGGCTTAGAAGACATACGTCATTAGCGTATTCTTAGTCCTCGAGTTATTCAAAGGGTGTCCATTGGATACCACGTCTACCATTCAGTGCCGTGCGCTTTATATTGTCGATGACAAGGATAAAAAGTATAGGTGACAAGATACATCCTTGTCTTACTCCAGTAGTAACTTCGAACGGATTAGACAATTTACTTTTATGTAGAACCCGACATTTAAAGTCCACGTACATTGCCCGACTTAAGTTCAAAATTTACGTTTACAAATTTTCCACAGATAGCTCCTATTGACAATGTCGAAGGCCTTTATAAAGTCGATAAACGCTAGGTAAATGGGGGTGCGGAATTCATTAAATTGCCCCAGTATGATACTTACTGTCTTGATTAGATCAACACAAGATGGATTCTCTCGGAGCCCAAACTGATTTTTGCGGAGTGTTTCGGAAACTGCGTCAGACGTTCTATTCAAAATTACTCTACTTAGAATTTGGCTCGGTATTGGTAGAAGTGTTATACCCCTGTAGTTATTCCTTTATACTTTCATTCCAGCAGGTTGGTAGAGCTTCTTCTTCCCATATTTTACGCCCAAATGAGTGCCACATTCCCGCCGATCCTTCAACATTGCATAAAAGCATCTCCGCTGAGATATTATCATTGCCCGGGGCCTTGTTGCGCTTAAGGCTTTTAATGACATTCTTCACTTCCTGTATTGTTGTTGGGCTGTCTGAAATTCCACTGAATAAACAGTCATGGTTGGTTTCATTTTCACTTCTGCAAGCGCTTATAATCCAATGGGATTGTTTAATGTTGACTGGAAGTGTTCCATCCAGCGTATTAATTGTTCATCCGGGGTTGAGAGAAGTGAACCGCTACGACTCAGTATGGGACTGTTGGTTTAGGTAGGTTTGCCACAGAACGTCCTTAATAAGGTCCTCACGTCGGCTTCGCTTTCAGCTGACTCAGCTTGACTCGCTTGTTGATATATTCACATTCTCTTGTCCCTCCTTGCAGACCTTTTTTTCCGTTGGATAGGTCACGGTATGTTGTACTGAGCACTTTAACATCCCCGTTTGCATTTAAAATTGTAATCTCAGGAAATTATTTTATGGGAGTCAATTCAGTTGATCTATGATATTGATATGAACCGACGACGTTAGATGTTAAAGCTACAGAAAATCGTTGTTACTCAAACCTAACTGCGTGCCTTACAATCAAATGGTATCCTGTCATTCAGACTTGATAAGAGACGGTAATCTCAGAGAACGTAGACCAGCTCGGTCTAATGATCACATATTATTTGCTGAATTACATGATCATTTCCGAGTAGGAGCTTTCAAGTGGCTAGAGGAAGGCAAAATAATATAGTTTATTGGGAATTTGTCTTGTTAACTTAGCTGCTCTCCAAAATCCCTAGCCCATGTGGCCCGGCAAACAAGTTAGATGGATACTAAACTGCTGACATAAGCAAGCACACCTCGGGTCGCGAGGCGTCGCACAGTGGTTTACGGACGCTTTTTTTTGGAAATAATTCTGTAACTTTTGAACTACTAAAGATATTTGAATGAAATTTGGCATGGTGATAGTCAAGGAGTATTCGAGTTGCTTTTCAAAAGCACTGGCCCATGAGGGGTCGGGAGAGTGATTGATGGACCTTCAAAGTTGGTCACCTCGGGTGTTCGACTTTTTTAAAAATTCGCCAAAAATCCATTTATGAATGGATTGAAAAGAAATTTTAAACTTAAGTTCTCCTTCAGAAGGTCTACAAAAAATACGCTTACATGTGTAGGTTATCTCCTTTGGGTTTCGAGATATTTGGATAAAAAGGAATTTTTGGGTTGATTTTTTACCTATTTTTTTAAGCTTTTTTTGATCTGGTGGGCGCATCTGAAGATCAAAAATTTTTTAAGAATATTCGTTAAAATTGTAACAAAATTCTAAATAATTTTTGTGCAAGTTGGTTATAGATATCTTCTTTCGTTTAAAAGTAAAAAATATTCAAAGTTGAAACTTAAAAAAAATTTCGCTTTTTTTGAGTTTTTCCCTAAAAGATAGCTATATTTTTTCACTAATAAAAAAATATTTTCTTAAGAAACATAAAAATATTTTTAAAGTTTTTCAAAGAAAACATAATGAGAATGCGTATAAAACAAATTTCTTGCTAATCGGACTTTTGGTCCTCGCACATGCCCTCTCCAAAAAATGCCAATTTGTAAAAAAAAATTTTGGTTTAAATAAAAATTTTTCAAAAGGCAAAGCACCGATTTGAAAAAAATAATAATGTCCGTATTTTCTAATATATCTGTTATTGATTGGAAAAGTTTTTTCTGAAACGAGCTGCAAATAGAGTCAGTGTTGCCATTTTTGTAAAAAAACTCATTTTTTGAAACCCTTTTTTTCCGAGTTGGGAATTGGGGAATTTTTTAGTTAAAATTGGGAATTTTTTTAGTCTATTGCTTTTAGATCTTATTGGTCTACATGACTACAAATTTTCATTGAGATATCTTCATCCATGTCATTTCTAAAAAACATCAAAAATTGAAATTATTTTCCTTCTAAAAGTAGAAAAATAATATTTTTTTGATTTACGATACAAAGTGTAAAAATATTAACTTACTAAAAAAAGATTTTTAATTGGTGTTCATCTCCTGGACTTTCCCGATCCAATGATACTAAACACATGTATCAAGCTTCAATACATAGCCTTTAAAAGCTCTGAGAACTTTGCCTCCCATATCATTTTTAAGCTAAATATTTTAGTATTGGAGAGTAATGTGTGCAAATAACGTTAATGGTGCACAGTGGTATTAACTCTGCAATTTCTAAACTACTAGACGGATTTTGACAAAATTTGGAACGTCAATAGAAGAGGTGTGAGGCTTTTAGATCAATGTTTAAGAACGTGTTTGTCGGTAGCACAGTGGGCTCTACAGTGGGCTAAAGTTGCCTACCTCGGGTATATAAAACATTTGAGGGCGTATAACTTTCCTCAATTGGGTCCGATCTAAAAGATTTTTACGTTTTCGAAAACTTCTTAAAAAAATTAAGAAAAAAACATCCTTACTTTACTACCTTATCTCTTATAGTTTAAGAGATATTTGAATCCAATTTTTTTTTTTTTGCTTTTTATGGTATATCTTCTGGCCTTTTTTTGGCCTATTTATTTTTTCTTGTACTACGTTAAATTTAAAAAAAAAATACTGCAAGATTGCTGATAAATTTCTAAATGAACTGGAAGAAACAAGTTCTTTATTATGTAAACTTAATAACACAGAAAAATTCTTCAAAGTTTGTGTGCCGAAAAAAGCCTGAAAAATTATTTTTTTTTTTCAAAAAAAGTAATATTATTTTTTCAATATTTTTGAAAAATTTTTTCAAAATACTCAATTCGTTTTTTACATTTTTTAAAAGGCTGGACTTGAGGGATCAGTATAAACTATGTTTCTAAAAATTTTGGACATGCACCCTACAACCAGCGGTAGTCGAAAATCAGCCATTTTTTAACAAAACTTGTGTTTTTTTGTGACTGTAAAAAAATTGTTTATTTTATCTCAAAACTTTTTTTTAACAAAATTGTATTAAGTATAATGTTTTTAATATCTGTGCAAAAATCTGATAGAGCCCGGCTATTAATCGGGTCACACGGGCCGCTTTTCTAAAAAAAACTCAAATTTGCGAAAAGCATACTCTTCTGTATTCAAAAATTTTCTTTACATTTCAGAACTTGTTCCGAAATTTATATTTCTGATTTTCGCACATACAGGTCCATACTATGTACAAAAATTGTCGCAATACCTTGTTTAGTTTTAGAGATTTTTTTTACTAAAATTTTATGGAGTCGAATATCTCTTAAACTATAAGAGATGAGGTAGTAAAGTAAGCATGTTTTTTTCTTAATTTTTTTAAGAAGTTTTCGAAAACTTAAAAATCTTTTAGATCGGACCCAATTGAGGAAAGTTATACGCCACCAAATGTTTTATATACCCGAGGTAGGCAACTTTGGCCCACTGTAGAGCCCACTGTGCTACCGACAAATACGTTCTTAAACATTGATCTAAAAGCCTCACACCTCTTCTATTGACGTTCCAAATTTTGTCCAAATCCGTCTACTAGTTTAGAAATTGCAGAGTTAATACCACTGTGCACCATTAACTTTATTTGCACACATTACTCTCCAATACTCCGATATTTAGCTTAAAAACGCTATGGGAGGCAAAGTTTTCAGAGCTTTTAAAGGCTATGTATTGAAGCTTGATACATGTGTTTAGTATCATTGGATCGGGAAAGTCCAGGAGATGAACACCAATTAAAAATCTTTTTTTAGTGAGTTAATATTTTTACACTTTGTATCGTAAAACAAAAAAATATTATTTTTCTACTTTTAGAAGGAAAATAATTTCAATTTTTGATGTTTTGTAGAAATGACATGGATGAAGATATCTCAATGAAAATTTGTAGTCATGTAGACCAATAAGATCTAAAAGCAATAGACTAAAAAAATTCCCAATTTTAACTAAAAAATTCCCCAATTCCCAACTCGGGAAAAAAGGGTTTCAAAAAATGAGTTTTTTTACAAAAATGGCAACACTGACTCTATTTGCAGCTCGTTTCAGAAAAAACTTTTCCAATCAATAACAGATATATTAGAAAATACGGACATTATTATTTTTTTCAAATCGGTGCTTTGCCTTTTGAAAAATTTTTATTTAAACCAAATTTTTTTTTTTAAAATTGGCATTTTTTGGAGAGGGCACGTGCGAGGACCAAAAGTCTAATTAGCAAGAAATTTGTTTTATACGCATTCTCATTATGTTTTCTTTGAAAAACTTTAAAAATATTTTTATGTTTCTTAAGAAAATATTTTTTTATTAGTGAAAAAATATAGCTATCTTTTAGGGAAAAACTCAAAAAAAAGCGAAATTTTTTTTAAGTTTCAACTTTGAATATTTTTAACTTTTAAACGAAAGAAGATATCTATAACCAACTTGCACAAAAATTATTTAGAATTTTGTTACAATTTTAACGAATATTCTTAAAAAATTTTTTATCTTCAGATGCGTCCACCAGATCAAAAAAAGCTTAGAAAAATAGGTAAAAAATCAACCCCAAAATTCCTTTTTATCCAAATATCTCGAAACCCAAAGGAGATAACCTACTCATGTAAGCGTATTTTTTGTAGACCTTCTAAAGGAGAACTTAAGTTTAAAATTTCTTTTCAATCCATTCATAAATGGATTTTTCGCGAATTTTTAAAAAAGTCGAACACCCGAGGTGACCAACTTTGAAGGTACATCAGTCACTCTCCCGACCCCTCATGGGCCAGTGCTTTTGAAAACCAACTCGAATACTCCTTGACTATCGCCATGCCAAATTTCATTCAAATATCTTTAGTAGTTCAAAAGTTACAGAATTATTTCCAAAAAAAAGCGTCCGTAAACCACTGTGCGTCGTCTATTAATTTTGTTTCGAAATAAAATGAGTACATGTTGTTGTAGTTCCACATCTACAGTCGGTCTTGATCATAGCCAGTAATCAAATATTTTAGCATTTAATGTTTTTTATCTGTAGATTTTTCTATTTTCAAAGTTAATGAACAGAAGATACCATCACATACGAAAACGAGTATCTGAAATATTTTGTAAATGTTGCAAAGTATTTTTGTTGTTGTACAAAGACATATTCGTGTATCTATTGTATTTGTATCTAGATTTTCTGTATTAAACACAGTTCGAGATACATTAAAGGAATACTATTCCAACAGTTCCAAATTAAAAAAAAAACATATACAATAGTAGAGAAATACGTAGGTAAATATTGAATCTCATGTATTTCTCTAACACGGTCCTTCAATTTGGAACTGCTGGGTTTGTAACCCTCTATAGGTTTCGTTATATTTTAAAGATTATTTTAGCTTTTTTGTGGTTTTTACTTCAGTTTATTAATCCATTTATTTTATTCTTCTTGAATAAAAAATTTAATTTAGTTTTTAAAGTTTATTCGTTTTTTGTACAAATTAAAAATCTAAAAATACAACAATAATTGCATATACAACAACAACCTGTAACAATTTAATTACTTTATTTGGTTTCATCGATTTTTTATTTAAGTTTTTTTTTTTTTCATTTAACACTAATAATTTTTTTTTTTTTTTTTTCAAATTTATTTTCATTATTATTTTCTGAGTTCGTTTTTTTGTGTGGCAATATTGGGCGTCTACGGCTACAAATTGCAATTTGTTAGAATCACTCGTACGAGTTAGAGAAACCAAAAAGACACAAAAACTTTTTAATGAACGTTTTTTCCCTTTTTGGTTATTAGTACTTGTATGTTGTAAGTTGTATGTTGTTGTACTTTGTATTTAGTATTGAGGGTTAAAGTTTTAATTGATTTTATAATGTTGATTATTTTTTTGGGGTAATTTTTATTTGTTTTAGGAGACAATTTTATTTTTAATTCGTGACTTTTAATTTGACAAATTTAAGTTGTTATTACACAGTTGATTGTTATATAAGGGAATTTTAGAAAATTATTTTGTACTTTAAAATTTTGGAAAGTTTTCAGAAACTACATTAAAAGTACAAACAAATAGTTTTTAACCCTTCTGCATCTTCTGAACACCTACTCTGATCATATAGGCCAATAAAGAATGTTCCGAACGAAATATCCAAGATTCGCCCCAGTTAACGAAAGATTAGCGACAATATGTGCCATAGCAAAATACTTCTATCTGAATTTAATTTGTGTTCACGCCTCTACAGGGGAGAAAGATGAAGATTTAAAAGAAGCCTTTTATGATTAACCCGAGGAAGTTTACTATAGCTGACCCAATCATATTTAAGCTGTTTCCGTCATTTGGACTGAGAGAAATTGGTACAGTGATTTTAGTTTACATAAGTAGTAGTTGTTTTAAATTTCATGAAAAAATATTGATAATTGTAGCCGAAATATCAATTCCCGGAAGTGGAGCCTATGGGAGGTACCATAAATAATGGACCGATTTTGAGTTTCAATAGCCATGATCCTACTATCAAAAAATGAGCTGTGACAAATTTCATCAAATTATCTTTAGATAATTTTTGTGTCAGTCCGTCCAGACGGATGGACGGACTGACATCGCAAAATCGATTTAGAAAGTGATTCTATGCCTATTGGTATACTAAAAGGTGGATCTAAGACAAATATTTATATAATAAAACAAAAATTTGAATCCGATATAGCAAAACAACAGCCATAAGTCGTCAAAAGAATGATATTTTTCGAAGTAGAATATCTCATAAACTATAGGAAATAAATCATAGCGATGTTTTTTTAGACCTTAGCTAGCAGATAAAAGTCTTTTCTATCGGATCAAAAATGTGACTTCTGAATTGTTTTTAATTTTCGAAAAACCCGAGGTACCCTACTTTTTTTTTAAAGAGAAGTAACACTCAGGCATATACTGCCTATACAATTGTATATAGAGTATATCGTCGTTGAAAATCCAAAACTGCGTATCATCAAAAAAATCAAAATCGAGTTTTTGATTGATTATGATTCGTAAAGTTGTCTTACATGTCTCTACCAATTCTTAGATTTTTACGACCAAAAATAACGGTTTTATCTCAATAATTCAAAATTGCGTATCAACATGTGCACTATTTTCAAAATTCAAATATGCATATCATCAAACTTGGGTAAGATATGAAAATAAAATATTTGAATTTAAAAAAATATATATATTTGAATTTTTGCTTCTCCTGTAAAATTTGAAAAAGTGTTGTTACGCAGTTTTGGATTTCAAACGACAATATACGAATTGGGTTACCTTCTTTGGAAAGGGGATAGTATAGAAGCGAAAGGTGGTGAAAGGGAGAGATAAAGCTTTATATTATTCAACACTGTAATTGCACATCATATCTATTTTTAGAACAGTGAAGTTGCGACATTTGTTGTTGTTATTTAGACGCATTTGTTTATGCTTTTTTGTTCTACAGCCAATTTGATTTATTTATCGTCGACGGCGTGTTATTGCTGTAGGCTTACCGCCGACGGAAGATGCTGTGGTAATTAAAAATTTCAATAGAAATTAATAATTACATAAATTGATGTTGCCGAGACCAGGGATCGAACCCAGGCTCAATGTGATATTATGCTTAGTAGTCGACGTGCTAACCAACTAAGCCACAGCACCCACCGCTAAAAAGTTCTTGATTTATTTTCCAAAATGTTTTTTCAGCCCATTGTGTGTTGGTAAATTCGGCCTCCACAACGTAACATCTGGCAATGGTATGAGGAACCAGGTTTCAACACTGTGGAATACACAAAACTACATATGTGTGTCCCGATCAAATAACAAAAAATCAAATAGACCATATTGTTGTTGACAAAAGGCACTCATCAAGTGTATTGGACGTGCATACAATTCGGGGTGCCAATATGGACTCCGATCATTATCTTCTTACAGCCAAGGTGAGAACACGTCTCAGTCTGTCGCGGAACACGAAAACGCAAAGAAAATTTAACATCACCAAGCTACAATCCCATCAAATTGCCACCGATTACTCGCAACGAACAGCTAAATTACTCTTAGAAAATATTTTAATTTCCAACAAAATCAGCGCTCTATGGCAACATATTGCCAACTCTATGAAAACTGCTGCAAAATCTGTATTAGGGTTCCAAAATCCTCTTCATAAAACTCTTGGTGAGAAAAATGCAGCCCACAGGTCAACTCTGCAGTCAGTAGTTACAAGTCGAATGTAGGGAAGAGAAACGCATATTCCGAAGAAAAATGACAGAAATATAGAGACTTGTGTTTGAAGAAATTGAGATGTATATGAGTCGTAATGGAGTTTGTAAATTTTGCCAAAAAGTTAAACACCAAACGCATGGTTTTAGCAATTGTATTTTCTGCTGTAAGGACGACCAAGGAAACCTGGTAACATATACCGAAAAAGTAATGTATGGAAGCACTTTTACAAATTGTTGCTATCAAATATAAGCGAACAAGATGACACGCCTGAACATATCAATGATGACGGCGTTATATGTCCGTCACCAAACTAAAATGATGTTAATAACACAGCTGCGGGTGCCGATGGTTTGCTAGCAGAGCTTTTTAAGGCCGAAGGTGATGTGTTGATTACTTCTAAAAACCATATGATTACAAGAACGAATGCCAGACGATTGGAGTCTCAGTGTTCTTTGTCCTGTGATAAGGTGATAAGTCCGTATGTGCCATGTATAAAGTTATAAGCCTCCTTTCAATTCCATATAAGATCCTATCGACTATACTGTATGAAAGGCTTGGAACCTATAATTGGGACCTACCAAGCCTCCTTTCAATTCCATATAAAATCCTAATGAAATAATTGGGACCTACCAATATGGCTTTAGACCAGATTTTCACACTACAACAAATCCTGGAGAAGACCATAGAGGAACAATTAGACACATTCGTTGACTGTAAAGCTGCTTTTAACAGACCGATATGAACGAAGAACTAAAATGACAGTCTACAAAACACTTATACTACCAGTGTTATTACATATATAGTCCTGAATCATCACTTTCACTTATTATTTGAATTTTTGAGAGGAAGATCCTATGAAAAATCCATAGTCTTATCAGCATCAACAACTAATTTCGACACCGATTTAATCATGAGCTGTATGAATTATTGGCAGACATTGATATAGTAAAACACAGTAGGACATGTCGTGCGAATGGACGAAACTTCGATGGAAAGACCAAGTAGAAGAAAATCTATCCAAACTTGACAAAGATCAAAGCGCATGGAATTCTAATATATGCTCTGCCTTTGACCTAAACAGGTTGTAATATAGGTACTTTAAGAAAAAGAAGAAGTGGAGGTGCGTGTTATGTAATTCTGTCGAAATTAGAGAAAGGGACCTAAGGGTATTTGCCACTTTGAGATTTGAGAAAAAGACCTTGCCGATTTGAACCACCGGTCGCACCTAACTATACTGTCAAAATTTCGGAAAAATTGGTCTGCAGGGTCATCCATATTTGTAATTTTTAATATTTTACTTATATGGGAGGTCACGCCTACTTGAGATTTTTAAAAAAACCTAGCCTATTTTAACCACCGGTCACACCTTACCATATTGTCTAAATTTCAGAAAAATCGGGCCTCTCGGTCACCTATGTTTGTCATTTTTAATATATGTGTTAAATGAGAGGGGTCACACCATACCTCACTGTCAAAATTTCAGGAATGTTGGTATAACTTTATCTACATTTTGAAAATCATCAAAATCAATTTACCCAGTTATAGGCATTGTATTTGTAATGGGGAAGGGGCCATCCCCTGCTCCGTTTCTTTTAATTTTTTTCTGAAGTACACCCATTGCACGGTGGTAAAAAGCGGCCAAAAATGATTTTTATAAATTTTATAATTTTGACTAAATGTTGATGGTAGTTTATAGCCAACACTCTAAAGTATACAATTTCATTTTATCTTTGACTATCGGATAACGGATTCGTTTTTTACACTAGCTCAAAGTTTATACTTTTTAGGCTACAATTTTAAATTTAAAAAATTTGATTTTAATATACCTCTGAATAAAAGCAGATATAATTTGTCCACTAAAGTTTTTATTCAAAATTTTTAAGCACTTTTTATATTGTTATTAATGAAACATTTTGTGTGGTTTTTGCGAATTTCTGTGGTTTAGTTTCTTCGAAAATTGATGTGTATTTGAGATAGTTAAATAACTAATGAAAATCATAAAAATCAAAATTTTGAAAGGCCATATCTAAGCAAAAGGAGCTAAAAGAGGTTACGCATAAATTGGATCTTCTACTCTGAAGTACTAGTAGTAAATATTTCAAATTTGAGCCGCATTCTATTGCCGCCCTATTTACCAGAATCTTTTTAGTAACTTCATTTTTTTACCTATTTTAAAAATAAAATACTTGAAAAAAACCATAAATAGTATTTATTAAATGCTTCAATCAATATTTACATTAATTGTCAACAAAGAACCAATTTACGGCAACAAATTATATAAGGAGTTCAAATAAGATAAAATGGCCAGTATATTGAAAATTTAGGCGTGGCGTTGCATTTTTCAGCCTACTTTGTTAGCCAACACGTTTTTGAGTCAAATTTCTATGATTCGATTGAAAAGAGTATAACAATACTGGTTTTTTAAAGCAAATTCTGTAGGCAGTACATTTACATAGGTGGTAGCCACATTACAATGGACAAATAAAAAATACAGAAAGAACATGAAAATCACAGTCTTAAAAAATTTCGAATGAATTTTCAATATTTTATTGAAATATTGAACTATTTATAATGTTTTTTATATAATACTTAACCTAGACAAATACATTTTTTTTTTTCAGAAATTTAAACATATCTCTGAAACTACTCATCCAAATTTAACATATATATCATAAGTTAGAGAAAATGCCTGTACATAAATGAAAATTATTAAATATTTTTCAAAATTATTAAACACATTTTATGAATGTATCTTATATGTCCCCTTTTATCTGGCCTACCACTTTTAGTTTTACCATAGCCTTTATACAACATAAAGAAAGGATAATATTTTGTCAGCTCAGTAAGTTTCAGTCAAAAATATGAAGAAATAAACAAGTTATTGAATTTTGGCCGTATTTTACCACCATGCATTGGTAGTGAATTTACTTTTGTTAAGTTTGAAGTTCCTAACTTTTATGGTTTATCAAATTCAATGATCAATATTCAATTTTGCACCATTTGGTCCACTATTTGCCCTATTTGTTTTGAAACAAAACATATCCTTAAACCACCTTAAGTGAACGTTCTATCTAATTGCAAAATTTTATCAAAATTGGTGGAACCGTTTAGCAGTCAACCTCTTTTAAGCAAATAAACTTACAAACACATTTAAAATATATAAATATATATATATATATATATATATATATATATATATATATATATATATATATATATATATATAAATATATAAATATATATATATATATATAAATATATAAATATATATATATATATATATATATATATAAATAAATATATATATATAGATATATAGATAATCCAATTTGCATAGCTTTTTGATACTGGAAAATGGTACGTATCTAAAAATTTTGTTTAAGAAATATTCAAAATTTTAAATTTTTCATCCGCATGTTGAATGAGAAAGATTTGGTAATAAAATCCAAAAAAGTTCAGTTTGATATCTCATATGGTTTCGCCGTACCTTCGACTTGAAATCGTAAAATTTCGCGAAAAAATAAATTTTGGACATTATTTAAGTAGATGCATTTAATTTTATTTAAGTTTTCTTTTGATAAAGCTAATACTGAATTTTATTGCCCAGTTATTGAGGAATATCCACTACAATTTTCCTTGATATTGGGTGAGCATAATCCTTTTTTCATCGGGGTCAAAAGTCAAAATTTAGATTTTTAGTGGTAAAAATACGATATGTTATGAATTTAGTGGCGAATTTCTATCAAAATTAATACAAATAGTTATAATCCAAAAAGGTTGATATCTAATACAGTTCTAACGTACCTGCGATTTGAAATCTTCGAATTTTGCGAAAAAGTGAATTTTTGGAATAAATTTGAGTAGATAATAAATCTAATGTCTAAGTATTATTGCTAAGTCTATAACGAATGCCTACCTTTTTTTTAAAATTGGATAAGCTTAACCCTTTTTTTTTATCGGGATCAAAGGTGAAAATTTGAATTTTTCATGGCAAATGTTATGAAATGTTATGAATTTAGTGGCGAATTTTTATTAAATTTATAAAAATTATTATATTTTAGAATGATCATATTGTTTTATTAAATATATTTATTTTAACCCTCAACATATATGGGTACTTAAATGACAAACAGGTTTTCTTTCAGACTTAATTGCATGTTTTAATAACTCTACAAAACTTCACACAAAATCATGAATAATTAAAAAAACTAAATAGAAATAAAAGAATAAAATTAAAATCCAATAACTTTAATACACAATCTCTGAACACTCCATAACCAAGTTAACCCTTTTTTATATCGACTGTTTTCTACATTGAAAGGGAATCGAATAACTGTAAAGTTATAAGTTATAAAGTTAGACATTAAAGAATAAATAACAAATAAAAAATGAAAGTATAAAATATAGGGAATATTATGGAGTTTCTTAAAAAGATACTCCGTTTACGACTGCAATAACTTCAGCTCGAGTGCCACTTAGATACTGCTAATAAAAACGCGTCAAATGCACTCCGCCTACTTTTGCAGACAACTTTTTGTCGTTATTGGTTAAATGAATCGAAGAACAGACGGACAAACGAATAAATTTATAAATAGGCAGACGAACGGATGGATGGATGGGATGGGAGAGAGTGCATATACAAGAATCAAAGAAAAAAAAAAAATACTCAAGCAACCGATAGATACTCGTATGAAATCTGAAATAATGAAACGTAAATCATACATAAATTTCAAATAACTTATACGAGTACAATATACAACAAATTCAATTCTAATTTTTTGTGCTTTTGAGTCATATAGACCAAAACATTGCTCATAAATGCTCTGGAAGAGGATAAAGAAAACAACTTATAAAGCTCTAACCAGGTCTGGAAAATTAACATTCTAACAGAAAAGAGCAATGTAGTTCGAATGGTTTCAAAACCACTGTAAAAAAATTCGATGAACATAGCAACCTTGGGTTTGCAGTTCGGTTTTAACCGAAACCTTGTTTTTTTATGCCTCAAAACGAAAACAGTTGAAAAAACGCGGTTTTAGCTATTTATTATACCCTTCACCAATAGGTGAAAGGGTATTTTAAGTTTGTGATTCCGTTTGTAAATTTTTTATTAGTGATCGTACCCCCTTAAAAATTATACCGATCGAAAATTTTAAAATTTTGGATTGAAACACACTTTTAAATTACAAGTGAAAAAAGATACTCCTGGGCCCTATTTCACTAAACTACAATTCTACAAGTTACAATTACAAGTCTAATTCATACAAGTGCTGTTCAATTGTGTTTCATTAAAATTTCTACAACAATTGTAGCTTTTTGGACTTGTAAACTACAATTTCAACAATTACAATTTCTAAAATTACTATTTCTACAATTATAATAAAATAAATTATTTTGATAAATAAATATATGGAGTCAAATATAAAATGTTGAACTCATACTGAACCATATATTTACGATTTTTACAAAATTTTCAAAATTTTTAATTTCGCTTTGCTTTAGATTTTATGGCGGTTCAAAGTTTTTTTTTCGAAACATACCCACTTTATATGCCTATAACTTTTGATACGGTTATCAGATTTTTATAAGACTATGCTCATATTTTAGCATATGTCATGCAGTTTTATGTTATTTTAATTAAAAAATTGAATCGTGTATTCAGATTCAAAATTTGTTTTAGAAAAAGTTTTTTGTTTTCCAATCCACCATGGGCCCATTTTTTTGTTTTTCATATTTTGTTGTACTGAGAGAGTGATAAAGAAATAGATATCCTTGAGTAAAGGACATCATTGATCTCCCTTGTTCTGCATACATGATTATATTTTCATACCCTTAACCACTATAGGTGGATAGGGTATTATGAGTTTGTGCTGATGTATGTAACACATAGAAATATTGGTCCTAGATACCCTTTTAGTATACCAATAGACTTAGAATTATCCTTATCCTTTTTTTAAAGATTTTTTTTTTCGAAACATACCCACTTTATATGCCTATAACTTTTGATACGGTTATCAGGTTTTTATAAGACTATGCTCATATTTTAGCATATTTATGTCATGCAGTTTTATGTTATTTTAATTAAAAAATTGAATCGTGTATTCAGATTCAAAATTCGTTTTAGAAAAAGTTTTTTGTTTTCCGATCCACCATGGGCCCATTTTTTTGTTTTTCATATTTTGTTGTACTGAGAGAGTGATAAAGAAAAAGATATCCTTGAGTAAAGGACATCATTGATCTCCCTTGTTCTGCATACATGATTATATTTTCATACCCTTAACCACTATAGGTGGATAGGGTATTATGAGTTTGTGCTGATGTATGTAACACATAGAAATATTGGTCTTAGATCACCTTTTAGTATACCAATAGACTTAGAATTACTTCCTGAGTCGATTTGACGATGTCAGTCCGCCCGTCCATCTGGCAAAACCCCCTTGTAAACTTTGTAATCAATTTACAAATCGCAATTCTAAAGATAATTTCATTAAATTTGGCACAGACAATTCTGTTGGTAGTGTGACCATGGCTATTAAAATTCGTCAAAGTACACTAAATTCGTCAAGGTACACTAAGTAATGGACTACATAATTAAAACAAATAAAATAAATAAATGAAATATAATATTGATTTGATTTTGTGTTGATTTTTAACTAATTTTTATTAAAAAAATAGTTAAAAACCTAAAATGAATTCAATTTATCATTCACTTGTAACTTGTAAATTTTTTTTGAGAATCTTCGTCGACCCTATGCTTTTTTTCTACAATTCTACAAGTGTACAAGTACAAATTTAGATTAGTAAAACAAACCCACTTGTAGAAGTATGACTTGTAAACTTGTGAATTGTAAAAATCACTTGTAGCTACAAACTTGTAATTGTATTTTAAAGAAACACAATTATTTACAAGTTTACAATTTTACAGGCAAAAACACTTGTAATTGTAAACTTGTAGCTTAGTGAAATAGGGCCCTGGTGTACATGTGATAATATATTATATATCAGATTGTAGGAAAGGACACTCTGTAAAATTTTATCAAAATCGGTGAATAAACAACTGAGATATCACTTAAACACTAAATTTGATGTATCGCAAATTGCCCAAAGTACGCATTAGAGAATGTTTGTTGAAAATATGAAATGTAGAAATAGGAAAAACCATCCTCCTTTAGCATGGACATACATAAATTGTATATCAGCTTTTAGGAAATTTCCAGAAATTGCCCAAAGTACGTGTCTAGGAAATTTTGTTTACATTTTGTAAGTATTGTTTCAGCAATATCTGAGGTGTTTATACACCGATTGTGAAGAAATTTGACATCGTTCTTAGTGGGAGGATTTCCTAAAATCGGATATATAAACTCCACAAATCTGATTATGAATACCATTCAAATTGTACCGATCGACTCAGAATCGACAGAAGAATCGATTTCGCGACGTCCGTCCATCTGTCTGTTTGTCTATCCGTCCGCCAAAAACCAAAAGTTAAATTTTTTTCGTAAGATGACGTACAATTTGAAAAATTGTAGTTTCAAAAACAGGCTGTTAGTGTGCGTGGTCATGTCCAGCTCTGCTATGTAGGAGAATGCTAAAAATCAAAAAAAAGCTCAATGTATTTATTTGCTACATAAAACTCAAGAGTATTTACCTTTAATAAAAATACTCTTTAGAAAAATTGTAACTCTTGTAAATAAAGATATCACTCAATCTCTCTTAATATTTGAAATTTATAATGAAAGTTAATTTTTATGATTATTTTTTGTGACAAAAACTGACAAACTCTTTGTTTTTGTTATCGACTATAACTACTCGTATTGTCGTGCACCTTTTGCAGTCATTATTAAAGTTGATTACACTAGTCAACAGCCATAATTATATTCAATATAAACTCTTTTTATGTGTGTTTTGGTGCCCTAAGTACAAAAAGATCGAAAAATAAAATTATGGTTCATAGTTCCACTTATAGTTTTTCTTATTAAGTTCACTTTAAAACAAGTAAGAGTGTTATATTCGGCCTAGCCGAATCTTATATACCCAACATCAAGTTGTGTTAAATTTAGAAACACATCTCATATATCTACGAGGGTGCAGCTAATTCAAAATGTGGACCAAAACCGGAAAAAATTATTACGCTAGTTGGTATTGTAAGTAAAATATTTGAACTAAATTCGGTTGCAGTAGCTTTATAGTTCAACATTTTAAAGTATCTAAGTGGTTTGAACAAAATTTGGTCTCATAACCGGGTATAGTTTTACATTAATAAGTTGTGAAATACTTTTCGTCGTGCTTAGTATGTGGTTAGTCCAAACACGTTGACAGTAATACGGCAGGTCCATATATTTTGTTAGAAGGTTAGTGGTTTCCCGGAGTGGCTTTTATAAATATAAAAGCTATAATCAAATATGGACCGATTCCTATGAAATTTTTTATACTGACCAAAAGTTGCATAAAACTTCTCTGTTCTAAATTTAGTCGCCATAACTTTTATAATTGTATTCAATTTATCAGCATTAATGTGATTCCCGGGGCGGGCTTATGTAAAGCTCTAACTTAATGTGAACCGATTTCGTCCATTTTCAGTACACAACTTTTATAACATATCGAAAATACTTTTGTTAAATTTTGTCTTTCTAGCTCTTGTAGTTAAGGCGCTATTGCGCTTTCATTTAATGGACGGCCGGACATAAACTCCCCTTTTTGGTATTTCGTGTTTCCGTAAGTTTTTTATATGGAAGCTGTGGTCAAATGGTAACCGATTATGATAAAATTTTGCACAATACTGGCTGGTGTTTATGTAAAGCTTATTTATGCAAAATTTGGTGGCTCTGGCTGTCACAGTTTATATTTTAATAGCTTTTAAGTGGCGTTTGAGGCATTTTAGTGGTTTCCGTGAGTGGTTTTTATATGAAAGCTGTGGTCAAATATGAACCGATTCCTAATTAATTTGATATACTGACCAAAAATTGCCTAAAACTTCTCTGTTTTAAATTAGGTGGTCATAGCTATTACAATTGTATTCCATTTATTAACATTAATGTGATTCCCGGGGCGGGGTTATATTTGAGCTCTAACTAAATGTTAACCGATTTCACCCATTTTCAGTACACAACTTTTATAGCACATCGAAAATACGTTTGTAAAATTGTGTATTTCTAGCTCTTGTAGTTAAGGCGCTATTGCGCTTTTATCTGACGGACAGAGGGAAATAAACGCCCTTTTCTTTTTGTATTTTGTGTGTCCATAAATTTTTTATGCAGGAGCTATGGTCAAATAGTGACCGATTGTGACATAAGACTTCCTTGTGCAAAATTTAGTGGCCAAAGCTATTAAAGTTTATCGTATTTATATTGTGTATTTAAGTGTATTTTAGGTAGAATTTATGCTGTTTTCGTAAGTTTTTTGTATGGGAGCTATGGTTAAATGTGAACCGATTTCGATGATAGTGATATGTCGTCTAGTGCTTGCGTAAGACTTTTATGTACCAAATTTTATCATCATAGCTGTTATAATTTGCCATTTATTAGCAAATAAGCGATATAAGCTAGCTTATACGGGAACTATGATCAAATGTGAACCGATTTTGAGCAATTTTAATACCAAAAATTGTCGGCACATGGGCTGGCATTAACATAAGCCTTCTTTGTAGTAAACTAAGTCGTCATAGCTATTACAGTTTTAGATTTATTGGAATTTAAGTGTATTTTAGGTAGAATTGAGGCTGTTTCCATAACTGTTTTGTATGGGAGCTATGACTAAATGTGAACAGATTTCTATGAAATTTTATGTGCTGCCTAGTGCTTATGTAAAATTTTGATATACTAATTTTTATCATCATAGCTTTTATAATTTGTCATTTATTAGCAAATAAGCAATTAGCCAAGGAGAGGTTATACGGGAGCTATGGTCTAATGTGGACCGATTTTGCCCAATTTCAATATCAAAATTTTCCCAGAAATGAAGAATATTGTTGCCACGTTTAAGTGACCTAGCTTCTTTCTTTTAAGCGTTATCGTGATTTTAACAGACAGACAGACGGACATCGCTCAATCATCTTAGAATTTCCTAAGGATTCAGAATATATCAGGTAATCCACTTTGCGGTTTCACATGGCATACATGTGGAACAGTCTTATTGATACCACATATTGTCCAAATCGTATTCTTCAACAATGTGCCGTAAAACAGTCCTAATTCCTGAGAACGACGAGGAAACGGCACATTCGGGTCTTTGGTAACACTTTCACTTACAGCAGCGATATTTTCAGTGGAACCGAGCGAAACGATGATGCACAGGCCTTACAATATCTATAATCGCTCCTGTCTCTTCAAATTTCTTCATAACTTTGCCAATTGCTTGCATAATTGGACGATTATTTAGACCACATTCTTCTCTTAAAGCGTGATATGTGGCTGTTGCAGAATCACCAATTTTGTAGCATGTTTTGATCATTTTTATGCGTTGTGTGATACTTAAGCGATCCATTTTCGTCAATGTCAGACTTTCAACAGAAAAAAATAGGTTTAACAATTTAGTTTGACAGATGTTGAATTAAAGTCCTATACTTTTGAAACCACAAAATGAATAACCATTTATACCCCTTTTGGTTTTTGAGTCAATATTAAGGAAATTACAAACGGAATGACAATCTACAATATACCACCCATTCTTTTTAATGGTGGGTATCAAAATCAAAGTTTGTAAACTAGTGTAATTTTTTTCTCCAAAGTGTCACTTTTCTGTTGATGGGTTAGTTTTTAAACTATTACTAGCTACTAGTTGTGGTTTTAGTGTTTAATTGAACTGGGTTTTAATTGAAATGTTATCCATGGAACGATCCGTCCATCCATCCATCTATCTATCTATGTATAGATCTGTATCTATCCGTTCGTTTATTCATTCATTCATTCATACGTTTGGTAATAATTTTGCAAAGCTCATTCTTTAAATGAATTTTTATGTATTTCTTACATTCGAATATGTTTTATTACTGGATGGACTATCTATTTCTGTGAGTTCGTCTATAGGTCCGTCCATTTCTGTCTGCATTTCATTACATGGCATAATTTTTCAATATTACTCGTTTTTGCTAAACTCTAGATTTAGTTGAATGTTTGAACGTCTGTCTGTCCGTCTCTCCGTTCCTAGTATATCTGTTTAAATATTTTGTTAAGTTTTTTTTTTACCCTGAATGTTTGAGTAAAAAATTGAAAAAACTAAACAAAAGAACGAAAAAAAATACTTAATAATAATGAATGGTTTGTTGTAGTGGCTGGCAAATGCATACAAGTGTTACATCGTTACATAATTACATAAATTCATACATAAATACATACACTCGTGCATTAAATTCATTAATGTTTATGGCTTTTTTTCCATCAGCAGACAATTTTTTTAAATATACTATTTTTTTTTTTTGTTTTAAATGTCATTGGCGATGATTTTTAACAATATAATTATTATGGCTTTTTGTTTAATTTGTGTGTTTTTGCTTTTTTATTATTATAATTTTAAATTAACAATAGTTTAACTTTATATAGATAAAATTTAAATGCATTTATATTATTTTATATGACAAAAAAAGTAATTATGTTAATAAATTGTGACAGTAAATAATTATACAATGTTTACTTTAGGTATTTTAAGTGCTTTGGCAACACTTTGTTAGGGCACTCGTATATCTACACTCCCAACTTGCAATTTGGTGATTGTTGACGATAATATCAGCAAAATGAGTATTTTGGGATTCGTCTAGATGATCAAAAACTGATTAATCAGCTTGGTGATCTAAAAAAGATTCCAAAAAGACTCCTTAAAACGTTTAGAAAACGACTAGTTTACAAAAGCACAAACAATTCTTGCAGAATGTATGCAGTCAAAATCTTATCGTGCAAACGATCCTAATACGACTATTTATACCCTTCACCACCATAGGTGGAAAGGGTATTATAAGTTTATGCTGATGTTTGTAACGCATAGAAATATTTGTCTTAGACCACCCTTTTAGTATAACAAAGGGGTTTAGAATCACTTTCTGAGTCGATTTAGCGATGTCCGTCCGTCCGTCTGGCTGGCTGGACCCCCATGTAAACCTTGTAATCAAACTACTAATTTGATGAAATTAGGCACAGATCATTTTTTTGATAATGAGACCATGGCTATTGAATTTGGTCAAAATCGGTCCATTATTTATGGTACCTCCCATAGGTCCCACTTCCCGGAATTGCTATATTGGCCACAAATATCAATATTTTTTCATGAAATTTCAAACAAATTCTGCTTATGTAAACTTAAATCACTGTACCAAATTTCGTTGAAATCGGTCCACATTTGACCATAGCTCCCATACAAACTCTTCTTTAAAAACGCACTAAATGAGACAAAAAATCACTAAAACGCTCGTAAATCTAAAGATAATGAAGATTTTCAGTATATTTTTTGCATACATAATTTTTGTAACAGCTATAATCAATCTGCCAAATTTCGAGATAATCGGTCCACATTTGACCCTAGCTCTCATATAAGTTCAAATGACGGAAACAGGTTGAATATATAAGTTTTGAGAAAATGTTTGTATGATGGCAAAATTTAGCAAATATTTGTCTTTACACAGGAAAAATAACACCTTTGACCTTAGTGGTGAAGGGTATCGTATGGTCGGCTTGACCGACTATAGCGATTTATTACTTGTTTTTATGTAGTTTTAATCAGTTTGGTGATCAAAAAAGACCACAAAAAGACTCAGAAAGTACCTTGAAAGCGACTTTTTTTAAAAGTAAAATGGATGCAAGCAGTTTGGTGATCAAAAGAGTGTACAATAAGACGCTTAGCAAGCGACTAGTTAAAAATGCCACAAAAAATCTTGTAAAATGTGCGTAATATAACTATTTTTAGGTGATAAAAAAATGCCACAAAAAGACTCGTATGTCATTATGGGTGATGTGGCTTAGTTGGATAGCACGTCGACTACTAAGCATAATATATCATATTCAGCAGCCTAGGTTCGATTATCGGTCTCGGCAACATTAATTTCTGTAATTATTAATGCAACTTCACTGTTCTAAAAATATATATGTATACTGACGTGTTCTAAAAATAGATATACTGAGTAGATAAAAAGCTTTATTCTTTTTTTTTACAAATCTATCAAAATGTGTGCAGTCATATGTTAATCAGCAAAACGAGTCATTAAAGAATCGTTTTGAAGAGTCGCATGAAGGGTACCATTTTCTCACACAAAAATATCATTTTTGACTCATTAGTGATATCATAAATAAGTGAAGTCAAAAAAGACTCATATTTGATTAAAATTTTCCAAAAATGCTAACTGGGACTGATCGCTTATTACATCGACTATATTCTTAAACTACATGAAAGAATATTGAGAAAATTCAATGAATTGGGTGTTCGTTTTGATGCATAACCTATCCATTAAATATGACTAGAACTTCTCGGTTTACCGAGATAATAACAGATCAAGAGTCTACAGAATTTAAGATTAGCACCTGATTGACCGAGAACCGCTCGGAGCTTTATGATAAGAATTTCTATGCAAATTTTAAAGTTTTCATATATTTTATTTTATAAAGTAAATACTAACCAACCAAAATAAATTTAGAAGAAAGACATTACACAAATATCCAATTAATTTTGAATCATTTTATTCATTTTGTCCGATCAACAAATGATCAAATGCAGTTTTGAATCTAATAACTTTAGAAATTCGTTATAACAACTTAACAACCTCCGTCGACTCATGCCCAACAACTTTGCTAAAGGTTATTGGCTGACCAAATACACAGTTTACGATTTAATTAATTTTGAATAATGTTTAGTGGCGCCACCTGTCAATTTGTTATATCAACTAAGAAACCTAGGTCGGCTCATGCGAAACAACATTGGTAAGGATCATAGTATGATCAAATGCACAGTTTACGATTTAATTAATTTTGAGTAAATTTCAGTGGCGCCACCTGTCGAAAATTTGTCATGCCGACTCAGAAAACTTCGTCGGCTCATGCGTTACAACTTTTCTACTGACCATAGCATAACCAAATGCACAGCTTACGATTTAATTCACTTTGAGTAATCTGTCGGAAATTGGTCATACCAACTAAGAAACCTTCGTCGGCTCATCCGCAATAACTTTACTGAAGATCATAGCATGATTATATGCACAGCTTACATTTTAATTCACTTTAAGCAATTTTTAGTGGCGCCACCTGTCGAAAATTTGTCATACCGCAATAACTTTACTGAAGATCATAGCATGATCAAATGCACAGCTTACATTTTAATTCACTTTAAGCAATTTTTAGTGGCGCCACCTGTCGAAAATTTGTCATATCAACTAAGAAACCTTGGTCGGCTCATGCGTAACAACTTTGCTAATGATCATAGTATGATCAAATGCACAGTTTACGATTTAATTAACTTTGAGTTAATTTCAGTGGCGCCACCTGTCGAAAATTTGTCATGCCGACTCAGAAAACTTCGTCGGCTCATGCGTTACAACTTTTCTACTGACCATAGCATAACCAAATGCACAGCTTACGATTTAATTCACTTTGAGTAATCTGTCGGAAATTGGTCATACCAACTAAGAAACCATCGTCGGCTCATCCGCAATAACTTTACTGAAGATCATAGCATGATCAAATGCACAGCTTACATTTTAATTCACTTTAAGTAATTTTTAGTGGCGCCGCCTGTTGGAAATTGGTCATATCAACTAAGAAACCTTGGTCGGCTCATCCGCAATAACTTTAATGAAGATCATAGCATGATCAAATGCACAGCTTACATTTTAATTCACTTTAAGCAGTTTTTAGTGGCGCCACCTGTCGAAAATTTGTCATATCAACTAAGAAACCTTGGCTCATGCGTAACAACTTTGCTAATGATCATAGTATGATCAAATGCACAGTTTACGATTTAATTAACTTTGAGTTAATGTCGAAAATTTGTCATGCCGACTCAGAAATCTTCGTCGGCTAATGCGTTACAACTTTTATACTGACCATAGCATAACCAAATGCACAGCTTACGATTTAATTCACTTTGAGTAATCTGTCGGAAATTGGTCATACCAACTAAGAAACCATCGTCGGCTCATCCGCAATAACTTTACTGAAGATCATAGCATGATCAAATGCACAGCTTACATTTTAAGTCACTTTAAGTAATTTTTAGTGGCGCCAACTGTCGGAAATTGGTCATATCAACTAAGAAACCTTGGTCGGCTCATCCGCAATAACTTTGCTGAAGATCATAGCATAAACAAATGCACAGCTAACGATTTAATTCTCTTTAAGTAATTTTCACTGGCGCCACCTGTCAAAAATTTGTCATATCAACTAAGAAACCTTGGCTCATGCGTAACAACTTTCCTAAGGATCATAGCATGATCAAATGCACAGCTTACGATTTTCTTCACTTTGAATAATTTCCAGTGGCGCCACCTGTCGGAAGTAAGTCATTCCAATTTAAAAACCTTTGTCGGCTCATCCGCAACAATTTTGATAAAGATCATAGCATGATCAAATGCACAGTTTACGATTTAATTTCTTTTGAGTAGTTTTTAATGGCACCACCTGTCGGATATTAGTCGTACCAACTTTAAAACCTTCGTCGGCTCATGCATAACATCTTTGGTAAAGAGCATAACTAGATCAAATGCACAGTTTACTATTCTAGGAGTGACATACAGACAGACAAACAGTCATATGTTTAAAAGTTTTAACATTACTTTTATCTCCTAATTTCAAAAAGTTCCATATGTATATTTTGTGCTTCTTAGGACCAATTGAATTCGGTACATTATATAAAATCGCAGTTCCTATTCATTTTACTTTATCATGTGTTAAGTTATCATTTTATCCCTTTTTTACCCATTTTGGTCCCCGAAATCAAAAAAGTACAAAATACGTGTTCAATAAATGTTTCACATTTATTGATTGCATTATAAAGTTCCTTTCTATATTATTTTGCTGAAAAAATAACAGTGGGTTAAAAATAGTACCAAAAAAAATGTTGACCCTTTTGTACCGCCTAGGGAAATAATTTAAGAACTTTTAAATCATAAGCTCGATTATAATGAAATGATAATGACATCCGCACACAGATCACAGTACAATCAAATAAACAGCTTATGATTTACTTCGCTTTGAGTAATTTTGACTGGCGCCACCTGGCGGAAATTAGTCATATCAACATAAAAACTTTCGTCGTCTCAAGCGCAATGACTTTGGTAAAGAGCATAGTAGATCAAATGCATAGTTTACTATTCTATAAATGGATATACAGACAGACAAACATTCATATGTTTAAAAGTTTTAATGTTACCTTTTATCCCCTAATTTAAAAAAGTTCCATATGTATATTTTGTACGTCTTTGGACCAATTGAATTCGTTACATATTATAAAATAGCAGTTTCTATTCATTTTACTTTATCATGTGTTAAGTTATCATTTTATCCCTTTTTTACCCATTTTGGCCTCTAAAATCAAAAAAGTACCAAATACGCGTTCAATATTTTTTTTCACATTTATTGATTGCATAACAAAGTTTCTTTCTAATATTATTTTGCTCAAAAGATAACAGAGGGTCAAAAATAGTACCAAAAATTATATTTTCAGACTTTTGTACCGCCTAGGAAAACAATTTAAGAACTTTTAAACCATAAGCTCTATTATCATGAAATAATAATGTCATGGCTATTGACAAGGAATATTCTAGCTTATGTATGGAAATTGGAGTCAGCAGACTTGTTAGGGAGGAAACTATATGCCCTCAAAGTAGGGCACCTCGGGTTTTTTCGAAAATATAAAATGATCCAGAAGTCACATTTTTGATCCTATATAAAATATAAATAAATTATATTTACGAAATCTGCTAGCGGAGATTTACGAAAAACATTGCTACACGTATGGTTTATCTTCTATAGTTTATGAGATATTCGACTTCGGAAAAAAATATTCAGCTGATGACTAAGGCCTAGAATTTTGCTAATATCGGATCCAAATTTTCCCGATTTCTCCGAAATTTATCTAACAAAACAGGCAGCCGGTCATTGTTCAATCGTCTTAGAATTTCATAAGAATTTAGAATAGAAAACACTTATATCGTTTAAACCAATATTTGGGAAATTTCAAAACGCATGAGAACCTCAATATACCACCATTCTTTTCGACTTTGGGCTTTAACAAATATTTACCAAATTTTCTTTAAGAATCCCCCAAATTTCCAAGAATTTTTTAATAATGTTTCTACTTTAATTTTGCCTTTGGAAAACATTAATTAGCAAAATTAAAGAAAAAATGTGCAAATTACTTATACCTACATTGATACGCACACACATACATACTCGCAAATAACCTTAAAGGATCATTAAGGATTTGTTTATCTCAGGACAAATGATACCAAATGATAGTCTAATTCAATTCACATCATTTACCCTACAAGTGGCCAAAAATATAATTCAATCTTCAGCAGCGACAGAAGCCAACCAAATTTAGCCAAGCAAACAAATGACCTTAAATGAAATGGAAATAAATAAAAAACAATTAAGGTTTTAGGTTAGTTTTAGTTAATTTGCAAAATACACACAAACACATATACACAAAACACAGATACATTAAATCTATTAAGGCTCAAAGATACAGAGAAAAATCCTGAAGCATTATATCAAGTATTATTTACAATTGTAAACAGATTTTTTTTGAAAACTAATCTTTATTTTCGTTAATGTTTATAAACATTTCTCTCAGTGTCTGGTCGTTAAAATAGTCATATAACATAATTAGTAATGACAGCTAAAACATCTTCTGTACATACTATTAAGCGTCTTATCCTGAAAAAGATTAACAGCCTCTGATGACACAAAATGGCTCTGTAACTAATGATAGTCTTAGAGTCGAACAAAAGCCAATTGTTCATGGCCAGACACTGTTGCAATACAATTGTTTGGAAAGGAGATTTTAGCATCATTTAATTAATTCCTGCTTTAAAATTCATCTTGATAAAAACATTTTTGTATAGAAAAATTTTTGACAAAAATAATTTTCTATAGAAAAATAATTTTCTATAGAAAAATTTTTCACAAAAATATTTTTCTATAGAAAAATTTTTGATAAAAATATTTTTCTATAGAAAAATTTTTGACAAAAATATTTTTCTATAGAAAAATTTTTGACAAAAATATTTTTCTATAGAAAAATTTTTGACAAAAATATTTTTCTATAGAAAAATTTTTGACAAAAATATTTTTCTATAGAAAAATATTTTTCTATAGAAAAATTTTTGACAAAAATATTTTTCTATAGAAAAATTTTTGACAAAAATATTTTTCTATAGAAAAATTTTTGACAAAAATATTTTTCTATAGAAAAATTTTTGACAAAAATATTTTTCTATAGAAAAATTTTTGACAAAAATATTTTTCTTAAGAGGTTGTGGGTTCGAATCCGGGCTCAGGTTCATATCATAAATTTTTATTTTTTAATTTTAATAATTTTTATGATTTTTAAATTAGATTAATAATTTTTAAGAATACTGAAAAAACTATGTGACACTTAGCAGTGCGGAATACTGCATTTTCTGTCCCGCTACGGACTTCATCAGCACACTGTGTCACCAACTGTTAGATGCCAGTAGTTAAGATCATCTATTTAACTGAATTCTTAAGCGAAATTGAAAACGAGAATTATATTAACACTCATTTCTATTTCACCTATGACCATATGATCGATTCAGTTAGACGAACTTATCCACCATAGTTTTTTCCTTTTATGTTTTGTATTCCTATCCTTTATTAATCTACATTTACTTTGTACTTTAACCAACTGTCAGCTGGTAATGAAGACAAAGATTTTTGTTTTTGACAAGTTTCTGTTTATTCTTTTACGTTAATGCAAATTTGAGTTTAGTATCAACTTGAAAGAGTTAGTGAAAACAAGTAAATCGCGGTGCCCATGCAATTTAATTGAAACTCTTTCAAGTTGATACTAAATTCAAATTTGCATTAACGTAAAAGAATAAACAGAAACTTGTCAAAAACAAAAATCTTTGTCTTCATTACCAGCTGACAGTTGGTTAAAGTACAAAGTAAATGTAGATTAATAAAGGATAGGAATACAAAACATAAAAGGAAAAAACTATGGTGGATAAGTTCGTCTAACTGAATCGATCATATGGTCATAGGTGAAATAGAAATGAGTGTTAATATAATTCTCGTTTTCAATTTCGCTTAAGAATTCAGTTAAATAGATGATCTTAACTACTGGCATCTAACAGTTGGTGACACAGTGTGCTGATGAAGTCCGTAGCGGGACAGAAAATGCAGTATTCCACACTGCTAAGTGTCACATAGTTTTTTCAGTATTCTTAAAAATTATTAATCTAATTTAAAAATCATAAAAATTATTAAAATTAAAAAATAAAAATTTATGATATGAACCTGAGCCCGGATTCGAACCCACAACCTCTTAACATAAATTCATGGTTCAACTAAAAATTAATTTCTTTCAAAATATTTTTCTATAGAAAAATTTTTGACAAAAATATTTTTCTATAGAAAAATTTTTGATAAAAATATTTTTCTATAGAAAAATTTTTGACAAAAATATTTTTCTATAGAAAAATTTTTAGCAAAAATATTTTTCTATAGAAAAATTTTTGGCAAAAATATTTTTCTATAGAAAAATTTTTGGCAAAAATATTTTTCTATAGAAAAATTTTTGGCAAAAATATTTTTCTATAGAAAAATTTTTGGCAAAAATATTTTTCTATAGAAAAATTTTTGGCAAAAATATTTTTCCATAGAAAAATTTTTGACAAAAATATTTTTCTATAGAAAAATTTTTGACAAAAATATTTTTCTATAGAAAAATTTTTGACAAAAATATTTTTGTATAGAAAAATTTTTGACACAAATATTTTTTTCCATAGAAAAATTTTTCACAAAAATATATTTTTCCATAGAAAAATTTTTGACAAAAATATTTTTTTCCATAGAAAAATTTTTGACAAAAATATTTTTTTCTATAGAAAAATTTTTGACAAAAATATTTTTTTCTATAGAAAAATTTTTGACAAAAATATTTTTTTCTATAGAAAAATTTTTGACAAAAATATTTTTCTATAGAAAAATTTTTGACAAAAATATTTTTCTATAGAAAAATTTTTGACAAAAATATTTTTCTATAGAAAAATTTTTGACAAAAATATTTTTCTATAGAAAAATTTTTGACAAAAATATTTTTCTATAGAAAAATTTTTGACAAAAATATTTTTCTATAGAAAAATTTTTGACAAAAATATTTTTCTATAGAAAAATTTTTGACAAAAATATTTTTCTATAGAAAAATTTTTCACAAAAATATTTTTCTATAGAAAAATTTTTGACAAAAATATTTTTCTATAGAAAAATTTTTGAAAAAATATTTTTCTATAGAAAAATTTTTCACAAAAATATTTTTCTATAGAAAAATTTTTGACAAAAATATTTTTCTATAGAAAAATTTTTGACAAAAATATTTTTCTATAGAAAAATTTTTGACAAAAATATTTTTCTATAGAAAAATTTTTGACAAAAATATTTTTCTATAGAAAAATTTTTGACAAAAATATTTTTCTATAGAAAAATTTTTGACTAAAATATTTTTCTAAAGAAAAATTTTTCACAAAAATATTTTTCTATAGAAAAATTTTTCACAAAAATATTTTTCTATAGAAAAATTTTTCACAAAAATATTTTTCTATAGAAAAATTTTTGACAAAAATATTTTTCTATAGAAAAATTTTTGACAAAAATATTTTTCTATAGAAAAATTTTTCACAAAAATATTTTTCTATAGAAAAATTTTTGACAAAATTTTTTTCTATAGAAAAATTTTTGACAAATATATTTTTCTATAGAAAAATTTTTAACAAAAATATTTTTCTATAGAAAAATTTTTAACAAAAATATTTTTCTATAGAAAAATTTTTAACAAAAATATTTTTCTATAGAAAAATTTTGGCAAAAATATTTTTTTATAGAAAAATTTTTGACAAAAATATTTTTTTATAGAAAAATTTTTGACAAAAATATTTTTCTATAGAAACATTTTTGACAAAAATAATTTTCTATAGAAAAATTTTTGACAAAAATATTTTTCTATAGAAAAATTTTTGACAAAAATATTTTTCTATAGAAAAATTTTTGACAAAAATATTTTTCTATGGAAAAATTTTTGACAAAAATATTTTTCTATAGAAAAATTTTTGACAAAAATATTTTTCTATAGAAACATTTTTGACAAAAATATTTTTCTATAGAAAAATTTTTGACAAAAATATTTTTCTATAGAAAAATTTTTGAAAAAAATATTTTTCTATAGAAAAATTTTTGACAAAAATATTTTTCTATAGAAAAATTTTTGACAAAAATATTTTTCTATAGAAAAATTTTTGACAAAAATATTTTTCTATAGAAAAATTTTTGACAAAAATATTTTTCTATAGAAAAATTTTTGACAAAAATATTTTTCTATAGAAAAATTTTTGACAAAAATATTTTTCTATAGAAAAATTTTTGACAAAAATATTTTTCTATAGAAAAATTTTTGACAAAAATATTTTTCTATAGAAAAATTTTTGACAAAAATATTTTGCTATAGAAAAATTTTTGACAAAAATATTTTTCTATAGAAAAATTTTTGACAAAAATATTTTTCTATAGAAAAATTTTTGACAAAAATATTTTTCTATAGAAAAATTTTTGACAAAAATATTTTTCTATAGAAAAATTTTTGACAAAAATATTTTTCTATAGAAAAATTTTTGACAAAAATATTTTTCTATAGAAAAATTTTTGACAAAAATATTTTTCTATAGAAAAATTTTTGACAAAAATATTTTTCTATAGAAAAATTTTTGACAAAAATATTTTTCTATAGAAAAATTTTTGACAAAAATATTTTTCTATAGAAAAATTTTTGACAAAAATATTTTTCTATAGAAAAATTTTTGACAAAAATATTTTTCTATAGAAAAATTTTTGACAAAAATATTTTTCTATAGAAGAATTTTTGACAAAAATATTTTTCTATAGAAAAATTTTTGACAAAAATATTTTTCTATAGAAAAATTTTTGACAAAAATATTTTTCTATAGAAAAATTTTTGACAAAAATATTTTTCTATAGAAAAATTTTTGACAAAAATATTTTTCTATAGAAAAATTTTTGACAAAAATATTTTTCTATAGAAAAATTTTTGATAGAAATATTTTTCTATAGAAAAATTTTTGACAAAAATATTTTTCTATAGAAAAATTTTTGACAAAAATATTTTTCTATAGAAAAATTTTTGACAAAAATATTTTTCTATAGAAAAATTTTTAACAAAAATATTTTTCTGTAGAAAAATTTTTGAAAAAATATTTTTCTATAGAAAAATTTTTGGCAAAAATATTTTTCTATAGAAAAATTTTTGGCAAAAATATTTTTCTATAGAAAAATTTTTGGCAAAAATATTTTTCTATAGAAAAATTTTTGGCAAAAATATTTTTCTATAGAAAAATTTTTGGCAAAAATATTTTTCTATAGAAAAATTTTTGGCAAAAATATTTTTCTATAGAAAAATTTTTGGCAAAAATATTTTTCTATAGAAAAATTTTTGGCAAAAATATTTTTCTATAGAAAAATTTTTGGCAAAAATATTTTTCTATAGAAAAATTTTTGGCAAAAATATTTTTCTATAGAAAAATTTTTGGCAAAAATATTTTTCTATAGAAAAATTTTTGGCAAAACTATTTTTCTATAGAAAATTTTTTTTCTAATGAAAATTTTTTGACTGAAATATTTTTCTATAGAAAATTTTTTGTTGGGCATATAAATAATTTTACAAAAATAAGTATGAGTGTATTAAACTCTTCTCAATATTCAAGAATATTTAAAAATTGTATATTCCTGCCAATAATCACATAATTTGTAAATATAAGCAACTTCTGTCAAATACATTATTAAATACAAACTTCTTATATTTTTTTTTTTTTGGTATTTGTCTAATAGTGATTTATGTTTTTTTGATATAAAATATTCACCATCACAAACCGTAAGAACATCATCGGCTTTTCTTATTTGTTGCTTATTTTGTCCATTTTTTTGTCTGTCTTAAGTTGAATAAAAAACTTTTCTCATAATAATTTTAAATCTTTTTAATATTCTTCTGTGAAGTTTACATCCCTTAGAAATATTTCATATGATGAGCCCAAGATAAAGCAGTTTGTCCGTTACGGTAACAGTTGTTTAACTTGACCACGATATTTTCCCAAATTTTTTTCTGACACTGAATTTTTGATACTTTTTTCGTGCGTCCCTTGTAAAAAATTTCCTGAAACTTTTGAACATACGAGTATCTGAGGTTTAAGTGTGAACATTTTCTAGTTTTTATTTATTTTGTTATGACTGGTCGCAGATGTTGGGATGTCCTTAAATTTTGCTTTCTTGGTCCTTTGTCCTAGTGGTAAGCGATTGAAGTTTCGGCAGATGTTTTTGGTGTAATGAAAATTTATATAGAATTTTTTTCTTAAGACTGAATTTTGATCACGTTTTATTGGATCTTTATACAGATGGAGTGATTTTTGTTATACATGCCTGTTTTTTTGTATCACGTAGTTTTTATAATATTTTCTTTATTATAAATGAAATTATGTGAGATTTAGGAAATGGGTCATTTAATTTAATAATATTAAGTGTAAGAGCCAAAATTTAATAATAATTTCATAAAAATATATACTAAGTAATACAGAAAACGCTCGAAAGCTGATCGCTTTTCCAGATAAAATATTATAAATCCTTGCTATTACCTTAAGTGTTACAACACCAGTCAACAGCCAAAATAACATATAAGTTTAACTATTTTTGTTCCATATGTTAAGGTCCCTAAGTACAAATACACACGAATTGTCGCACTGTGGTTTACGGACGCTTTTCCATACTATGTACATAAATAGTCGCAATACCTTGTTTAGTTTTAGAGATTTTTGCGAAAAATTACAAAGTAATGTTAAAATATTATACTAAAATTTTATGGAGTCAAATATCTCTTAAACTATAAGAGATAAGGTAGTAAAGTAAGCATGTTTTTTTCTTAATTTTTTAAGTTTTCGAAAACGTAAAAATCTTTTAGATCGGACCCAATTGAGGAAAGTTATACGCCCCCAAATGTTTTATATACCCGAGGTATATTTTTGGCCCACTGTAGATTCCACTGTGCTACCGACAAATACGTTCTTAAACATTAATCTAAAAGCCTCACACCTCTTCTATTGACGTTCCAAATTTTGTCCAAATCCGTCTAGTAGTTTAGAAATTGCAGAGTTAATACCACTGTGCACCATTAACTTTATTTGCACACATTACTCTCCATTACTCCAATATTTAGCTTAAAAATGCTATGGGAGGCAAAGTTTTTAGAGCTTTTAAAGGCTATGTATTAAAGCTTGATACACGTGTTTAGTATCATTGGATCGGAAAAGTCCAGGAGATGAACACCAATTAAAAATCTTTTTTAAGTGAGTTAATATTTTTACACTTTGTATCGTAAAACAAAAAAATATTATTTTTCTACTTTTAGAAGGAAAATAATTTAAATTTTTGATAATTTGTAGAAATGACATAGATAAAGATATCACAATGAAAATTTGTAGTCATGTAGACCAATAAGATCTTAAAGCAATAGACTAAAAAAACTTCCCAATTTTAACTAAAAAATTCCCCAATTCCCAACTCGGGAAAAAAGGGTTTCAAAAAATGAGTTGTTTTACAAAAATGACAACACTGACTCTATTTGCAGCTCGTTTCAGAAAAAACTTTTCCAATCAATAAAAGATATATTAGCAAATATGGACATTGGTATTTTTTTCAAATCAGTGCTTTGCCTTTTGAGAAATTTTTATTTAAACTAAAATTTTTTTTTACAAATTGGCATTTTTTGTAGAGGGCATGTGCGAGGACCAAAAGTCCAATTAGCAAGAAATTTGTTTTATACGCATTCTCATTATGTTTTCTTTTAAAAACTCTAAAAATATTTTGATGTTTCTTAAGAAAATATTTTATTTTTTTTATTTTATTAGTGAAAAAATATAGCTATCTTTTAGGGAAAAACTCAAAAAAAAAAGCGAAATTTTTTTTAAGTTTCAACTTTGAATATTTTTAACTTTTAAACGAAAGAAGATATCTATAAGCAACTTGCACAAAGATTATTAAGAATTTTGTTATAAATTTAACGAATATTCTTAAAAAATTTTTGATCTTCAGATGCGTCCACCAGAGCAAAAAAAGCTTAAAAAATAGGTAAAAAATCAACCCAAAAATTCCTTTTTCTCCAAATATCTCGAAACCCAAAAGGAGATAACCTACACATGTAAGCGTATTTTTTGTAGACCTTCTGAAGGAGAACTTAAGTTTAAAATTTCTTTTCAATCCATTCATAAATGGATTTTTGGCGAATTTTTAAAAAAAGTCGAACACCCGAGGTGACCAACTTTGAAGGTCCATCAATCACTCTCCCGACCCCTCATGGGCCAGTGCTTTTGAAAACCAACTCGAATACTCCTTGACTATCACCATGCCAAAAATATCTCCAGTCGTTCAAAGTTACAGAATTATTTCCAAAAAAAAGCGTCCGTAAACCACTTTGTGTTGTCGAGAAAAATAATCCGTCTTTGGTAATTGTTTTTACTTATTTTTCCAAAGTCTTCTTCTGACAAACCTACTCATTTAGTTTTAAAAATCATCATATCAAAAAACATAAAGGTTTAAGTGATTAAACGTAAATTGGATCTACTATATATAAGTACCAGAATAATATATTTTAAATTTTAGTAGCCATCTCTTGCCTTCCTGGTAACCAGAACCTTTTTCGTGATTTTATCTTTAGCAACTTAAAAACTTTCTCAAATATGCGATTTAGTAAGAAAAGTTTTCATAAAGGGTTCATTTTCCGCCTATTTTGTATGATAGCACTTTTTTGAGTCAAATTTCTGTAAATCGATTAAAAAAAACCAAATACACATTTTAAAGGGAATTTCTGTAAGCAATGCATATTCACAGGTGGTGGTCATATTACAATGAACAAATGAAAATCTAGGAAATAATATAAAGATCACTGTTTTGATAATTTTTTTTTTCTCGAATTTTTAAAATAATATGTATGTACCGAACCTTTTTATACTCACCATCAAAAAGAATCAGGGGGTATATTGAGATTATCATACCGTTTTCCTTAATATTGGCTCAAAAACCGAAAGGAATATATATTCAGAATTTTATGAAATTTTCTTTCTATCTGTCTCATTTCTGGAAAAATTTTGGTATTGAAGTTGGATAAATCGGTTTTCATTTGACCATAGTTCCCATATAACCTCTTCTAGGACAATTGCTTATTTGATAATAAATCTTATATTCTCGAAAAATTTGGACAGTGGGTACCTTTTTTGCTGTATAGGTCGAAGAATAGGGTAAAAACGGGTAAAAAAGGGGAAAAAATCGAAAACGTTATATCTCCTAAAGTAATAGGTATAGAAACAAAATTAAATTACGTAAATTAAATTACGTTTTAAACAGCTATGAAAATAAGCGGACAGGTGTATGGTACTTTTTTGAAACTATGTCCGATAGGGGGTAAAAACGGGTGAAAATAGTTTTTGGTACTTTTTTAACCCACTCTTATATTTTAAACCAAAGAATATAGAAAGGAACTTTGTACTGCAGTCAATAGATGTGAAAGAAATATTGAACACATACATGGTACTTTTTTGATTTTGGGGCCAAAATGGGTAAAAAAGGGATAAAATGATAACTTAACATCTCAAAAGTAATATGAATAGGAATTATGTTAACTGCGTTTTAATAAAATGTACCGAATTCAATTGGTACCAAAGAAGTACCAAATAAGCATATGGAACTTTTTGAAAGTAGTGGATAAAAAGGGGAAAAATGAGTAACAAATGAATGTTTGTATGTATGTTCTTAATAGAATAGTAAACTGTGAATTTGATCATGGTATGCTCTTTATCGAAGATGTTGCGGATAAGCCCGCGAAGGTTTTTAAGTTGGTAAGACTAATTTCCGTTAGGTGGCGCCACTAAAAATTACTAAAAATTAATTAAATCGTAAACTGTATATTTGATCATGCTATGATCTTTAGCAAAGTTGTAGCGCATGAGCCGGCAAAGGTTTTTTAGTTGGTGTTAATAATTTCCGACAGGTGGAGCTACTGAAAATTACTCATAGTCAATTTTATCGTAAGCTGTACATTTAATCATGCTATAATCTTTAGCAAAGTTATTGCACATGAGCCGACGAATGTTTCTTAATTGGTATGCATAAATTTCGACAGGTGGCGCCACTGAAATTTACTCAAAGTCAATTTAATCGTAAGCTGTACATTTAATCATGCTATAATCTTCAGCAAAGTTGTTGCGGATAAGCCGACGAAGGTTTATTAATGGGAATGACCAAAGTACAACAGGTGGCGCCACTGAAAATTACTTAAAATTAATTAAATCGTAAACTGTGCATTTGATCATGTTATAATCATTAGAAAAGTTGTTACGCATAAGCAGACGAAGTTACGCATAAGTTATGAACAACTTCAGGTGGCGCCACTGAAAATTACTCAAAATGAAATAAATCGTAAACTATGCCTTTGATCAGGCTATAATATTTAGCAAAGTTGTTGCGCATGAGTCGACGGAGGTTTCTGATGGTATGACAGATAGATTGTAAACTATGCAAATTAACTGAATATTTGCACAAAATGCTTATCATAAAGCTACGAGCAAGGCTCGGTCAACCAGCTACTTAATATTATGGACTTACCGTGTTGGGCACATTGTGAAATTAGAGTGGAAGAACAATGAAAAATACGCAAACGCACAAACAAACTTTAATTGGATAATCGTCTTCATTAGTCGTTTCCGAATTATACTAAAAGCGGTATACTCTCTTTTTTATGGAGTTTTCAAAACGATCATACGGAAAATCAATGTATGGTAGTGCAACATCTATATATTATAGAGTCTTGGGTAAAACTTTACCCGGTTGTGAGACCAAATTTTGTACAAAGTGCAAATATCAGGGAAACCACTTTGATACTTTTAAATGTTGAACTATAAAGCTATTGCAAACGAATTTAGTCCAAAGATTTTACCAACAATACCAATTATCGTAACAAATTTTTTGGGTTTGGTTCACATTTTGAATTAGAAATTTGTTTCTTAATTTAACACAATTTGATGGTGGGTATATAAGATTCGGCACAGCCAAATATTACACTTTTACTAGTTATTCTTCTAGTTAGAATCTCTGCATATTTTCTTACTCATGTAGCAAAGTTTAAAAAAAAATTCTAATTTTCTTTTGATTATTGAAAATATATGTATGACAAAATCTGCAAATATGTTGCATAAATTCCAAAACCCATTTGGCTCAATGTCATCCAAAAAGTTACGCCCATTGTGCAACTGTTGCACGGTATCACATTAGAGTTTTATTTATATTCACTCGTGTTCGTTATGACTCTGTCTTAATTTTGTTATAATTCTAAAAGTTTTAAAAAGGGGATATTGTCTTCTGAAAAAAAACTTGTAATTAAAATGACATTTCTTCGTCATCTTCATCAACATCATCATTGTCAGCAAACACTTTTAGAGGCCAGAGAAGTGATAACAAAAATTAAATTATACCAAATTTTGGAACTTGATGACAATTTAATTGATTTTACTCATAAAAATGTTTGGGGAGCAAATATTTTGCTGATGTCATTTTTGTTGTATAATTATTTGGTAAAATTTTGGTAGATGTTTTTTTTTTTTGTAAAATTTTAAGCAGCTGCTAAAGTGTAAATTTGAAAGAGAAGTTTTACAAAGGCACGAGGTTTCAGTTTTAATATCCACCATCAAAAAGAATTGAGATTGTCATTCCGTTTGTAATTTCCTTAATATTAGCTCAAAAACCAAAATTAAAGTATATTCTGAATGTCTGTCTGTTGTCGGCACAATAAAACCTTAACCAAAGGATATAGGTCACAAATATTTCAAATTTCTTGGAAAATTTTGGTATTGAAATCAGGCAAAATCAGTTCACATTTGACCATAGCTCCCGTATAACCTCGTCTAGGCTAATCGCTTATTTACTAATAAATGACAAATTATAACAACTATGAAGATAAAATTTGGTATATATAAGTTAAAATTTGGTATACATAAGCACTAGGTAGCTTATAAAATTTCATCGAAATCGGTTCACATTAAGTCATAGCTCCCATACAAAAAACTTACAGAAACAGCCTAAATTCCACCTGAAATGCACTTAAATGCCAATAAATGATAAACTGTAATAGCTTTGATCACCAAATTTAGCAAAATTTTGTCACAAGCGGTCACCATTTGACCATAGCACAAAAAAAGGGGGTTGCCTGTCCGTCAGATAAAAGCGCAATAGCGCCTTAACGAAAAGAGATAGACGAACACAATTTTACAAAAGTAAAGGGTGGTTAAATTGTAAGGGCCGATGTCGAATGTGAACCACACCTAAACGCCAAGTTTTTTTTCAGAATTTTATTTGACATTTCTCTATTTCAGACTTACTCAATTTGAACCATAGAGAGATACACAATCCAACAACGTGTTAAAGTTATCCAGACTTATTATGAAAATGGGCGTTCAAATCAAAATGCATATCGTGATTTTTTTGGTTAATTTGATCGTCCAAATGAGCATACAATAGCAAAAATCGTGGAAAAATTCAAGAAAACCGGGTCTATAGAAGATGTGAGAACACCAGTGCATGCTCGTACAGCTCGTACTGCAGAAACTATTGCTGCTGTTCGCGATAGTATGGCTGAAGAGCCATCGGGCAGTATTTTTTCCAAAATGAGGCCGGTCAGGCAGTTACTGTAAATGCACTCAACCAAAAAACTTCGTAAATACTGAAAAATGGCATGTAGCATTAAAGAAAAGTAGGTTATTATACAGCTAACAGAACTTTTATTTAATTTAATGGATTTATTTTTTAATTTCGTAAATGTGTTGTTTTAAATAAATTTTCTTTATTTCTACTGAATATATTTGTTGTTTTTTAAAAGATAATTTTTACGAAATTTTGTAAAGCTAAAGAAAAAAACTGTTGAATATATACATATTTTTTTGTTAATTTTTATTTACAATGAAGAATTTTCTTCAAACCAACCACAAATTTCTGCAGAATTTTATTAATATTGAAGATTTTTTATTAAAATGAACTGCCAACTTTACCTGCTGTTTATTCATATTAAATAAATTATTCCTTAAAAAAACAATTTTTTTTTGTGGTATTAAACATCTTTTATTTATATATGATTATGTATATTATTAAATATCTAAATATATTATTCTAATACAAAAAATATTAAAAAATTAAGACATAAAAAGCCATAAATAATGAAGCGAGAAAATATTACACAGTTTTTAACTTTCTCTGGTGCTGCCAGTACAATCACAAGTGATACACGTGTTAGACCCTTCACTGCCTCAATACGATCTTCCAAAATAGCATTGTTGACCAAACTCGATATAATTCGAACGCAGATTCTTAGCTGATGGGTAATGATGTTTAAACTCTATAAATATCTGTAAAAATATAAAAAATGTCAACAAGATCAATGCTTATTTAAAAAAAAAATGCTGTAAAAATATTTTTATAGGAAATTTTTAAAAATTTGATATAAAAATACGAAATTTTTCAAAAACTTTCTATTTTTATAGGAAAATTTTCAAAAATTTCCCATTTTTATAGGAAATTTTTCAAAAATTTCCTATTTTTATAGGAAATTTTTCAACAATTTCCTATTTTTATAAGAAATTTTTCAAAAATTTCCTATTATTATAGGAAATTTTTCAAAAATTTCCTATTTTTATAGGAAATTTTTCAAAAATTTCCTATTTTTAAAGGAAATTTTTCAAAAATTTCCTATTTTTAAAGGAAATTTTTCAAAAATTTCCTTTTTTTATAGGAAATTTTTCAAAAATTTAATATTTTTATAGGAAATTTTTCAAAATTTTCCTATTTTTATAAAATTTCCTATTTTTATAGGAAATTTTTCAAAAATTTCTTTTTTTTATAGGAAATTTTTCAAAATTTTCCTATTTTTATAGGAAATTTTTCAAAAATTTCCTATTTTTATAGGAAATTTTTCAAAAATTTCCTATTTCTATAGGAAATTTTTCAAAAATTTCCTATTTCTATAGGAAATTTTTCAAAAATTTCCTATTTTTATAGGAAATTTTTCAAAAATTTCCTATTTTTATAGGAAATTTTTCAAAAATTTCCTATTTTTATAGGAAATTTTTCAAAAATTTCCTATTTTTATAGGAAATTTTTCAAAAATTTCCTATTTTTATAGGAAATTTTTCAAAAATTTCCTATTTTTATAGGAAATTTTTCAAAAATTTCCTATTTCAAAAATTTCCTATTTTTATAGGAAATTTTTCACAAATTTCCTATTTTTATAGGAAATTTTTCAAAAATTTCCTATTTTTATAGGAAATTTTTCAAAAATTTCCTATTTTTATAGGAAATTTTTCAAAAATTTCCTATTTTTATAGGAAATTTTTCAAAAATTTCCTATTTTTATAGGAAATTTTTCAAAAATTTCCTATTTTTATAGGAAATTTTTCAAAAATTTCCTATTGTTATAGGAAATTTTTCAAAAATTTCCTATTTTTACAGGAATTTAAAAAAAAAAAATTTTCAAAACTTTCCAATTTTTATAGGAAATTTTTAAAAATTTTCCTATTTTTATAGGAAATTTTTGGAAAATGCCTTTATTTAAATGCATTTGCTAAAAAATCTCTTATTTTTAAAGAAAAATTACAAAAAATGGTTGTAAAAAAAACTACTGTCAGCTTATGAATTTTTCAAAGCAATTTTCTTTAACTTAGATTTACTTACCTTTGTGGTGAATCCTTTTTATTTATTTTTGTTAATTTGTTAATTTTCAGCGAATCTCAATAAAAATTTTAACACTAAACATTTTAAACACATTTTTTTGAGTCTTGTCAATTTTTTAAACAAAATTAACGAAAAATTATTAATCTAATAAAAATATTTTTGTTGAAAGAATCTTTTGGAATACACATATTTTTTCCAACAACAAAATTAAAGAAATTTTATCAATCTTACAAAATTATTTATTTGAAAAAATCTATAATATCTATTGATATACATGATAATTTAAATCAAATAATTTTCTTTAGATGAACGAAAATATTTTTTTGTTTAAACATCTTTAGGCAGGTATATTTAAAGAATTTTATGTGTAGATTTTTTTACGAATATTTACTACATTTTTAAAAAAATTTCATTGTTTTAAATAATTTTGGTCATTTTATAACGAAATTGTATTAAATGGAACGAATTATTTTTGTTAAGTTTTAACTCAAATAATTTCTGTATATTTGAAAAAAAAAATGTTCTTCTGAATAATTTTTTATTAGAATCGAAAAAAATCTATTGATTTAACAATATATTTTCGTTAAGGGTCTACGAATTTTTTTCGTTAATATTGCTGAGTTTTTTTGGTTGAGTGTGGTGTTCGCTATCGTGAGATGATAACGAACTTTGTATGGCCCGAATTGGAAGATATGGATGTGGACGATATTTGCTTTCGGCAGGACGGTGCCACTTGCCACACAGCTAACGAAACAATGGCACTTTTGCGCAACAAATTCAATGGCCGTGTTTTCTCACATAATGGCGATGTCAATTGGCCGCCAAGATCATGTGATTTTACACCGTTGGACTTTTTTCTTTGGGGTTATTTGAAAGAAAAGGTGTACGTCGATAAGCCAGCAACAATTCAAGAGCTAATGAATAAGATAATTCGGCACATTAACGGCATAGAACCTCCATTATGCCTCAGGGTCATCGAAAATTTGGACCATCGGATGGAGGTGTGCCGCCGTTGTCGCGGCGCCCATTTGGCCGATATTTTGTTCCATACATAATTGAGTAATACCAATATATCATAACAAAATAAAATTACAATAATTTCCTAAATAGTTTGTGTTTTATTCAAAATCAACATCGGCCCTTGAAATTTAACCACCCGATATTTTCGATATCTTGAGAAAGTTGTGCACCAAAAATGGGTAAAATCGGTTCACATTTAGTTAGAGCTCCAATATAACTGCACCCCGGGAATCACATTAATGCTGATAAATTGAATACAATTGGAATAGCTATGACGACTAAGTTTAAAATAGAGAAGTTTTATGCAACTTTTGGCCACTATGTCAAATTTTATAGGAATTGGTTCATATTTGACTATAGCTTTCATAAAAAAAACACTTCAAAGGCCAGTTAAAAGCTATTAAATTAGAATCTATGACAGCTATGGCCACTAAATTGCAAGAATAAGCTTTATATAAATACCAGCCAGTTTGAAAAATTTTGTTACAATCGGTCAACATTTGGCTATAATCTTACATATATATATAACATCCCCTTTTTATACCCACCATCAAAAAGAATGGGGGGTATATTGAGATTGTCATTCCGTTTGTAATTTCCTTAGTATTGGCTCAAAAATCAATAACGATACATCTTCTGAATCCTTATGAAATTCTAAGACGATGGAGCGATGTCCGTCATTGTGTCCGTCTGTCTGTCTGTCTGTCTGTCTGTCTGTCTGTCTGTCTGTCTGTCTGTCTGTCTGTCTGTCTGTCTGTCTGTCTGTCTGTCTGTCTGTCTGTCTGTCCGTCTGTCTGTCTGTTGAAATCACGATAACGCTTAAACGAAAGGAGACAGCTCACTGAAACTTATCAAAAACATTCTTTATCCCTGAAAAAATTTTGGTATTGAAATAAGGCAAAATTGGTTAACATTTCACCATAGCTCCCGTAGAACCTCGCCTATGCTAATCGCTTATTTCCTAATAAATAACAAACTATAATAGCTATGATGATAAAATTTGGCATATAGAAGTTTTGCCCTAGGCACCATATAAAATTTCATCAAAATCGGTTCACATTTAGTCATAGCTCCCATACAAAAAACTTACGGAAACAGCCAAAATTTCACCTAAAATACACTTAAATGCCAATAAATCTATAAAAATATAACCACTTAATTTAGCACGAGGAGGTCGGTTCACATTTAGTCATAGCTCCCATACAAAAAACTTGAGGAAACAGCCTAAATTTCACCTGAAATACAATTAAATGCCAATAAATCTAAAGCTATAATAGATATAATCACTAAATTTAACACGAGGAGGTCTTATGTCAATGCCAACCAGTGTGCAAAATTTTGTCACAATCGGTCACCATTTAACCATAGCTCCCATATAAAAAACTTACGGAAACACAAAAATGCAAAAAGAAAAGGGGTTTATATGCGTCTGTCCGTCAGATAAAAGCGCAATAGCGTAACAAAATTTTACAAAAGTTAATGAATATGTGAATGTCAGCCAGTGTGCACAATTTTGTTCCAATCCGTTACTATTTGACCATAGCTCCCATATAAAAAACTTACGGAAACACAAAAATACAAAAAGAAAAGACGGTTTATGTTCGTCTTTCCGTCAGAGAAAAGCTCGATAGCTCCTTAACTACAAAAGCTATAGAGACAAAATTTAGCAAAAGTATTTTCGATATGTTATAAAAATTGTGTGCTGAAAACGGGTAAAATTGGTTCACATTTAGTTAGAGCTCCCATATAACCCTGCCCCGGGAATCACTGATAAATTAAATAAAATTATAAAATCTATGACTACTAAATTTAGAACAGAGAAGTTTTATGCAACTTTCAGTCAGTATTTCAAATTTTATAGGAATCGGTCCATTTTTGACCATAGCTTTCATATAAAACCCGCTCCCGGTAATCACTAAAATGACACAAACGCCAGTTAAAAGCTATTAAATTATAAACTACGTCAGCTATGGTCAAAATTTTGCACAAATAAACTTTATATTAATACCAGCCAGTATATTAAATTTTGTAACAATTGGTCAACATTTGGCTATAGTTCTTATATATATAACATCGCCTTTTTATATCTACAATCAAAAAGATTTGGAGGTACACTCAGTATATTAAGATTGCATCTACGAAATTAGATAGCTATCAATCAATGTTTGGTCCAGACTTTATACACGGTAGATGCATTAGGAACTCCTAACAAAATATATGAACCTGCTGTGCTGCTATCAACATGTTTATGGCACAACGAAACAGGTTATTAATGTAAAACTATATTTGGCTATGGAACAGCATTTTGTCCAAGGTAAATACTTGAGAAACCACTTAGATACTTTTAAATGTTGAACTATAGTAACTTTACCACTGCAACCGAATTTAGTCCAAATATATTACCAACAATACCGCATTTGGTCAATATTTTGAATTAGCTGCACTCTCGTACAACTTGATGGTGGGTATTCAAGATTCGGCACAGCCGAATATAACGCTCTTACTTGTTATTAATTAGAATTACAAAATTTAATCTATTTATTTAGCTATGCCTTAAAAACTCATCGTATTAAAGTCTAATATCTGTAATTTACATATTATAAAAAGAACAAGGTATGTATTTCCTTCCCTTCATAAAAATTACATTTTTAATTTCACACAATTTCCATCATAAAGAAATTTTAAACAAAACCTAAAAAAAAACTCACATAAATTTAAAAATTCCTGTATATAATTTACTGACACTTGGAGGAAGAAAATAAACTTATTTTAAGCGTTAAAATACTCTTCATGCCCAAGTAAATATTTAGAAGAAAAACAAAAGAATTTTCTTGCCAAAGAAAGCCATTAATAAATATTACACAGACTTATATAACCCCCTCAGTCACAAACATTTTACATATGTATTAAACCATGATAGTCTACATATGACTTTACCTTAAGAATTCCTCTATAAAGCTAAAAAGTTGCTTATATGGATAATAAAGCATTTTCCTTAGGCTGTTGGTTAGGTAAGAAATGCGATGAAAATAATTTTCTTAGATGAAGTGAAAATGGCAAATATTTTTGGAGGTGAACCACATAAATTTAAAACGGGAGTCACTTTTGTCAACGGCTTGGTTTTTCTTTTGCTCTATTCAAACATTCTGACTTTATTCATATCTGGCGGCATTGGAAAATGCTTGAAGAAAACCTTTAGACTTTTTGAGTTAATATGAGAATATTTGCTTTTGAAAGGGTATCATAAATTTTAAATGTTTAAAATGACTTAGATAAGGACGTGTGCGGTATGTTGCCGGGATTTATGAGAGAGTGCTTATTTTTTATTTTTTTATGACTATATCTAAGTATGTACTAGATTCCTAGGCGATATAAGTAAAGGGTGGTTAAACTGTAAGGGCCGATGTTGAATGTGAACCACACCTAAACGCCAAGTTTTTTTCCGAATTTTATTTGACATTTCTCTATTTCAGACTCAATTTGAACCATGGAGAGATACACAATCCAACAACGTGTTAAAGTTATCCAGACTTATTATGAAAATGGGCGTTCAAATCAAAATGCCTATCGTGCACTTCGTGATTTTTTTGGTCAATTTGATCGTCCAAATGTGCATACAATCGCAAAAATCGTGGAAAAATTCGAGCAAACCGGGTCTGTAGAAGATATGAGAACACCAGCGCTTGCTCGTACTGCAGGAAATATTGCTGCTGTTCGCGATAGTGTGGCTGAAGAGCCGTCCACCTCAACTCGTCGTCGTGCCCAACAATTGCACCTCTCACGCTCGTCGTCGATGAACATTATGCATAAAGACTTGCATTTACACGCTTACAAGGTGCAATTGGCTCAAGAACTAAAGCCTCTTGACCATTCCAAACGTCGTGAATGGGCAGAATGGTCGCAAGAAATGGCAGCAGTGGATGATCAATTTTCGAAGAAAATCATCTTCAGTGATGAGGCACATTTTCACCTCAGTGGATCCAAGAGAGATTGTCGAAAAACCAATGCACCCACAAAGAGTAACTGTTTGGTGCGGTTTATGGGCTGGCGGCATCATCGGGCCGTATTTTTTCCAAAATGAGGCCGGTCAGGCAGTTACTGTGAATGGTGTTCGCCATCGTGAGATGATAACGAACTTTTTATGGCCCGAATTGGAAGATATGGATGTGGACGATATGTGGTTTTAGCAGGACGGTGCCAATTGCCACACAGCTAACGAAACAATGGCTCTTTTGCGCAACAAATTCAATGGCCTTGTTATCTCACGTAATGGATGTGATTTGACTCCGTTGGACTTTTTTCTTTGGGGTTATTTGAAAGATAAGCCAGCAACAATTCAAGAGCTAAAGGATGAGATAATTCGGCACATTAACGGCATCGAACCTCCTTTATACCTCAGGGTCATCGAAAATTTGGTCCATCGGATGGAGGTGGTGGTCATGGTCGCGGCGCCCATTTGGCCGATATTTTGTTCCATAGATAATTGAGTAATACCAATATATCATAATAAAATAAAATTACAATAATTTCCTAAATAGTTTGTGTTTTATTAAAAATCAACATCGGCCCTTGAAATTTAAGCTTTCATGTGAATTTTGGAAGGTGTTATTATACCCTTCACCACCATAGGTGGAAAGGGTATATTGGGTTTGTGCTGATGTTTGTAACGCATAGAAATGTTGGTCTGAGACCTACCTTTTAGTATACCAATCGACTTAGAATCACTCCTTGAGTTGTTTTAACGATGTTTGTCCGGCTGGCTGGCTGGCCGGTTATCCATGTAAGCTTGTTATCACTCTACAGGTCGTAACTTTAAAGATAATTTGATGGCACAGATTCATATTTTGGTCCAAGGACGATCCCTATACTTTTTGGGCGAAATCGGATTTCTATTTCGGGTACCTCCCATAGGGATGCCTTCCCGGAATAGAATTTTTGGTCCTTTACAGCCACAAATTTAGTTGTATTTTAATAATATTTAGCACAAATATTGCTTATCATAACCTTAATTAGTGTTCCTAATTTTGTAGAAATCGGCCAATATTTGACCATACCTCTCATACAAGACACATTCTCAAAAGGCGTTTATATACACATTAGAGCACAAAAACGTTAATAACTCTAAAGATAAATGTATTTGATTACTTAAACTTTGCACAAATAAATATTTTGTAAATATAAACCAATAATCAAAATTTGGTAACAATCGGTTCACAATTGACCATAGCTCCCATATCAGGCCCTTTGCCGGAAATGATATAAATCTCGAGATTTTGAAAAAATAACACATAGTATAAAAAAAACTATGTTAAAAAAAACTTGTTTAATTGTTAGTCCATATTTGACCTTAGTAGTGAAGGGTATTATATAGTCGGGCTTGACCGACTGTAGCTTTTCTGACTTGTAAACTTTAAATTAAAAAACGTTTTTGTATTTCGATTCATATACATAAGAGTGCCAATAGCGTATATGAGGAAATTTTTTTGAAGAAATACTTTTCCGGCAATCCTAACAAAAATAATCCCTTGAGTTCAATCGGATGGGTGGAAAGCGTGCCCATGGTCCGCCGAAAATTTGCAATTTAATAAAAAATTACATTTTCGTGAAATTCTAAGATTTCAAATCGTAGGTACTGCGAAACGGTTCAAGATATCGGCACCATTTTTTCTGTGTTTTATTCTTTTATTTGTTTCTTTTATGAACTTGAAACGATAATTTATAATTTGTTGAACGAAATTTCCAAAAAAAAAAACAAAAAATGATTTTGAAAACTGACCTGAGAAAAAAGTAAAATTTTCTAATATGAAAAAACTAAGTAAAATTGATAATATTTTGACAAAACTCAGCTATTTAGTACTTACAGACAACAGAATCATGTCTTACTTTGTAATTTTTTTATTCTAAAGTATTAATTAATTTATTTACAAAGTAAAAAAAAATCATGCATTTTGCAAATTTTGGGCGTGTCATGGGCAGAAATTGCCCCTATCCTATTGACCGCAAATTTTCAATGGATTATTTTTTAGCATTTCGAACAAATCTGAAGATTGGCCGCATACAAATTCCTACTTTGAAAAATAACTAATAGACATAAGTGGTTTTTGTCAGCAGATCTTGTATGGGTGCTATGGTCAAATATGGACCTATTTCAATAAAATTGAAAACGGTGAGTTTTTTTTAAAATAATGAAACAATATTTTTAAATTTTTGTGGCTAAAGTCTCAATTTTAGGAACTCGGACCTATGGGTGTTATGAGAAATAATGTCCCGATTTTGGATAATTTTAATAGCAATAGCTTCACTATGCCAAATTTCATTAAGATAAAAGTGAATTAGTGCCTTTGGGGAATATTTCGGAAAAAAAATTGTTTCGGAGGTACCCCAAAATTTTGAATGATTTTGTTTATTTTCATAGGGCTTTGTAGAAAAAATATTTCGTATCAATTTGCATGAATGTATCCTGAAAATTGTGGTCTTCATTATTTTCTTTTAAATAATGCTTGAAATTAAAATTTTTCGAACGAAAAATACGAATTTTGAACCTCACCATCTCCGACTTTGATGAAATTTTGGGTATACCTTCTCTTGGCTCACACAATTTTTAGAATTCTTCAAAATTTTGAATTTCTAGTTTGTTCAGATTTTATGGCGGTTCAAAGTTTGTTTTTTTTTAAGATTTTTTTCAAAACATACTTTCATATTTCGTATGCCTATAACTTTAGATTCGGTTATCGGATATGAAACTAAGGTCATATTTCAGTGTATGTTCCGTAATTGTATATTTTCTTAACTCAAAATTTTTATCATGTATTTGAAAACAAGGAAGATAAATAATAACAATCAAAAAAGTGGACCCATGTGGGGATCGGAAAATAATAGACTTTTTAATTTCGATTAAAAATAGAGAAAAATAAGTAACGCTATATCTCCGAAACTAAAAGTGATAGAAATAAAAATTAAACATTTGTTTAGATGAGATTATTTTGATGTACAAACAAGTAATAAGTTCGGCTGTGCCGTACCCACCATCGGGTTGTATTAAATTTAGCAACATATCTCATATATCTACGAGAGTGCATGTAATTCAAAAAGTGGACGAAACTCGAAAAAATAGTTGGTATTGTTGGTAAAATTTTGGACTTAATTCTAGCGTTTAGATTCTATAGGATTCCAAAGTTGGACGTATCAGGTATTTATGTGAAATATTGGCAAGGTTTAAGACTCAATAACTTCTAAACGCGTCATCCGATTTTAATAAATTTGACGTCGTTGAAAAGGATTTTAGTTTTTCTTTTAGATTGTGGAATAAAATTTATCTTACATTTATTAAAATCTGATAACGCATTCTGAAGTTATTGAATCGTAAACGTTGCCAATTTTTCACAAAAATGCCCGAGACGTCAAACTTTGGGAAGCTGTATAATCTAAGCCATATGAGATAGAGCGATAAAGAGTAGTATATGAGCAACAAAGAGTAGTATATACGACCTTAGCAATATCTAAGCTGGTCACATTAGGGAGAGGGACAAAAAATTTACGAGGCGCTTTTTGGTATTTTTGTGTTTCCGTAAGTTTGTAGATGGGAGCTGTGGTCAAATGGTGACCGATTTCAACAAAATTTTGGACACTGGCTCGCATTGACATAAAACTTTCTTGTGCTAATTTTAGTGGCATAGCTAGTTTATCATTTACAGGCATTTAAGTATATTTTGGGTGGAATTTAGGCTGTTTCCGTATGGGAGCTATGGTTAAATGTGAAATGATTCCGATGAAATTTTATATGCTTCCTAGTGCTTATATAAAACTTCTCTTTACTAAAAGTTGATATTATACCTTTTATAATTTGTCATTTATTAGCAAATAAGCAATTAGCCTAGACGAGGTTATACGGAAGCTATGGTCAATTATAAAACGATTTCGGCCAATTTCAATACCAAAGTTTTCCAAGAAATGAATATTGTATTTTTTCCAAATTTCAGTGGCCTTCTTTTTCGTTCAGGACTCATCATGCCGACAATGGACAAACAGTCGGATATCGCTCAATCGTTTTAGAATTTCACAAGGATTCAGAATATAAAGAGTTATTCATTTCGTGGTTTCAAAAGTATAGGACTTTAATTCGACATCTGTCAAAATAAGTTGTTAAGCGATTTTTTTTTCTTTTCAGTTGAAAGTCTGACATTGACGAAAATGGATCGCTTAAGTATCACACAACGCATACAAATTATTAAAACATACTACAAAAATAGTGATTCTGCAACAGCCCCATATCGTGCTTTAAGAGGAGATTATGGTTTACATAATCGTCCAACTACGCAAGCAATTGGCAAAATTGTGAAGAAATTTGAAGAGACTGGAGCGGTTACAAATATTGTAAGGCCTGTGTATCATCGTTTCGACCGTTCCGCTGAAAATATCGCTGCTGTAAGTGAAAGTGTTGCCGAAGACCCGAATGTGTCGATTCATTGAATTCGGAGCGTTATGGTCATATGATAACCGACTTTTTTGCCTGCTATTGAATAATACGACTTGGAGAATACGTGGTTTTAACTAGACGGTGCCACATACCACACAACTCGAGCGAATATCGCTTTATTGCAAGAGACATTTCCTGGCAGCCTAATTTCCCGTCGTGGCGATATCAAATGGCCACCAAGATCATGCTATTTGATAACACTAGACTTTTTTTGTGGGGCTACTCGAAAGACTGTGTTTATGCAGATAAACCTTTAACTCTTGAGCACTTAAAAACCCATTCGTCAAGTAATGGCTGAAATACCGCCTAATATGTGTCAAAAAGTGATCGAAATTTACCTCAAAAAAATCAATGCTTGCAACATTTCGAGTGATGGTCATTTAAATGATGTAGTGTTTCACATATAATGTCAACGTTCAAGCTTTATAATAAAAATAAATATCATGAAAAAAAAATATTTTATATGTGTTTTATTTACGTTTACTTTTGAAACCGCAAAATGGATAACCCGATATATCCGTTAACTACTGACCAAATAAATTATTATACAAATTTCTTATAAAATTTCATTTCATTACATTCACGTTCTAATAATTTTAATAATATTAGCCGTTATAAAATTTTTCGAATATTTCTAACGATAAAGCTATTTAAAATTAGTCATTTGGTTGAACAGTGGGGTAAGATGAAAACAAAACATTTTAATTTTAAGAAAAATATAAAGTACTATAGAAGGTAGCAAAGTACTATAATACAGAAGATTATTGAAGGGGAATGTGTATCAATTGCAAATTTAGTTTTTATACCCTTCACCAACAGGTGAAAGGGTATTATAAGCTTGTCATTCAGTTTGTAATTTTTTCATTATTCGTCTTAGACCCCAAAATTATACCGATCGACTCAGAATCGCCAGGAGAGTCGGTTTAGCCATGTCCGTCTATCTGTCCGCCTTTCTGTCTGTTGAAATCAAGTTTGTTGAGCTCCTGTTGGGTGTACCCAGACAAATTATACTCCAGATTTTACGCATTAAAATCGGTCAATAAACACCCAAGATATCGCTGAAATATTAAAATTGGATGACAAATTTTAAAAAATTCTTTTCAAAAATACAGTTTCTTGACAATATTAATTTTTTTTTTTTAAATACAGTTTTTTTTAATTTTTTTTTTAACTCTCGTCGAATTTTGAAGATTGGCGATACCTCTGGTGTTTATAGACCTATTTTGATGAAATTTAATAGCATGATGCGTTGGAGTATTTTCTAAAATCTAATATATAATTCGAATTTTTTTTTTAATATTATTTTTTTTTAATTTTTTTTCGAAAATTTGTCAATTTGCGTACATCCATATCTCTTGCTTTGGCGATATCTCGGTTATTGATCCACCGATTTTGATGAAATTCAATAGTGTGCTGCGTTGAATGATTTCCTAAAATTTGATATACAGTTTAAAAACCTTTTTTTTTAAACACAGTTTTTTGATGAAATTATTTTTTTTTTTTTTTAAATACAGTTTTAAAAAAAATTTAATTCTCATCGAATTTTGAATTTTGGCGATATCTCTGGTGTTTACATATCGATTTTGATGAAATTTAATAGCATGCTGCAATGGAGTATTTTCTAAAATCTGATATATAATTCGAATTTTTTTTTTAAATCTTGTTTAAAAAAAAATCTAAGATATGCCAATTTGCATATCTTTTGCTTTGGCGATATCTCAGTTATTGACCTACTGATTTTGATGAAATTCAATAGTGTGTTGCGTTGAATGATTCCAAAAAATTTGATATACAGTTCAAAAAAGTTTAAAAAAAACATAGTTTTTTGAAAAAATATAGTTATTTTGAAAAATACAGTTATTAAAAAAAAAAATTTAATTCTCATCGAATTTTGAATTTTGCCGATATTTCTAGGTTTATAGACCGATTTTAATGAAATTTAATAGCAGGCTGAGTATTTTTTTAATTTTGATATATAATTCGAAAATTAAAAAAAAAATATTGTTTTTTAAAAAAATTTGTCTAAAATTTGCTAATTCGCATTTATCGATATATTTTGCCTTGGCGATATCTCAGTTATTGATCTACCGACTTTGATGAAATTCAGTAGTGTGTTGCGTTGAATGATTTGCTAAAAGTTATATATGATATACAGTTCAAAAAAGTTTTTTTTTTAATTGTTAAATTCGGAGATTTTCGGGGCATCGAATTCATAGTTTTGGCTATATCTCAGATTGTAATGTACCTATTTTTATCGTTTTGCTTTGGATGATTTTCTAAGATCTGATATATAATTCATGTCTGTATAATATCTCTTAATTGTGGAATTTTAAACAAATATACGGTTTTTATACAAATTAAAAAAATACAATTTAAAAGGCAATAAAAAAATTGTAATTTAGCATTGAATTTCGAGTTTTGGCTATATCTCAGTTGTAATTAGAACTACATATATATTGCAATTTAATAGTGTACTTCATAGAACACTATTAACATCTAATGGGTGTTTTTTTTAGAGGTATAGAACTTCGAATTGAAATAAAACACTAGAAAATCGTTTTAATGTCCATCAATTTGGCTTTATTGGAAGGATAATTTTATGCCATTAATGTTTAAATATGATTTCGGGCATGTGGCCGCCGCGGCTGGCTCGAATAAAGCCAATTCTACAGGTCCAATTTTTAACTACTTTTTCGAGCATATTTGGGCCGTATGTTGGCAATAACGCCACGAATGTTAGCTTCCAAGTCCCCTAACGTTTGTGGTTTGTTTGCGTAGACGAGCGACTTCACATATCCCCAAAGAAAATAATCCAGTGGTGTCAAATCGCACGATCTTGGTGGCCAATTGACAGGTCCATTCCGCGAAATTATGCGCTCATCGAATGTTTCCTTCAATAAATCAATTGTGACGTGCGCTGTGTGGCATGTAGCGCCGTCTTGTTGGAACCACAACTCATCCACATTCATGCCATCCAATTGGGGAACAAAATAGTCGGTTATCATGGCTCTATACCGGTCTCCATTTATGGTAACTGACTCTCCAGCATTATTTCGGAAGAAGTATGGCCCAATGACTCCACCAGCCCATAGAGCACAACAAACAGTCAGTTTTTGTGGATGTAATGGCGTCTCAAGGGTCTCATGTGGATTCTCTTCACTCCAAATGCGGCAATTTTACTTGTTGACGTAGCCATTCAACCAAAAATGAGCCTCATCGCTGAACAAAATTTTGCGATGAAAATCAGCATCGAGATCAATCTCATTTTCGGCCCATACACCAAAATCACGACGCATTGCATGGTCTCGCGGCTTTAATTCTTGCACAAGCTGGATCTTGTAAGGTCGAAAGCCAAGATCTTTGCGCAAAATCTTCCATAAAGTTGATGGACAAAGCTCCAATTGCTGTACACGGTGGCGAATCGATTCATTCGGGTCCTCTTCAACACTTTGCTTTACAGCGGCAATTGTTTCTTCGGTGCGCACTGTTCGACGTCGCTGCGGATGCGTATTATCACATAGAGTAAACGTAGTGCGAAAACGATCCATGGTTAACCGAATTAATTGCTCTGATGGACGATTATGTCGACCATAAAATGGACGGAGCTTGCGGTAAACTTCGCGAACTGAATCATTATTTTCGAAATAAATTTGCACGATTTGCAAGCGTTGTTCTTTTGTCAACCTGTTCATGATGAAATGGCAAACCAAACTAAATATTAATCATTTGACAGCTGACAAAACGGCCGCCAGTTAAAAAAGTGATGCCAACTTAAAGTTCTACACCTCAATAAAAAACACCCGATAGTACCTATACATATAAGTTATGTCGGTATGACATCTAGAAGCTCATCAAACATGATTTCAGCATACCGAAATATGTCTTAAATATCTTACGTAAGTGTTGTTGCTAAAAGTCTAATCCAAATAGGTCCGCTAAATATTCTCATTAAAGCAACCAATTAATCGGTCCTCTAATTTTAAAGATATATACATTTAAATACGACCTCTATCAAGGTGCGAAAAGTTACAATGTTGTGTAATTTCTGAAATTGTTTGTATTTCAATCTACCTCCAAAATGTTGTAGACCCAATATAAAACAAGATTATTCACTAATTAAAGTATTATTCATATATCGCCCAAAAAATAAATGTATGATGACATTCATACATTTAAAAGCCGTGTTAGTTATCGAGATTTGAAGCTTTCTCAGAACAGATAATCAATATACATATATTAGTATTGTTGTAGGACTCACCTAAATCAGTCTTCAGAAACATACATGTAATTGACCAAAACCTCTTTCCATTCTGTACTTTACTTATTTAACACCATTGGTGACGGGTATTTAAGGTTCGGCATAGCCGAATATAACACTCCTACTTGTTTAAAGATAAATTTTTAAAATTATCATACAAATGTATTAATGAGTTTTAAATGTATTAATTTATTTCGGTTATGGGCCCGATATAGAATATAGGGTCAAGTGTGGAGACATAAGTTTGAATAGACATGAACAAAACAAAAATTATTGTTTTTGGATTTTCAAAAACTTGAAGTGTCCTATTTTGGACCTTATTTCAGAAAATAAACATTAAAAAAAATTTCTTGCAATTAAATTCAAATTTATAACTATAGAATTGTTTCCACATTTACTTCCATCACACCCCACTGTACATTGCAAATACTCGCCAACAAAAGAAAAATCTCCCAACAATTTATTGTGCATTTCGAGAATGTACTCACGGTAATTCGTGTAATTATTGTCAATTTAACACCTCGTTCAAGTGTAACGTTTTGCTCTAGTGACAATGCGACCGACCGATTTGAAATGAATTGAATATCAATAATTGCGCTGATTTCAATACAAAATGAATTTTAAATAAGCCGACATTCAAACATCTGTTACAAAATTATAGCTCAAACGTTTAATGAGCAGTTCCGGCATCCGTTTTCATGAAAATTATTAAATACAACAACAAACAAGTTTATTACAAATTAATTGGACAATTGAATAATTAATCTAACGAGTTTAAAGGTTAAATTTAATAAATCTTTGATAAAGTTAAACCATTGAATAGGGTGGTTCACTTTAATTTTGCATTATACAGCACAACAAAATAAAAAAAATTTCATGTGCTCTTAAAACCACTATACAATTTTGATGTATCATGACTACATTTGTACAAAAATGGTAAAATTTTTAAATTATATGGCAAGATTTAAAAAATTTTTTTTTTTTTAAATTGCAATTTTTTTTAGACGTTTCTTCAAATAATTAATGATAACTCAAAAACTACTAGTCCGATATTATTTAAATAAAATCAGAAAAATTAAGATTTACATAGCTTTTAATTCGTCTATATATCGCGTTTCAATCGGATCAATAGTATCGGAGTTATAATAAAAAACTTAAGAAAAAAATATATTTTTTACATCAAAATGGCTAAAATTTTCGTTTAAAAAAAATCATGAAAAATCGGAAACGGCAAAAAAACTTCCAGATTTATTATTTTATCGCATAGCGACATATAATAGCAACAAATATCGAACATAAAAATCGATTGATTTTTTTTCGAATTTGTTCACAATTTAGTGAATTCGCTCATTTTCACAAAATTTTAGTTTTTTGCTTGATATACGCATTATAGCGGGTTTTCAAATGTATGAAAAAAATAAATTTTCCAATATCAAGGGTTGCATGTCGGATTATTGTGAGATTTGGTGAGAAACTTCCACTCACAAAATTTTAGTCGAATTGGACAACGTTAACACGTAGCGCATAGGCCCCAAATCAGAAAAATAGCGTTTAAATCGAAAAAAAATTTACAAATTTTCAGTTTTTGCAAAATTAAAGCTATTTATTCCCCCTTTTGCAAAAAAGTGGATTCTGGTTCGTAGTGCAAACGCAATGATTTTTCTAATAAGCTACACGTCTTTAAAATCGGTTAAACAGTTTTCGAGTTATTACAATTTTCACTGGCCATTACATGACCTTGAGGACTTTCCAAAGGCAATTTACAGAAACCTGGGCGACACGTGTTAGCGTTGTCCGATTTGGCTAAAATTTTGTGTATGAAAGTTCCCCACCAAATCTCACAATAATCCGACTGGCACTCCTTGAAATTCTAAAATCTATTTTTTTCACACATTTGAAAAACCTTGTATACGTATATCAAGCAAAAATATAAAATTTTGTGAAAATGAGTGAATTCACTTAATTGTGAATAAATTCGAAAATAATCAATCGATTTTTATGGTCGATATCTCGTTTTGTTGCTATTATTTGTGGCTTTGCGACAGAATAATGAATCTGAACATTTTTTTGCCGTTTTCTATTTTTCATGATATTTTTAAAACAAATTTTTTTTGCCATTTTTATGTAAAAAATATGTTTATTTCTTAAATTTTTTATTATAACTCTGATACTATTGATCCGATTGAAACGCGATATATAGACGAATCAAAGGCTATGTAAATCTTAATTTTTCTGATTTTATTTTAATAATATCGGACTAGTAGTTTTTGAGTTATCATTAATTATTTGAAGAAACGTCTAAAAAAAATTGCAATTTAAAAAAGAAAAAATTTGTTTAAATCTTGCCATAGAATTTAAAAATGATACATCAAATGTATATAGTGGTTACTCGAGCACATTTTTGCTGTTGCCCTGTTGACTTATAGAAAATTATATTGCTTTGATACGTTAACGAGAAAAAAGTCTCTGAACGAGTTTAAAGTCTTTGGACTATATTATTAAGCCCCATGTTAAGCCTCATAAAATAGTACTTTTAGTACTTTTAAATGTGCCTAATTTTTACATTAATTTTTACAATATGTAGTATATATGAATTGGGTTACCTTCTTTGGAAAGGGGATAGTAGAGAGGCGAAAGGTGGTGAAAAAGAGGGATAAAGCTTTATGTTATTCAACACTGTAATTGCACGTCATAACTATTTTAAGATTATTACAGCTTTTACAGCCGATTTTATTTATTTTTCATCGACGACGTGTTATTGCTGTAGGCTTACTGCCGATGGAGGACGTTAATATTTATAATTACAGAAACTGATGTTGCCGAGAATGGGGATCGAATCTAATATGATATGCTTACTTAGTAGTCCAAGTTAGTAATCAATTAAGTTACAGTACCCACAAGTCGAGGGTCGTTCCAATACATGTTTTTTGAGTGATTAACGGTTTTGGAGTTATTAACATTCGGGCGCTCTAAATCGTATTGTGTATTGTTGACAGTATTGTCATAACCCCATTGTCATAACCCCAAAACTGATTCTACATAAGAAAAGTGCATTAATTGTGGACAGAACCATACTGCTAACTGCCGCGGCTCAGTGGATTGGAAAAAAATAAGGCAAATAATTCATGAACTTTTAAACGGTAGGCTTAAATATCATGAAATTTCATACGGCTATTGAAGAAAAGTATGCGAGCTTTAGTTTAGAACTTGGAGACTGTAATCTTATCAGGAGAGGAACTATGCGTCGGGCATTTTAAAAAATTGGTAGCGATCCAGTAGTCACATTTTTGATCCGATATAAATAAATATTTGTGTGCACGAAATCTGTTAGCTGAGATCTACAAAAACATTGTTTGTTTTATCTTCTATAATTTATGAGATACTCGACATCGAAAAAAAATCAACTTTTTGACGACTTAGGACTAGAATTTTGCTAATATCGGATCCAAATTTTTGTTTTATTTGTTTGCTTAGGAACCCAGCAAAACTTTGGTAATGGCAAGTACTCTGATATCTGGTTACCTTGTAACGACTACAACATACCATCCGAATAAATAATAAGTTATTACAGAAGTACTTATTTGTAATAAAGATGGTAATTTAAACTGAAAGGCCCCGGTTCAAATCCCACCAAGGGCAAGAATTTTTTTTAGTTTTTTTTTATTAAAAGAGTCTTTTTAAATGATTTTTGAAAAGAACTTAAATATTATCTTCTGTAGAAAAAATTTGTAAAACTAACTCACGTTAATGAAAAAATACCATCATGAGTCAATTTTGATTATGTAGGGGATGTTTAATACCAAACACGATTCTAATTGGTCTTAACTTGGTAAGCCCAACTTATCTGGGTCATCCTTCATCTCAACTGTGGACATACACCTCTTCATGGTATCACCCGGGGAGCTAGTTTAACACCCATTAATATTGTGAGTTAACATGTTCCGAGACTTGTCCCATAAGATCGATAAAAATGGGTTAGGATTACGGGCTAGTAACCCTCTCTTGAAAAAATACAATGAAGAGGATAAAATTAGAATTAAAATGTCCCACTACCTAATGTTAGAGGAGGATGTCCGAAACTTCGATAGAAAGACCAAGTAGAGGAACATTTTTCAAAGCCTGGCCTATAAAATTGGAGAATATTCGCACAAGATCGAAATCCATGGAATTCTAAAATATATAATAATAAGAGTCAATCTTATGTAAAAACTTATACAAAAAAGAAGATTTAAATTGTTTAAGTTTTAAAATAATTTTAAAAAAGTTTTAAAATAATTACAAAAAATCGTATAAAAATATTTTTCCAAAAATTACAACAAAGCAAAAAAAAAGCAGGGAAAAACAAAGTTATTTTCATATGATTTTGGATCTAAAAATAAAAATTGTTTATATTAATTATAAGCTGCTAAGTTTTCAACATATGAAGTAGCTCAGTGGAAGAGTCTCTGCCTAGCTAGTCGGAGGGTCTGGGTTCGAGCCCCCATGGGATCATAAAAAAAATTTTGTATTTCGTTTAAAAATATATGTTTTTAATAAAACAACAACAAAAAAGTTGTTGCTGTTGTTGTTGTTGCTTTCAAATTGCTTACCCAAGTCATTACTTTTCTGCAATTGGTAAGTACTTGCCTCCAATGACATCCCCATGTTAATGTAATGACTTAAACAGCGAATGAGTAAGTCGTTCGTGTTCAATAGTTTAACTGTTTAACTCATTATTTGGTAATGAAAAGTTTTACTGGGAATGTATTAATCACACGAAAAATGAATTTCTGGGAAATTTTTAGCCAATGAAAAATTCAAAAATCATTTTTTTTTTTCGTTTTTTAGCCGAAAAAGTAATATCTTTCTTTTTGAAATATAAGCAAGTAAGAAATTGCTATAGTCGGTCAAGCCCGACCATACGATACCCTTCACCACTAAGGTCAAATGTGTTTTTTTTTTTGTGTATAAAGACAAATATTTACTAAATTTTGTCATCATGCAAACATTTTCTCAAGACTGCCATTTCGACATTTATGAGGGCTAGGGTCAAATATGGATCGATTATCTTATAATACCTTTTCAAGATTGTAAAAACATTGCGTAGACCTTATACTGGTCAATACCAGAGTTCTTATTTCCCATCGCTTCCTACTGTCTAACATGCAAAATATGTTTTAAGAGATGATGAGAAATCAAAGCATGCTTATCTAAGTTTTGCTAGAAAGAAAATGAATCTAATGAAAATATGAAAAAATGGCTTTAGTGAACATGAAAAAGAAGTTGAAGATTTCATGCGCGAACAATGAAGCCTATATATAAGGGACTTAGGCCTTATTACATATAGGGGCAGACAGCTATTAAGAAATGCCTCTTCGAACATGTTAAACGTCGTATTTGAAGGTCATCCAAAGTATTGGCCCTTTGACTTAAATAAGATTTCGCATTTAATAGACTTTCAGGTTACAAGAAATATAAAAACTACCAACATATCCGCCTACTCATCACTAGATTTATCATCTGATCATTCATCCTGTATAATAACTTTTTATGGCAATCCCACTGAAGTTCAAGAAGAAAGACATTTTACAAATTGGTTAAAGTATAAAATGTGTGTGAGTTCCCATCTCCCATTCGATAATCCTCTCAAAAATCCAACAGATATCAACTCTGCTATAATAGCTTTTTCGGACATCGTCACTAATGCAGCCATTTTTAAACCTAAGAAAAAGAATTTCCATAACACTCCAGAAAGTATTCAAACCTGATGAATATTGCTACATTGAGAAACTCAAATAACTTTTTTTTCAGTGTATGGAATACATTTTTCTTTTATTCATGTTAAAGTTCATTCAATTTTATTAAATATAGTTTAATTTGTTTTAAAAATAATGGAACTTAAATGCCCCCCCTGCGCGTTGATGCATGTGCGGCACCTTAGCAAAAAGTTGTTCATTACTGCTTGGAGAGTTGAGACAGGAATAGCCGCAATTGTTGCTCGAATGGATTGCTTTAGTTCATTCAAATTTGTTGGTTTTGCTTTGTAAACTTCCTGTTTGCAATAACCCGACAAGAAAAAGTCAGCTGCAGTAAGGTCAGGCGACCTGGTTGGCCAACAGAATGTGGAGTTTCTGGATATCAGCTTATTGGGAAATTTTCGTCGCAATTCTGTCATAACAGGTTGGGCTATGTGAGGAGGTGCACCATCTTGCTGAAACCACACAGACTTAAAAGGAATTCTCTTTCGGCGTAATTCTGGATAGAAAAACTCTCTCAACATGCTCAAGTAACGGTCTCCAGTAACCGTAACGGGGTGACCGTTTTCTTCAAAGAAGTAGGGCCCGATAATGCAGCGTGATGAAACTGCACAACACACTGTGACACGAAGTGGATGCAATTCCGACTCATGGAGTGTCTGTGGGTTGGAATCACTCCATATTCAACAATTTTGTTTATATTGCCGTTTAAATCGAAATGGGCCTCATCAGACATTAAAAGACAGTTCAACATGTTTCTATCCTCTTCCACCATTTGTAGCATCTTCTGGCAAAATTCCAAGCGAATCGGCAAGTCTGCAGCGTTCAGTTTGTTGACAATTTGAATTTTATACGGGAATAAGTCCAAATCTTTGTGCATAATAGACTGCAATGACTGTCTGCTTATACCCATTTGAGCAGATAAGCTTCTTGTCGAAACTCTTGGATTTTGTTGTATCGCAGCAGCTACAGCAGCGATTGTTTCCTCCGTTCTAACTGAAGGGTTTCGATGGTAAGGTCTTCTGTTGACTGTCCCATGCTCGGCAAAATTGTTTACGAGCCTCTTTATGGTCCATCTGCTCGGAGGATTGCCGCCAAATGTGCGCCTAAACTCTCTTTGGACCGAAACTACGGTCTTGCTTCGGTGTCCCAGTTATCCATTTTTGTCAAATCTAAGAATCAATCTGCAAATTAAAAAAATGTACCACATTCATTAAATAGAAAAAAAGTTATTAAATTTTTTTTGGTAGCGGCTTTCATCAGCCACCCTGTATATGAAAAGAGATGGCTAAGGAGGCCGTTGTCGAGCCCATGCCTTTAAATGCGGAAGAAAATTTAAAGCCGTCTTGAGGATCAATAAAGAAAAATCACTTGACGCATACTTAAAAATCAAATGCAACATTTAATCGCATATGAGTCTCCAATTAGGCTCGAAAGGGGTATTTTTGACAACCACCAGAATCAAATTCCAATATAAGCTCTTATAGAGGACAACATGATTTACACATTGAGATTTCGTTTTCCTCTACTTATACCAAATATGCGAAAGCTTAATCCAAAAAAGTTGAATGGAATTGACAGAATTTCTTCGTCAATGATTATCCACCTGCCTATTTTAGCTCTAAGAATTTTATATACATCTATAACGCGTTTCTTCTAATTTTCCAATGACTTGGGAGATATCAGAAAGCATTAAGATTCCCAAACCAGGTAAGGACGTTACCCAAGATTTATACTATAAATGGTTTGAAATACTACTTATTTGCACTTTAAGAACATTCATTAATTGGATAGGTTAGGTTAGGCAGGCAGCCGATGTTAAGTGAGCGTCACTTGGGTCATAGAAGCGGTCTCTTTGTGGTACCTGCAGGGGATAGACTGGAAAAGAGAACAAAGATAATTAATTCCAGGCCATCGATGAGAGGCTTATTCAAGCCAGCCTGTGGCTCTGAGTCTATTTTGCGAATGTCAATACTCGCTAGATCGTATAAATCATGCAGATAAAGTGCCCCGAGAAAGGTATCTCTCGAAAATGAAAGAGCGAGGCAGTGGCAAAGAAGATGAGTAACCGTTTCCTCCTCTTCGACGTTGTGACAGCTTCGGCAGTAGTCATAGTGTTGAAGGTTAAGCCTTCTGGCATGCAGCCCAAAAGTACAATGACCTGTTAGGGTCGAGATTAGGTTGCGGAGTCTGTGGCGAGGTAGAGAAGCCAAGCACTTTGAACGTTTATTGTCATACTTGAACAAGTAGTTTCAAGGGGCCAGGTGTCCTGCGCTGATCCGTAAAGAAGTTGCCTAATTTCTGATGTGCAGGCGGATAGCGGTACTCCCGTAAATTGATCTATGTTATCCTGACTCAGTAGAGCACCGGATTTAGCAAGTCTGTCCGCAGTGGAGTTACCAGGTATGTTGTTGTGCCCGGGTACTCAAAAAAGTTCGATATTGCAATGTCTCGCCATCTCATTTAGAGATGCCCGGCATTCACGGGTAAGAACAGATGTCGTGTGGACATTAGATAGGAATTTTATGGCAGCCTGACTGTCGATGCAAAAGCGAATATCCCTCTCGTATATTCTATAGTATCCTAACCAATTGGCAGCCCTGTATATGGCCGATATCTCGGATTGAAGGATACTACACTGATCAGGAAGACTGAAACAAATTTCCTTCCCTAAAAGTGGAATGAAGAAGCCCCCTCCCACGTCCATCTTTGACTTGGATCCGTCCGTATATACCTCCAAACAGCCATCATCAAGGGATGATGGGTCTCCAGAGATAGTTACAGTAAAGGATTTGTCGAAGAGTGGGATGGAAATGTAGTAGTCAATATTGTCAGGGATATTTATGAATTTATCCAGAATAGTGGAATGTCCTGATTGCGAATGGGACCAGGTTCCGATAGTGCTAAGTCGGATAGCCGAGTTAAGGGCAATTTGTTGTGCCATTAATTCGACTGGGAGCCAGTTGAGCATGACAAAGAGCGCCTTGGATAGTGCAGTTTTTAAGGCACCCGTAATCATTAGAGCGGATGTTCTTAAAATTTTTGTGAAAGAATTCCGCTGGTTTGAATTGGTGAGTGCAGGCCACCAAACCAGCGCGCCATACATTAGTATGGGCTTGACGACCATGTCAAAGAGCCTGACAGTGTTAGTGGGATTGATTGATTGATTGCCTATGGCTCCTCTACATGAGTAGAGTGCAATAGATGCTTTGGACACCCTGAATTGGGTGTTTAGACTCCAGGAAGTTTACCCCAAGATATTTGGCATGGTCAGAGAGCATTAATTGGATACTATTCCAAACTATCAATTCGGTATACTGACCAATAGTTGCATAAAACTTCTCTTCTATAAATTAAGTCGTCATAGCTAGTACAATTGTATTCAGTTATATGGGAGTTCTAACTAATTCTAAACTGATTTCGCCCATTTTCAATACACAACTGTTTCTAGCTCTTTTCGTTAAGGAGCTATCGCGCGTTTATGTGCTGGACAGACGGACATAACCGGCCTATTCTTTTTGCATTTTTGTGTATTCGTAAGTTTTTTATATGAGAGATATGGTCAAATGTCGACCGATTGTAACAAAATTTGGCACAGTGGCTGGTACTCAGATAAGACTTCCTTGTGCTTAATTTAGTGGCCATATCTAGTGCAGTTTATCATTTATTGGCTTTTATGTGTATTTAAGGTGAAATTTAGGCTGTTTCCGTAAGTGTTTTGTATGAGAGCTATAGGTAAATGTATACTGATTTTATGGTCAAATGTAAACCGATTTCGCCCTATTTCAATATCAAAATTTTTCCAGAAATGAAGAATATTGTGCCAAATTTTAGTGACCTATATCCTTTCGTTAAGGTTTTATCGTGCCGACAACAGACAGGCAGACTGACAGACAGATCGACTTAGAATTTCATAAGGATTCAGAATATATATCTCTTTTGGATTTTGAGTCATTATTAACCCTAAAACGTCATCCTTCGTCAAAATGACTACGGAAAATTTTATTTCCAAATTAAAACAAAAAAAGAAGGCTATAAAATGTTAAGTTTTTATTAATAATTAAGAAATAAACAAATGAATTTCTTAAAATATTTATTAAAAAGAGTCCATTAATATATAAAAAAAACTATTTTGGTATCCATTTTTGCTCACGAAGAGTTTTATAGTCTCTTGAAGTATACGTAGTCAAAATGACGAAGGATGACGTTAGTGTATGTTAAATAATAATGACGTTCCAGGGTTAAGAAATTTACAAACGGAATGACAATCTCAATATACCCCACATTATATTTGATGGTGGGTATTATAACTGGCGCCAGCAAGAAAAGATTAGTAGGTTCTATTGTAAAGTAACAAATCGAATTAGGTCTATTTTATTTTAAACCATCGATATATAGATCGTTAACTAAGACCAGTAAAAATAAGTCCCTTAAAAGTTTATTAGAAGAAAAAGTTTACTAGTGACCTACCCTACTTTATATTTATTTAAATCTCTACTGTCTCAATTCCAAATTTAGTTATAACAAATTTAAACCACTTAAAATAATATTATACCACAAAATTATGAACATTAACATAAATGAAATAACATCAACTCTCAAAAGCCCAAAAAAGAACAAATAAAACACTTTAAATTATGTTAAACAGACACAAAAAACAAATCATACAAATTTTATAGATAAAAAAGTAAAGGAAAGGAAAAAATCAACCTCCAGGAATTTGTAATGAACCCTCAGAATAAACTCTCGGGCCACAAAAGACAAACTCAATAAAAAACGTCTGAATTTCCTTAAAATAACAGCAGCAACAAAAGTTAAATTGAGCATCATTAGCCTCCTTGTGTTCTTTTTTTTTTTTATTTGGTACAAGTCAGGAATTTGCCAACAATTTGTAGAATTTATAGAATGTACTACCACCATCCATCCCCCTTCTACTGGACCAATGTGGCATCTACAATATTTGGCAAACCAACAAATTCTGTTTAGGGGATGTTGCTCGAGCGTGAAGTGATTTAAATGTCTGTCTTTATAGACATTTAATATTCGAAAATTAAATTGAAATTGAAGCAATAAAATCAGTTTTTTAGAATTTCATTGAATTGAGTTTTTGGGAAATGTTAATAATTTAGGCAAAATTATTTAAATGGATGGAAATTATGAATGAATATTAAAGGAATTTGAGTTTGGGAACTAAACAAAATTAACATAAAGAGTCAATCACCTAAAATAGATAAAAAATCAATAAATATTTTTCTATAGAAAAATTTTTGCTAAAAATATTTTTCTATAGATATATTTTTCCTAAAAATTGTTGATAAAAATATTTTTCTCTAGAAAAATTTTTTGCCAAAAATATTTTTCCATAGAAAAATTTTCGAGAAAAATATTTTTCTATAGAAAAATTTTCGAGAAAAATATTTTTCTATAGAAAAATTTTCGAGAAAAATATTTTTCCATCAAAAAATTTTCGAGATAATTATTTTTCTAAAGAAAAATTTTCGAGAAAAGTATTTTTCTATAGAAAAATTTTCGAGAAAAAAAATTTTCTATAGAAAAATTTTCAAGAAAAATATTTTTCTATAGAAAATTTTCGAATTTTTTCTCGAAAATTTTTCTATAGAAAAAAAAAATTTTTCTATAGAAAAATTTTTGCTAAAAAAATTTTTCTATAGAAATATTTTCAAAAAAAAAATTTTTTCTATAGAAAAATTTTCAAAAAAAAAATTTTTCTATAGAAAAATTTTCAAAAAAAAAAAAATTTTCTATAGAAAAATTTTCAAAAAAAAAAAATTTTCTATAGAAAAATTTTCAAAAAAAAAAAAATTTCGAGAAAAAAATTTTTCTATAGAAAAATTTTCGAGAAAAAAATTTTTCTATAGAAAAATTTTCGAGAAAAAAATTTTTCTATAGAAAAATTTTCGAGAAAAAAATTTTTCTATAGAAAAATTTTCGAGAAAAAAATTTTTCTATAGAAAAACTTTCGAGAAAAAAATTTTTCTATAGAAAAACTTTCGAGAAAAAAATTTTTCTATAGAAAAATTTTCGAGAAACAAATTTTTATTTTTGCGAAAAAAATTTTTCTATAGAAAAATTTTCGAGAAAAAAAATTTTCTATAGAAAAATTTTCGAGAAAAAAATTTTTCTATAGAAAAATTTTCGAGAAAAAAATTTTTCTATAGAAAAACTTTCGAGAAAAAAATTTTTCTATAGAAAAATTTTCGAGAAACAAATTTTTATTTTTGCGAAAAAAATTTTTCTATAGAAAAATTTTCGAGAAAAAAAATTTTCTATAGAAAAATTTTCAAGAAAAATATTTTTCTATAGAAAATTTTCGAATTTTTTCTCGAAAATTTTTCTATAGAAAAATTTTCGAGAAAAAAATTTTTCTATAGAAAATTTTTGCTAAAAATTTTTTACTATAGAAAAATTTTTGCTAAAAATATTTTTCTATAGAAAAATTTTTGATAAAATTATTTTGCTTTAGAAAAATTTTTGATAAAAATATTTTTCTATCGAAAAATTTTCGAGATAATTATTTTTGTAAAGAAAAATTTTTGAGAAAAATATTTTTTTTAAAGAAAAAATTTCGAGAAAAATATTTTTCTCTAGAAAAATTTTCGAGAAAAATATTTTTCTATTAAAAAAATATTCTATTAAAAAAATATTTTTCTATTAAAAAAATATTTTTCTATAGAAAAATTTTTGCCAAAAATATTTTTCTATAGAAAAATTTTTGCTAAAAATATTTTTTTATAGAAAACTTTTTACTAAAATTATTTTTCTATAGAAACATTTTCGACAAAAATATTTTTCTATAGAAAAATTTTTTTAGCAAAAATTTTTCTATAGAAAAATTTTTGCTAAAATTTTTTTTATAGAAAAATTTCTGCCAAAAATTGTTTTCTATAGAAAATTTTTTGCTCAAAATATTTTTCTATTGAAAACTTTTTGCTAAAAATATTTTTCTATAGAAAAATTGTAAATAAAATTATTTTTCTATAGAAAAATTTTTGTTAAAAATATTTTTCTATAGAAAAATTTTTACTAAAATTATTTTTCTATAGAAAAATTTTCGACAAAAATATTTTTCTTTAGAAAAATTTTAGACAAAAATATTTTTCTACAAAAAAATTTTCAACAAAAATATTTTTCTATAGAAAAATTTTTACTAAAAATATTATTAGACAAAAATATTTTTCTATAGAAAAATTTTCAACAAAAATATTTTTCTATAGATAAACTTTCGAGAAAAATATTTATCCATAGAAAAATTTTCGAGAAAAATATTTTTCTATAGAAAAATTTTCGAGACAAATATTTTTCCATAGAAAAATTTTCGAGAAAAATATTTTTCTATAGAAAAATTTTCGAGAAAATTATTTTTCTATAGAAAAATTTTCGAGAAAAATATTTTTCCATCGAAAAATTTTCGAGAAAAATATTTTTCCGTAGAAAAATTTTCGAGAAAAATATTTTTCTATAGAAAAATTTTCGAGAAAAATAGTTTTCTATAGAAAAATTTTCGAGAAAAATATTTTTCTATAGAAAAATTTTTGAGAAAAATATTTTTTTTAAGAAAAATTTTCGAGAAATATATTTTTCTGTAGAAAAATTTTTAACAGAAATATTTTTCCATAGAAACATTTTCGACAAAAATATTTTTCTATAGAAAAATTTTCGAAAGAAATATTTTTATTTAGATAAGAACTTATAAAATTATTTTTCTTTAAAAAAAGACGATCACATTTTTTAAATTTTTAAAATTTCGAATTTAAGCAAGAAACTAAATTTTTAAATTTACTTTTTTGGTAACTTCCTATTCCCTCTACCCCTACCTCTGATGTCCTTCAAAGAATTATGTTTACACCAATATATGCAATGTATCACTTTCAAAGAAGAAGACAAACAGGAAACGGATATCAGAAGATGTAAATACATCCAAGTCTTACTAATCACAGCATGTGGTTTGAATATCTAATTTTCAAATCGAAAACAAATAATTCAATTCCAATTTCAAACCTTCTAAAAACCAAATATTACCATCAAACACATTCTAAAGTCAAAAGTCAGCAATTACTTAAAATGCAACTATTAGGAAACAATCGCCTGAAATGGATCTTCCTTAGAGAAGAGCTAAATGGGGCACAAATTCCAAGAAACAACAAATTATACAAAATGCTGAGACAACACTCACGTAAAGCGATTGAAGAAAGGACGAGTATGAACTTTAAATGTTTCAACTGACATTTACAATAATTTAAGGGGTGTAGGAAAATGTAAGAAGGGATACGGGGTAAAACACTATCGTCTTAATGTTTAGATGACACTTTTTGTAAACTAAAATGTCTACAAGTAAAATCTGTATTAAATAAATAAATATTCTGCCAAAAAAGGCAAAAAGCCATAAATCACATGAACCAGAAAAGGAATAAAAGAAAAAAAAAACATCTAAACAGGACTAAATATTAAGAAAATATATAATAAAAAGGATGTTAAATTGTATACAAATAATTTGACATGGTTGGTAATGCGACAATCTACGTTTTGTATTTAAGTTTTCGAAAACTGTAGCAAATTTATTCACTTGAATTGAGTTTCACTTTTCATTCAAGATAAAATACTTACTTTGAATATAAAAAGGACCTTTCCTTTTGTTACTGACAAGGACTTTTTGAGAGAGGAGTGAGCAGATAATGCCGTTCTTAAGTTTTCCATAAAAATTTATTAAAAAATTAAATTTGATTGAATTTTATATATTTAACATATTTAACAATTATCATTCTTTCATCTCATTATTCGTTTTACTCAGAATCCATAGACATTTCAAAATTTGTACATGGATTGGTTTTAAAGCTGGCATAGGCATTGTGGGTGAGCGCGCTTCACATGCATATAAATTTAATTTAGTTGATCACTAGCATCCAACCAAGACGGTTGGTTGTTTGCTTGTTAAAAAATTACTGAAGGGGTCGGGAGAACGCTCGTTTGTTTACAAAATTTTTCTCACACACACAGACTCAAAATGTTTATGTATTTGTGCCTATCTCTGTTTTAAAGCCATACTTATAAATAAGGCTGGTCACTACAGCTGATGATAAGGGTGCCAGCCAATAGATCCATTGATAATCGAAATTAAACAGCCAAAGAGCGGGTCCAAAGGAACGTACGGGATTCATGCTACCGCCACTTAAGTTAATCTTAAATATACAAAAAAAATTTACAAATACGATATAGACTAAGACATATACTATGTCTTAGTCTATGTCTTAGTTTATGTCTTAGTCTATGTCGTAGTCTATGTCTTAGTCTATGTCTTAGTTTATGTCTTAGTCTATGTCTTAGTCTATGTCTTAGTCTATGTCTTAGTCTATGTCTTAGTCTATGTCTTAGACTATGTCTTAGTCTATGTCTTAGTATATGTCTTAGTCTATGTCTTAGTCTATGTCTTAGTCTATGTCTTAGTCTATGTCTTAGTCTATCTCTTAGTCTATGTCTTAGTCTATGTCTTAGTCTATGTCTTAGTCTATGTCTTAGTCTATGTCTTAGTCTATGTCTTAGTCTATGTCTTAGTCTACGTCTTAGTCTATGTCTTAGTCTATGTCTTAGTCTACGTCTTAGTCTATGTCTTAGTCTACGTCTTAGTCTATGTCTTAGTCTATGTCTTAGTCTATGTCTTAGTCTATGTCTTAGTCTATGTCTTAGTCTATGTCATAGTCTATGTCTTAGTCTATGTCTTAGTCTATGTCTTAGTCTATGTCTTAGTCTATGTCTTAGTCTATGTCTTAGTCTATGTCTTAGTCTATGTCTTAGTCTATGTCTTAGTCTATGTCTTAGTCTATGTCTTAGTCTATGTCTTAGACTATGTCTTAGTCCATGTCTTAGTCTATGTCTTAGTCTATGTCTTAGTCTATGTCTTAGTCTATGTCTAAGTCTATGTCTTAGTCTATGTCTTAGTCTATGTCTATGCCTTAGTCTTTGTCTTAGTCTATGTCTTAGTCTATGTCTTAGTCTATGTCTTAGTCTATGTCTTAGTCTATGTCTTAGTCTATGTCTTAGTCTATGTCTTAGTCTATGTCTTAGTCTATGTCTTAGTCTATGTCTTAGCCTATGTCTTAGTCTATGTCTTAGTCTATGTCTTAGTCTATGTCTTAGTCTATGTCTTAGTCTATGTCTTAGACTATGTCTTAGTCTATGTCTTAGTCTATGTCTTAGTCTATGTCTTAGTCTATGTCTTAGTCTATGTCTTAGTCTATGTCTTAGTCTATGTCTTAGTCTATGTCTTAGTCTATGTCTTAGTCTATGTCTTAGTCTATGTCTTAGTCTAGGTCTTAGTCTATGTCTAAGTCTATGTCTTAGTCTATGTCTTAGTCTATGTCTTAGTCAATGTCTTAGTCTATGTCTTAGTCTATGTCTTAGTCTATATCTTAGTCAACGTCTTAGTCTATGTCTTAGTCTATGTCTTAGTCTATGTCTTAGTCTATGTCTTAGTCTATGTCTTAGTCTATGTCTTAGTCTATGTCTTAGTCTATGTCTTAGTCTATGTCTTAGTCTATGCCTTAGTCTATGTCTTAGTCTATGTCTTAGTCTATGTCTTAGTCTATGTCTTAGTCTATGCCTTAGTCTACGTCTTAGTCTATGTCTTAGTCTATGTCTTAGTCTATGTCTTAGTCTAGGTCTTAGTCTATGTCTAAGTCTATGTCTTAGTCTACGTCTTAGTCTATGTCTTAGTCTATATCTTAGTCTATGTCTTAGTCTATGTCTTAGTGTATGTCTTAGTCTATGTCTTAGTCTATATCTTAGTCTATGTCTTAGTCTACGTCTTAGTCTATGTCTTAGTCTATATCATAGTCTATGTCTTAGTCTTAGTCTTAGTCTTAGTCTTAGTCTTAGTCTTAGTCTTAGTCTTAGTCTTAGTCTTAGTCTTAGTCTTAGTCTTAGTCTTAGTCTTAGTCTTAGTCTTAGTCTTAGTCTTAGTCTTAGTCTTAGTCTTAGTCTTAGTCTTAGTCTTAGTCTTAGTCTTAGTCTTAGTCTTAGTCTTAGTCTTAGTCTTAGTCTTAGTCTTAGTCTTAGTCTTAGTCTTAGTCTTAGTCTTAGTCTTAGTCTTAGTCTTAGTCTTAGTCTTAGTCTTAGTCTTAGTCTTAGTCTTAGTCTTAGTCTTAGTCTTAGTCTTAGTCTTAGTCTTAGTCTTAGTCTTAGTCTTAGTCTTAGTCTTAGTCTTAGTCTTAGTCTTAGTCTTAGTCTTAGTCTTAGTCTTAGTCTTAGTCTTAGTCTTAGTCTTAGTCTTAGTCTTAGTCTTAGTCTTAGTCTTAGTCTTAGTCTTAGTCTTAGTCTTAGTCTTAGTCTTAGTCTTAGTCTTAGTCTTAGTCTTAGTCTTAGTCTTAGTCTTAGTCTTAGTCTTAGTCTTAGTCTTAGTCTTAGTCTTAGTCTTAGTCTTAGTCTTAGTCTTAGTCTTAGTCTTAGTCTTAGTCTTAGTCTTAGTCTTAGTCTTAGTCTTAGTCTTAGTCTTAGTCTTAGTCTTAGTCTTAGTCTTAGTCTTAGTCTTAGTCTTAGTCTTAGTCTTAGTCTTAGTCTTAGTCTTAGTCTTAGTCTTAGTCTTAGTCTTAGTCTTAGTCTTAGTCTTAGTCTTAGTCTTAGTCTTAGTCTTAGTCTTAGTCTTAGTCTTAGTCTTAGTCTTAGTCTTAGTCTTAGTCTTAGTCTTAGTCTTAGTCTTAGTCTTAGTCTTAGTCTTAGTCTTAGTCTTAGTCTTAGTCTTAGTCTTAGTCTTAGTCTTAGTCTTAGTCTTAGTCTTAGTCTTAGTCTTAGTCTTAGTCTTAGTCTTAGTCTTAGTCTTAGTCTTAGTCTTAGTCTTAGTCTTAGTCTTAGTCTTAGTCTTAGTCTTAGTCTTAGTCTTAGTCTTAGTCTATGTCTTAGTCTATGTCTTAGTCTATGTCTTAGTCTATGCCTTAGTCTATGTCTCAGTCTATGTCTTAGTCTATGTCTTAGTCTATGTCTTAGTCTATGTCTTAGTCTATGTCTTAGTCTATGTCTTAGTCTTAGTCTTAGTCTTAGTCTTAGTCTTAGTCTTAGTCTTAGTCTTAGTCTTAGTCTTAGTCTTAGTCTTAGTCTTAGTCTTAGTCTTAGTCTTAGTCTTAGTCTTAGTCTTAGTCTTAGTCTTAGTCTTAGTCTTAGTCTTAGTCTTAGTCTTAGTCTTAGTCTTAGTCTTAGTCTTAGTCTTAGTCTTAGTCTTAGTCTTAGTCTTAGTCTTAGTCTTAGTCTTAGTCTTAGTCTTAGTCTTAGTCTTAGTCTTAGTCTTAGTCTTAGTCTTAGTCTTAGTCTTAGTCTTAGTCTTAGTCTTAGTCTTAGTCTTAGTCTTAGTCTTAGTCTTAGTCTTAGTCTTAGTCTTAGTCTTAGTCTTAGTCTTAGTCTTAGTCTTAGTCTTAGTCTTAGTCTTAGTCTTAGTCTTAGTCTTAGTCTTAGTCTTAGTCTTAGTCTTAGTCTTAGTCTTAGTCTTAGTCTTAGTCTTAGTCTTAGTCTTAGTCTTAGTCTTAGTCTTAGTCTTAGTCTTAGTCTTAGTCTTAGTCTTAGTCTTAGTCTTAGTCTTAGTCTTAGTCTTAGTCTTAGTCTTAGTCTTAGTCTTAGTCTTAGTCTTAGTCTTAGTCTTAGTCTTAGTCTTAGTCTTAGTCTTAGTCTTAGTCTTAGTCTTAGTCTTAGGCTTAGTCTTAGTCTTAGTCTTAGTCTTAGTCTATGTCTTAGTCTTAGTCTTAGTCTATGTCTTAGTCTATGTCTTAGTCTATGTCTTAGTCTATGTCTTAGTCTATGTCTTAGTCTATGTCTTAGTCTATGTCTTAGTCTATGTCTTAGTCTATGTCTTAGTCTATGTCTTAGTCTATGTCTTAGTCTATGTCTTAGTCTATGTCTTAGTCTAAGTCTATGTTTTAGTCTATGTCTTAGTCTATGTCTTAGTCTATGTCTTAGTCTATAGCTTAGTCTATGTCTTAGTCTGTATTTTAGTCTATGTTTTAGTCTACGTCTTAGTCTATGTCTTAGTCTATGTCTTAGTCTATGTCTTAGTCTATGTCTTAGTCTATGTCTTAGTCTATGTCTTAGTCTATGTCTTAGTCTATGTCTTAGTCTATGTCTTAGTCTATGTCTTAGTCTATGTCTTAGTCTATGTCTTAGTCTATGTCTTAGTCTATGTCTTAGTCTATGTCTTAGTCTATGTCTTAGTCTATGTCTTAGTCTATGCCTTAGTCTATGTCTCAGTCTATGTCTTAGTCTATGTCTTAGTCTATGTCTTAGTCTATGTCTTAGTCTATGTCTTAGTCTATGTCTTAGTCTATGTATTAGTCTATGTCTTAGTCTATGTCTTAGTTTATGTCTTAGTCTATGTCTTAGTCTATGCCTTAGTCTATGTCTTAGTCTATGTCTTAGTCTATGTCTTAGTCTATGTCTTAGTCTATGTCTTAGTCTATGTCTTAGTCTATGTCTTAGTCTATGTCTTAGTCTATGTCTTAGTCTATGTCTTAGTCTATGTCTTAGTCTATGTCTTAGTCTATGTCTTAGTCTATGTCGTAGTCTATGTTTTAGTCTATGTCTTAGTCTATGTCTTAGTCTATGTCTTAGTCTATGTCTTAGTATATTTTTTAGTCTATGTCTAAGACATAGAATAGGGTATAAAGTTGTACTTTTTGTTATTTTCATACTTCAACTTACCGAAGAAAAAATCAAACATCCCACTGTTAGACCCAAACGGATCGGCAGTGAGTCCTGATGCTTAACATTACGCGAGTCCCAAACGGCACAACAAACTACTACCAAAATACTGGTAACAATAAATTCCACCACAAAGACTTGCAACCGATTAATATTCTCATTCGGCAAAGTCATACAAAACGTTTCGGGCATGACTGATGAAACAGAAACTAAAAGTCCAAATCCCGCAATGGCTCCAAAAAACTGACCCACAAAATAGACCAGCATCGAGTGCAATTTTATAACATCATTTATATAGGCAGCTATGGTGACAACTGGATTGACATGGGCTCCAGATATATGGCCAAAACATTGAACTACTATCATTACCACCAAAGCCATATTGAGACTTGTCTGGAAGTTAGTCTTGGCGTATTGCACAGATTCCCAGTGGCCCATACAACCGGCGAACAGCATAAAGGAGGTGGCAATAAATTCCGCAAATAAACATTGTATTAGATGTTTGTTCTTTAAGGGCATTTTTAAAAATTTTGTTTATTATTGTTAATTAAATTTCGTTTAATTTTGATTTGAACACTTAAGAAGTTTGTATTAAAATATTTCTTTAAATTCACGACCACTTACAATTAATTGTATTTAAAGACTTGAGGTTTTTGACTTTTGCTGGAAGACGATTATTTTTTGTATTTGAAACGTTATCGGTCTTTAAGTAAATGAGTTAATATTTAATTTAATTTTTATGTGATATTTATATTTAACTACCTACTTCTTTCTACATATATAAATACATTAAATATTTTAAGGTGGGAATGCTACCTTTTTATTAAATACCCAATAAACTAGCGGCTTGTCATGCAAATACGATAAGTTGTTAATTGATAACCTGATTGTTTTCACTGTTTGATAGATATCGCTAATTTTGGTGTTAATCAGATATACCCCATGCATTTCGTAGGTCTTGTACTTGTGTTTATATTTATATTCCATTTAGTAGAATTTAAATATTCTTACCTGCATATATTTATAAGTGCAAATTTATGCATATTTCAGACTGCATTATATATAATTCCCCGAATAAATATTCAGGTCCAATAAATTTTATCCGCCCATCTCCTAAGATTTTCGAGAAAAGGACTAAAGTCCTTTTGAAAATTAAAAAATCAAATTTCTTAATAATTCCGAAAAAACAAACTGTTACCACTTTTGACCATTGGATATTTATTCAGGTCCGTTCTGAAATGATATCCAATAAATTTTATCCGCCCATCTCCGAAGATTTTCGAAAAAAGGACAAAAGTGCATAAATATTATTTAGAATTTTCTTTGTGGTTTTTTCGACATATTAAGCGTAGAAAAAATGTGTACTCAAACATTTGTAAATATTTTGAATCTGGGATAATTACCATATTATAGCAGTATTTTTTTTATTTTTTTAAAGCTGATTTTAGTATATAAATATCGGTTTTAAAGTGATAGCTAATTTTTTTACCATTAACAGTACCCCTGTTAAGTGCTTAACATAGCTCTGTTAACTATTTGGGTTTGTGTCTTGGAAAGTTAAATTTAAAATTTAACTTCACACACATTTTTTTCAAGTGAGTCTGGCCAGGGATCAAACTTGGGCCTCAGCGGTTTACTCAGACTGCATTCACTGACCAAAAAAATATATTTTTGTAAAAAATAATGTTTTAAACTTAGACTAAAACATACAATAAAATATAAATTATAAAATTTACGCTAAGATCTACTCTAAACTAAGATATACGCTTAATTATACACTAAGATAATGTTTAAACAAGTGGGAAAGTTCTATAGTCTGTCAAGCCCGACCATACGATACCCTTCACTACTAATGTCAAAGGTGTTATTTTTCCTTTATAAAGACAAATGTTTACTAAATTTTGCCATCAATATTTTTTTAAAACTTATATACTTAAGCTATTTCCATCATTTGGACTTTTATGAGAGCTAGGGTCAAATGTGGACCGATTATCTCGAGACTTGGAAAACTGATTACAGTTTTTACAAAATTCTCATTATCTTCAGATCTATGGGGGTTTTAGAGATTTTTTTCTCATTTAGTCAGTTTTGACAGAAGAGTTTGTATGGAAGCGCTGGTCAAATGTGTACCGATTTTAACAAAATGTGGTACAGTAATTTTGGTTTACATAAGTAGTATTTGTTTTAAATTTAATGAAATAATATTGATATTTATGGCCAAAATATCAATTCCGGGAAGTGGGACCAATGGGAGGTGCCATAAATAATGGACTGATTTTGACGAAATCCAATAGCAATGGTCCCATGCTCCATGATCTGTGCCAAATTTCATCAAATTATCTTTAGAATTGCGACCTGTACTTTGGTTATAACCGTTAAAATTATTTGTATCGGGTGGTTAAATTTCAAGGGCCGATATTGATTTTGAATAAAACACAAACTATTTAGGAAATTATTGTAATTTTATTTTATTATGATATATTGGTATTACTCAATTATGTATGGAACAAAATATCGGGCAAATGGGCGCCGCTACCACGGCGGCACACCTCCATCCGATGGTGCAAATTTTCGATGACCCTGAGGCATAATGGAGGTTCTATGCCGTTAATGTGCCGAATTATCTCACCCTTTAGCTCTTGAATTGTTGACGTACACCTTTTCTTTCAAATAACCCCAAAGAAAAAAGTCCAAGGGTGTCAAATCACATGATCTTGGTGGCCAATTGACATCGCCATTACGTGAGATAACACGGCCATTAAATTTGTTGCGCAAAAGAGCCATTGTTTCGTTAGCTGTGTGGCAAGTGGCACCGTCCTGCTAAAACCACATATCGTCCACATCCATATCTTCCAATTCGGGCCATAAAAAGTTCGTTATCATCTCACGATAGCGAACACCATTCACAGTAACTGCCTGACCGGCCTCATTTTGGAAAAAATACGACCCGATGATGCCGCCAGCCCATAAACCGCACCAAACAATTACTCTTTGTGGGTGCATTGGTTTTTCGACAATCTCTCTTGGATTCTCATTCGCCCAAATGCGGCAATTCTGTTTATTGGCGAATCCACTTAGTTGAAAATGTGCCTCATCACTGAAGATGATTTTCTTCGAAAATTGATCATCCACTGTTGGCATTTCTTGCCACCATTCTGCCCAATCACGACGTTTGGAATGGTCAAAAGGCTTTAGTTCTTGAGCCAATTGCACCTTGTAAGCGTGTAAATGCAAGTCTTTATGCATAATGTTCATCAACGACGATCGTGAGAGGTGCAATTGTTAGGCACGACGACGAGTTGAGGTGGACGGCTCTGCAGCCACACTATCGCGAACAGCAGCAATATTTTCTGCAGTACGAGCTGTACGAGCATGCACTGGTGTTCTCACATCTTCTACAGACCCGGTTTGCTCGAATTTTTCCACGATTTTTGCGATTGTACGCACATTTGGACGATTAAATTGACCAAAAAAATCACGAAGTGCACGATATTCATTTTGATTTGAACGCCCATTTTCATAATAAGTCTGTATAAATTTAACACGTTGTTGGATTGTGTATCTCTCTATGGTTCAAATTGAGTAAGTCTGAAATAGAGAAATGTCAAATAAAATTCGGAAAAAAACTTGGCGTTTAGGTGTGGTTCACATTCAACATCGGCCCTTACAATTTAACCACACTTTATAAGGACTAATGGGAGTATTTTTGATTTTGGCAAATTTTAACCAAGCAAAATTTAATTATTTAAAAAAATTATGGAATATAAAAGAGAACTAAAAGAGCTTTATTATACTCACCATCAAAAAGAATGTGGGGTATATTGAGATTGTCATTCCGTTTGTAATTTTCTTAATATTAGCTCACAAACCAAAAATGAAGTATATTCTGAATCCTTATAAAATTCTAAGACAATTGAGCGATATCCGTCTGTCTGTCCGTATGTCGGTCTGTCTGTTGTCGGCACGATAAAACCTTAACGATAGGATATAGATCACTGAAATTTGGCGTAAATATTCTTCATTTCATAGAAATGAAATGGTATTGAAATCAGTCAAAATCGGTTCACATTTGACCATAGCTCCCGTATAACCTCGTCTAGGGTAATTGCTTATTTGTTAATAAATGACATTTTATAACAGCTATGATGATAGAATTTTATATATAGAAGTTTTACATAAGCACTAGCCAGCATATAAAATTATAGCAAATTTTATTTCGAAATCGGTTCACATTTAGCCATAGCTTTCATACAAAAAACTAACGGAAACAGCCTAAATTCCTCCTAAAATACACTTAAATGCCAATAAATGATAAACTGTAATAGCTTTGGCCACTAAATATCTTATGTCAATAGCAGTCAGTGTGCAAAATTTTGTTGCAATCGGTCACCATTTGATCATAGCTCCCATATAAACAAGTAAGAAAAGCTATAGTCTGTCAAGCCCGACTATATCATACCCTTCACTACTAAGGCCAAATATGGACCAACAATTAAACAAGTTTTCATAGTATATGTGCTATTTTTCAAAATTTTGAGATTTATGTCATTTTCGGCTAAGGGCCTGATAGGGAGCTAGGGTCAATTGTGGACCGATTGTTACCAAATTGGTTTATGGTTTATATTTACAAAATATTTTTATGTGCAAAGTTTTAGTAATAAAATGCATTTATCTTTAGAGTTATAAACGTTTTTGTATGAGAGGTATGGACAAATATGGACCGATTCCTACATGTAAGCTTGTTATCATTGTACAGGTCGTAACTTTAAAGATAATTTGATGATGATAATTTGGCACAGGCTCATATTTTGGTCCAAGGACGATGCCTATACTTTTTGAGCAAAATCAGATTACTATTTCGGGTACCTTCCATAGGGATGCCTTCCCGGAATAGAGTTTTTAGTCCTTTACAGCCACAAATTTACTTACGTTTTAATAATATTCAGCACAAATATTGCCTATGATTACCTTAATCGGTATACCTGATTTTGTAGGAATCGGCCCATATTTGACCATACCTCCCATACAAGACACATTCTCAAAAGACGTTTATGTACACATAAGATAAATACATTTGATTACTAAAACATTGCACAGGTAAAAATTTTGTAAATATAAACCAAAAACCAAAATTTGGTAACAATCGCTCCACAATTGACCCTAGCTCCCATATCAGGCCCTTAGCCGGAAATGACATAAATCTCGAAATTTTGAAAAAAAATAACTCATAGTATATGTATGTATATCTCTAAGACATAAGAAAAACTGTTGGTCCATATGTGACCTTAGCAGTGAAGGGTATCATATAGTCGGGCTTGACCGACTATGGCTTTTTTTATTTGTTTATATTAGAAAACTATACTTTTTCCGGTCGGATTGAAAATAATTTTTTGATTTTTTAAAAATTCAGTTCAGCAAATATTAAAAATTATAATTTTTTCTTCCAGTGTCATAAAACAAACAAATAGAAGATTAAAACCCAAACAAAATGAGATTGATATCTTGAACCGTAATGTCATACCGGCGATTTGAAATCGTAAAGTTTCGCGAAAATTAAATTAACTGTCTGGAGGTTAGAGTGAAGCAATTTTTAGAAAAGTAAAGTTGTCCATTTTTGGTTAAGCTTTCTGTTTTACAGCCATTTTTACAGCCATTTTTGTTTTTTTTTCTTTTACATCTGTAGCGTGTTATTGTAGGCTTACCTCCATCGGCGGTAAGTCTACAGTATGCTGTCGGCTTACCGCCGATCGAGGATGATGTGGTAGTTAATAAATACATAAATTAATGTTGCCTTAAACGGGGCTCGAACCCAGACTGAGTATGCTAGTAGTCGACATGCTAACTAACTAAGCCACAGTACCAGGAAGATAGACTTATAGGTTAATAAGACTTAGATTATGACTTAGAAAAGCTTCTTTAATAAATTATTTACAATTAAAATAGGCAAGAGTTATAAGCTTTGGTTAGCTCCCATGGTTTTGAGATCACTTCTGAATTATTGCTGTATTTATTTGATAGCGTTTTTAAATGCGAGTGCTCTGTCTTAAAATGAGAATGTGACTGAGATTTTCTTAATCTGGAGGTACAAAACTTTAATATTGTCAATTTTCTTCAGTTTTTCATAAAACCTACATCTTTGTCTATGTCCAGGGCGTAAGCTAATTCACAAACAAAAAACAAGTAAGAGTGTTATATTCTTATCTGTTCTAAATTTAGTAGTCATAGCTATTACAATTGTATTCAATTTATCAGCATTAATGTGATACCCGCGGTGCGGTTATATGGGAGCTCTAACTAAAGGTGAACCGATTTCGCTCATTTTCAGTACACAACTTTTTCAAGATATCGAAAAAACTTGTATAAAGTTTTGACCCTCTATCTCTTTTTTAAGGCGCTATCGTGCTTTCATCATGTTCATCATGTGAACCGCCGTGGTATAGCAGGTTAGTCATCCGCCTAGCATACCAGAGGTCCCAAGTTCAATCCCTGTCAGACCCACTTGAAAAAAATTAATTTTCAAAAAGCGGCGGTTCACCTCATAACTCAGCTAGCCACTGGTTATTGAGAATTAGGCTATGAAAAACTTCTCTAACTAATGCATTTGCCGTTCGGAACCGGCGTTAAAACGTAGGTCCCTTTAATGAGTCAAAAATAGAGTCGGATGCAGCTCATTGTCTGAGAGAAGTACCCCTTGTTCCAATTGGAATGTTGTCGGGGAATTATATATACATATATATCGTGCTTTCATTTGATGGACAGACGGACACAAACCCCCTATCTTTCTGGTATTTTTGTATTTCTGTAAGTTTTTATATGGGAGATATCGTCAACTGGAGACCGATTGTGATAAAATTTTGCACACTGGCTAGCATTGACATAGGACTTCTTTAAACTAAATTTAGCGGCCTTAGCTAGTATGTTTTATCATTATTATTATTCGCGTTAAAATGTATTTTAGGCTATTTTCATAAGTGTTTTGTACGAGAGCTATGGTTAAATGTTAACGTAAGACTACCTTGCGCTTAATTTTATCATCATATCGTCAAGCTATGGTCAAATGTAAACCGGTTTGGCCCAATTTTGAATATTGTGACAAATTTCGGTGACCTATATATATATATGTATATATATAGAATATATATATATAGATATATATATATAGATATATATATATATATATATATATATATATATATATATATATATATATATATATATATATATATATATATATATATATATATATATATATATATATATATATATATAGATATATATATATATATATATATATATATAGAATGGCTATCTCGAAAACGGCTCCAACGATTTTGATAAAATTTGGACAGTGGGTACCTTTTTTGATGTATAGGTCGAAAAAGAAGGGACTTTTACATTCTTTGCTTCTAAAAGGGTAAAAGGGGAAAAAAATCCAAAACGTTATATCTCCTAAAGTAATAGGGATAGAAACAAAATTAAAATTACGTTTTAAGCAGCTATGAAAATAAGCGGTGCTTGGTACTTTTTGGAAACTATGTCCGATAAGGGGTAAAAAAGGGTGAAAATAGTGTTTTTGGTACTTTTTTAACCCATTCTTATATTTTAAAACAAAGAATATAGAAAGGAACTTTGTACTGCAGTCAATAGATGTGAAAGAAATATTGAACACGTATTTGGTACTTTTTTGATGTTTGGGCCAAAATGGGTAAAAAAGGGATAAAATGATAACTTAACATCTCAAAAGTAATATTAATAGGAATTATGTTAACTGCGTTTCAATAAAATGTACCGAATTCAATTGGTACCAAAGAAGTACCAAATAAGCATATGGAACTTTTTGAAAGTAGTGGATAAAAAAGGGAAAAAATGAGTAATGTTATAACTTTTAAACAAGTGAATGTTTGTATGTATTTTCTTTATAGAATAGTAAACAGTGAATTTGATCATATTATGCTCTTTAGCGAAGATATTGCGGATAAGCCGGCGAAGGCTTTTAAGTTGGTAAGACTAATTTCCGTTAGGTGGCGCCACGGATAATTACTAAAAATTAATTAAATCGTAAACTGTATATTTGATCATGCTATGATCTTTAGCAAAGTTGTAGCGCATAAGCGGGCGAAGGTTTTTTAGTTGGTGTGAATAATTTCCGACAGGTGGAAAATTACTCAAAGTCAATTTTATCGTAAGCTGTACATTTAATCATGCTGTAATCATTAGCAAAGTTGTTACGCATAAGCAGACGAAGGTATGAACAATTTCAGGTGGCCACTCAAAATGAAATAAATCGTAAACTGTGCATTTGATCAGGCTATAATATTTAGCAAGTTTTTGCGCATGAGTCGACGGAGGTTTCTGTTGGTATGACTAATTTCCAAAATTTTTCAAAATGAGTTAATCTGTAACCTATGCAAACTATGTGTTGATCGGTCAAAATAAATGAAATACAATAAATCAAAATTAACTGAATATTTGCACAAAATGCTTATCATAAAGCTCCGAGCAAGACAAACTTATAAATCAGATTTTCCATACAAAATTCCTAAAATAAGCTTTTGAGCATTTTGTTATTCTTTTATAATTAGGGATTTAATTTTACTTTTAAGATCCCCAATCCCATTTTAACAAAAAATTATCTTAAAACTTTTGGAATTCCTTCCCTTATAAATCATTTTAGTTTAATAATCAAAACCATTTAGATTAACTTATAAGTGGCATTATCTAGTCCGTCCATTATCGCTTCTGTAAAAAAGGCTTTGTTTAAAATTGTTTCACTGTTTTTTTGCAATTCTCAATTGCAAATAAAAAAAAAATTAATTTATACAATAAAAAAAATTCAGACGTATTTCAAAATCGAAAAAAATTCTTAACATTTACTTATTAATAGTGAGTAATTTAAATATATCGGGGGCATTCGACCCACATATTGAGTAACTAACCGATCAATGGTTGAAGAATGATAATATTAATAACTTTTTTTCGAAATACTATCAATGGGGCCCCCATTTACAAGTTTATTGAAATTATAAAATATTGTATGAAAGTAAAAATTCAATGATTTTTTTTATGATTACTTAAGTGAATAAACATTAGATATGATACCAGAGGCAATTAAATACTTAAGACCCAGACAAGAACAATAAATATTTCTACTAATGAAAGAAAAAACTTTGGTTTAAAATAAATTTCAATAAACGGTAGGTCTAATATCATTATTATCTTACAATATATTGATAACTAAGTAAGAAATATCAGTTATAAGAGCTTAAACTCAAATATTTCTAAAATATATTTTTTGGTGATCTCAAAAAAGTGTCATCCGTGTCTAGTCGAAAAAAATTTCCGAATGATAACTGAACATAGTGTTTTTAATGAGCCACAAGTAAAACTAGCTGCAGCCGACTGCGTTTTACTTTTAATTTTTCTTTAAATTTTTTATTAAGAGCTTAATATAAATATTTTATCGTTTATAAGACAATTTAAAATGTTCGAAATCTTAACTTAGTTTTCCCCAGATAAATTAATCAATATGATTGATCTTATCTGAAGAGTTTTCCCTTAAAACTTGTGAGTCCACCAGCATATTTTTCGAGACCCTTTTAAGTCCAGCTTTTCTTTAAAGTTTCAAAAATCAAGAAGATGTTAAAATAGATAAATAACTTAATTGCTAAGAAATTACTAATTTTAAATATAAAACTAAACTAAAATTTTCGATTTTCTTATAAATTGCTCAAGCTGGACTTTTATTTTGATCCTCTTCGACGGTATTTTCACTCTTTACAGCTTCTGGTTCCGGCGTTCTAAAGAACATTTTAAAAATGTAACTAGTAATAAAGGCCGATGACAAAGGAGCCACCCAATACAGCCACTGGTAATCGAAATTTGACATCAGTAGAGCGGGAGCAAAGGAACGTGCAGGATTCATGCTACCGCCACTTAAACGGCTCTGTAAGAGATTTTAAGAAAACAATTAAAAAAGAGTTTTACAAAAATATCAAGAAATAAATTTTGAAAATAGAGCAAAAAGTGCAAAAAGATCCTCCCTCGAATGGTGAATTCTGTCATAGTCTTGTCCACAGAGCTAAAGCTTATGCTTACCTAAAGACATACATACAAAATTTAGAAAGTTCAAGATCGCAATTCAGTTAAAAAACTTTAAAATAAACAAGTAAGAAAGTGCTATAGTCGGTCAAGCCGACCATACGATACCCTTCACCACTAAGGTCAAAGGTGTTATTTTTCCTGTACATATAAAGACAAACATTTGCTAAATTTTCCCATCATACAAACATTTTCTCAAAACTTATATATTCAATCTGTTTCCGTCATTTGGACTTATATGAGAGCTAGGGTCAAATGTGGACCGATTATCTCGAAATTTGGCAAATTGATTACAGTTGTTACAAAAATTATGCATGCAAAAAATAAACTCAAAATTTTCATTATCTTTAGATTTACGAGCGTTTTAGTGATTTTTTGTCTCATTTAGTGCGTTTTTAAAGAAGAGTTTGTATGGGAGCTATGGTACAGTGATTTAAGTTTACATAAGCAGTATTTGTTTTAAATTTCATGAAAAAATATTGATATTTGTGGCCAATATAGCAATTCCGGGAAGTGGGACCTATGGGAGGTACCATAAATAATGGACCGATTTTGACGAATTTCAATAGCCATGGTCCCATTATCAAAAAAATGATCTGTGTCAAATTTCATCAAATTATCTTTAGAATTGCGACCTGTCGTTTGATTACAATTTTTACATGGGGGTCCAGCCAGCCAGACGGGCGAACGGACATCGCTAAATCGACTCAGAAAGTGATTCTAAGTCTATTGGTATACTAAAAGGTGGGTCTAAGACAAATATTTCTATGCGTTACAAACATCAGCACAAACTTATAATACCCTTTCCACCTATGGTGGTGAAGGGTATAAAAAATAATAAACACAGAATTGTATGTAATGGAGTGCCTACAAAGCTACTTTTAACTTTGCTGAGACAGCACCGAGTGCCTACATATTTTTGGTCCTATTTGACATCATGTCACTATGAACAAGTAAGAGTGTTATATTCGGCTGTGCCGAATCTTATAATACCCACCATCAAGTTGTGATAAATTCAGAAACAGGGTGCAGCTAATTCAAAATCTGGACCAAAACTGAAAAAATCGATAAGCTAATTGGTATTGTAGGTAAAACCTTTGGACTAAATTCGGTTGCCGTAGCTTTATAGTTCAACATTTAAAAATATTTTAGTGGTTTCCCCAGTATTTACTTTGATCAAAATTCGGTCTCATAATCGGGTATAGTTTTACATTATGAAGTTGTTAAATACTTTTCGTTGTGCTTAAAATGTAGTTAGGCTAAACACTTTAATAGTAATACGGCAGGTCCATATATTTCGTTAGGAGTTCCTAATGCATTCATCATATATAAAGTCTGGGCTTAACATTGATTGATGGGTATCTAATTTCATAGGTGTAATCTTAATATAATGATTGCACCTCCAAATCTTTTTGATTGTAGATATAACAAGTAAGAGTGTTATATTCGGCTGTGTCGAATCTTATATACCCACCATCATGTTTTGTTAAATTAAGAAACATATCTCATATATCTACGAGGGTGCAGCAAATTCAAAACGTGGACCAAATTGGAAAAAAGTTGTTACGCTAGTTGGTATTGTTGGTAAAATATTTGGAATAACTTCGATTGCAGTAGCTTTATAGTTCAACATTCAAAAGTATATAAGTGGTTTCCCTAGTATTTATTAACTTTGAAAAAAAATCGTTATCGTAACCGGGTATGGTTTTACATTAATAAGTTGTTAAATACTTTTCGTTTAGCTTAATATTTAGTTGGGAGAAACATGCTGATAGTAATACGACAGGTCCATATATTTTGTTAGGAGTTCCTAATGCATCTACCATATACATAATCTTAATATGTTGCTTGTACCTCCGAATCTTTTTGATTGTAGATATAAAAAGGGGATGTTATATATATATATAAGAATTATAGCTAAATGTTGACCGATTGTAACAAAATTTCACACACTGGCTGGTATTTATATAAAGCTTATTTTTGCAAAATCTAGTGGCAATAGCTGTTACAGTTCCTAATTTAATAGCTTTTAACTTGTCCCTGCTAAATATTTTTTGGTTTCCGGGAGTAGTTTTTATATGAAAGCTATAGTAAAATATGGACCGATTCCTATAAAATTTGATATACTGACCAATAGTTGCATACAGCTTCTCTATTCTAAATTTAGTCGTCATAGCTATTGGGATTGTATTCAATTTATCAGCATTCATGTGTTTCCCGGGGCGGGTTTATATGGGAGCTCTAACTAAATGTGAACCGATTTCGTTCATTTTCAATGCACAACTTTTGTTACATATCAAAAATACTTTTGTAAAATTTTGTTGCTCTAGCTTTTGTATTTAAGGAGCTGTCGTGCTTTTATCTGACGGACAGACGGACATTAACCTCCTTTTCTTTTTGTATTTCTGTGTCTCTAAGTTTTCTATATGGGAGCTATGGTCAAATGGTGACCGATTGTAACAAAATATTGCACACTGGATGCCATTCACATAAGACTTCCTTTTGTAAAATTTTATTGCTGTAGCCCTTTTAGTTAAGGCGCTATCGCGCTTTTATCTAACTGACAGACGGACATAAACCCCCTTTTCCTTTTGTATTTTTGTGTTTCCGTAAGTTTTTTAAATGGGAGCTATAGTCAAATGGTGACCGATTGTGACAAAATTTTTTACACTGGCTGACATTCACATAAGACCTCCTTGTGCTAAATTGGCATTTAGGTGAATTTCAGGTGGAATTTAGGCTGTTTCCGTAAGTTTTTTATATGGGAGCTATGGTTAAATGTGAACCGATTTCGATGAAATTTTATATGCTGCCTAGTGCTTATGTAAAACTTCTAGATACATCATAGCTGTTATAATTTGTCATTTATTAGCAAATAAGCGATTAGCCTAGACGAGGTTATACGGGAGCTAAGGTCAAATGTTAACCGATTTTGCCCAATTTCAATACCAAAATTTTCTCATAGATGAAAAATGTTTATACTAAGTTTCAGTGAGCTAACTCGTTTCGTTTAGGCGTTATCGTGATTTCAACAGACAGACGGACAGACAGACAGACAGACGGACAGACAGACAGACAGACAGACAGACAGACAGACAGACAGACAGACGGACAGACAGACAGACAGACAGACAGACAGACAGACAGACAGACGGACAGACGGACATCTCTCAATCGTCTTAGAATTTTATAAGGATTCAGAATATATATCGTTTTTGATTTTTGAGCCAATATTGAGGAAATTACAAACGGAATGACAATCTCAATATACCCCCCATTCTTTTTGATGGTGGGTATAAAAAAAGGATGTTATATATAGTACCTGGTTGACCGAGCCTTGCTCGGAGCTTTATAATAAGCATTTTGTGCAAATATTCAGTTAATTTCGAACAACAACTTTTCTAATGATTATAACATGATCAAATGCACAGTTTACGATTTAGTCCATTTTGAGTAATTTTCAGTGAAGCCACCTGTTGGACTTTGGTCATTCCCATTAATAAACCTTCGTCGGCCTATCCCCAACAACTTTGCTAAAGATTATAGCATGATTAAATGTACAGCTTACGATTAAATTGACTTTGAGCAAATTTCAGTGGCGCCACCTGATTCCTATAGATATTGATATACTGATATACTGCATAAAACTTCTCTATTCTAAATTTAGTCGCCATAGCTATTACAATTGCATTCAATTTATCAGCATTAAAGTATTTCCCGGGGCCGGGTTATATGGGAGCTCTAATTAAATTTGAACCGATTTTTTCCATTTTCAGTGCACGAATTTTAGAAGATATCGAAAATACATTTGTAAAATTTTGTCCCTCTAGCTCTTTTCGTTAAGGCGCAATCGGACAGACGGACATAAACCCCCTTTTCTTTTTGTATTTTTGTGTTTCCTTAAGTTTTTTATATGGGAGCTATGGGTAAATGGTGACCGATTGTGACAAAATTTTGCACTACTGTGTAGTATTACTCTTTTATCTATAACTTGCTATAAAAATCGCTTCTTACAAAACTTTGTAATAGTTAAAAAAACACAGATATTCAACAGTGGGTAACACTCAGTCAAGATTCCAGATAACGTTAGGGTATGGGGATGTCTATAGTAAAAAGGTGTCGGTCATCTCCATTTCATATTTGGTATATTTAAAACTCTAAAGGAAAATCTGATACCATCGATATCGAAATTATCAGACTGCGGGAACTGCATATTCCAACAGGATGGAGCTTCTTCCCATATTGCAAAAAAAAAAAATGAAAAAGTGGTGTAAAGAAAATAGAATCGAGGTCATGGATCGGTCATCTTCTAGTCCAGACCTTTTTCCGATAGAAAATTTGTGGGATATTATGAAAAAAAAACTTCGAAATGAACCCAAAGAACTGTTGACGGGTTAAAGTCCAAAATTCGGGAAATTTGGGACTCGAGGATCTTAGCAAAGCGAGTCGAGACCGTTTTAATAAACAAAGGTGGCGTAACATAATTCTGACGATAAAAATTGGCGACTGTATGAATTAATAGTGGTCACAACATTTGAGTTTAAAATAATGAACTATTGTTTTGGTTTGTTTTTCAAAAAGTCCTTTTTTTATATGTAACTTTTTTAATGTATATCTTAAGGGAATGAAATGGTTTTGTGTGGTCATTATAGTTCCGAAAATATATACATTTTAATAGCACATTTGTGAAAAATCCTCTGTGTTCCAATTTATAGTGGTTAGGGCTCGTATATGTATGTTAAGGTAGAAGGCCAATGCACGCGGCTGCGGGCGGCAATCAGCTGTTTTTTTGATTTGTCAAATTTGAAGCGGCAATGGAAAAAATTAGAACTTTTTTCTACTTTTCCGCGCGGCAGATTTTTTCAGTGCTGCCAGATTTAATTATATCCTTCTCAAATACTTTTTTTATATGAATAATTTTGTAAACAAACGCACATTTTACATACTGGTAATACTACGACCGCCCGCAGCCGCATGCCGCGTGTATTGGCCTTGTACCTTTACTTACCGCCGAGAAAGCCAAAGAACCCAAAGTGAAACCAACACGTATCGGCAAGGCATCGTGACGCCCTTCGTTGCTAGAATCCCACAAGGTACACACGAGCACTGTCAAGATACTGGATATAATAAATTCCACAAAAAATGCCTGCACTGTCGTTACATCCAGACCGGGCAAGGTCATGCAGAAATTGTCGGGCATTGGTGGTGAGACAGCTTTCAGGATACCAAAACCAGCAGTACCACCAAGTACTTGGCCGGCAATATAAACCAATAACATGGGCAAATTTATGACACCACTTACAAAGGCGGCCACTGAGACAACCGGATTTACATGACCACCCGAGATATGACCGAAACACTGAATAACCACCATAACAATGAGGGCAACGTTAAAGTTGATCTGAAAATTGGTATTCGGAAAAATCGTAGATTCCCAGGCTCCCATGCAGGCGGCAAACATTAAGAAGCCGGTGGCAATGAATTCCGCAAAGAAAAGTTTCACTAAATGTCTCAGGGCCATTTTCAAGAACTTGACTTTGTTTTTAAAGGAAATTTTCTATTTTTAAATGAAGCAAATTAAAACACAACGAACGGTCCGGACCGACTATTCACAGCAAACTTCAATTTTCTACTCTAGCGTTTTTGGCCAAATGATTTTTGTTTTATTTATTAATTTTTGTTTTTGTTTAGAAAATTTACGGACGAGTAATAACAAATTTTATATGTTTTATGTTGTTATTATAATTATTTTAATAAGGGGATGGTTGGCTAAAAACATTAGGTGGTTTATTAAGTAAAATTTTTGTTAATGAGGTTACTTCCCTTATTAAAGAATATTTTAAAATATTGATGATTTTAAGCTAGAAATTTTTAAGATTTTTTATTAACTTCTTAATATTTCGATATAGATATTTTGTCTTCGCATACTTTCCCAAAATGGCCAAATGAATTCATTATCCCCAAGCGCCAAGTATTAATTTTGAAGTACCAAATATTTGTGATTACATACAAGTACTCTACCTTTAGTGATTGCATTATCTAAGCCATTATCACTTCTTAATGTGAAATCAGTGCTAAGGTATAACTTTGTGAGAAATGTGGGGGGATCCATAAATTTTGGATCGGAAATCAAACACCCTTAAATTTCGAATCTTAAAACCGCCTCTCTAAACATTTGACGCACCTTTCGCAATCAAGATTTTATAAAGCTCTTAAGTTTTTAGTTAATCTGCATGTTCGAATTATTAGAACTAATTGACTGAACGAACACAAGTTTTGGACATGATAACGGGATCTCAAACACAAAAAATAAATATCAGTTAAACAAAAATATTAAATATTTGTTGATTTTTTTAATGACACTGATTTATTTAGGAAATCAATGTCAATCAAATACAAGTGTCAGATAGATAAGTTTTTATACGAATGGGATATTTGGTTCAAGGGACAGTTCAAATAATGATTGTCATTTTTATACCCACCATCAAAAAGAATGGGGGGTATATTGAGATTGTCATTCCGTTTGTAATTTCCTTAATATTGGCTCAAAAACCAAATACGATATATATTCTGAATCTTTATGAAATTCTAAGACGATTGAGCGATGTCCGTCTGTCTGTCTGTCTATCTGTTGAAATCACGATAACGCCTAAACGAAAGGAGCTAGCTCACTGAAACTTAGTAAAAATATTCTTCATCTATGAGAAAATTTTGGTATTGAAATTGGGCAAAATCGGTTCACATTTGACCATAGCTCCCGTATAACCTCGTCTAGGCTAATCGCTTATTTGTTAATAAATGACAAATTATATCAGCTATGCTAAAAAAATAAGAAAATTTGGTATATAGAAGTTTTACATTAGCCCTAGGTAGCATATAAAATTTCATCAAAATCGGTTCACATTTAGCCATAGCTTCCATACAAAAAACTTACGAAAACAGCCTAAATTTCACCTAAAATACACTTAAATGCCAATAAATCTAAAAGTATATCAGATATAACCACTAAAGTCTTATATCAAGCCAGCCAGCCAGTGTGCAAAATTTTGTCGCAATCGGTCGCCATTTGATCTAGCTCCCATATAAAAAACTTACGAAAACACAAAAATTCAAAAAGAAAAATGGATTTATGTCTGTCTGTCCGTCAGATAAAAGCACGATAGCGCCTTAACGAAAAGAGCTAGAGGGACAAAATTATAATATTTTGGATATCTTGAAAAAGATGTGTGTTGAAAATGGACAAAATCGCTTCAAATTTAGTTAGTGCTCCCATATAACCCCGCCCCGGGAAACACATTAATGCTGATAAATTGAATACAATTGTAATAGCTATGACGATTACATTTAAAATAGGGAAGTTTTATGCAACCTTTGATCAGTTTATCAAATTTTATAGGAATCAGTCCATATTTGACTTTAGCTTTCATATGAAAAACACTCACGGAAACCAAAAATTTTAGCAAAGGCCAGTTAAAAGCTATTAAATTAGAAACTATTTGTAATAGCTATGGCCACTAAATTTTGCAAGAATAAGTTCTATATATAATGGGTGGTTAAATTTCAAGGGCCGATGTTGATTTTGAATAAAACACAAACTATTTAGGAAATTATTGTAATTTTACTTTATTACGATATATTGGTATTACTCAATTATGTATGGAACAAAATATCGGCCAAATGGGCGCCGTGACCATAGCGGCACACCTCCATCCGATGGTCCGAATTTTCGATGACCCTGAGGCATAATGGAGGTTATATGCCGTTAATGTGCCGAAATATCTCATCCTTTAGCTTTTGAATTGTTGCTGGCTTATCGACGTACACCTTTTCTCTCAAATAACCCCAAAGAAAAAAGTCCAACAGTGTCAAATCACATGATCTTGGCGGCCAATTGACATCGCCATTACGTGAGATAACACGGCCATTGCATTTGTTGCGCAAAAGAGCCATTGTTTCGTTAGCTGTGTGGCAAGTGGCACCTTCCTGCTGAAACCATATATCGTCCACATCCATATCTTCCAATTCGGGCCATAAAAACTTCGTTATCATCTCTCGATAGCGAACACCATTCACAGTAACTGCCTGACCGGCTTCATTTTGGAAAAAAATATGGCCCGATGATGCCGCCAACCCATAAACCACACCAAACAGTTACTCTTTGTGGGTGCATTAGTTTTTCGACAATCACTCTTGGATTCCCATTCGCCTAAATGCGGCATTTCTGTTTATTGACGAATCCACTGAGTTGAAAATGTGCCTCATCACTGAAGATGATTTTCTTCGAAAATTGATCATCCACTGTTGCCATTTCTTGCCACCATTCTGCCCAATTACGACGTTTGGAATGGTCAAGAGGCTTTAGTTCTTGAGCCAATTCCACCTTGTAAGCGTGTAAATGCAAGTCTTTATGCATAATGTTCATCAACGACGAGCGTGAGAGGTGCAATTGTTGGGCACGACGACGAGTTGAGGTGGATGGTTCTTCAGCCACACTATCGCGAACAGCAGCAATATTTTCTGCAGTACGAGCTGTACGAGCATGCACTGGTGTTCTCACATCTTCTACAGACCCGGTTTGCTCGAATTTATACACGTTTTTTGCGATTGTACACACATTTGGACGATCAAATTGACCAAAAAAATCACGAAGTGCACGATATGCATTTTGATTTGAACCCCCATTTTCATAATAAGTCTGGATAACTTTAACACGTTGTTGGATTGTATATCTCTTCATGGTTCAAATTGAGTAAGTCTGAAATAGAGAAATGTCAAATAAAATTCGGAAAAAAACTTGGCGTTTATGTGTGGTACACATTCAACATCGGCCCTTACAATTTAACCACCCTGTATATACTAGCCAGTATGTTTTGTTACAATCGGTCAACACTTGGCTATAATTCTTATATATATAACATCCCCTTTTTATATCTACAATCAAAAAGATTTGGAGGTACATTCATTGTATAAAGATTGCACCTATGGAAGTAGATAGGCATCAATCAATGTTCAGCCCAAACTTTATATATGATGAATGCATTAGGAACCCCTAAAAAAATATATGGATCTGCCGTATTACTATTAACGTGTTTAGCCTAACTACATATTAAGCACAACGAAAAGTATTTAACAACTTATTAATGTAAAACTATACCCGGTTATGAGACCGAATTTTGATCAAGGTAAATACTGGGGAAACCACTAAAATATTTTTAAATGTTGAACTATAAAGCTATGACAACCGAACTTAGTCCAAAGGTTTTACCAACAATACCAATTAGCTTAGCGATATTTTCAGTTTTGGTCCAGATTTTGAATTAGCTGCACCCTTGTAGATATATGAGATATGTTTCTAAATTTAACTCAACTTGATGGTGGGTATATAAGATTCGGCACAGCCGAATATAACACTCTTACTTGTTATTATCTAAGCTAAATTATTCAAATTGCCCATGTTTTTAATTTATATAAACTTTTCTGATAAAAATAAGATATATGTAGTTTTACAGAGTGCTACGAGGACACGTCAATAAGTTCATGTCTTTGTTCAAATTCCCGCCTCTTACTTGAAATTGGAACAACGCTCCCAGCAAAATTTGAACAAGCTTTCATTATTTTATTAGTGCTTTGAAGCACAGACTAACTCGAACTTAAAGAAGAAAGTGAAAAAAAAATGTAATTTCGTATGCTCATTAACCCATCTGCATCTCTTGGTTATGTGCCTTTTTATGACCCTTTGGATCAAAATGACTCAACATTAAAAAACAAAGTTTCATAGACCGATAGACTTAGAATCACTTCCTGACTCGATTTAAAAAAAAAAATAATAATTTGGCAGAGATCATTATTTTGGTCCAAGGATGATCCCTACTTCTTTTGCCTGAAATCGGATTACTATTTCGGGAACCTTTTATAGGGAATTGAGATCTTGGACCTTTACAGCCAGAAGGTCAGAACAAGCGTGTGATTCAATCAATTTCTCAGAGATAATGGTTCCAGTTCCAATAATATTCACGATCAGTGGCACAATATTGCCAACGCTATAAAAACTACTGCAAAACGGCACTAGGTTTCGAAACCATTCCCCCTAAAAACTGTTGGTGTGATGAGGAATGCCGTAATGCCACAGCCCCAAAAAAATGCAGTCTACATGGCAACTCTACAGAACTTTGGAAAGTTACCGCAAAAAAAAGTATAAAATAAAAACGCATTTTCCGGTGCACACCTCTATAGCGCTAACTATAGAAGTGTGTCTCCTTTCAATTGCTACTAAGATTTTATCGAGCTAAAACACAAAATAAACAAAATTGTTTGTGCATACCAATGTGGCTTTAGACCAGGTAAAGCCACCACTGACCAGATTTTTACATTTCTGCGAAATTAATGAGGTTGTGCAGGATGACATTAACTGATACAACATCGTCTTTTTAACCTAACGAGGATTTAGGCAAGGCGACAGTTCATCATGTGATCTCATTAACATTTTCTTAGAGAAAATCTTGCGTGATGCTGCAGTTAATACAATTGGCACAATTTTTAGCAGAAAGCATATATTACTGGCGTTTGCTGATGACACTGCTGCCTTTTCCAGTACTACGAAGGAATTAATGAAAATGGGTCTCGAATACAACGAATCACAAACAAAACTGATGGTCTCTACTGGCAAGCAGTCCTCTAGAATTGGACCACACGGAATCGTGAACAACTATAGCTTCGGGGTTGTTAAAGAATTTGTCACCTTGGTACCGCAGTAAATATGAATAATGATATGAGTATCGAAATCAAAAGAAGAATTATACTTGCCTACATACGCCATTTTGGCCTAAGCATGCAGCTTAGGATCGCTAAGCTGTTCTTAAAGTCTTTGAGAAGAAGATCCTAAGAAAAATAGATGGTCCAATCAGCATCAACAACGAATTTCGATACCGATTTGATCATGAGCTGTATGAGTTATTAGCTGACATTGACATAGTAAAACGCATTAAACTGCAGCTTTTGCGTTGGCTAGGCATGTGTTTGCCGAGGGAATTCGTAGAAGAGGATATCCGAAACTTCGACGGAAAAACCGAGTAGAAGAAAATCTACCTAAGTTTGATCTACGAAATTAGAGAATATGTGCACTAGATCGAAGCTCATTTAATTCTAAAATATACTCGGCCTTTGACCTAAACAGGTTGTAATATCGGCTATTTAAGCAAGTTTAAATAAGTAAGTAACCAAAATCAGTGCATCTTATTTTGTGGTAATCGGCCCACATTTCACCTACCTCCCATACAAGACACAATCGTTTAAAGACTTTTAAACCCAACCCATTAAAGAATTTTGGTAACAATAGATTAATAATTGACCCCAGCTACAATATTAGACCCTCCACCGGAAATAACAAATCTTATATTCTTAAACGAGCAATAATTGTATGTATATATATATATATATATATATATATATATATATATAATGGCTATCTCGAAAACGGCTCTAACGATTTAGATAAAATTTGGACAGTGGGTATCTTTTTTGATGCATAGGTCGAAGAAGAAGGGACTTTTGGAACCTTTGCCTCTAAGAGGGTAAAAAGTGGAAAAATCGAAAACGCTATATCTCCTTAAGTAATAGGTATAGAAACAAAATTTAAATTACGTTTTAAACAGCTATGAAAATAAACGGACAGGTGTTTGGTGTTTTCGTGTTTTTGAAACTATGTCCAATAGGGGGTAAAAAAGGGGGAAAATAGTTTTTTTGTTACATTTTTAACCCGCTCTTATTTTTTAAACTAAAGAATATTGAAAGGAACTTTGTACTGCAATCATAAGATGTGAAAAAAATATTGAACACGTATTTGGTACTTATTTGATTTTGGGGCCAAAATGGGTAAAAAGGGGATAAAATGATAACTTAACATCTCAAAAAGTAATATGAATAAGAACATTATGTTAACTGCGTTTTAATAAAACGTACCGAATTCAATTGGTACCAAAGAAGTACCAAATATGCATATGAAACTTTTTGAAATTAGGGGATAAAAAGGGGGAAAAAATAGTAATGTAATAACTTTTAAACAAATGAACCTTTGTCTATATGTATGTTCTTTATTGAATAGTAAACATTGAATTTGATCATGGTATGCTCTTTAGCGAAGATGTTGCGGATAAGCCGGCGAAGGTTTATAAGTTGGTAAGACTAATTTCCGATTGGTGGCGCAACTGACATGTACATTTAATCATGCTATAATCTTTAGCAAAGTTGTTGCGAATAAGCCGACGAAGGTTTATTAATTGGAATGACCAAAGTCCGACAGGTGGTGCCACGATTTAAATCGTAAACTGTGCATTTGATCATGTTATAATCATAAGCAAAGTTGTTACGCATAAGCAGACGAAGGTTTCTTAGTTGGTATTAACAACTTCTGGTGGCGCCACTGAAAAATGAATAAAATCGTAAACTGTGCATTTGATCAGACTATAATCTTATATAATAATGTCTTTCCTCTAAATTTATTTTAGTACTTTATTAAATAAAATATATAAAAACTTTGAAATTTGCCTCAAAATGCTTACCATAAAGTTCCGAGCAAGGCTCGGTCAACCAGGTACTTTACTTAAATCATGAAATTTTGGGCAAAAATTAGTCCCATGACTTAAGAAAACTTGAAAAGTTGTTGGTCCAAAGTAGACCTTGACTATAGCTTGACCGACAATAGCTTTTTCTTACTTGTTATACCCTTCACCACCATAGGTGGTATAAGTTTGTGCTGATGTATGTAATGCATAGAAATATTTGTCTTAGACCCAGCTTTTAGTATACTTAGAATCACTTATTAAGTCGATTTGGCGATGTCAGTCCGTCCGTCTATCCGTCCGTCTGGCTGGATCCCATGTGAACCATGTAATCAATCTACAGGTTGCAATTCACAGATCATTTTTTCGATAGTGGAGCCATGGCTATTGAAATTCGTCAAAATCGGTCCGTTATTTATGGTACCTCCCATAGGTCCCACTCCCCGGAATTGATATTTTGGCCACAAAAATCAGTATTTTTCATAAAATTTTAAACAAATACTGCTTATATAAGCCAAAATCACTGTACAAAATTTCGTTGAAATCGGTCCAAATTTGACCAAGCTCCCATACAAACTCTTCTGTCAAAACGCACTAAATGAGACAAAAATCAGTAAAACGCTCGTATATCTGAAATAATGAGAGTTTTGGGTTTATTTTTGCATACATAATTATATCCTTCACCACCATAGGTGGAAAGGGTATATTGGGTTTGTGCTGATGTTTGTAACGCAAAGAAATATTGGTCTGAGAACCACCTTTTAGTATACCAATCGGCTTAGCATCACTCCCTGAGTTGTTTTAACGATGTCCGTCCGGCTGGCTGGCCGGTTATCCATGTAAGCTTTTTATCATTGTACGGGTCGTAACTTTAAAGATAATTTGATGGAATTTGGCAAAGGCTCATATTTTGGTCCAAGTAGGCATCGTAATTGGACCAAAATATGAGCCTTTGCAAAATCAGATTACTATTTCGGGTACCTTCCATAGGGATGCCTTCCCGGAATAGAGTTTTTGGTAATTTATAACCACAAATTTACTTGTATTTTAATAATATTCAGCACAAATATTGCCTATGATTACCTTAATCAGTGTACCGAATTTTCTAGGAATCGGCCTGTATTTGACCATACAAGACACATTCTCAAAAGACGTTTATGTACACATAAAAGCACAAAAACGTTTATAACTCTAAAGATAAATGCGTTTGATTACTAAAACTTTGCACAGATAAATATTTAGTATATATAAACCAATAACAAAAATTTGCCAACAATCGGTCCACAATTGACCCCAGCTCCCATATCAGGAACTTAGCCGGAAATGACATAAATCTCGAAATTTTGAAAAAATAACTCACTTGTTAAATTGTTGGTCCATATTTGACCTTAGCAGTGAAGGGTATCATATAATCGGGCTTGACCGATTATACTTATTGTTACTTGTTTATGTAAAAACTATAATCAATTTGCCAAATTTCGAGATAATCGGTTCACATTTGACCCTAGCTTTCATATAAGCCCAAATGACGGAAATAGGTTAAATATATAGTTTTGAGAACATGTATACAGGAAAAAGAACACATTTGACCTTAGTGGTAAAGGATATCTTATTTGTTAAATATCTTTAAAAAAGTCTGAAAATATTTTCGAATCGAGATACCACCTATGTTTATTCAAAAACACACGGACTTATAGACCTGCCCTCGTAGACATAAAACTGAGTGGCACATATCGAAACTTTTAAACTTTTTTACTTTTCATAATACTCATTTTTATACTACATATATTTAATATATTAGGTGTAGTAAAAAGAAATCTATTATTATTGTATGAAACTGAAGGCTCTATAATATTTGACATTATATTCGATAATTTTCAACAATTTTTTTTTATCAGTAAAATCGTCATAGACAGGAAAAGACAGTAATCACTTAATAGTTAGGTATATATGGATACTGGATACTTAAGAACTATAGATTAAAGCGGGTCGTTTCTGCTAAAGTACACAATCAAAAAGGGTAGTTCGCTGTACATGATTTCCCGTCAATTCCAAAAATCACAGAGCAAAACCTTTTGGCAGTCAATCGGCTTGATTTTTAATCGATAACGACAGTTTACGCTTGATGCTGTCTTAACTGATACATTTTCTATCACCAGTAATCAAAAAATTTAATGGTAAATTATCAATATATACAAAGATTGATTTATTTAAATCTTATCAAATAAATTATTATTTTTAACTTTATTAAACTTTTGTCGGAAATCATTATTTTTTTATTTGTACTAATAAAACCGGCACTTAAGGGGCCAATCCAATAAACTCCCTGATATTTCAAATTGTTATTCCAGATAGCAGGACCCAAAGAGCGAGCTGGATTCATGCTGGCGCCGGTAAAGTTGGTCTAATAAATAAATGAAACATAAAAATATTGTAATTAGTATAAATTGAAAGAAATAATATCCCATATTTTTTTTCTTTCATTAAAAAAGAAATAACTTTTGTTTTTTTTAATCTTTACAAAAATGGTAAAATTTTTAAATTCTATGGCAAGATTTTTTTTTTTAATTTTTTTTAAATTGCAATTTTTTTTAGACGTTTCTTCAACTAATTAATGATAACTCAAAAACTACTAGTCCGATATTATTAAAATAAAATCAGAAAAATTAAGATTTACATAGCCTTTAATTCGTTTATATATCGCGTTTCAATCGGATAAATAGTATCGGAGTTATAATAAAAAACTTAAGAAAAAAATATATTTTTTACGTAAAAATGGCAAAAAATTTTGTTTTAAAAAAATCATGAAAAATAGAAAACGTCAACAAATGTTCAGATTCATTATTTTGTCGCAAAGCCACAATTAAAACAACAAAACGAGATATCGACCATAAAAATCGATTGATTATTTTCGAATTTATTCACAATTAAGTGAATTCACTTATTTTCACAAAATTTTATATTTTTGCTTGATATAGGTATACAAGGTTTTTCAAATGTGTGAAAAAAATAGATTTTAGAATTTCAAGGAGTACCGGCCGGATTATTGTGAGATTTGGTGAGAAACTTTTACCCACAAAATTTTAGCTAAATTGGACAACGCTAACACGTGTCACCCAGGTCCTAAAGCTGACAAATCAAGTTTATATTGGAAAAATTTTATAATTTTTAAGTTTTTGCAAAATTAACACTATTTATTCCCCCTTTTGCAAAAAAGTGGATCCTGGTCCTTAGGGCGAACACAATGAGATTTCCAATAAGCTGCATATCCTTAAAATCGGTTAAACAGTTTTCGAGTTATTACAATTTAGTGCATTACATGTCCTTGAGGACTTGCCGAAAGCAATTGACTAAAAGATGTAACTAATTTAAATCAATGGAATAGATCGGAGATGCATTTCATTGTTTTATTCATGTATTCTCTTTTATTTTATATTTTATTATTTAAATTTATTACAAAATTGTTATTTATGGTCGATATCTCATTTTGTTGCTATTATATGTTGCTATGCGATAAAATAATAAATCTGGAAGTTTTTAGCCGTTCTCGATTTTTCATGATTTTTTTAAAACGAAAATTTTTGCCATTTTTACGTAAAAAATATATTTTTTTCTTAAGTTTTTTATTATAACTCCGATACTATTGATCCGATTGAAATGCAATATATAGACGAATTAAAGGTTATGTAAATCTTATTTTTTCTGATTTTATTTTAATAATATCGGACTAGTAGTTTTTGAGTTATCATTAATTATTTGAAGAAACGTCTAAAAAAAATTGCAATTTTAAAATTTTTTTTTTTTTAAATCTTGCCATAGAATTTAAAAATTTTACCATTTTTGTACAAAGGTAGTCATGATACATCAAAATTGTATAGTGGTTTTAAGAGCACATGACATTTTTTTCATTTTGTTGTGCTTTGTTATCAATATATACAAAGATTGATTTATTTAAATCTTATCAAATAAATTATTATTTTTAACTTTATTATACTTTTGTCGGAAATCATTATTTTAATCCATCAACATCACGCCAAAAAACTCGCTTGTAAAAATGTGTACTAATAAAACCGGCACTTAAGGGGCCAATCCAATAAACTCCCTGATATTTCAAATTGTTATTCCAGATAGCAGGACCCAAAGAGCGAGCTGGATTCATGCTGGCGCCGGTAAATTTGGCCTAATAAATAAATGAAACATAAAAATATTGTTATTAGTATAAATAAATTGAAAGAAATAATATCCTATAATTTTTTTCTTATATTAAAAAAAATAACTTTTGTTTTTTTTAATCTTTACAAAAATGGTAAAATTTTTAAATTCTATGGCAAGATTTTTTTTTTTTAATTTTTTTGAAATTGCAATTTTTTTTAGACGTTTCTTCAACTAATTAATGATAACTCAAAAACTACTAGTCTGATATTATTAAAATAAAATCTGAAAAATTAAGATTTACATAGCCTTTGATTCGTCTATATATCGCGTTTCAATCGGATCAATAGTATCAGAGTTATAATAAAAAACTTAAGAAAAAAATATATTTTTTATGTAAAAATGGCAAAAATTTTCGTTTTAAAAAAATCATGAAAAATAGAAAACGGCAAAAAATGTTCATAAAAATTTCATGTGCTCTTAAAACCACTATACAATTTTGATGTATCATGACTACCTTTGTACAAAAATGGTAAAATTTTTAAATTCTATGGCAAGATTTTTTTTTAATTTTTTTTTTAATTGCAATTTTTTTTAGACGTTTCTTCAACTAATTAATGATAACTCAAAAACTACCAGTCCGATATTATTAAAATAAAATCAGAAAAATTAAGATTTACATAGCCTTTAATTCGTCTATATATCGCGTTTCAATCGGATAAATAGTATCGGAGTTATAATAAAAAACTTAAGAAAAAAATATATTTTTTACGTAAAAATGGCAAAAAATTTTGTTTTAAAAAAATCATGAAAAATAGAAAACGTCAACAAATGTTCAGATTCATTATTTTGTCGCAAAGCCACAATTAAAACAACAAAACGAGATATCGACCATAAAAATCGATTGATTATTTTCGAATTTATTCACAATTAAGTGAATTCACTTATTTTCACAAAATTTTATATTTTTGCTTGATATACGTATACAAGGTTTTTCAAATGTGTGAAAAAAATAGATTTTAGAATTTCAAGGAGTACCGGTCGGATTATTGTGAGATTTGGTGAGAAACTTTTACCCACAAAATTTTAGCCAAATTGGACAACGCTAACACGTGTCGCCCAGGTCCTAAAGCTGACAAATCAAGTTTATATTGGAAAAATTTTATAATTTTTAAGTTTTTGCAAAATTAACACTATTTATTCCCCCTTTTGCAAAAAAGTGGATCCTGGTCCTTAGGGCGAACACAATGAGATTTCCAATAAGCTGCATATCTTTAAAATCGGTTAAACAATTTTCGAGTTATTACAATTTGCCCTGTCCATTACATGTCCTTGAGGACTTGCCGAAAGCAATTGACCAAAAGATGTAACTAATTTAAATCGATGGAATAGATCGGAGATGCATTTCATTGTTTTATTCATGTATTCTCTTTTATTTTATATTTTATTATTTAAATTTATTACAAAATTGTTATTTATGGTCGATATCTCATTTTGTTGCTATTATATGTTGCTATGCGATAAAATAATAAATCTGGAAGTTTTTTGCCGTTCTCGATTTTTCATGATTTTTTTAAAACGAAAATTTTTGCCATTTTTACGTAAAAAATATATTTTTTCTTAAGTTTTTTATTATAACTCCGATACTATTGATCCGATTGAAATGCAATATATAGATATATAAAGGCTATGTAAATCTTAATTTTTCTGATTTTATTTTAATACTATCGGGCTAGTAGTTTTTGAGTTATCATTAATTATTTGAAGAAACGTCTAAAAAAATTGCAATTTAAAAAAAAATTAACAAAAAAAATTTATCCATAGAATTTAAAAATTTTACCATTTTTGTACAAAGGTAGTCATGATACATAAAAATTGTATAGTGGTTTTAAGGGCACATGAAATTTTTTTTTTATTTTGTTGTGCTGTGTTATCTTTAGAATTGCGACCTGTACTTTGATTACATTGTTTACATGGCGGTCCAGCCACCTGACCAGCCAGACGGACGGACTGACATCGCCAAATCGACTCAGAAAGTGATTCTAAGCCTATTGGTATACTAAAAGGTGGGTCTAAGACAAATATTTCTATGCGTTACATACATCAGCACAAACTTATAACACTCTTTCCCCCTATAGTGGTGAAGGGAAATGTTCTTAGTAATAAGTTGCAATAAACGATACGAATATTGAAATGTTAGAAAATAATTAAAAATATTAGTACAATGATATGTTACTTATCTACTTTCACAGCATGTAAGAACCAATCTACTTAGTTATAGAAGGGAGACCTGTGCTTAATTTACTGAATTTTTTTCAAATTAACTATGCGAAAACAAATGTATTGCCAATGCAAAATTATACTTTATAATAATAATAATAGAGTTCAAATTTTTAGAATATTTTCAAGAATTTAATTACAGCATTTTGCCAAAAAATTCTTCAAATGTATCTCATGAAAAATTAGTATAATTTCAATAAAAATATCATATTAACTTAACGACACGCAAACTTATCTAAAGAAATTGCGATACCATAAGTTTATCTAACAAAACGGAATTTGGGTTGAAAATTTTTAATAGAAAACATTTTAATTTGTTCAAGGCAAAAATTTCAAAATATTTTAATTTCAAAATATTAAAAAGATTACACCTTAAGATAAATATCATCTTTTGGGTTTAATAAAAAGTAATACTAATTTAGAATACCCTGATCAAAAGAAATAGTTACGGGATAGGGTCAGGTGCTAACGAACGAAAAATGTTAGTCAAAAATTCCCACCCTTTTTTTATTTCACACCACTGTGCAAAACAGCTATTATTTCAATACAGTTTATTATCTTTCTGCTAGTCCATAATTATAATTTGTTTGGAATAATTTTTGTTTCCCCCCTCCAAAAAAGTATAAGAAATTTAAATATGTACTATAAAATACAAACTTAAAAAAGCATAGATTTAATGAAAATCCAAAACAATAAAAGATAACTGGTACATATTTGATAAACTTTTTGGGTCTTAGCTTTCTTTATTATCTTTATCTTAATAATTTGCCACACAAATGTACAGTGTCAGACAAAACATTTAACAGGTAGAGGAAAGTGTTATAGTAAATCGGTCTCGACCATGAAAAATTTAATATTTGAATAGAAAATTTTTTAAAAACATAATATTTTTATAGGAAAATTTTTCTATATTTTTATCAACTTTTTGCAAAAATTTCCTATAAAAATAGAAAATTTTTGCAAAAATTTCCTATAAAAATAGAAAATTTTTGCAAAAATTTCCTATAAAAATAGAAAATTTTTGCAAAAATTTCCTATAAAAATAGAAAATTTTTGCAAAAATTTCCTATAAAAATAGAAAATTTTTGCAAAAATTTCCTATAAAAATAGAAAATTTTTGCAAAAATTTCCTATAAAAATAGAAAATTTTTGCAAAAATTTCCTATAAAAATAGAAAATGTTTGCAAAAATTTCCTATAAAAATAGAAAATTTTTGCAAAAATTTCCTATAAAAATAGAAAATTTTTGCAAAAATTTCCTATAAAAATAGAAAATTTTTGCAAAAATTTCCTATAAAAATAGAAAATTTTTGCAAAAATTTCCTATAAAAATAGAAAATTTTTGCAAAAATTTCCTATAAAAATAGAAAATTTTTGCAAAAATTTCCTATAAAAATAGAAAATTTTTGCAAAAATTTCCTATAAAAATAGAAAATTTTTGCAAAACTTTCCTATAAAAATAGAAAATTTTTGCAAAAATTTCCTATAAAAATAGAAAATTTTTGCAAAAATTTCCTATAAAAATAGAAAATTTTTGCAAAAATTTCCTACAAAAACAGAAAATCTTTGCAAAAATTTTCTATTTTTAAAGGAAATTTTTCAAAAATAAAAAATTCCAAAATTTCCTATTTTAATAGGAAATTTTTCAAAAATTTCCTATTTTTATAGGAAATTTTTCAAAAATTTCCTATTTTTATAGGAAATTTTTCAAAAATTTCCTATTTTTATAGGAAATTTTTCAAAAAATTCCTATTTTTATAGGAAATTTTTCAAAAATTTCCCTTTTTTATAGGAAATTTTTCAAAAATTTCCTATTTTTATAGGAAATTTTTCAAAAGTTTCCTATTTTTATAGGAAATTTTTCAAAAGTTTCCTATTTTTATAGGAAATTTTTCATAAGTTTCCCATTTTTATAGGAAATTTTTCAAAAATTTCCTATTTTTATTGGAAATTTTTCAAAAATTTCCTATTTTTATAGGAAATTTTTCAAAAATTTCCTATTTTTATAGGAAATTTTTCAAAAATTTCCTATTTTTATAGGAAATTTTTCAAAAATTTCCTATTTTTATAGGAAATTTTTCAAAAATTTCCTATTTTTATAGGAAATTTTTCAAAAATTTCCTATTTTTATAGGTATTTTTTCAAAAATTTCCTATTTTTATAGGAAATTTTTCAAAAATTTTCTATTTTTATAGGAAATTTTTCAAAAATTTCCTTTTTTTATAGGAAATTTTTCAAAAATTTCCTTTTTTTATAGGAAATTTTTCAAAAATTTCCTATTTTTATAGGAAATTTTTCAAAAATTTCCTATTTTTATAGGAAATTTTTCAAAAATTTCCTATTTTTATAGGAAATTTTTCAAAAATTTCCTATTTTTATAGGAAATTTTTCAAAAATTTCCTATTTTTATAGGGAATTTTTCAAAAATTTCCTATTTTTATAGGGAATTTTTCAAAAATTTCCTATTTTTATAGGGAATTTTTCAAAAATTTCCTATTTTTATAGGGAATTTTTCAAAAATTTCCTATTTTTATAGGGAATTTTTCAAAAATTTCCTACTTTTATAGGAAATGTTTAAAAAAAAATAGGAAATTTTTCAAAAATTTCCTTTTTTATAGGAAAATTTTCAAAAATTTCTTTTTTTATAGGAAATTTCAAAAATTTCCTTTTTTATAGGAAATTTCAAAAATTTCCTATTTTTATAGGAAATTTTTCAAAAATTTCCTAATTTTATAGGAAATTTTTCAAAAATTCCCTATTTTTATAGAAAATTTTTCAAAAATTTCCTACTTTTATAGGAAATGTTTAAAAAAAAAATAGGAAATTTTTCAAAAATTTCCTTTTTTATAAGAAAATTTTCAAAAATTTCCTTTTTTTATAGGAAATTTCAAAAATTTCCTTTTTTATAGGAAATTTCAAAAATTTCCTATTTTTATAGGAAATTTTTCAAAAATTTCCTATTTTTATAGGAAATTTTTCAAAAATTTCCTATTTTTATAAGAAATTTTTCAAAAATTTCTTACTTTTATAAGAAATTTTTCGAAAATTTCCTACTTTTATAAGAAATTTTTCAAAAATTTCGTACTTTTATAAGAAATTTTTCAAAAATTTCCTACTTTTATATGAAATTTTTCAAAAATTTCCTACTTTTACAGGAAATTTTTCAAAAATTTCCTATTTTTATAAGAAATTTTTCAAAAATTTCCTACTTCTATAGGAAATTTTTCAAAAATTTCCTACTTTTATAGGAAATTTTTCAAAAATTTCCTACTTTTATAGGAAGTTTTTTCAAAAATTTTCTATTTTTATAGGAAATTTTTCAAAAATTTTCTATTTTTATAGTAAATTTTTCAAAAATTTCCTATTTTCATAGGAAATTTTTCAAAAATTTTCCATTTTTATAGGAAATTTTTCAAAAATTTCCTATTTTTATAGGAAATTTTTCAAAAATTTCCTATTTTTATAGGAAATTTTTCAAAAATTTCTTATTTTTATAGAAAATTTTTCAAAAATTTCCTATTTTTATAGGAAATTTTTCAAAAATTTCCTATTTTTATAGGAAATTTTTCAAAAGTTTCCTATTTTTATAGGAAATTTTTCAAAAATTTCCTATTTTTATAGGAAATTTTTTAAAAATTTCCTATTTTTATAGGAAATTTTTCAAAAATTTCCTATTTTTATAGGAAATTTTTCAAAAATTTCCTATTTTTATAGGAAATTTTTCAAAAATTTCCTATTTTTATAGGAAATTTTTCAAAAATTTCCTATTTTTATAGGAAATTTTTCAAAAATTTCCTATTTTTATAGGAAATTTTTCAAAAATTTCCTATTTTTATAGGAAATTTTTCAAAAATTTCCTATTTTTATAGGAAATTTTTCAAAAATTTCCTATTTTTATAGGAAATTTTTTAAAAATTTCCTATTTTTATAGGAAATTTTTCAAAAATTTCCTATTTTTATAGGAAATTTTTCAAAAATTTCCTATTTTTATAGGAAATTTTTCAAAAATTTCCTATTTTTATAGGAAATTTTTCAAAAATTTCCTATTTTTATAGGAAATTTTTCAAAAATTTCCTATTTTTATAGGAAATTTTTCAAAAATTTCCTATTTTTATAGGAAATTTTTCAAAAATTTCCTATTTTTATAGGAAATTTTTCAAAAATTTCCTATTTTTATAGGAAATTTTTCAAAAATTTCCTATTTTTATAGGAAATTTTTCAAAAATTTCCTATTTTTATAGGAAATTTTTCAAAAATTTCCTATTTTTATAGGAAATTTTTCAAAAATTTCCTATTTTTATAGGAAATTTTTCAAAAATTTCCTATTTTTATAGGAAATTTTTCAAAAATTTCCTATTTTTATAGGAAATTTTTCAAAAATTTCCTATTTTTATAGGAAATTTTTCAAAAATTTCCTATTTTTATAGGAAATTTTTCAAAAATTTCCTATTTTTATAGGAAATTTTTCAAAAATTTCCTATTTTTATAGGAAATTCTTCAAAAATTTCCTATTTTTATAGGAAATTTTTCAAAAATTTCCTATTTTTATAGGAAATTTTTCAAAAGTTTCCTATTTTTATAGGAAATTTTTCAAAAATTTCCTATTTTTATAGGAAATTTTTCAAAAATTTCCTATTTTTATAGGAAATTTTTCAAAAATTTCCTATTTTTATAGGAAATTTTTCAAAAATTTCCTATTTTTATAGGAAATTTTTCAAAAATTTCCTATTTTTATAGGAAATTTTTCAAAAATTTCCTATTTTTAAAGGAAATTTTTCAAAAATTTCCTATTTTTATAGGAAATTTTTCAAAAATTTCCTATTTTTATAGGAAATTTTTCAAAAATTTCCTATTTTTATAGGAAATTTTTCAAAAATTTCCTATTTTTATAGGAAATTTTTCAAAAATTTCCTATTTTTATAGGAAATTTTTCAAAAATTTCCTATTTTTATAGGAAATTTTTCAAAAATTTCCTATTTTTATAGGAAATTTTTCAAAAATTTCCTACTTTTATAGGAAATTTTTCAAAAATTTCCTATTTTTATAGGAAATTTTTCAAAAATTTCCTATTTTTATAGGAAATTTTTCAAAAATTTCCTATTTTTATAGGAAATTTTTCAAAAATTTCCTATTTTTATAGGAAATTTTTCAAAAATTTCCTATTTTTATAGGAAATTTTTTAAAAATTTCCTATTTTTATAGGAAATTTTTCAAAAATTTCCTATTTTTATAGGAAATTTTTCAAAAATTTCCTATTTTTATAGGAAATTTTTCAAAAATTTCCTATTTTTATAGGAAATTTTTCAAAAATTTCCTATTTTTATAGGAAATTTTTCAAAAATTTCCTATTTTTATAGGAAATTTTTCAAAAATTTCCTATTTTTATAGGAAATTTTTCAAAAATTTCCTATTTTTATAGGAAATTTTTCAAAAATTTCCTATTTTTATAGGAAATTTTTCAAAAATTTCCTATTTTTATAGGAAATTTTTCAAAAATTTCCTATTTTTATAGGAAATTTTTCAAAAATTTCCTATTTTTATAGGAAATTTTTCAAAAATTTTCTATTTTTATAGAAAATTTTTCAAAAATTTTCTATTTTTATAGAAAATTTTTCAAAAATTTTCTATTTTTATAGAAAATTTTTCAAAAATTTCTATTTTTATAGAAAATTTTTCAAAAATTTTCTATTTTTATAGAAAATTTTTAAAAAATTTCCCATTTTTATAGAAAATTTTTCAAAAATTTCCTATTTTTATAGAAAATTTTTCAAACATTTCCTATTTTTATAGGAAATTTTTCAAAAATTTCCTATTTTTATAGGAAATTTTTCAAAAATTTCCTATTTTTATAGAAAATTTTTCAAAAATTTTCTATTTTTATAGAAAATTTTTCAAAAATTTTCTATTTTTATAGAAAATTTTTCAAAAATTTTCTATTTTTATAGAAAATTTTTCAAAAATTTTCTATTTTTATAGAAAATTTTTCAAAAATTTTCTATTTTTATAGAAAATTTTTCAAAAATTTTCTATTTTTATAGAAAATTTTTCAAAAATTTTCTATTTTTATAGAAAATTTTTCAAAAATTTTCTATTTTTATAGAAAATTTTTCAAAAATTTTCTATTTTTATAGAAAATTTTTCAAAAATTTTCTATTTTTATAGAAAATTTTTCAAAAATTTTCTATTTTTATAGAAAATTTTTCAAAAATTTTCTATTTTTATAGAAAATTTTTCAAAAATTTTCTATTTTTATAGAAAATTTTTCAAAAATTTTCTATTTTTATAGAAAATTTTTCAAAAATTTTCTATTTTTATAGAAAATTTTTCAAAAATTTTCTATTTTTATAGAAAATTTTTCAAAAATTTTCTATTTTTATAGAAAATTTTTCAAAAATTTTCTATTTTTATAGAAAATTTTTCAAAAATTTTCTATTTTTATAGAAAATTTTTCAAAAATTTTCTATTTTTATAGAAAATTTTTCAAAAATTTTCTATTTTTATAGAAAATTTTTCAAAAATTTTCTATTTTTATAGAAAATTTTTCAAAAATTTTCTATTTTTATAGAAAATTTTTCAAAAATTTTCTATTTTTATAGAAAATTTTTCAAAAATTTTTTATTTTTATAGAAAATTTTTCAAAAATTTTTTATTTTTATAGAAAATTTTTCAAAAATTTTCTATTTTTATAGAAAATTTTTCAAAAATTTTATATTTTTATAGAAAATTATTCAAAAATTTTATATTTTTATTTTTATACGAAATTTTTCAAAACTTTCCTATTCCTAACGATAACTATATTCAAAACTTACCGCTGTTAGAGCCAAGCCAACAACCGCCAAACTAAAACGCAAAGGTATAGATTCACTATATTTACTATTTCGAGGATCCCATACACTGCAGGCAAATAATATCAATGTAGATGTTATAACAAATTCTATAGCGATCGCCTGCATATAGCCAAAATCGGAATGTGGTATTGTAACACAAAAACCATTCGCTTCACTGTCGAGAGGCAAAAACGACTTTGGTATTAAATTCATTAAGAGAGCATAACCGGCATAACTGCCCAGTAGCTGAGCCAAGAAATAGCCCAATGATAAACTCAAAGATATTTGATTCATAATGTAGGCGCCCAAAGTGATAACCGGATTTAAATGGGCACCCGAGACACAACCAAAACACTGGACAATCAGCATAACGGCAAATCCAAAATTCAAGGCAATTTGTAAAAGACTATTGCTGTGACCAGTGCAGCCCATGCAACCGAGAAATAGAAGCATGCCGGTACCCAAAAATTCACCGAGTAGGCAGGTTAAAGTATCGAATGTTGAGGATTTCATGGTGAAGATTATTTCTTAATTAATTTTTTTTTTTTTTTTGATTCGAAATGAAAATCTAATCCAGCATTTTGCTGCTCAATGAACAATTCACGACTAAATCAAAAAGATTTTCACAATTTGCCTAGAACTGGGAGCGTTTCTTATCAACGCATTGGTATGCAAATAAATTTAAATACGATGGCATAGACGAACTGTTTACCGCTTTATAATGGCAATTTTTCTTGATCTGATATGTTAGAGGTACAATTTGTGGCTAAAAAGATTATTAGGTTTGAAAACCAAAATAATTTAACAACTTTAAAGTTCATTCTGTTTTAAGCATTTGTTAAATTTCTTATCCAGAGTCTGATAAATTTTCAAATCTTAAAAATTCTGTATCATTATCACTTAACAAAATATACTTAATTTTTCTATATGTCCCCTAATTATGAAAACTAATTCAAAACATGCCCATTGCACATTATTCACATCTTAATCAGTTTGTTAATCTAATCAAAAATATACAATATTTACGTACATTCGTATTACATCAATTATAACATGCCCAGAAATGTAAATCAGTTAGTGAAGGTTTGATATACCCATATATACATACATACAAAAATACTTTCGCGATTTGCATTTTATATGATTTTACTTTTGAGAGGAATACAACTTTTTTACCCTATACATAGAAATATCTATTCATAGTCACTTCCTGAGTCGATTTAACGATGACCATCCGTTTGGTTGGCTGTTCACTTAAAGCTAAACCATTTGTTTTATGTTGTACCAACATTTAGGGGATAACCCCGACATATACATTAGGTTGGATGTCCTGAGGAGTCGCACAGGTCATTTATTTCTAGGACCCATTTGCATGGAAAAAAATTCGAGTTTTTTAGGTTTTTGGTAAATTTCAACAAAATAAATAAAACAAGTAAGAAAGTGCTATAGTCGGTCAAGCCTCTAAGGTCAAAGATGTTATTTTTCCTGTATAAAGACAAATATTTGCTAAATTTTGCCATCATACAAACATTTTCTCAAAACTTATATATTTAAGCTGTTTCCATCATTTGGACTTATAAAAGAGCTAGGGTCAAATGTGGACCGATTATCTCGAAATTTGGCAAATTGATTACAGTTGTTACAAGAATTATGTGTGCAAAAAATAAACTTGAAATTCTCATTAACTTTAGATTTTTTGTCTCATTTAGTGCGTTTTTAAAGAAGAGTTTGTATGGGAGCTATGGTCAAATGTGGACCGATTTTAACGAAATTTGGTACAGTGATTTTAGTTTGCTTAAGCAGTATTTGTTTTAAATTTCATGAAAAAATTTTGATATTTGTGGCCAATATAGCAATTCCGGGAAGTGGGACCTATGGGAGGTACCATAAATAATGAACTGATTTTGACCAATTTCAATAGCCATGGTTCCATTATCAAAAAAATGATCTGTGCCAAATTTCATCAAATTATCTTTAGAATTGCGACCTGTAGTTTGATTACAAGGTTTATATGGGGGTCCAGCCAGCCAGCCAGACGGACGGACGGACATCGCTAAATCGACTCAGAAAGTGATTCTAAGCCTATTGGTATACTAAAAGGTCTAAGACAAATATTTCTATGCGTTACAAACATCAGCACAAACTTATAATACCCTTTCAACCTATGGTGGTGAAGGGTATAATTATCAAATAGGTTGACTTTAAAACTGTTTAGTTCTTTATAGGTGCAACGCACATGAAAAACCAAAACACCTCTGGAGTCGTAGGAGTCTCAGCTTTCATTCCATATTTTGATGAAATCGAAAGTTTATTTTTCGATTTTTTTCCACTAGGCAGTTTACTGTGAGGCGTATCGAATTTCAATAAAAGTTGTTTTTTGCTCCACCCTAATATACATTGTATGATGATAGAACTAGGAAAAAAGGGTGTGCGTGTTCTGCAAAGTAATGTTTTAGGAACAAGATTGGTAATTTCGTTTGAGCATATATCGTTATAGAAGCAAAAGAATAGCTATGCGATCAGCACTTTCGCCCTCTCTTGTATACGGTCGTGTAAAAGTTCTGGCTCATACATAAGAGTTCTGTTCCATTTTTAATTAAATAGTACCTGTAATAGAAAGAAGATCAGTTGGAGAGATCTCCTAAGTGCTTCTTTCGATATTTATTTCAAAATTTTGAAGAACTCTAAAAATTATATAATCCAGGAGAATGTTTATACCAAATATCATCCAATTAGGAGATGGTGTGGTTTAGTAATGGGTGTTTTTTTTAGAGGTATAGAACTTCGAATTGAAATAAAACACAAGATAATCGTTTTAATGTTTGGCTTTATTGGAAGGATAATTTTATGCCATTAATGTTTAAATATGATTTCGGGCATGTGGCCGCCGCGGCTGGCTCGAATAAAGCCAATTCTACAGGTCCAGTTTTCAACTACTTTTTCGAGCATATGGGGCCGTATGTTGGCAATAACGCCACGAATGTTGGCTTCCAAGTCCCCTAACGTTTCTGGTTTGTTGGCGTAGACGAGCGACTTCACATATCCCCAAAGAAAATAATCCAGTGGTGTCAAATCGCACGATCTTGGTGGCCAATTGACAGGTATATTCCGCGAAATTATGCGCTCATCGAATGTTTCCTTCAATAAATCAATTGTGACGTGCGCTGTGTGGCATGTAGCGCCGTCTTGTTGGAACCACAACTCATCCACATTCATGCCATCCAATTGGGGAACAAAATAGTCGGTTATCATGGCTCTATACCGGTCTCCATTTATGGTAACTGACTCTCCAGCATTATTTCGGAAGAAGTATGGCCCAATGACTCCACCAGCCCATAGAGCACACCAAACAGTCAGTTTTTGTGGATGTAATGACGTCTCAAGGGTCTCATGTGGATTCTCTTCACTCCAAATGCGGCAATTTTGCTTGTTGACGTAGCCATTCAACCAAAAATGAGCCTCATCACTGAACAAAATTTTGCGATGAAAATCAGCATCGAGATCAATCTCATTTTCGGCCCATACACCAAAATCACGACGCATTGCATGGTCTCGCGGCTTTAATTCTTTCACAAGCTGGATCTTATAAGGTCGCAAGCCAAGATCTTTGCTTAAAATCTTCCATAATGTTGACGGACAAAGCTCCAATTGCTGTGCACGGTGGCGAATCGATTCATTCGGGTCCTCTTCAACACTTTGCTCTACAGCGGCAATTGTTTCTTCGGTGCGCACTGTTCGACGTCGCTGCGGATGCGTATTATCACATAGAGTAAACGTAGTGCGAAAACGATCCATGGTTAACCGAATTAATTGCTCTGATGGACGATTATGTCGACCATAAAATGGACGGAGCTTGCGGTAAACTTCGCGAACTGAACCATTATTTTCGAAATAAATTTGCACGATTTGCAAGCGTTGTTCTTTTGTCAACCTGTTCATGATGAAATGGCAAACCAAACTAAATATTAATCACTTGACAGCTGACAAAATGGCCGCCAGTTAAAAAAGTGATGCCAACTTAAAGTTCTATACCTCAATAAAAAACACCCGATACATGTTAAAAAATTTTTGATTTGACTCGACAATATTGTGTTAAATTATTTCTCACCCATACCACTGTGTATATTTGGTACTCCCTAAAATATGCGAAACAATAAATTTATTATCAACATAAAATTTCAGCCTTAGAGTATGCTTTAATAATATTTAGCTCTTCACAATACACCAGCAAAAAACAATGAATTTTTTTGTTTTAAATGTTGCTTTGACTTTGTACACATTGTTTTACCAACATGTTTTAAAAAAAATGTTTATATACAAATTATGTTTAGTTAATCATTAATTAATATGAAACAAAATGTAAAATATAAATATGGTTGTTTTTTAATTTTACTGATATCATAAGAAATGAAATAGAATTTAAATTAAGAGTAAAAAAGCTTTTTCTCTTAAGTTTAAATTGATAAACGCATGGAAATGTTGATCCTTAAATTATATACAATCAAATAGTTAAAGAAAATACCCCCCTTCTTCACAGCATTCTGCATATAGTAGCCGACGGCTCACAGTGGTTTACGGACGCTTTTTTTTGGAAATAATTCTGTAACTTTTGAACGACTGGAGATATTTGAATGAAATTTGCATGAATTTTGCAAGTTGGTTATTGATATCTTCTTTAGTTTAAAAGTTAAAAATATTCAAAGTTGAAACTTAAAAAAATTTTCGCTTTTTCTTGAGTTTTTCCCTAAAAGATAGCTATATTTTTTCACTAATAAAAAAATATTTTCTTAAGAAACATAAAAATATTTTTAAAGTTTTTCAAAGAAAACATAATGAGAATGCGTATAAAATAAATTTCTTGCTAATTGGACTTTTGGTCCTCGCACATGCCCTCTCAAAAAAAATGCCAATTTGTAAACAAAAATTTTGGTTTAAATAAAAATTTTTCAAAAGGCAAAGCACCGATTTGAAAAAAATAATAATGTCCATATTTTCTAATATATCTGTTATTGATTGGAAAAGTTTTTTCTGAAACGAGCTGCAAATAGAGTCAGTGTAGCCATTTTTGTATAAAAACTTATTTTTTGAAACCCTTTTTTCCCGAGTTGGGAATTGGGGAACTTTTTAGTTAAAATTAGGATTTTTTTTATCTATTGCTTTTAGATCTTATTGGTCTACATGACTACAAATTTTCATTGAGATATCTTCATCTATGTCATTTCTACAAAATATCAAAAATTGAAACTATTTTCCTTCTAAAAGTAGAAAAATAATATTTTTTGTTTTACGATACAAAGTGTAAAAATATTAACTCACTAAAAAAAGATTTTTAATTGGTGTTCATCTCCTGGACTTTCTCGATCCATTGATACTAAACACGTGTATCAAGCTTTAATACATAGCCTTTAAAAGCTCTGAAAACTTTGCCTCCCATAGCATTTTTAAGCTAAATATTGGAGTATTGGAGAGAAATGTGTGCAAATAAAGTTAATGGTGCACAGTGGTATTAACTCTGCAATTTCTAAACTACTAGACGGATTTTGACAAAATTTGGAACGTCAATAGAAGAGGTGTGAGGCTTTTAGATCAATGTTTAAGAACGTATTTGTCGGTAGCACAGTGGGCTCTACAGTGGGCCAAAGTTGCCTACCTCGGGTATATAAAACATTTGGGGGCGTATAATTTTCCTCTATTGGGTCCGATCTAAAAGATTTTTACGTTTTCGAAAACTTCTTAAAAAAATTAAGAAAAAAACATGCTTACTTTACTACCTCATCTCTTATAGTTTAAGAGATATTTGAATATTTTTGCAGCTCGTTTCAGAAAAAACTTTTCCAATCAATAAAAGATATATTAGCAAATATGGACATTATTATTTTTTTTCAAATCGGTGCTTTGCCTTTTGAGAAATTTTTATTTAAAACAAAAATTTTTTTTTTACAAATTGGCATTTTTTGGAGAGGGCATGTGCGAGGACCAAAAGTCCAATTAGCAAGAAATTTGTTTTATACGCATTCTCATTATGTTTTCTTTTAAAAACTCTAAAAATATTTTGATGTTTCTTAAAAGAAAATATTTTATTTTTTTTTATTTTATTAGTGAAAAAATATAGCTATCTTTTTGAGTTTTTCCCTAAAAGCGAAATTTTTTTTAAGTTTCAACTTTGAATACTTTTAACTTTTAAACGAAAGAAGATATCTGTAACCAACTTGCACAAAAATTATTTAGAATTTTGTTACAATTTTAACGAATATTCTTAAAAAATTTTTGATCTTCAGATGCGTCCACCAGATCAAAAAAAGCTTAAAAAAAATAGGTAAAAAATCAACCCAAAAATTCCTTTTTATCCAAATATCTCGAAACCTAAAGAAGATAACCTACACATGTAAGCGTATTTTTTGTAGACCTTCTGAAGGAGAACTTAAGTTTAAAATTTCTTTTCAATCAATTCATAAATGGATTTTTGGCGAATTTTTAAAAAAGTCGAACACCCGAGGTGACCAATTTTGAAGGTCCATCAATCACTCTCCCGACCCCTCATGGGCCAGTGCTTTTAAAAACCAACTCGAATACTCCTTGGCTATCACCATGCCAAATTGCATTCAAATATCTTTAGTAGTTCAAAAGTTACAGAATTATTTCCAAAAAAAAGCGTCCGTAAACCACTGTGCGGCTGCAGCAAGAATGTGGGAAGTGAAGGTAGATGAAAACTGAAAAATGTTTGTTTTTCATGTGCTCTTAAAACCACTATACAATTTTGATGTATCCTGACTACCTTTGTACAATAATGGTAACATTTTTAAATTCTATGGCAAGATTTTTTTTAATTTTTTTTTTAATTGCAATTTTTTTAGACGTTTCTTCAAATAATTAAAGATAACTCAAAAACTACTAGTCCGATATTATTAAAATAAAATCAAAAAAATTAAGATTTACATAGCCTTTAATTCGTCTATATATCGCGTTTTAATCTAATCAATAGTATCGGAGTTATAATAAAAAACTTAAGAAAAAAATATATTTTTTATGTAAAAATGGCAAAAATTTTCGTTTTAAAAAAATCATGAAAAATCGAAAACGGCAAAAAACTTCCAGATTTATTATTTTATCGCATAGCGACATATAATAGCAACAAAATGAGATATCGATCGATTGATTTTTTTCGAATTTATTCAAAATTTAGTGAATTCGCTCATTTTCACAATATTTTAGTTTTTTGCTTGATATACGCATTATAGCGGGTTTTCAAATGTATGAAAAAATAAATTTTCCAATTTCAAGGGGTGCATGTCGGATTATTGTGAGATTTGGTGAGAAACCACACACAAAATTTTAGTCGGATTGGACAACGTTAACACGTAGCACATAGGCCCCAAATCTGAAAAATAGCGTTTAAATCGAAAAAAATTTACAAATTTTCAACGCAATGATTTTTCCAATAAGCTACATGTCTTTAAAATCGGTTAAGCAGTTTTCGAGTTATTACAGTTTTCACTGGCCATTACATGTCCTTGAGGACTTGCCTTACTTCACTATTTTGCAGAAGTGGACGATTTTGTCTATTGCACGGATTATCCGTGGTTTGATGACTGCCATGGGCTTACATTGATATGATTCAAGCGAATGGCGTTTATTTATTGACTCATCAAAACGCAGCTTGAAGTGTGTCCTTTTGCACAATGGAAATAAATTTCACTCCTTGCCAATCGCACATTCAACCAAGGTAAAAGAAGAATACTCTACAATTGCGTTGGTCATGAAGAAGATAAAGTATAATGAACATAACAGGGTAATTTGTGTTGATATTAAGATGGTAAATTTCCTATTAGGTCAACAAAGTGGCTGTACCAAATACCCTTGTTTTTTTATGTTTATGGGACAGCAGAGCTAAGTCAAAACACTGGAAGAGAAAACAATGGCCTTATAGGAAAACACTGGATCCAGGTATGCCGAATCTTATAAATGTATCTCTGGTGCCCCGAGATCGCATCATATTACCCCCTCTTCACCTTAAACTTGGTCTGATGAAACAATTTGTTAAAGCACTTAACAAAGATGGTGAATGTTTCCAGTATATTTCAAGGAAGTTTCCAAGTTTGAGTATGGAAAAGCTGAGAGCAGGAATATTTGACGGCCCACAAATACGCAAATTGGTCAAAGATACCGATTTTCTCAGTTCAATGTCAGAAATTGAGAAAAATGCATGGGATTCGTTTGTATGGGTTATTCAACATTTCTTAGGAAATAACAAGGATGATGATTACGTTGCGCACGTAGAAGATATGTTAACTCACTTCCAGAATCTTGGAGGCAACATGAGCATCAAGTTACATCACCTTCACAGTCACTTAGATCGTTTTCCTGAAAATCTAGGAGACTTAAGTGAGGAACAGGGCGAACGATTTCACCAAGATATTCAGACAATGGAGGAAAGATACCAGGATCGCTGGGATGCACATATGATGGCAGATTTTTGCTGGAGTATTCAGAGCAACACTTCGTTATTCAATAATAGAAAATGTCATAAAAGAAAATTCCAAAGTTTGTAGTTTATAATATTTAATTATTTATTTCCTTATTTTATAAGTTGTAATAAATTTAATATATAAAAGAAAACATATAAAAGAAAATACATGAATAAAACAATGAAATGCATTTTCGATCTATTCCATCGATTCGACTTATTCACATTTTTTGGTCAATTGCCTTCGGCAAGTCCTCAAGGACATGTAATGGCCAGTGAAAATTGTAGTAACTCGAAAACTGTTTAACCGATTTTAAAGATATGTAGTTTATGGGAAATCTCATTGTGTTTGCCTTAAGGACCAGGATCCACTTTTTTGCACAAGGGGAAATAAATAGCGTTAATTTTGCAAAAACTTAAAAATTATAAAATTTTTCCGATATAAACTTGATTTATCAGCTTTAGGACCTGGGCGACGCGTGTTGGCGTTGTTCAATTTGGCTTAAATTTTGTGGGTGAAAGTTCCTCACCAAATCTCACAATAATCCTACCGGCACTCCTCGAAATTCTAAAATCTATTTTTTTTTTCACACATTTGAAAAACCCTTTATACGTATATCAAGAAAAAAACTAAAAATCATTAATTATTTGAAGAAACGTCTAAAAAAATTTGCAATTTTAAAAAAAATTTAATTTCGTTGATTCGCGTCGGTATTTCTAAAAAAATTTAACTTTTAAACGTTTTAAACGCACTTAGACAACGACCATTTGTTGCCCAAACCCATTTCGATATAAAATTTGCAACAATAATTGAATTTATTGCTATTTAAACGTGCTAAAGGTGCTTTATACCCGGACAAATACAGAAATAAAATTTAAATTTTTTCTATCAAAACTTATTTTCATCGGATGAAAAAAGATGAAAACTATTTTGAACTGTACCTACTGATAAATATCCCAAACGATTTTTTTAGATTTTATTTTCGTCCGATTGAAAAAAGAAACAAAATTTTTGAACAAATAAAAATCATGAGGGATTTTTAATATTTTTATACCCTTCATGAATGAAATGCAGAAATAGGAAAAACCATCCTCCCTTAGCACGGACCTACATTTTATATCAGATTTTAGGAAATTCCCCCGCCAAGCACGTTATTAAATTTTATCAAAAGCGGTCCATAAACAATTGAGATATCGCCATAACACTACATTTGATGTACAGCAAATTGCCAAAGTACGTGTCTATGAAATTTTGTTTACATTTTGTAAGTATTGTTTCAGCGATATCTCAGGTGTTTATGGACCGATTGTGATGAAATTGGACATCGTTCTTTGTGTGAGGATTTTCTAAAATCTATACTCCACAAATCTGATTACGAATACCATTCAAATTGTACCGATCAACTCAGAATCGGTAGGAGAATCGATTTCGCGACCTCCGTCCGTCCGTCTGTTTGTCTGTCTGTCCGTCCGTCTGTTTGTTTGTCCGTCCGTCCGTCTGTTTTTTTGTCCGTCCGTCTACTTATCTGTAATTTTTTCTGTTGTAGTCAAGTTTTTGGAGATCCTGTTTTGTCGATATCTCAGGTGTTTATTTTGATGAAATTTAATAGCGTTCTTCGCAAGGGATTACCTAAATCCTGATGCATTCGGTAATTTGTGGTAGATATAATTTAGCGTTTAAGCGATGGTGTTTTGATCGACAATGATAAAATTCAGGGTGGGACAATATCCTAAAATTTTTTGTAAAATCCAGGAGCTCCACAAATCTGATTTTAGCAGACAGACACTCTGCATTAATCTTAATTTTGTGTCTGACTTTTGAACATTATGATAATATTTGACAATGTATTATAAATCAAATTATAGGTAATCTTCCTAGGAAGTACAAAAATGCAACTGAGTACATGATATCCGTTCAAAACCTACATATGTATGTAAGTATCTCACATATCAACGAAAATTTAAATTTTTTAATTGCAATTGGGAGAAATCCGTTCACGTTTGACAATTGATCCCGTATAACTTCGCTTAAGATACGATGATGACATTTAGTATAAAGACGTTGTACAATATTGATATTCAGGGCGATAACGCCTAAAATAAACTTTCTAGAGGGACAACATTTGACAAAAGTATTTCTGATCTCTTGAAAAGTTCGATATTGAAAATGGGCGAGCTCTATTCACATTTAGTGAAACCCCGACCGGGAATCGATTTAATGCTGATAAATTAAATCACATTAAAATTGCACAAGGAACTAGAGCAAAACTTTCCAAACATCCATCGGACAGATCGAAAGAACAATACATCCCAAATATTATTGATGAAGTGTTCATTTTAATTAATTAACTAACTTCAGATTAATAAGTAAATCTTTAATAACTTTTCCGACAAAGCTGATATCCATCCATTCAAAAGCTATATATTTCACGGATGTATCTTAACCTAAGAGTGTATACCCTATAATTTTAAGGCTTATCATTGTTAAAGCTTTGACCTAAATCAGTCCGCTAACTTCAGAGTTTTACATAACTAATCAAGAACTTTTACTAGTTGGATAATTCGTACGAATTAAAGTGCCCAACCCTCACTGGGCACTGTGTTCTTGGGTTGCATGCCAGAATACTTAAACTTCATCAAATCGATGTGCTATTGCAAATGTAAGGGCATCTACATTTTGAAGCATCTTTTCTGCATGGTTTATCTGGTCTATCGAACTTTATTAAATGTTCGTAAAATATGTGTCTATTTTATTTCGAAGCTACTGGCTGGCTTAAATATGCATTCTCTACTTGTAGTCTAGTAATCATTATCTTTCACAAAGGGACCACTTTAGAACCCAAGTGAAGCTTCCCTAGACATCAGCCACCTGCCCAACCTAACCTTTGGGTGCATAACTATTCTAGATGATGACGCCACCGAAAAGGTTTTCGTTTTCCGACTCTTAATTTTAAAGACTCTTTGCATATAATACTAGTATAACCAAATATTGCTACGAATTACATTAAGTACTTTTGCAACACCATTGGTGAAGGGTATCCAAGATTCGGCAAAGCCGAATATACCACTCTTACTTGTTTTAAACTTCAATGATTGTTTTTTTTATGGATTTAAACATGAAAATATTGTTTTCTAAGTATTAAGATCCGGTCTCTGCTTTTAATACACTTCTTGCTTGTAAAATATTTAAAATTTTGTTCTTTTGTTAGAAAACTTTAAATCAAGAAAATCGGTTTTTAAATAGATCAGACATTAGTAGAAAATCGGTACAGTATGAACAAAAATTGAAAAAAGTTTTTTTTGAAGTCAAATATCTTTTAAGCCGTAATAGATAGCATAGACATGTAGGGATGTTTTTTGTAGATCTTGACCTATTTGTAATATAGTATGATTTTTCAAATCGGTTGGGAAATTACAATTATATATCGTTTAAAGTGGCTTATGAGTCGAAGGTGCCCTCTTTGGGGGCCGATTGAGCCGCCCCTGCACAATCTAGGCTTTCCAAGTTCAAAACTTCTGTTATATCCACATACATTTTGTTTTTTATAATCCGCCCAAACGTTTAGAAGTTACGGTCTTATTTATTACATTCTACATTTAAACCATCCCACTGTGCATCGTGCGTTAAAAGCATCGGCGCAAATCCATTTATGGTAAAAAATATTATAAAAATAGGTTTTATAGAATAAAATTGTCAAAAGATCGATGAATTTCAATAATCTGAGCACTAGAAGAGCTTCGTTAATTTCGATATCGGTCAACTTTCGAGGATCTCCAAAACAATGCTTTGACAGATATGACGATCGGTAACTTTAAACCGCTCAACTGCTTAAATATTTACCACGACAAAGTCATTGAATATAGCGATAGAAAATGTTAAACATCTGTTTTAATTTTACAATAATATTTTATTTAATTATTAGGACTTAATTTAAACAAAAATGTACGAGTACTTATGACTTTTGCCAAAAGAAATGCAATTAATTACAAACTTAATTGAAAACAATTAAATTTTTGTTTGTTTTTGGTTTTGTTTTATAAAAATAATTTAAATAAAATTTTAAAATTGAATTGAAAAAATAGAAAAATTTATTGCACAAAAATAAACTTAAACTAAAGTTTTTGAAACTTGATAAAGATTGCAACTTTGGCGAGCAAAGTTTTCTTATTATTTAAAGATTTTTTTTTTTTTTTTGTTAAAATTGATTTAAAATTAAGTATTTATGACAAAGGAACTTCTTCCATGGCACGCAATTTGTGGTGGACGGCTTCTTCGGGAACTTCACGTCTGAAGACGGATTTGTAACCGAAGGCAGCAACAAGAGCGCCAAGCATGGGACCGAACCAGTAAATCCAGTGTTGTTCAAAATCATAGTTCCACAAAGCTGGGGCGAAAGAACGAGCAGGATTCATACTGGCACCGGTAAAGGGACCCTGAAATTTGTATTAAGATTTAAATTTGGAATAATTTACAGAATAGGTTAAGGTTAAAAATTCTTACACCAGTGAGAGCCAAACAGGCAATAGTCAAACCGAAACGAATGGATACTGAATCATGGAATTTGGCATTACGGGGATCCCAAACGGCACAGCAGACTATAATCAAGACAGCCGTAATAATGAATTCTATGGCACAACCCTGCATTGCTGAAACATCGGGATGGGGTACGGTCACACATAAATTATGAGCAGCTTCGGGCACTTTAATGGTATTCTCTGGCAAGACCACCTTCAAGAGACCATAACCAATGAAACCTCCCAACATTTGAGCGCATACATAGACAATAGCCATGGGGGCGGAGACCAGTTCATAGATGAAAGCTGCTAGGGTAACGGCAGGATTGAAATGAGCTCCCGATACACAGGCGAAGCACTGAATGACAATCATAATGACCAGACCAAAGTTAAGGCAGATCTGTAAGTGATTGTTGGCGAATGTGTCTGTCTTAACACAGCCCATGCATCCCAGGAACACCAACAGGCCAGTGCCGATGAGTTCTGCCAAAAAGCAGCTAATTTTATCCAAAGTTGTGGTCTTCATTTTGTATTTCTCCCAAAACTTTGAACAGCTACTGGAAGTAAAAGAAATGAAAATATAATGTAAATAAAAAATCTTCTCTTTTCCGTTATAAAAAAAAGCTCTAAATAATGTATTAAGTCTAAAGCTTTAAAGCTTTTAGTTAAAAATACTAATTATAAAACTTTAGTCCGAACTATAAAGATTAAACCCCTAATTCATAAACGGAAAATGAAGTTATGACAAACTTATAAATCAAATTTTTACACATAATTCCTACAATAAGCCTTAATATACAAATCGTTTATGAATTGGGGGAAATTTTAAAATTAAATTTATTTAAGTTCTAGTTAACTAATTATATCAAAAGCTTTTAATTATAAAAATATTACTTTAACTTTTCTTCCAGTCAAATCCATTGATTTAAAGCTTGAAAGCTTAAAAAAGTATATGTGAAAACTTTGAATTTTAAGATAACAAATTGAAAACTTTTCTGTGAACCCTAAAGATTATAAAAGTTTCTAGTAAAATTTTTAAAATTAAGCTTCTAACGAGTGTAAGTTTTAGAGTTTTTTGTTTAAAAATCTATAAAAATGTCTATTAAATAGTTTAGACTCATATAATACACAAAGCTTTTAAATTATTATATCTATAGATCTTTAATAAAAAGCTTCCATTATAGAAAGCAACATCAAGTCCAAGAAAGCTTTTTTGGGCCATCTTTCATAAAAGCTGAACTAAGAACTAAAAAACTTTTGTCTCGCTTACACAAAAGTAATAAACGCTTCTATTAATTCCCTTAAACAATTTTTTGGCATACAGTTAAAAGCTTTTTATCCAAATTAAAAGAATTTTAGCTCAAGGATTTGACTTTTTACCAAAATTTCATGAATTATAATTCTAAAACTAATATTTAATAATTTTTTGATCCAAGAATTATCAAAAGCTTTTGTTTTTAAAACAACATCAATATCTGAAAAGCTTAAGTCTATTTTGAACAAGACAAACAAAAGCTTTATTCAACTTTCTTACACATTTTTTTAAATACAGTTTAAAAAGCTTAAAAAAAGTTTTTATGAACTTTTGATAATAAAAAGCTTTTTTTTAATTAACTTTTTTGCCTAGCAAAATTAAAACAAATATATATTTAATGTTTTTAAGCTTTTGTGTACAATTCAAAGTCCAGAATTATTTTAAATAAGCTTTAGTTTTAGAAACATTAACTTTTTACACAAAAGCGCTAAATTATTTAAAAATATTCAGACTTACAATAAATAATAAATAATAAGAAAATTAAAATTTTAGAAAGTTTAATAACTTTTTACAAATTATAAAATATAAAGCTTTTGTAGCTATAGTTAGCTTCAACACATCGAAAGCTCATTTTAATATTGTTTAGATACAAAATTTGTTTATTTATTTTTAATCAAATACCCAATTGCCCTGTTTTAGCATAAAAGCTTTTGAGTCTAAATATTTCAGAGAATATTTGAAAATATTTAAGCTAACTTTTGTTCTTAAAAGCTTTATGTAGATTAAAAGCACTTTTTTAGCAACGTAAGACTTAAATATTTTAATATATATAATTTTTGGTCTTGTGTTTCATTTAGTAAAGAATTTAAGCTTTTTCTTAAAAGCTTTTAATTTGAAATTTATAAGTTTTTAATAAAATATTAACCTATGTATTTGTTCTTTTTCTAATATAGTAATATGAAACTAAACTTTTTAAAGTTCAAAAATTTAAAAATGAAAAGCTTTTAGATTTTATTAGCTTCTGTCTTACTTAATTGGCTCACATTGAAACTAGTTTATGTAAAGGCTTAAAGCTTTGATCCTTTAAAGTAATTTTTCAAAACTGAAAGCTTATTTTAGAAGACAAGCTCGCTTCAACAAAGCTTTGATTTAGACTTTTAAGCTTTTTTCCTATTTTATTCCCTAATTTATTTATTACCTCTGTATTTTTATCGGCTTTTAATAGGTTCAGTCAAACTAATTATTTTGAAGTATTAAAATATAGATATAAAAACCTTTTAGATTTTATGAGCTTATTTTAGAAGACAAGCTCGCTTCAACAAAGCTTTGATTTAGACTTTTAAGCTTTTTTCCTATTTTATTCCCTAATTTATTTATTACCTCTGTATTTTTATCGGCTTTTAATAGGTTCAGTCAAACTAATTATTTTGAAGTATTAAAATATAGATATAAAAACCTTTTAGATTTTATGAGCTTTTGCCCTACTTTTATCTATTGTTTTTTGGGGCAATAAACTAGTTTATATAATGACTTAAAGCTTTTGTTCATACAAAACTGAAGACTTACTTTAGAAATAAAGCACATTTTAACAATGTGCTGATAAAGATTTTATGAGCTTTTTCTTAATTTATACCCTAATATATTTATTGTCTCATATTGAAATTAGCTTATAAAATGCCTTAAAGCTCTTGTCCCTTAAAATCAGACCTTTTACATTAAGACCTTTTACATTAATATTTGCATTTGTAGTAAACAGCTTTGAAAGCTCTTACGACCAGTGTTGCCAGATTTATATTTTTCTTAATATATTCTAGCATTTTTCATATAATCGAGCAAAAAATTCTAGTCTGCCAGTACTGACTTTGAAGGGACCACTGACTTTGCAAAGACAATTTTATGTAAATATGTGCGGGATAAACATAGTTGAGTCTCGCTCAAGCATAGTGTGCCGATGTGAAAGCTCAAAAGCTCTTTTGTTAAAGTTCACACATTGTGCTGTAGAGCTGGACCGCTCCGCTTTAAATACATTTAGAAATCCAAAAGCTTTTTTATCAGTCAAACGCTAACATTATTATTTTAGATTTAGTATTTATGAGCTTTTCTCTACTTTGAAGCCATTTTATTTGTTGCCTTATATTGAAACTAGTTAATAGAATGTCGTAAGCTTTTGTCCCTTTAACTTTTTAAAGTTTTTGACTCCTTTTATGGAATTTGAATTAAAAAATTTTAGATTTTTTCTACCTTAAAGCCATTTTATCTATTGCCTTACATTGAATCTTAGTCTTAAAACATATAATTATATTTAGCAATCCGAAAGCTTATTTGACCAATTAAGCTCTATTATTGGTTTAGAATTTATGAGGATTTACCTGCTTTGAAGGCATTTTATTTACTTTCTCACATTAAAACTAGTTTATATAATGATGTAAGGCTTTTATACCTTAAAGTGTATCCAAAAAATCGTCAGCTTTTTAAGCACTTCTTATATTGCAAAGCTTTTTTCCTTTTTTCAAAGCGCTTTAACCATTGGCTCTACTTTTAAAAAAATTAAACAAATGACTCTTAAAACTTTTCTCCTCACCTCTCCTTGGGCTTTTCCTCTTCCATTGCGAAAACACTTTAAGCTCCCTGCCGAAAAAATACGAAATTGTTGTCGTCCGCATACAGAATATACCCGAAGATAAAAACACTTCTGTTCAATTTAACAGCACTTTTTCAACTGTCATTTTAAGAAATGTTCCATAGTATCTACGAGTACCTGTTTAACTTGTCTTACATTTATTGTATCTTTAACTTGCCTAATCTTTATACCGATTTTATGTTCTACACATAAAATACATATACAAAAAAAATCTTGTTGCAAATAAACAAAACAAAATGTTGCAACTTCAAAATTATAAGAGGTTATCATAGACGCAGCAGCTGTGGCAGCATAATGACCATAATTCATGTGGCAAGAATCCAATCAGTTTTTGGTCTTTAATGGAAATATTGGGTGGTGGTATAAGTGATGGGCGGTTGAGTGTTTTGAAATAGATTTTTCTATTGACATTTAATAAATTAGGTAAATTGTTGTTATTAGAGGATTTAGATCAAGGTTGGCCATTATTTGCGAGGCAAATAGACTTGGCGATCCATATTTGGCCATAGCTCCCATACAGGGTCTTCTGACAAAAGCCATTTAAATGAGTCAAAATTAATAAAATTTGATATCTAAACATATTTGTTTGTCTGCCAAAACATTTAGTTTAAATGAAATTCTTTTACTAGTAGTAGTGAATCTTATATATGTTATATATTATTTAGAGTATCCTAAAATTATGCTACACAAATGTTTCTGAAATATCTTTCATTTCGACTGATATGGAATGCTGCGATTTTGATCCCCAAAGACTTTTAAAAATAAAAAAAATTATAGTTGGTGATCAAAGGTTACGCAAAAACTTGAATTTTGTAAACAAAAAGAATCATTGAAGGCTATATAGAATTCGACTAAACCGAGTGTTTTATCACCTTGATTTTTTTTTTTTTTTTTTTTTTGTACAATTTATCTGAAGTACCCTCGATTTCTATTTCTTATTTATCAACAAACAAAATTTGTACGTCTAATTATACGTGTTATTTTAGAGACTTTTTCGACACCTTAAGAGTTCTAAATAGACTTTCTATTTATTATCTTTTGAAAAGTTAAGGGCATAATGATAATGACTATTTAGTTATCAAACAAAGTTGACAAGCTAAAGCGCCAATGAACAGTGGGACGTTTAGGCTATTAATAACAAACTAAAAAAATGATAAAGAGTGGAAGAAAAAAAAAATAGATTTTGCTCATAGTTTAGAAATACATATAGTAAGTGGCCTTATCTAAAGAAAAATTCTTATTATTTTGGGAAATTTTCTTTAACATTTTTAAGTCATTTGATTTTTTACTGAAATTCTTTCAAAACTGTAGCCTTGTGTAAATACTTCACGTTTTTGCTTTTTATCATCAATTAGCACCTTCTGCACCGGGTGCACACTTAAAACATTGAGTTAAATGTTAGCGCCTTTTCTAAAAATAAATAATTTACATAATATTTGCAAAAACAAAATTAAATTTTAGTTAATATATAAAATTAACAACTATTTAATAATAAAAATAGCAAATAGTAAGGGTATTCATTTAACAAATGATGGCGGTGCAAAACTGCATTTTAAGTCAAATTAGCCAAGTATTGAAACCGAAGAAAAATATTTTTAATATTTTCTATAGAAAATTTTTAATATTTTCTAAAGAAAATTTTTAATATTTTCTATAGAAAATTTTTAATATTTTCTATAGAAAATTTTTAATATTTTCTATAGAAAATTTTTAATGTTTTCTATAGAAAATTTTTAATATTTTCTATAGAAAATTTTTAATATTTTCTATAGAAAATTTTTAATATTTTCTATAGAAAATTTTTAATATTTTCTATAGAAAATTTTTAATATTTTCTATAGAAAATTTTTAATATTTTCTATAGAAAATTTTTAATATTTTCTATAGAAAATTTTTAATATTTTCTTTAGAAAATTTTTAATATTTTCTATAGAAAATTTTTAATATTTTCTATAGAAAATTTCTAATATTTTCTATAGAAAATTTTTAATATTTTCTATAGAAAATTTTTAATATTTTCTATAGAAAATTTTTAATATTTTCTATAGAAAATTTTTAGTATTTTCTATAGAAAATTTTTAATATTTTCTATAGAAAATTTTTAATATTTTCTATAGAAAATTTTTAATATTTTCTATAGAAAATTTTTAATATTTTCTATAGAAAATTTTTAATATTTTCTATAGAAAATTTTTAATATTTTCTATAGAAAATTTGTAATATTTTCTATAGAAAATTTGTAATATTTTCTCTAGAAAGTTTTTAATATTTTCTCTAGAAAATCTTTAATATTTTCTATAGAAAATTTTTAATATTTTCTATAGAAAATTTTTAATATTTTCTATAGAAAATGTTTAATATTTTCTATAGAAAATTTTTAATATTTTCTATAGAAAATTTTTAATATTTTCTATAGAAAATTTTTAATATTTTCTATAGAAAATTTTTAATATTTTCTATAGAAAATTTTCAATATTTTCTTAAAAAAATTTTTAATATTTTCTATAGAAAATTTTTAATATTTTCTATAGAAAATTTTTAATATTTTCTATAGAAAATTTTTAATATTTTCTATAGAAAATTTTTAATATTTTCTATAGAAAATTTTTAATATTTTCTATAGAAAATTTTTAATATTTTCTATAGAAAATTTTTAATATTTTCTATAGAAAATTTTTAATATTTTCTATAGAAAATTTTTAATATTTTCTATAGAAAATTTTTAATATTTTCTATAGAAAATTTTTAATATTTTCTATAGAAAATTTTTAATATTTTCTATAGAAAATTTTTAATATTTTCTATAGAAAATTTTTAATATTTTCTATAGAAAATTTTTAATATTTTCTATAGAAAATTTTTAATATTTTCTATAGAAAATTTTTAATATTTTCTATAGAAAATTTTTAATATTTTCTATAGAAAATTTTTAATATTTTCTATAGAAAATTTTTAATATTTTCTATAGAAAATTTTTAATATTTTCTATAGAAAATTTTTAATATTTTCTATAGAAAATTTTTAATATTTTCTATAGAAAATTTTTAATATTTTCTATAGAAAATTTTTAATATTTTCTATAGAAAATTTTTAATATTTTCTATAGAAAATTTTTAATATTTTCTATAGAAAATTTTTAATATTTTCTATAGAAAATTTTTAATATTTTCTATAGAAAATTTTTAATATTTTCTATAGAAAATTTTTAATATTTTCTATAGAAAATTTTTAATATTTTCTATAGAAAATTTTTAATATTTTCTATAGAAAATTTTTAATATTTTCTATAGAAAATTTTTAATATTTTCTATAGAAAATTTTTAATATTTTCTATAGAAAATTTTTAATATTTTCTATAGAAAATTTTTAATATTTTCTATAGAAAATTTTTAATATTTTCTATAGAAAATTTTTAATATTTTCTATAGAAAATTTTTAATATTTTCTATAGAAAATTTTTAATATTTTCTATAGAAAATTTTTAATATTTTCTATAGAAAATTTTTAATATTTTCTATAGAAAATTTTTAATATTTTCTATAGAAAATTTTTAATATTTTCTATAGAAAATTTTTAATATTTTCTATAGAAAATTTTTAATATTTTCTATAGAAAATTTTTAATATTTTCTATAGAAAATTTTTAATATTTTCTATAGAAAATTTTTAATATTTTCTATAGAAAATTTTTAATATTTTCTATAGAAAATTTTTAATATTTTCTATAGAAAATTTTTAATATTTTCTATAGAAAATTTTTAATATTTTCTATAGAAAATTTTTAATATTTTCTATAGAAAATTTTTAATATTTTCTATAGAAAATTTTTAATATTTTCTATAGAAAATTTTTAATATTTTCTATAGAAAATTTTTAATATTTTCTATAGAAAATTTTTAATATTTTCTATAGAAAATTTTTAATATTTTCTATAGAAAATTTTTAATATTTTGTATAGAAAATTTTTAATATTTTCTATAGAAAATTTTTAATATTTTGTATAGAAAATTTTTAATATTTTCTATAGAAAATTTTTAATATTTTCTATAGAAAATTTTTAATATTTTCTATAGAAAATTTTTAATATTTTCTATAGAAAATTTTTAATATTTTCTATAGAAAATTTTTAATATTTTCTATAGAAAATTTTTAATATTTTCTATAGAAAATTTTTAATATTTTCTATAGAAAATTTGTAATATTTTCTATAGAAAATTTGTAATATTTTCTCTAGAAAGTCTTTAATATTTTCTCTAGAAAATCTTTAATATTTTCTATAGAAAATTTTTAATATTTTCTATAGAAAATTTTTAATATTTTCTATAGAAAATTTTTAATATTTTCTATAGAAAATGTTTAATATTTTCTATAGAAAATTTTTAATATTTTCTATAGAAAATTTTTAATATTTTCTATAGAAAATTTTTAATATTTTCTATAGAAAATTTTTAATATTTTCTATAGAAAATTTTTAATATTTTCTTAAAAAAATTTTTAATATTTTCTATAGAAAATTTTTAATATTTTCTATAGAAAATTTTTAATATTTTCTATAGAAAATTTTTAATATTTTCTATAGAAAATTTTTAATATTTTCTATAGAAAATTTTTAATATTTTCTATAGAAAATTTTTAATATTTTCTATAGAAAATTTTTAATATTTTCTATAGAAAATTTTTAATATTTTCTATAGAAAATTTTTAATATTTTCTATAGAAAATTTTTAATATTTTCTATAGAAAATTTTTAATATTTTCTATAGAAAATTTTTAATATTTTCTATAGAAAATTTTTAATATTTTCTATAGAAAATTTTTAATATTTTCTATAGAAAATTTTTAATATTTTCTATAGAAAATTTTTAATATTTTCTATAGAAAATTTTTAATATTTTCTATAGAAAATTTTTAATATTTTCTATAGAAAATTTTTAATATTTTCTATAGAAAATTTTTAATATTTTCTATAGAAAATTTTTAATATTTTCTATAGAAAATTTTTAATATTTTCTATAGAAAATTTTTAATATTTTCTATAGAAAATTTTTAATATTTTCTATAGAAAATTTTTAATATTTTCTATAGAAAATTTTTAATATTTTCTATAGAAAATTTTTAATATTTTCTATAGAAAATTTTTAATATTTTCTATAGAAAATTTTTAATATTTTCTATAGAAAATTTTTAATATTTTCTATAGAAAATTTTTAATATTTTCTATAGAAAATTTTTAATATTTTCTATAGAAAATTTTTAATATTTTCTATAGAAAATTTTTAATATTTTCTATAGAAAATTTTTAATATTTTCTATAGAAAATTTTTAATATTTTCTATAGAAAATTTTTAATATTTTCTATAGAAAATTTTTAATATTTTCTATAGAAAATTTTCAATATTTTCTATAGAAAATTTTTAATATTTTCTATAGAAAATTTTTAATATTTTCTATAGAAAATTTTTGCTATTTTCTAGGTTAAGTTATTGATGTGAATACCTTTAATGAATGTGATATCTAAAGTGTGATAAATTTTTTTTTTCGGAAAATCTGTTCTAATTAATTGTAATTGGACAATAATTAATTATTTATTTCATCATGTTAGAAATCTGTAAGAATTTCATCATGATATTTAAAAAAGTTTAAAATTTATTGACAATTTTGAAACAAAAGAGGAACTCATTGATCGAAATTTTGTATTGAAAAGCGTAGGGTATTTTCATTCCAATATATTTGAAATTACTGAAAATTTTACTATAAAAAGCGATGAATGAATATAAATGGAAACAAGCTTCCTACGCTCTTTTAACTTTTTTCACTTTCTTATTTACATTTTAAGATAATAAATTTCTTTTAATTACAAAGTGACAAGTTAAGTGACAAAGATCTTGATTTATAGAGAACTAAATTTTTAATAAGAGAAGTTCGACTGTAAGTTACCCTGAATATTTGTAATCTAATCCGTCGACCAAGATATATCCTAAAGTAATCCGATTGAATTAAAATCACTATTTTAATAAGAAAAGCTTATAAAAATCTTATATGCAGATATATGCATTTAGATTTCTAATTTTGCCATTGAAGACATATATACCTTTCATTTCTGAAAAAATCTGACTTGAAGTTGCAGTAGTTAAATCAAAATTTGATTCTGAACACAGATAATTTTCGTTATAATCAAATAAGTTAGTTAAAACTGATTTCTATAGTAAGTTTATTAAAATTTTTTTACCCCATTATCTTTATTGGTTTATTTTTTATTTATTGGTTTATTTTTTACTTATTTTATAATTATGTACATATGTTGCTAAATTTATGGAATTATTTCATTAACTTTTTCATCAACACGAACGTCAATGTACATTTAAATATTAGTAAACAAATAAAATAAAGATATTGTTCGAAAAATAAAATGTTAAGGCAGTTATGGTTAATTATAGCATTTAATACCATATATTTGCTTTAAATTGTGAGTATTTATTATTTAAACAAAATATTTAACATTTATGGTATTTGTCATAATAATTCTACCGTTTTAAAAAAAGTAGAAGAATAATAATGCGAAGTATAATTAAGACTTAAAAGGCGTTAAAATAAACTTGTTAAATAAAATTGAGCAAATATTTTCCTTCAAATGATAGATAACTACTAATTTTTATTGATTCAATAAAATAATTTTCTATAGTATTTTCTATAGTAAACATTTCAAATTTTCAATAAAAAATATTTCAAATTTTCTATAGAAAATATTTCAAATTTTCTATAGAAAATATTTCAAATTTTCTATAGAAAATATTTCAAATTTTCTATAGAAAATATTTCAAATTTTCTATAGAAAATATTTCAAATTTTCTATAGAAAATATTTCAAATTTTCTATAGAAAATATTTCAAATTTTCTATAGAAAATATTTCAAATTTTCTATAGAAAATATTTCAAATTTTCTATAGAAAATATTTCAAATTTTCTATAGAAAATATTTCAAATTTTCTATAGAAAATATTTCAAATTTTCTATAGAAAATATTTCAAATTTTCTATAGAAAATATTTCAAAATTTCTATAGAAAATATTTCAAATTTTCTATAGAAAATATTTCAAATTTTCTATAGAAAATATTTCAAATTTTCTATAGAAAATATTTCAAATTTTCTATAGAAAATATTTCAAATTTTCTATAGAAAATATTTCAAATTTTCTATAGAAAATATTAAAAATTTTCTATAGAAAATATTTCAAATTTTCTATAGAAAATATTTTAAATTTTCTATAGAAAATATTTCAAATTTTCTATAGAAAATATTTCAAATTTTCTATAGAAAATATTTCAAATTTTCTATAGAAAATATTTCAAATTTTCTATAGAAAATATTTCAAATTTTCTATAGAAAATATTTCAAATTTTCTATAGAAAATATTTCAAATTTTCTATAGAAAATATTTCAAATTTTCTATAGAAAATATTTCAAATTTTCTATAGAAAATATTTCAAATTTTCTATAGAAAATATTTCAAATTTTCTATAGAAAATATTTCAAATTTTCTATAGAAAATATTTCAAATTTTCTATAGAAAATATTTCAAGTTTTCTATAGAAAATATTTCAAATTTTCTATAGAAAATATTTCAAATTTTCTATAGAAAATATTTCAAATTTTCTATAGAAAATATTTCAAATTTTCTATAGAAAATATTTCAAATTTTCTATAGAAAATATTTCAAATTTTCTATAGAAAATATTTCAAATTTTCTATAGAAAATATTTCAAATTTTCTATAGAAAATATTTCAAATTTTCTATAGAAAATATTTCAAATTTTCTATAGAAAATATTTCAAATTTTCTATAGAAAATATTTCAAATTTTCTATAAAAAATATTTCAAATTTTCTATAGAAAATATTTCAAATTTTCTATAGAAAATATTTCAAATTTTCTTTAGAAAATATTTCAAATTTTCTATAGAAAATATTTCAAATTTTCTATAGAAAATATTTCAAATTTTCTATAAAAAATATTTCAAATTTTCTATAAAAAATATTTCAAATTTTCTATAGAAAATATTTCAAATTTTCTATAGAAAATATTTCAAATTTTCTATAGAAAATATAAAAAATTTTCTATAGAAAATATAAAAAATTTTCTATAGAAAATATAAAAAATTTTCTATAGAAAATATAAAAAATTTTCTATAGAAAATATTAAAAATTTTCTATAGAAAATATTGAAAATTTTCTATAGAAAATATTAAAAATTTTCTATAGAAAATATTAAAAATTTTCTATAGAAAATATTAAAAATTTTCTATAGAAAATATTAAAAATTTTCTATAGAAAATATTAAAAATTTTCTATAGAAAATATTAAAAATTTTCTATAGAAAATATTAAAAATTTTCTATAGAAAATATTAAAAATTTTCTATAGAAAATATTAAAAGTTTTCTATAGAAAATATTAAAAATTTTCTATAGAAAATATTAAAAATTTTCTATAGAAAATATTAAAAATTTTCTATAGAAAATATTAAAAATTTTCTATAGAAAATATTAAAAATTTTCTATAGAAAATATTAAAAATTTTCTATAGAAAATATTAAAAATTTTCTATAGAAAATATTAAAAATTTTCTATAGAAAATATTAAAAATTTTCTATAGAAAATATTAAAAATTTTCTAATATTTTCTATAGAAAATTAGAAATAGAAAATATTTCTAGTTTTCTATAGAAAATATTAAAAATTTTCTATAGAAAATATTTCTAATTTTCTATAGAAAATATTTCTAATTTTCTATAGAAAATATTTCTAATTTTCTATAGAAAATATTTCTAATTTTCTATAGAAAAATTTCATAAGAAATGTTTCATTGTTTATTTGAATACACTGAAGTTGGGTATATTATTGACACCTACTGGTGTCATATAGAACACCAATATCTTCAATATTTTTTTGGATGCAATGAAAACATAAACAGTTTAATTGACCCTGATCCTGAGTATAATTTATAACCGATCAATTTTATTTAGCAATTTACTTAAGTACATAAATATTTGCATATTTATGCAATAAAAAAAAGAAGTTCAATTATTCTTTATCAATATCAAAGTGATCTATTTTGTAAACGCCTTAATTAAAGCCTAAATTGACAGTTGTAGCTGCTATGACACTAATATTTAATAGATCAATAATAAAAATCCATCCAAATGATTGATGCGCAAATAAAGCGAAAAACGAGTACATTTGCAATTGCAGACTGAGTCCATTTGATGGCAGCAGTAAAAATAATTGACGCACTTGTAGAAAAAATGGTAACGCACATTCAGAGTCTCTATATAGAAATCTAGATTCCTGATTCTTGAATATTAAAACTGATTTATTATTGTGTTTTTGTTGTTGTTTTTGCTGTTGTTATCTACGCACTTTAATAATGTTAAATCAAATTGAAATGCAAACAAATAATATACGAGTATTCTGATAATAATTTTAATAACGAGAACTTACTTTGAATTTCTAAATCACGACAAAAATAAAAATTACTACAAATTTCAAGAAATGCACGACACAAATTAGGAGTGCCTCTGGAGGGAATTTATTAAAATTCCAATGCACATAAGTAAGAACAGTTGTACAATCTCGACCCTAAAAAAAAATTTAAATATTTTCTATAGAAAATTTTTAATATTTTCTATAGAAAATTTTTAATATTTTCTATAGAAAATTTTTAATATTTTCTATAGAAAATTTTTAATATTTTCTATAGAAAATTTTTAATATTTTCTATAGAAAATTTTTAATATTTTCTATAGAAAATTTTTAATATTTTCTATAGAAAATTTTTAATATTTTCTATAGAAAATTTTTAATATTTTCTATAGAAAATTTTTAATATTTTCTATAGAAAATTTTTAATATTTTCCATAGAAAATTTTTAATATTTTCTATAGAAAATTTTTAATATTTTCTATAGAAAATTTTTAATATTTTCTATAGAAAATTTTTAATATTTTCTATAGAAAATTTTTAATATTTTCTATAGAAAATTTTTAATATTTTCTATAGAAAATTTTTAATATTTTCTATAGAAAATTTTTAATATTTTCTATAGAAAATTTTTAATATTTTCTATAGAAAATTTTTAATATTTTCTATAGAAAATTTTTAATATTTTCTATAGAAAATTTTTAATATTTTCTATAGAAAATTTTTAATATTTTCTATAGAAAATTTTTAATATTTTCTATAGAAAATTTTTAATATTTTCTATAGAAAATTTTTAATATTTTCTATAGAAAATTTTTAATATTTTCTATAGAAAATTTTTAATATTTTCTATAGAAAATTTTTAATATTTTCTATAGAAAATTTTTAATATTTTCTATAGAAAATTTTTAATATTTTCTATAGAAAATTTTTAATATTTTCTATAGAAAATTTTTAATATTTTCTATAGAAAATTTTTAATATTTTCTATAGAAAATTTTTAATATTTTCTATAGAAAATTTTTAATATTTTCTATAGAAAATTTTTAATATTTTCTATAGAAAATTTTTAATATTTTCTATAGAAAATTTTTAATATTTTCTATAGAAAATTTTTAATATTTTCTATAGAAAATTTTTAATATTTTCTATAGAAAATTTTTAATATTTTCTATAGAAAATTTTTAATATTTTCTATAGAAAATTTTTAATATTTTCTATAGAAAATTTTTAATATTTTCTATAGAAAATTTTTAATATTTTCTATAGAAAATTTTTAATATTTTCTATAGAAAATTTTTAATATTTTCTATAGAAAATTTTTAATATTTTCTATAGAAAATTTTTAATATTTTCTATAGAAAATTTTTAATATTTTCTATAGAAAATTTTTAATATTTTCTATAGAAAATTTGAAATATTTTCTATAGAAAATTTCTAATATTTTCTATAGAAAATTTCTAATATTTTCTATAGAAAATTTCTAATATTTTATATAGAAAATTTCTAATATTTTATATAGAAAATTTCTTATATTTTCTATAGAAAATTTCTAATATTTTCTATAGAAAATTTCTAATATTTTATATAGAAAATTTCTAATATTTTCTATAGAAAATTTGAAATATTTTCTATAGAAAATTTGAAATATTTTCTATAGAAAATTTGAAATATTTTCTATAGAAAATTTGAAATATTTTCTATAGAAAATTTGAAATATTTTCTATAGAAAATTTGAAATATTTTCTATAGAAAATTTGAAATATTTTCTATAGAAAATTTGAAATATTTTCTATAGAAAATTTGAAATATTTTCTATAGAAAATTTGAAATATTTTCTATAGAAAATTTGAAATATTTTCTATAGAAAATTTGAAATATTTTCTATAGAAAATTTGAAATATTTTCTATAGAAAATTTGAAATATTTTCTATAGAAAATTTGAAATATTTTCTATAGAAAATTTGAAATATTTTCTACAGAAAATTTGAAATATTTTCTATAGAAAATTTGAAATATTTTCTATAGAAAATTTGAAATATTTTCTATAGAAAATTTGAAATATTTTCTATAGAAAATTTGAAATATTTTCTATAGAAAATTTTTAATATTTTCTATAGAAAATTTTTAATATTTTCTATAGAAAATTTTTAATATTTTCTATAGAAAATTTTTAATATTTTCTATAGAAAATTTTTAATATTTTCTATAGAAAATTTTTAATATTTTCTATAGAAAATTTTTAATATTTTCTATAGAAAATTTTTAATATTTTCTATAGAAAATTTTTAATATTTTCTATAGAAAATTTTTAATATTTTCTATAGAAAATTTTTAATATTTTCTATGGAAAATTTTTAATATTTTCTATAGAAAATTTTTAATATTTTCTATAGAAAATTTTTAATATTTTCTATAGAAAATTTTTAATATTTTCTATAGAAAATTTTTAATATTTTCTATAGAAAATTTTTAATATTTTCTATAGAAAATTTTTAATATTTTCTATAGAAAATTTTTAATATTTTCTAAAGAAAATTTTTAATATTTTCTATAGAAAATTTTTAATATTTTCTATAGAAAATTTGAAATATTTTCTATAGAAAATTTCAAATATTTTCTATAGAAAATTTCAAATATTTTCTATAGAAAATTTCAAATATTTTCTATAGAAAATTTGAAATATTTTCTATAGAAAATTTGAAATATTTTCTATAGAAAATTTGAAATATTTTCTATAGAAAATTTGAAATATTTTCTATAGAAAATTTGAAATATTTTCTATAGAAAATTTGAAATATTTTCTATAGAAAATTTGAAATATTTTCTATAGAAAATTTGAAATATTTTCTATAGAAAATTTGAAATATTTTCTATAGGAAATTTGAAATATTTTCTATAGAAAATTTGAAATATTTTCTATAGAAAATTTGAAATATTTTCTATAGAAAATTTCAAATATTTTCTATAGAAAATTTGAAATATTTTCTATAGAAAATTTGAAATATTTTCTATAGAAAATTTGAAATATTTTCTATAGAAAATTTGAAATATTTTCTATAGAAAATTTGAAATATTTTCTATAGAAAATTTGAAATATTTTCTATAGAAAATTTGAAATATTTTCTATAGAAAATTTGAAATATTTTCTATAGAAAATTTGAAATATTTTCTATAGAAAATTTGAAATATTTTCTATAGAAAATTTGAAATATTTTCTATAGAAAATTTGAAATATTTTCTATAGAAAATTTGAAATATTTTCTATAGAAAATTTGAAATATTTTCTATAGAAAATTTGAAATATTTTCTATAGAAAATTTGAAATATTTTCTATAGAAAATTTGAAATATTTTCTATAGAAAATTTGAAATATTTTCTGTAGAAAATTTGAAATATTTTCTATAGAAAATTTGGAATATTTTCTATAGAAAATTTGAAATATTTTCTATAGAAAATTTGAAATATTTTCTATAGAAAATTTGAAATATTTTCTATAGAAAATTTGAAATATTTTCTATAGAAAATTTGAAATATTTTCTATAGAAAATTTGAAATATTTTCTATAGAAAATTTGAAATATTTTCTATAGAAAATTTGAAATATTTTCTATAGAAAATTTGAAATATTTTTTATAGAAAATTTGAAATATTTTCTATAGAAAATTTGAAATATTTTCTATAGAAAATTTGAAATATTTTCTATAGAAAATTTCTAATATTTTCTATAGAAAATTTCTAATATTTTCTATAGAAAATTTCTAATATTTTATATAGAAAATTTCTAATATTTTATATAGAAAATTTCTTATATTTTCTATAGAAAATTTCTAATATTTTCTATAGAAAATTTCTAATATTTTATATAGAAAATTTCTAATATTTTCTATAGAAAATTTGAAATATTTTCTATAGAAAATTTGAAATATTTTCTATAGAAAATTTGAAATATTTTCTATAGAAAATTTGAAATATTTTCTATAGAAAATTTGAAATATTTTCTATAGAAAATTTGAAATATTTTCTATAGAAAATTTGAAATATTTTCTATAGAAAATTTGAAATATTTTCTATAGAAAATTTGAAATATTTTCTATAGAAAATTTGAAATATTTTCTATAGAAAATTTGAAATATTTTCTATAGAAAATTTGAAATATTTTCTATAGAAAATTTGAAATATTTTCTATAGAAAATTTGAAATATTTTCTATAGAAAATTTGAAATATTTTCTATAGAAAATTTGAAATATTTTCTATAGAAAATTTGAAATATTTTCTATAGAAAATTTGAAATATTTTCTATAGAAAATTTGAAATATTTTTTATAGAAAATTTGAAATATTTTCTATAGAAAATTTGAAATATTTTCTATAGAAAATTTGAAATATTTTCTATAGAAAATTTGAAATATTTTCTACAGAAAATTTGAAATATTTTCTATAGAAAATTTGAAATATTTTCTATAGAAAATTTTTAATATTTTCTATAGAAAATTTTTAATATTTTCTATAGAAAATTTTTAATATTTTCTATAGAAAATTTTTAATATTTTCTATAGAAAATTTTTAATATTTTCTATAGAAAATTTTTAATATTTTCTATAGAAAATTTTTAATATTTTCTATAGAAAATTTTTAATATTTTCTATAGAAAATTTTTAATATTTTCTATAGAAAATTTTTAATATTTTCTAAAGAAAATTTTTAATATTTTCTATAGAAAATTTTTAATATTTTCTATAGAAAATTTTTAATATTTTCTATAGAAAATTTCAAATATTTTCTATAGAAAATTTCAAATATTTTCTATAGAAAATTTCAAATATTTTCTATAGAAAATTTCAAATATTTTCTATAGAAAATTTGAAATATTTTCTATAGAAAATTTGAAATATTTTCTATAGAAAATTTGAAATATTTTCTATAGAAAATTTGAAATATTTTCTATAGAAAATTTGAAATATTTTCTATAGAAAATTTGAAATATTTTCTATAGAAAATTTGAAATATTTTCTATAGAAAATTTGAAATATTTTCTATAGAAAATTTGAAATATTTTCTATAGAAAATTTGAAATATTTTCTATAGAAAATTTGAAATATTTTCTATAGAAAATTTGAAATATTTTCTATAGAAAATTTGAAATATTTTCTATAGAAAATTTGAAATATTTTCTATAGAAAATTTGAAATATTTTCTATAGAAAATTTGAAATATTTTCTATAGAAAATTTGAAATATTTTCTATAGAAAATTTGAAATATTTTCTATAGAAAATTTGAAATATTTTCTATAGAAAATTTGAAATATTTTCTATAGAAAATTTGAAATATTTTCTATAGAAAATTTGAAATATTTTCTATAGAAAATTTGAAATATTTTCTGTAGAAAATTTGAAATATTTTCTATAGAAAATTTGAAATATTTTCTATAGAAAATTTGAAATATTTTCTATAGAAAATTTGAAATATTTTCTATAGAAAATTTGAAATATTTTCTATAGAAAATTTGAAATATTTTCTATAGAAAATTTGAAATATTTTCTATAGAAAATTTGAAATATTTTCTATAGAAAATTTGAAATATTTTCTATAGAAAATTTGAAATATTTTCTATAGAAAATTTGAAATATTTTCTATAGAAAATTTGAAATATTTTCTATAGAAAATTTGAAATATTTTCTATAGAAAATTTGAAATATTTTCTATAGAAAATTTGAAATATTTTCTATAGAAAATTTGAAATATTTTCTATAGAAAATTTGAAATATTTTCTATAGAAAATTTGAAATATTTTCTATAGAAAATTTGAAATATTTTCTATAGAAAATTTGAAATATTTTCTATAGAAAATTTGAAATATTTTCTATAGAAAATTTGAAATATTTTTTATAGAAAATTTGAAATATTTTCTATAGAAAATTTGAAATATTTTCTATAGAAAATTTGAAATATTTTCTATAGAAAATTTGAAATATTTTCTATAGAAAATTTGTAATATTTTCTATAGAAAATTTGTAATATTTTCTATAGAAAATTTGAAATATTTTCTATAGAAAATTTGAAATATTTTCTATAGAAAATTTGAAATATTTTCTATAGAAAATTTGAAATATTTTCTATAGAAAATTTGAAATATTTTCTATAGAAAATTTGAAATATTTTCTATAGAAAATTTGAAATATTTTCTATAGAAAATTTGAAATATTTTCTATAGAAAATTTGAAATATTTTCTAACACGTTTTAGTTGTATAATAACCGATATTTGTGTATATCTAAATTACTTTATAATATCAAAATTTTACTAAAAATTTATCTTTTCGTCTTCTGATCATGTGTTTGTTTCCTACTTGAAGTATAATTAAATATTGTTAAATTATAAACTGAATTATGGCGTTTGTGATAAAAGAGAAAGATTATAAAAATATATATATTAAAAAGTCAGAAGGTACTACAAGTAGTACCCGAGAGTGGCAGCTATAAAAGTGGGTTTTAATCTTAACAGGTAGTACAATCAGTAGAAATATATTTTTTTTTATATCAAAGTTCTAAAGTTAAACAAATATAAGAAGGAGATTACGATTTTTGGATATACAAAGACAAACGAGTACAAACAGTTAAACTTTGGAATTGCCTAAGATATAGGTTTGGGTTATTTATCGTTTAAAGAAGAGTCTCGTTTGATAAAAAGTATTTTTATATTCATACGAGTATATCTATGTTAGGATGCACCTTACGAAAGTGCATAATTGAACCCTAGAAATGTTCTACGTAACACAAAAACATGCTGTCCAATATTGTTTCAAAATTGCATAAGGAAAACACGTATTTGGTACTTTTTCAGTTAAGGGGGTAAAAGTGGGACAAATGATTGATAAATTGCCGCCTTATAGCCCAGTTCTTGCCCCTTGCTTAATCACTTCTACACCCAATACAAACTTAAAACCTTAGAAAATACGGCCAACGCCGGGTCTGAACTTTTGGTCTATTTGATATAGATACAAAATTTTCAAAAGAAATTTAAAAGATTTTTTGGTATTAAATAAAATATGGTATCACTTAAAATGCGCCATATACTTTATTTTATATTATAATTTATTTTTAATCTTATTTAATATTGTATAATAATTTAAAAAAAACATGTATATTATATTACTGGTCTTTTGGTATTTGTTGCTTTTTTCTAGAATTCCGGCTTAACTTTAAACAAAAAAATATATGTATATTTATTTAATTTTTTATAGAGAAGCGGTATAGGAGAGCTATTTATACACTTGCTTATCACGGTGCAATTTTATTCACTTGATAGTCCCGTGGCAAAGGTGACTTAAGTAATACAAATCATATCAAATAATTTCCATATGCAAATAAATTACAAAATTACGGCAAATGCAAAGTCTTTGACTGATAGCGAAAAATAGCTCATAGACCCTCATGGGTAAATAGCAAAAAAGAATAATAATTAAAATAAAAATTATTCCAATTATTCCAAGTAATTTTGAGGCCATTTTTCAGAAGTAGATTAAAAAAAAGTAGTGAATTAAAAAGCAGATGATAAGAAGGGTTCGGTGTAAATAAATATTTCAATTTTTCAATAAAACAATATATTTTGCTTTAAAATAACACTGTGATACAATATTCAACTAATAAATAAGAAATAGGCATTTATTCTGTGTTTGTAGAGAAAAACGACTTTGAACAGCGAATTGAGGAAAAGTTACAAAGTTGAACGGTGTAAGATAAAGAAATGTTTTAGATGCAATATAATGTCCCATTTACCTACTAGACATGATAGACATGCTCCAATTTTACTTTTTTGGTACTCTTATTTGTCCGAATTCACCCAGAAAGTAAAGAAACAGGAACCAAATTACCTCATTCAATTTGGATCGGAATGTAAGATATTTTAGAAACATTTGTGTAGCATACTTTTAGGATAATCTAAATAATTATAACATATAAGGCTCACAGCATTATAACTAATTTGTCAAAAGTTGCCGGATAGCAAAAGAATTTCATTTAAAATAAATGTTTTGGCAAATGTTTCAGATTTCAAATTTTATTAAACTTTGTTTAGATTTCAAATTTTATTAAACATTTTGCAAAATAAATTAATTTGAAAATCCCTAAGTTACGTTATACAAAATTTGCTTAAAAGTCTGAGTTTTCGATTGATATCGTATGTGGCGATTTGGCCCAAGACCTATAGTTTTAAAAACAAGTAAGAAAGTGCTATAGTCAGACAAGACCGATCATTCGATACCCTTCACCACTAAGGTCAAAGATTTTATTTTTCCTGTATAAAGACAAATATTTGGTGTTTCCGTCATTAAGACTTATATGAGAGCTAGAATCAAATAAGACCGATTTTCTTGAAATTTGGCAAATTGATTACAGTTTTTAAATAAATTATCTACTTATTATCTTCAGATTTATTAGCCTATTAGTGATTTTTGCCTCATTTGTAGAGTTTTGACAGAAGAGTTTGTATGGTAGCTATGGTCAAATGTGGACCGATTTCAACGAAATTTAGTACAATGATTTTGGTTTACATAAGCAGTATTTTTTTTAAATTTCATGAAAACATATTGATATTTGTAGTCAAAATATCAATTCCGGGAAGTGGGACCTATGGGAGGTACTATAAATAATGAACCGATTTTGACGAATTTCAATAGCCATGGTCTCACTACCAGAAATTATCTGTGCCAAGCTTCATCAAATTATCTTTAAAATTGCGACCTGTACTTTAATTAAATGGTTTACATGGGGGTCCAGCTGGCCGTCCAGCCAGACGAACAGTGATTCTTAGTCTATTGGTATACTAAACGGTGGGTCTTAGACATACGTTTTTAAAGAAGAGTTTGTATGGGAGCTATGGTCAAATGTGGACCGATTTTAACGAAATTTGGTACAGTGATTTTAGTTTACATAAGCAGTATTTGTTTTAAATTTGTGGCCAATATATCAATTCCGGGAAGTGGGACCTATGGGAGGTACCATAAATAATAAACCGATTTTGAAAAATTTCAATAGCCATGGTTCCATTATCAAAAAAATTATCTGTGCCAAATTTCATAAAATTATCTTCACAATTGCGGCCTGTAGCTAAATCGACTCAGAAAGTGATTCTAAGCCTATTGGTATACTAAAAATATTTCTATGCGTTACATACATCAGCACAAACTTATAATACCAACAACTTTAACAACAACTTCGGTATAACCAACCTGTTCCATTTTTATACCTACTATCAAAAAGAATGGGGGGTATATTGAGTTTTGTCATTCCGTTTGTAATTTCCTTAATATTGGCTTAAAAATCAAAAGGGTTATATATTCTGAATCCTTATGAAACTCAAAGGCGATTGCGCGATGTTCGTCTGTCTGTTGAAATCACGATAACGCCTTAACGAAAAGTACTAGGTCACTGCAACTTGGCAAAAGTATTTTTCATTTCTAGGAACATTTTGGTATTGAATTTGGGCAAAATTGGTTCACATTTGACCATAGCTCCCGTATAACCTCGTCTAGGCTACTTGTTTATTTGCTAATAAATGATAAATTATAACAGTTATGATGATACAATTTGGTATTTGGAACTTTTTTATAAGCACTAGGTAGCGAATAAAATTTCATCAAAATCGGTTCACATTTAACCATAGCTCCCATACAAAACACTTACGGAAACAGCCTAAATTCCACCATTAATACACTTGAATGCCAATGAATGAACAACTAATAGCTATGGTCACCAAATTTAGCAAAAGAAAGTCTTATAAGAACACCAGCGAGTATGCCAAGTTTTGTCACAATCGGTCACCATTTGATCATAGCTCCCATATAAAAAACGTACGGAAACACAAAATACCAAAAAGAAGGGCAGTTCCTTCCGTCTGACCGTCAAATGAAAGCGCGATAGCACCTTAACTACAAGAGCTGGAGAGACAAATTTTTACAAAAGTGTTTTAGATATATCATAGAAGTTATGTATTGAAAATGGGCGTAATCGGTTGACATTTAGTTAGAGCTCCCATATAACCCCGCCCCGCGAATCACATTAATGCTGATAAATTAAATCCAATTGTAATAAATAGCTATGTCAACTTAATTTAGAACAGAGAAGTTTTACGCAACTATTGGTCAGTATATCAAATTTTATAGGAATCGGTTCATATTTGACTATAGCATATAAAAACCACTCTCCGAAACCACTAAAATGCCACGAACTTCAGTTAAAAGCTGTTAAATTATAAACTATGACAGCTATGGCAACAAAATTGTTTATAATATCAGCCATTTACCTATAGTTCTTCTATAACATCCCCGTTTTAGATCTACAGTCAAAAAGATTTATATGCAAAATATATGGACCTGCCGTATTACTATCAATGGGTTTGACCTAACTTCATATTAAGCACAACGAAATGTTTTTGATAGCTTGTTCATATAAAACTATACCCGGTTATGAGACTAAATTTTGTACGAAGTAAATACTAGGGAATCCACTTAGATACTTTTAAATTTTGAACTATAAAGCTACTGCAACTGAATTTAGTCCAAAGATTTTACCAACAAGCATAACCATTTTTTTCGAATTTGGTCCACGTTTTGAATTAACAGCATCCTCGTAGTTAAATGAGATATGTTTCTTAATTTAATACACTTTGATGGTAACTTTTTATTTTATAGATTGATCTTTCGATTAACCGAAGATGTATCGTTATACAGTCCGTAGTTTCGGTATAAACGGAATATAGGCGGACGTTTGGCGGCACTTCCCTAGCAGATGGACTATAATGGGACTCGAAGATAATTTTTTTCGTTCGTGCGTGGCACAATCTTATAAAGACCCTAGCATCGATATCCCTCAGTTCGGACCTAGAACTGAGGAACTGCAGGCAATTTTCAATCAAGATTTAAACTCATTTCTATATAAGATTCAGATTAGTCCCCATTTTAAGACTTAATGTAATTAAAATATTGTTGCATTTTTATTAAAATTTTGTAAAAAAAAAAATAAAAATCTTCCGGTATTTTTCTATAGAAAATGAAAAACTCCAAATTCTGACCTTTGACCCCGTGGATGAAAGGTTAAACTTTTCCGATATTAAAAAAGCAATGCCGTGTACATTGTATGTAGTCTGAAAAAAACTATTCACTATTACTAATTAATGGTATAATTTAATTATTACAAAAAATTCACATTTTCGCCAAGTTTTACGGTTTCAAATCGCAGGTACGCCGAAACCTATTAAGATATGGACCTCATTTTTTTTGCATTTTATTTTCGCGTTGTTTGTTTTATGATTACGGAAAGCAAGTTTATTTCTTTTAATAATTGTTGAACAAAATTTTTAAAAATTTAAAAAAATGAATTTTGAAACCGACCTGAGAAAGAACCATAATTCTCTAATATGAAAAAACTAAGTAAATTCGGTTATATTTTAACAAAACTCAACTATTTAGTACTGACAAGTCATAGAATTGTAAATCATGTCTTACTTTGAAATTTATTTATGTAAATTTAAGTAAATTTTTTGGCTGCATATCCTTAGGCGTGTCGGCAAGAGCACGAATTTTCGGGGAAAAATTGCAATAACTCCGAAAATACTTCATGGGTTTTAAATTCCATTTATATTCCATTAAATTTTTTTAAATAATTTAATTCTTAGTGATAAAAATTTAGGCAAAACCGAAAATACTCCCGTTTTTCCCATATCAAAAAGGTTAACACTTTTGTGGGTGGATGTAGCACGTGTTCCCCTTATTCAATTTTGAAAACAAATTTCCACAGCATGATTTTATGTTACGTAGAACATTTCTGGTGGAAGTTGCGGTTCAACTTCGCACTTTCGTAAAAAAAGGTGCACCCTAATAAAGATATTGCACTCCAGACATTTGTTTCTGCCAAAAGTGAAATTAAAGTGGATAATGAATATGAAAAACGCTTAAAGGGACAAACAAACATATGTATATTTAATGAGCACGTGTGTGTGTCTTAGCTTTCTGCCATTGGATAATCGTCTCCATTAGCTATTTCCGAATTAGAGTAAAAGCGGTATTCTCTCTTTTTATGGGACTTTTCAAAACGACCATACGGCAAATCAATGTACAGAAGTGCAACATCTTTATATATAAGAGTAAGACCAAAGATACTATTATATATTATAATGTCTTTGCTCTTACTCTTACGGTCTATGGAGACCGTTACTTCAAAATTTTGAAAGAGTTCGTTCCAAAACTGCAATGAAAGGGAATCTCTTTTAACCCTGTGTAGTTTTAACAAAATGGGGCAACTTGTTATATGGCCACACCTGTTATTAAAGAATTGTAATAGTTTTTGTGATGTTTGAGGTACTTTTGACTTTTAAGGTAGAAGGCCACTACACGCGGCATGTGGTTGCGGGCGGTCGTAGTATTGCCAGTGCATAAAATGTACATTTGCTTACAAAAATATGCATATAAAAAATATCTAAGTAGGATATAATTAGATCTGGCAGCACTGAAAAAATCTACTGCGCGGGGAAGTAGAACTTTGTTCCACTTTTTTCTATTGCCGCTTCAAATTTGACAGATCAAAAGAAACAAGCCGATTGCCGCCAGCAGCCGCTTGCCGCGTGCATTGGCCTCTCAGCTTTTAAATAAGAGTTAAAAGGGAAGTTTGATCTAATATGGACCGGTTTCAACAATCTTTGTAAAGTGATTTATCGAGCAAAGTTATTACCAAATTTCATTGATATAAAATTAAATGACAGACTAAAATAACAAGTGAAAGTAGCTAATTTTGCATCACCTTGTATTTCAAAACACTAATTACACTGTGCTCGATTTTGACCATTTTTTTACCGACAAAAGAGAGACTTAATGGGTAAAGATAATTCGAGTACGCTGAATTCAATGATGCTAACCATTTTTTGAGTAAGCTCTAGTTTTCGAGTTATAGCGTTATTTATAAAATGGATAGATTGCGCAATGAATATTCGCGTAACTCAAAAACTTTTTATTTTCTTAAAGTAATTCAAAAACAAGTAAAAAAGTGCTAGAGTCGGTCAAGCCCGACCATACGATACCCTTCACCACTAAGGTCAAAGCTGTTCTTTTAGTGTATATTTGCTAAATTTTGCCATCATACAAACATATTCTAAAAATGGCTGTTTCCGCCATTTGGACTTATATGAGAGCTAGGGTCAAATGTGGACCGATTATCTCGAAATTTGGCAAATTGATTACAGTTGTGATAAAAATTATGTATGCAAAAAAAATTCTCATTATCTTCGGATTTACGAGCGTTTTAGTGAATTTTGTCTCATTTAGTTCGTTTTGAGAAAAGAGTTTGTATGGTAGCTATGGTCAAATGTGGACCGTTTTCAACGAAATTCAATATAGTGATTTAAGTTTACATAAGTAGTATTTGTTTTAAATTTCATGAAAAAATATTGATTTTTGCGGCCAATATATCAATTCCGGGAAGTGGGACCTATGGGAGGTACCATAAATAATGGACCGATTTTGACGAAATTCAATAGCCATGGTACCATTAACAAAAAAATTATCTGTGCCAAATTTCATCAAATTATCTTTAGAATGGCGACCTGTAGTTTGATTACAAGGTTTACATGGTGGTCCAGCTAGCCAGCCAGCCAGACGGACGGACGGTAGGACATCGCTAAATCGACTCAGAAAGTGATTCTAAGCTTATTGGTATACTAAAAGATGGGTCTTAGACAAATATTTCTATGCGTTACATACATCAGCACAAACTTACTTTCCACCTATGGTGGTGAAGGGTATAAAAACCGAAATTCGGTAAAAAATGATCTTTCAGGAAAACTAATATCCGAGCAGTCGTTTTGGAAATAAATTTTATTTGTTTGCAAAATAAAGTTTTTTTTTTTTCAAAAATCACAAAAATTTTCTCAAACAAAATCAAAAAAAAATATTTTTTTTTTTTTGCAAACAAAAAAAATATTTCCAAAACGACTGCTCGAATTCAAAAAAAAATAATTAGTGTTTTTGAAAGATAGTTTTGTTGCCGAATTTTCGGTTTTTTCAAGAAAAGTACCTGGTTGACCGAGCCTTGCTCGGAGCTTTATGATAAGCATTTTGAGGCAATTTTTAAAATTTGTATATATTTTAATTTATAAAATAGTAAAACAAATTTAGAGGAAAGACATTGTACAAATATTCAGTTAATTTTGAATTATTTTATTTATTTTGTCCGACCAACACATAGTTTGCATAGTTTACAGTTTAACTCATTTTAAAAAATTTTGGAAATTGTTCATACCAACAGAAACCTCCGTCGACTCATGCGCAACAACTTTGCTAAAGATTATAGCTTGATCAAATGCACAGTTTACGATTTAACTCATTTTTAGTAGTTTTCGGTGGCGCCACCTGAAGTTCTTCATACAAACTAAGAAACCTTTGTCTGCTTATGAGTAACAACCTTGCTTATGATTATAACATGATCAAATGCACAGTTTACGATTTAATTAATTTTGAGTAATTTTCAGTGGCGCCACCTATCAGACTTTGGTCATTCCCAATAATAAACCTTCGTCGGCTTATCCGCAACAACTTTGCTAAAGATTATAGCATGATTATATGTACAGCTTACGATTAAATTGACTTTGAGTAATTTTCAGTAGCGCCACCTGTAGGAAATTATTTACACCAAAAAAAAGCCATCGCCGGCTCATGCGCTACAACTTTGCTAAAGATCATATGATGATCAAATGTACAGTTTACGATTTAATTAATTTTTAGTAATTTTCAGTGGCGCCACCTAACGGAAATTAGTCTTACCAACTTTAAAACCTTCGCCGGCTAATCCGCAACATCTTCGCTGAAGAGCATAACATGATCAAATTCATAGTTTACTATTCTATAAAAAACATACATACAGACAAACATTCATTTGTTTCAAAGTTATAACATTAATTATTTTTCCCCCCTTTTTATCCCCTAATTTCAAAAAGTTCCATATGCATATTTGGTACTTCTTGGGTACCAAATGAATTCGGCACATTTTCTTAAAACGCTGTTAACATAATGTTCCTATTCATATTACTTTTTGAGATGTTAAGTTATCAGTTTATCCCTTTTTTACCCATTTTGGCCCCAAAATCATAAAAGTACCAAATACGTGTTCAATATTTCTTTCACATCTATTGACTGCAGTACAAAGTTCTTTTCTATATTCTTTGGCTTAAAAAGAAGAGTGGGTTAAAAAAGTACCAAAAAAACTATTTTCACCCTTTTTTACCCCCTATCGGACATAGTTTCAAAAAGTACCAAACACCTGTCCGCTTATTTTCATAGCTGTTTAAAATGTAATTTTAATTTTGTTTCTATACCTATTACCTTAGGAGATATAAAGTTTTTGATTTTTCCCCTTTTTACCCCTTTAGAGGGAAAGGTTCTAAAAGTCCCTTCTTCTTCGACCTATACATCAAAAAAGGTACCCACTGTCAAAATTTTATCAAAATCGTTAGAGCCGTTTTCGATATATCTATATCTATATATATATAGATATATATATACATACAATTATTGCTCGTTTAAGAATATAAATAAATAAACAATTTTTGAGTTACGCCAATATTTATGGCGCAACCACCTCAATTTTTGAAATTAAGCAATATCTGGAAAACTATAGCTAACCTAAAAAACGGTTAGCATTAAATGAATTCAAAGTACTCGAATTATATTTACCCACTAAGTCTTTTTTTCGGTTTTTTTCAACGAGCACAGTGTTATTATTCGAATAATCATTATTTGGTATCTACATACTTATGTTATGCACATTCATATGTTTCTTAAGCAAATAAATTGAACATTTGAACTAATGGATTATTTGTTTATTTTAGTTATTGATGTTTAATTTAAAAACTTGTTGACATTTTAAAATAAAAGTCCCAAATAATTATGGAAAACAAATTTTCTTAATCAAAATTGTTCCAATAGATTTTGACTATTTTTAAAATAATGCACATAAATTTCATTTAAAAATATTTAAATTTAGCACAAAAAGTTAAATTGAAAAATTAAAAAAAAAAATTTGAACACAATTTTTAATTTGTTATAACAAATTTCAGTTTCAAAGATTTACACAAAATTTTTAATTAAATTGATAAGAAAAAATTTTTAAAATTTTAGAGAATTTGTTTTTGCTATTTAGTTATTAATCGAAACATATTGATAAACATTTTAAATATTTCTTTTAAATTTTTCTCAAAGAACAAATTTTGAATTTTTTTCAACGGATCTTATCACTATTAAAACATGACATTAATCAAATATCGTGGGTATTTAAGTGGTTATTTACTCACTTCGAAAATGTTAAGAAAAAAAGCGAAAAGAATCTAGAAACGATTATTAAACGATAATCGTTACGACTGAGCAATAACCGTTACGACTGAGTCGAGGGTAAAAACTAAACTAAAATTTTGTATTTAGGGGTACTGGCCATAAAGTCCCAATGAGCATTTCGAAAAAAATTTGTTATAGAAAATCAACCAAAAAAAAAAAAAAGAAACGGTGAGCAAAGCTTTAGCTAAAAGCAATAACAATGAGCAGAGAAAGTAAAAATTATTATAGCAAATAAATTTATATTATGTTAGGAAACGATTTTAGCTATAATCAGCAGCAACGAAGACACATAGCACGACCACGAATAATGTATTCGAAAAAAGTGATGATAAGAAATGCAAATAAATAATACGCTCTACTCATTCAAAATTGACTGAATTGCTGCTGAAAAGAAAGCAACAACAAACGAGCAGCAGCAACAATATTAAGTTCACCCATAAGCAACAGCAACATATTTCTGATAATGATAAATGACAATATTCATTCATTCATTCATGATCACTCATTAAAACACACAGTTCCAATATTTACGATCACTCGCTCCCAATAGCAGCAACAACAGCATAATATTGCCTCGTAGCACACAAAAGAGCCTAAATCACGAAGTCATTCGGCAGCAATCGATCGTTTTCGAATGATACCCAACTGTTTGTTTCATTCATGTTAACATTCTCAGGCAGTGCGTAAGCGAGTTCATTGGTTTTAATCGCTTATTTCTTGTACTTGTAACAAAATAACAAGTCCACATTCCAAAGATAAGAAATGAATGAAACTTTCCCATAACAGATTTACTACCATAAACAAAATTAACCTTGAACTTTAAAAGGGTCAGAACCTAATATATAAACAAATTTAAATTGTTTTAAATATATAATAGAATTTTTGAAAGACCTAGAAGAATATTTTAAAAATGAAAAGCTTTTAAAGAACCGAAAAGCTAGTCTGAATATTATTTCAAAGATGATGTTACATGCAATGTTATAATACTAAAATGTGCTATAAACTTCTGTCCCTTTTTATCCACTTCTTAGTTACTCCGAGAAAGGTCCCGGGACAGAAGTTTTCGAGATACATTAAAATAGTTTACACTTTATTTTAAGTTTCAGTTCGCGACCCAAAATTAAATTTTCATTTGACTGCAATTCCGTTCAAACTTGTTAATAGCTTTCATATTTTCATACATTTATGAAGACGAAGACGGCTCATTAAAAATTAGGTTATTTGTTTTTTTTTAACTTTTTTTCCAATTGTTATTACGAGGTTACCAACTTACACAGTAAGTCATTCACACTTTCCAATCCAATATCAATACCCAGTAAAACTCTTCATTACCAAATAATGAGTTAAACAGTTAAACTATTGAACACGAACTACTTACTCATTCGCTGTTTAAGTCATTACATTAACATGGGGATGTCATTGGAGGCAAGTACTTACCAATTTCAGAAAAGTAATAACTTGGGTAAGCAATTTGAAAGCAACAACAACAGCAACAACTTTTTTGTTGTTGTTTTATTAAAAACATATATTTTTAAACGAAATACAAAATTTTTTTTATGATCCCATGGGGGCTCGAACCCAGACCCTCCGACTGCTAGGCAGAGACTCTTCCACTGAGCTACTTCATATGTTGAAAACTTAGCAGCTTATAATTAATATAAACAATTTTTATTTTTAGATCCAAAATCATGTGAAAATAACTTTGTTTTTCCTGCTTTTTTTGGCTTTGTTGTAATTTTTGGAAAAATATTTTTATACGATTTTTTGTAATTATTTTAAAACTTTTTTAAAATTATTTTAAAACTTAAACAATTTAAATCTTCTTTTTTGTATAAGTTTTTACATAAGATTGACTCTTGCTTATTTAAATGTTACAACCTGTTAAGGTCAAAGTCCAAGCATATTTTAGAATTCCATGGATTTCGATCTTGTGCGAATATTCTCCAATTTTATAGGCCAAGCTTTGAAAAATGTTCCTCTACTTGGTCTTTCTATCGAAGTTTCGGACATCCTCCTCTAATATTAGGTAGTGGGACATTTCAATTCTAATTTTATCCTCTTCATTGTATTTTTTTCAAGAGAGGGTTACTAGCCCGTAATCCTAACCCATTTTTATCGATCTTATGGGACAACTCTCGGAACATGTTAACTCACAATAATAATGGGTGTTAAACTAGCTCCCCGGGTGATACCATGAGGAGGTGTGTGTCCACAGTTGAGATGAAGGATGACCCAGATAAGTTGGGCTTACCAAGTTAAGACCAATTAGAATCGTGTTTGGTATTCAACATCCCCTACACAATCAAAATTGACTCATGATGGTATTTTTTCATTAACGTGAGTTAGTTTTGCAAATTTTTTTTACAGAAGATAATTTTTAAGTTCTTAAAATTCAAAAATCATTTAAAAAGACTCTTTTAATAAAAAAAAAAACTAAAAAAAATTGTTGCCCTTGGTGGGATTTGAACCGGGGCCATTCAGATTAAATTACCATCTTAATTACAAATAAGTACTTCTGTAATAACTTATTATTTATTCGGATGGTATGTTGTAGTCGTTACAAGGTAACCAGTTATCAAAGTACTTGCCATTACCAAAGTTTTGCTGGGTACAACTCGAAATTGTGATCAGAGTCATTAAAATCGGGGTTTTAAAACCTATAAGGGCTCTTGTCTTAGCTGATAGTGCCAACGAAGCTGCTTTTTTGATATTGCTCGTCAAATGGCCATAAGAGAAGGGGAATTTATTAGAAGTAAGAAAGTGCTATAGTCGGTCAAGCCCGACCATACGATATCCTTCACCACTAAGGTCAAAGGTTTTATTTTTCCTGTATAAAGCGAAATATTTGCTCAATTTTGCCAACATACAAACATTCTCTCAAAACTTATATATTTAAGCTGTTTCCGTCATTTGGACTTATATGAAAGCTAGGGTCAAATGTGGATCGATTATCTCGAAATTGGGCAAATTGATTACAGTTCTTACAAAAATTATGTGTGCAAAAAATAAACTTGAAATTCTCATTATCTTTAGATTTAAGAGCGTTTTATTGATTTCTGTCTTATTTAGTGCGTTTTTAAAGAAGTATGGGAGCTATGGTCAAATGTGGACCGATTTGGTACAGTGATTTTAGTTTACATAAGCAGTATTTGTTTTAAATTTCATGAAAAAATATTTATATTTGTGGCCAATATATCAATTCCGGGAAGTGGGACCTATGGGAGGTACCATAAATAATGGACCGATTTTGACGAATTTCAATAGCCATTGTCCCATTATCAAAAAAAAAAATGATCTGAGGCAAATTTCATTAAATTATCTTTAGAATTGCGACCTGTAGTTTGATTACAAGGTTTACATGGGGCTCCAGCCAGCCAGACGGACGGACGGAAATCGCTAAAACAACTCAGAAAGTGATTCTAAGCCTATTGGTATACTAAAAGGGTCAAAGACAAATATTTCTATGCGTTACATACATCAGCACAAACTTATAATACCCTTTTTACTTATGGTGGTGAAGGGTATAAAAATTATAGAAAGTGTTTGAAGTTGTGGATCCAGGTAATATAAAATTGCATAAATTTCACGAAGTGATGGATAGATTTAAATTTGGTCATAAAATAAGTCCCTGTAAGTGCTGTGACTAACGACGCTCCTGCAATAATGGGGAAACATCAAGGCCCCATTGGTCTTTAAAGTAAAGGGACTTATATTATATTAAAATTGGAGTTAATAGTTAAATCTTAATCCTATTAAAATATCTATCAAATAAATAAAACACCAAAGAATGGATTCCGTATTGCTTCTCCAGAAAACGTTAAAAAAAAATTTACAGAATTTATTTTTCAAAAGGGGTATTTAATTCTTATTAATTTCCTTTGTATTCCGTATTTGAAAAATGTCTTTAATAAAATATCGGGTTATCGATTTCGTGGTTTCAAAAGTATAGGACTGGAATTCGACATCTGTCAAACTAAGTTGTTAAAAACCAATTCTTTTCTTTTCAGTTGAAAGTCTGATATTGACGAAAATGGATCGCTTAAGTATCACACAACGCATAAAAATTAACGCATAAAATCAAAATAACAAAAATGGTGATTCTACAATAGCCACATATCGTGCTCTAAGAGAAGATTATGATTTACATAATCGTCCAACTACGCAAGCAATTGGCAAAATTGTAAAGAAATTTGAAGAGACTGGAGCTGTTACAAATATTGTAAGGCCAGTGCATCATCGCTTCGCTCGTTCGGCTAAAAATATTGCTACTGTAAGTGAAAGTGTTGCCGAAGACCCGAATCTGTCGATTCCTCGTCGTTCTAAGACTTGGAAGACGGTGCCACGTGGCACTCAGGAATTAGGACTGTCTTACGACACGTTATTAAAGAATACGACTTATATATGTGGTTTCAACAAGACGGTGCCACATGCCACACAACTCGAGCGAATACGGCTTTATTGCAAGAGACATTTCCTGGCCTCGTAATTTCTCGTCGTGGCGATATCAACCGGCCACCATCATGCGATTTTACACTATTAGACTTTTTTTTGTGGGGCTACTGTCTTTATACATGGTTCTTCTACAGTTTATGAAATTTTCAACTTTTTGAGTACATGGGTCTAGAATTTTGCTAATATCGGATCCAAATTTTTCCCGATTATTTTCCGAAATTTATTTTATTTTATTACTATGGAATAAAAAAATATATAGAAAATCATTAGAAGATCAAAAATTATATGTACAGTTTGTCAAGTAATTATTTGTACAAAAATATTGAAAATTCAATTTAAATTTCGAAAATTAAACATAAAATCGTTTAAATATTGAATTTTTCATTTAATTTTTCAATTTATAGCCCATTCACACTATAAGTTTTTAGGTATTTTCGGAAATGAAAACACCATCGAAAACTTTACCATTCACACTATGAAAATTTGACATTTCATAAGTTTTCGGAAGAAATTTATTTATTTACTCGCGATTATTTTAAAAACCGAACACCAAATGCTTCCCACTTATTAGATTTTATTAAAAAACAATAAAATAATAACTTTTTCATCACTTTTATAATATTTTTTCAGAAATTTTTAAAATTAAAGTTATTGTTTTTTTTTTATATTTTATTTTACACTGACATTTATTTTTGATATTTTCCCATTTTTCTAATATAGAGTTGTAATAAATGGTATGAACTCAGTGTTGTATCGGTATTTTAATAGTTTTCAAATAAGTTTTCGTTGAAAACTCATACGGAAGGAGTTTTCGTTTTGTATGTGAAAACTTAAGTTTTCAATATTGTTTTGAGGCGAAAACTACTTTAACAAGTTTTCGAGCTCAATGTGAATGAGCTATTAAATTTAAATTTTTTTAGTTTAAATTTTCAAAATTTTTTGTTGTTATACCCTTCACCACCATAGGTGGAAAGGTTATATTGGGTTTGTGCTGATGTTTGTAACGCATAGAAATATTGGTCTGAGAACCAATGAGTTGTTTTAACGATGTCCGTCCGGCTGGCGGCCGGTTATCCATGTAAGCTTGTTATCATTGTACAGGTCGTAACTTTAAAGATAATTTGATGAAATTTGGCACAGGCTCATATTTTGTCGAAGGACGATGCCTGTACTTTTTGGGTGAAATCGGATTACTATTTAGGGTACCTCCCATAGGGATGCCTTCCCGGAATGGATAAAATTTTGATAAAATTCAGCACAAATATTGCTTATGATTACCTTAATCAGTGTACCTAATTTTGTAGGAATCGGCCTATATTTGACCATACCTCCCTTACAAGACACATTCTCAAAAGACATTTATGTACACATAAAAGCACAAAAACGTTTATATATCTAAAGATAAATGCATTTGATTACTAAAACTTTGCACAGATAAATATTTTGTATATATAAACCACTAACCAAAATTTGGTAACAATCGGTCCACAATTAACCCTAGCTCCCATATCAGGCCCTTAGCCGGAAATGACATAAATCTCGAAATTTTGAAAAAATAACTCATAGTATATGTTTGTATGTCTCTAAGACACAAGAAAAATTTGTTAAATTGTTGGTCCATATTTGACCTTAGTAGTGAAGGGTATCATATAGTCGGGCTTGTGTTGTTACTTGTTTTTTAGTCAAAAAAGTGATATTATTATTATTATTTTTTTTTTTTTTTGAGATCTAAAAAATATGTTAAGAAACATTTATAATTTTTGAAAAGGAAACTTAATTAAAAAAAACTATAAATGGAATTATGACGCATTATTTTATTTAGTCTTGACGCTGAAGCCTCTCAAAAATTACCAATTTTTTCACTCTGTCTCACTTAATGACTAATTTTCTCCAATTGCAAAGCTAGAAAAAAAATTAAGACAAGTTTTTTATATCTTTTTGGCGCAAAATAGAAAGGGGCCTTAGGGTGAAAACCGGTTTTGTTCAGGAGAGCTCTTTTAAATATTTAAATATTGATTTTTTACCTTATTTTTACCCTTAAGTCCCTTTTTATGCGCACAAAATATTCTTAGGTCCCTTACTCTATGCGCTGACACTTGGCGCCACTTGTCGAAATTTCTTCATACCAACTAAGAAACCTTCGTCGGCTCATGTGCAACAACTTTGCTAAAGATTGTAGCATGATTAAATGTACAGATTACGATTTAATTAATTTTTAGTAATTTTCAGTGGCGCCATCTGTCGGAAATTAGTCTATCAGCTTAAAAACCTTCGCCGGCTTATCCTCAACATCTTCGCTAAAGAGCATAACATGATCAAATTCACAGTTTACTATTCTATAAAGAACATATATACAGACAAACATTCATTTGTTTAAAAGGTATAACATTACTAATTTTTTCCCCTTTTTATCCCCTAATTTAAAAAAAGTTCCACATGCATATTTGGTACTTCTTTGGTACCAATTGAATTCGGTACATTTTATTAAAACGCAGTTAACATAATGTTTCTATTTATATTACTTTTTGAGATGTTAAGTTATCATTTTATCCCTTTTTTACCCATTTTGGCCCCAAAATCAAAAAAGCACCAAATACGTGTTTAAAGTTTCTTTCACATCTATTGATTGCAGTACAAAGTTTCTTTCTATATTCTTTAGTTTAAAATATAAGAGTGGGTTAAAAAGGTACCAAAAAAACTATTTTCACCCTTTTTTACCCCTTATCGGACATAGTTTCAAAAAACTACCAAACACCTGTCCGTTTATTTTCATAGCTGTTTAAAACGTAATTTAAATTTTGTTTCTATACCTATTACTTAAGGAGATAAAGCGTTTTCGATTTTTTCTCCTTTTTACCCGTTTTTACCCTCTTAGAGGCAAAGGTTCCAAAAGTCCCTTCTTCTTCGACCTATACATAAAAAAGATACCCACTATCCAAATTGTATCGAAATCGTTAGAGCCGTTTTCGAGATAGTTATTTAATATATATAAATATATAAATATAAATATATATATACACATATATATATATATATATATATATATATATATATATATATATATATATATATATATATATATATATTTATATATATATAAATACATACAATTATTGCTCGTTTAAGAATATAAGATATTCATAACAAAACTAAAAAAAATAGTTTTTGGGGATTTTCAAAGAAAGAGTCGGAATGGTCGGATTGCCGCTAACAAAATTTTTGTATTTGTTCTATCAAAAAGTCTATTCAAGTACAAAACTTTATCAAAATATATTGACAAATAAATTATGAAATCTTAATGAAAAAATATTTTTTTTGGGATTTTAAAAAATATTGGGAATTAAATTTTGAAATTCCAAAAAAATTTTCAATACCCAAAAACTTAATGATTTGCCCTCGTGTTTAGATATGAGGAATAGGGAAAATTTGCAGCATTCTATATCGATCGATGTAATATATTTCACAAATATGTGTGTAGCATACTTTTAGGATAATCTAAATAATATGTAACATATGAAGTTCACTACTTTATCAAAAGTTCCTTGATAGTAAAATAATTTCATTTTAACTAAATATTTTTATATTATTTTTTGCAAAATAAAATAATTTTTCAAATCCCTAAGGTATGTTATACAATACTTGCTTAAAAGTCTGAGTTTTACATCGATATCGATATGTACAGGACAACAAGATTTAGGGCACGAGATTTTTTAACCAAATCCAGGTGACTTTAGTTTGCTATTTCCGAAGGTGACATTGTTTTTTCTGCTATTGCTCTAGTTTTCTAGATATACATTTTTTTTGCAAATAGTGTTAATATAAATCCAAAACGGATGGTTAAATTGAGCTTATAAAAAAATCGTAATTGGTCTACTTGATCCGTCTTGAGTCAAAAGGAGTAGTTTCAACAGGGTCGTATGTAATGCAAGTATGGATCATGAAGATTTCAATAACATGGATTAGTTTTGGGTTTTCATCGATGATTTTTAATACGTTTAGATTACTCTAGAACTAGTCCAAGTTCAAAATAAGTCTAGTCTTAAGGGTACCTAATAATTAATAGGGGGAAATAATAAACAGTTTTCAACTTCGAAAATTTATTTAGTAACTAGCTGTTTGTACCCGGCGTTGCCCGGGTTGATAGTAAAAGATTTTTACTTATTGCTGTGTTAACTATTTCTTTAAAAATTAACATTATGAAATATTTTTTATTAATTTTTTACCTGAATCCCTTATGAATGTATTTGCATATGTATTTAATTGACTTTAGTGATTGGCAGTACTGCAAATGAATGTTTGCTTGCAATGGGCCCATACATATCAAACAACATACAACACAGACGCGAATATTTTTTTATATTTATAGATTATCAAACAATCGTCAAATAGTCAGCTAATCGTGAAACAATTATCGAACAATCATAAAAAAATTATAGAACAGTCGTCAGTCAATCATCAATCAACCATCAAACAATTGACAAAAAATCATCAAACTACCGTCATAAAATCGCCAGTTAATCGTGAATCAATTACCAAACAATTTTTAAAAATCTTCAAACAGTCATCAGTCACTCAATCATTAAACAACTGTTTAAACAATCGTCAAACAACCATCAAATAATCATTAAAAATCTTCAAACAATCGTCAGTCAAGCTATTATCAAACATTAATCATATTTCCAATCCGTGCAGCCGTTTTCCGATTTTAGATAAATGAAAAAAAGTGGGCGTAAAAGTATACATTGTAAATTTTTCTTTATATAGAATCCTAACTTGGACTAAAGAAAACAAATAAAAAATGTCCTGATTGGTCCAGAAGTTCTAAAGTGATGCAATTTTAAAGAAACGGGAATTTTATCCCCATTTTTCGATTCCCAGGTCCTCCTTGGTCCATTTTCAAAAAATTTAAAAAACGAAAAACCATCCTATAGTATGAAAATATCCACATTTAAAACTATAATTAATTTGGTTAAATCGTTTTGATCATCCATATTTGTAATTTTTATATTTGACTTATATTGGAGGGGTCACGCCCACTTTAGATCACACCTAAACATACTGTCGAAATTTAATGCTCACTTGAGATTTGAGAAAAAGACCTTGCTTATTTTTTCCACCGGTCACACCTTACCAAACTGTAAAAATTTCGGAAAAATTGGTTTGCAGGGTCGTGCATATTTGTTATTTTTAATATTTGACTTATATGGGAGGGTCATGCTCATTTGAGACTTAAAAAAAAACCTTGCCTATTTTAACCACCGGTCACACTTTACCATATTGTGAAAATTTCAGAAAAATCGGGCATCTCGGTCATCCATATTTGTCAGTTTCAATATTTGACTTTAATGGGAGAGGTCACGCCCACTTAAGATTTCAAAAAAGTACCTTGCCTATTTTAACCACCGGTCACACCTTAAATTACTATCAAAATTTCAGAAAAATCGGTCCGGCCGGTCATCTATACTTGTCATTTCTAATATATGAGTTTTATGGGAGGGGTCACGCCCACTTGAGATTTGGGAAAAAGACCTTGTCCATTTTATCCACTGGTCACACCAAACCATATTGTCTGAATTTCAGCTCGGTCATCCATATTTGTCATTTTCAATATTTGACTTATATGGGAGGGGTCACGCCCACTTTAGATTTCAAAAGTGAACCTTGCCTATTTTATCCACCGTTCACACTTTGACATACTTTAAAAATTTCAGAAAAATCGGTCCGGTCGGTCATTTATATTTGTCATTTTTAATATTTAACTTATATGGGAGGGGTCACGCCCACTTGACAATTAAAAAAAGAACCTTGCCTATTTTAACCACCGGTCACACCTTACCATACTGTGAAAATTTCAGAAAAATCGGGCAGCTCGGTCATCCATATTTGTCATTTTCAATATTTGACTTATATGGGAGGGGTCACGCCCACTTGAGATTTCAAAAAAAATTTGGCCTATTTTATCCATCCGTCACAGCTTAACATACTGTCAAAATTTTAGAAAAATCGGGCCTCTCGGTCACCTATATTTGTAATTTTAAATATATGAGTTATGTGGGAGGGGTCACGCCCCCTTGAGATTTCAAAAAAAAAAATCTAGCCTATCTTAACCACCGGTCACACCATACCTCTCTGTCAAAATTTCAGGAATGTTAGTATAACTTTATCTACATTTCGAATATCATCAAAAGCAATTTACCCAGTTATAGGTATTGTATTTTTAACGGGGAAGGGACCATCCCCTGCTCCGATCCTTTTAATTTTTTTCTGAAGTACGGCCATTGGTAATGAATTTACTTTTGTTAAGTTTGAAGTTTCTAACTTTTATGGTTTATCAAATTCAATGATAAATACTAAGTTTTGCACCATTTAGTCCACTATTTACCCTATTTGGGCCCTTTCTGGACCAAGTTTTGAAACAAAACATATTCTTAAACCACCTTAAGGGAATGTTCTATCTAATTTCAAAATTTCATCAAAATCGGTCAAACCGTTTAGGAGTCAACCTCTTTCAAACAAACAAATAAACAAATAAACTTACAAACACATTTATAATATATATATATAGATTGTTAATTTTGAAGTTGGAATCGCAAATAGGCCTAATAGAAAATACATATAAAAATATATGAAGCTATTTAAATTTTTTGTCTACTTGATAAATTAATAATAAGATTTGTCTTTTAAATTATAGTTTTGGTATGAAGATTTAAGTAAATATTAGAAGAATAGTTAGCAACGACAAACCACTAGTTAGCAGAACTTTAAAAATTCAAACCCTTTGGCGATATCTCGCCTCTTTATTATCTATAATAAAAAAATTATTTAGTTTATTGATAAAACCTATGTATGTATATATTTATTAAGATTAGTTATAACTTTATTGATATAGAAATCATTTGAAGAGATTTATTTATAATATTCAAAGTTTTTTTTTTTTTGTCAAATAAGTCTTATTAACTTATTAGCATTTGACGAAAATGTCACGTGTAAATGTTAAATAGAGGCATAGTTATTTAGATTAGATCCAGTCTACTTAATATTTATACAAATGCTAACTACCACAAAAGTCAAAACGTACCCTCACGCATATGTCAATATTTATTTTATTGGTATCATGTCTATAAGCTAATTCGAGAAATATGATCTGAAATAATTTTAACATTTGAATAATTCATTATTAGGTGTGAAGTTATTCATAAATTGTTAAACCAATAACAAATTGTTAATTATTTATCTTACACGCAAAATTTTAGGAAAAAGCTTTTTATATTTCCTCACTGAAAGGGTTAAGATTGTCTTCAATACAAAATGTTTTAATCTATTTTCCGCGTTTTTTTTTTTTCAATGATTTAACAGTCTTAAAACTCATGATTCATTTCCTGACTTTTATCCAAATTTTGAAAGTCTCATCTTCATTAGTTCGAAGATTACGATGCGATACATATCATCATTTTCTTTGAGAACTCACTGCTTCAATCCGACCAAATTCTAAACTATTCTCATTGACACAAAAGTATATCTCTAATACTTAAGAAGATTTGTACCCGTTAGTATAGAAATTTGTTTTTCTTTCGAATTCGATATATCAAATATTATTGCAATCGGATAACGTTTACCCGTACCGACTTGACGCCAAATTTTGAGGTAAAGGTCAGTATGAAAGCCATAAAGAGTGCTCTAAATAAAATTTGTAGTTGGATTTTCTTAAATAAAAATCTAACCTTTTAATATAAAAACTCTACAAAATACGCAAAAATAATGACATGTTATACAAAATCATTTAGCATTAAAATGTTTACTTAGTACTCGGGTTTTGCAAAATTATCGACTTTTTTTCGGAAACCCTCCCATTAAAGATTTTACAGTTGCTTCTGATACCTTTTTGGAGCATGTGTTTCACCTGCGCTTAAAATCGGACATTTTCTTGGAAATCTTTCCTGTGTTCTTCAATTCCTTTTTTATCAAAGCCCAATACCTTTCCACAGGCCGAAGTTCTGGACAGTTAGGTGGATTTGCCTCTCGTGGTACAAAAATGACATTATTCTTTGAGTACCACTCAAGTGCCTTTTTTCCATAATGGCATGATGCCAAATCGGCCCAAAAAAATGTAGTCACTCTGTGCTCTCTTAAAAAGGGTAACAACCGTTTTTGTAGGCACTTCTTTATATAAATTTCTGTGTTTATTGTGCCAGATGCCACAAATACTTTACTTCTTTTGCCACAACTGCAAATAGCTTGCCACACGAGAAACTTCTTAGGGAATTTTGTTTGTTTTTTTGTGCGAAACTCTTGCCGAACATTGCCCCGTTTATCAGCAACATAAAAATCTTGACTAGGAAGTTGAGAAAAGTCTGCCAGTACGTATGTTTCATCATCCATCACACAACAGGTGTATTTTTTTATAAAATCAGACTTCAATTTTTTCGCTCGTTTTTTTGCTTCTAAGTTCTTTATAGCATTGCGATATGGAACCTTTTGGACTTTGTATGTCTTCAGTCCAGCATAAGCTTTGAATCTATGTGCAAAATTCGTAGAACATTTCACCGTACGAGCTGCTTTTCTTAAAGAAGTGTTAGGCGCTCTTCGAAAGAGTCGCTCGACTTCTTTTGCCTTACCAATATCTGTAGGATCTTTTTTCCTCCCTGATCTAGGTTTTCTTTCAATGCTTTCCTTATACCGTCTGATGGCATTAGAAACCGTTCGAGGGTCAACTTTCAAATTTTTAGCTATTTTTTGAAAAGTCCATGACTGATTTTTTTGAAAAGTTTTAATTATATTTTCACGAACTTTTTTTTCGCAGCCCATTTTGATTGAAATAACTATTGAAAATTAATAATTTCTAAAATAATAGTATCTGACATATCTATAGAAACTAACTTTATCAAAAAATAAATTATTTCTTGCACTAAATATGGATAAATTTTGTCTAAAATAGTAAATGCATATTTTTTTAGAACACTCTTTATAATGAGTATGAAATTTTAACCCGTCTTTTTTAATTTTTCTTAGATCATAAATATTTATTTGCGGAGAATTCTTCAATGCGTTTCGATAGTTGGTTAGGTCATCTCTTCCTACTTTTAGACAGATCGAAAACCTCGCATTTATTACTTATTTTACAAACACAATCTTTACGAATTATGTTATAAACCTTAAGTAAAAGCTTACATTATCGACTGAACAAACCACAAACATTTTTCAGTTTTCTTAGTTTATGAATAATATATTTTGATTTTTTTCTGAAATTGGCTAAGCTTGATCATTTCTTTCCCAGATCAAAGATCAAAATTTTGATTTATACTTTTAATGGAAAAATCTTGGAATTGTATGAACTTTGTAGCTAGTTTCGATAAGTATTTTTTGCAAACTTTGTTTGACAAATTTTTTCAAATTTTGTTCGACAAATCTTACAAACTAAATTTATTTTCATTGATATATTAAACTATACAAATTGAGGAATACAAGTCAAAAAAGTTGAGGTCGATGTCTTGAACAGTGTCGGCGTAATTACGCCAAAATGATATTTTAAAATTTTTGTTTTGCTCAATTTAAGTCAAGCTATTAATGCATATTATTTCTTAGTCTATGGATAATATATTCTGAACTTATTTCCGAAATTGGTCATTTCTTTTCCGGGTCAAAGGTCAAAATTTTGATTTATACTTTTAATGGCAAAATCCTGGAATTTTATGAACATTGTAGCGAGTTTCCTTCTTCTGTTATCCTTGACTTTCTGTGGAGCATAGGGAAAGATGTAAGGCATACGTCATTCCATGAATAGTTTGCAGCTCCTTATCATTGACATTCTTCACGTTCTAGCAGGTGTACCTCTTCCCTGTGAATTTTAACGAAGCGCTTTTCGAGCAATGTAGGTATTTGGCCCTGTGGCCTATCCATCGCTATTACCGTTGACTTACCTCTATAGAAGCAGCGATTTGGTTATCCCGTTTAGTAGATCTTCATTTCTTATGCGATTCGGCCACTATATATTAAGGATTAGCCGTAAGAGGCTGTTCACAAACTGCGTAATGCTATTTTCGCAGATTTTTTCCTCAAACACACAGAAAAAACAAAAATGTTGACCTTTGACCCTGGGAAAGAAATTCTTATCAAATTTCTTCATAAACTATCCAACATTTTTTTATTGTCAAAATTTGGACCCCATGTCCTTGCTTACTTACTTAAATGGCCTGGGTTACTAGCCCGAAGTCCTAACCCATATTTTTTATCATTCTTATGGGAGAACTCACGGCACATGTGAGCTAACTACAATAACGGGTGTTAACGTAGTAAGCCGAGTGATAATACGAAAATGTCAGTATCCACAGTTGAGATGAAGGATGACCAAGATAATCAGAACCGTTGCCTGGTATCCAACATCCCCTATATCACCTAATGTTAATCGATTCCGGAATAAATTTTATATCTATATATGACAGTGCATAGAGAAAGGGACCTACTATACAAAACAAGAGGTTGACCAACACCTTTCTGACGTCATGAGATGTGTCGCTTTCAAATGAGACCAATACCAATACGCTCTGTGACGGTACACCAAAGATGCACATATTTAAATCTTTAAAATGGCTCTCCTGAACAAAATCCTTAGGTCCCTTTCTATTTTGCGCATCACATTTAGTATTTATTGGTTTTTACTACTTTTATACCATTTTATATAGTACTGGACCCTTATTATTAACCGGAGATGTAATATTATTGATTTTTCATTTTTGAACCCGCCCCTAAAAGTCTGAATTTCTATTTAAAATATAGATGCACTGCAAAAGATATCAGCTCTCACACTCAGACTCTCGATTTTGTTGGGAAAATATTTATTCTCGTGGGAACTATCTCCAAAAAACAAATATTATAAAGAAGTGTAGAACATCATATCGGATATGATCGCCTTTATCTCCAAATCGGTATATGATCTCACTGTCGACTTAGAAATAGTATAAGACTTAAGGTAAAAAGTTTAATGATTAAGTTAACATGAAAAGTTTAAAATTTCAGAAACAAGGATCTGAACCGATACACCAGTTTTTACCAGGAATTTTTGGAACAACATTTTTGAATATTTTTTTAAATATGTTTCTTATTGGGTTATTTCGAAAAGAGACACCTAATATGATATTTTCTGTATATTTAATCCTACAATCTGTCTCAATATTCAATCAAAATATGCGATAAATTTTATTAATTTTATTTCACTTCAAGCGATTAAATCAAATTATTTTTGCATTAAAATATAAAATATTAATTGACGATTTTATGTCTCGAAAATGTGAACAGTTGCTTTATCTTTAGGCACTTTTTTTATTTTTAAATAATTAAAACAAACATTATCTCTCAATCAGGTATTGGGTGGGCCATTTATCGATTTAAATTTGAAATACATTATTTATGTTATTATATACCAGCGAAGGGTAAAGTTGTTGTTGCAAACATATAATTTGTTATTGTGCTGTCTTTCTACTGTCACAAAATTCAGTACCTATATTATCTCCTCTGAAACTAATGAAAGTTTAAGGCAGCGTTGGGATTTATTGAAAATTTATTTACAAAACTAAGTCGGAAATAAACTTTTCGGATGAAGTTCATTTTCTTGTTATTACGCGGTAAATAACAAAATTGCAGTAGTTGGCACTCAGAAAACACACATGTGGTCTTAGAGAAGCCAATACATCCACTACGAGTGACTGTTTGTTGCGGCTTTTCGAGCGGAGGCATTATTGCCCCTATTGATCGCCAAGAACCTGTAATTTGACACCGTTGGACTGTTTTCCATGGCGTGCCGTCAAAGACAAGTTTTTATAACGACAAAACAGATACAACCCTATGCAATCCAAAAATTACTCGAAAATTAGTCCAATAGAATGGGGTAGTGTAAGTCCAGCGCCGGCAGTCACAAAAATTATAGCTCCTATATAACCACGCCCCTAAAATCACTATATTGCTGATAAATTAAATCAAATTATAATAATAAGAATATAGAAGTTTTATGCAGCTATTGGACATTATACTGGGTGTTTTTTTTAGAGGTATAGAACTTCGAATTGAAATATAACACAAGAAAATCGTTTTAATGTCCATCAATTTGGCTTTATTGGAAGGATAATTTTATGCCATTAATGTTTAAATATGATTTCGGGCATGTGGCCGCCGCGGCTGGCTCGAATAAAGCCAATTCTACAGGTGCAATTTTCAACAACTTTTTCGAGCATATGGGGCCGTATGTTGGCAATAACGCCACGAATGTTGGCTTCCAAGTCCCCTAACGTTTCTGTTTTGTTGGCGTAGACGAGCGACTTCACATATCCCCAAAGAAAATAATCCAGTGGTGTCAAATCGCACGATCTTGGTGGCCAATTGACCAATTTGCGATGAAATTCAGCATCGAGATCAATCTCATTTTCGGCCCATACACCAAAATCACGACGCATTGCATGGTCTCGCGGCTTTAATTCTTGCACAAGCTGGATCTTGTAAGGTCGCAAGCCAAGATCTTTGCGCAAAATCTTCCATAAAGTTGATGGACAAAGCTCCAATTGCTGTGCACGGTGGCGAATCGATTCATTCGGGTCCTCTTCAACACTTTGCTCTACAGCGGCAATTGTTTCTTCGGTGCGTACTGTTCGACGTCGCTGCGGATGCGTATTATCACATAGAGTAAACGTAGTGCGAAAACGAACCATGGTTAACCGAATTAATTGCTCTGATGGACGATTATGTCGACCATAAAATGGACGGAGCTTGAGGTAAACTTCGCGAACTGAACCATTATTTTCGAAATAAATTTGCACGATTTGCAAGCGTTGTTCTTTTGTCAACCTGTTCATGATGAAATGGCAAACCAAACTAAATATTAATCACTTGACAGCTGACAAAATGACCGCCAGTTAAAAAAGTGATGCCAACTTAAAGTTCTATACCTCAATAAAAAACACCCGATATTAAAATAATGGGAATCGGTCCATATTTTACCATAGCTCTCATATAAATCTACCCTCGGAAACCGGTTAAATGCTAATTAATATTTAATTAAAGTAGCCATTACGCTAGAATTTGAAGCAGATCAGTTTTTTTATAAGTATAAGGCAGTGTGAAACGGTCCACATTTAAACATATATTTTACTTAAATCTAATCCCGGAAACGTCCAAAATGTCACAAAAGCCAATTTTTCGCAAATAAATTCTGCACATAAAATATAAAATCAGTTACCATTTTGGCCCAAAACGATTTTCATTGAAAACCTGCACAAAATGGCTAAATAGTATATAAATTTTAATATGGTATGAAATAGAACAAACTAAGACTTGAACACAAGCCATACTTTGGAACCGAGAAGTTCAGTTTTAAATATAAAGAAATGGCATTAAATTTCAGATTTTTAATTGCACATATGGGTCTCTTTTCCATTTTCGGCTGGACATAGATGGTATAGATATAAAAGTATAAAAAGGGATATGTTTTGTTAAAGATCTAGGGAATCTGGCTGAAGTAGATTTTGGTCTTCTTAAGAGCTTTTAAAAGCTATGCGTATAGTTCCCCGGGGGTGTTTTTAAGTTTTTTTTATTACACAAAACTATAAAACGTTATCAAAATTCATCTGTTTTATTTTTTCATTTATCGCTGTCCGCTTATGATAGCTTTTACTATATTTTTTCACTTAGGCTTATCTTGAATGGAGGTCATACTGACATGACATTGTTCTGGACGACGGACAAAAATAAAACAAAAAATATTAAAACAAAACAACAAATAATTTGTTGATAATTATTACCGGCATCTACTGATAATTTTTATTTACGTACCTTCTTCCATACATAATTATTGGTAGAGAATAAATAAGTTTGATTGTTATACCCTTCACCAATAGGTGAAAGGGTATTATAAGTTTGTGATTCCGTTTGTAATTTTTTTATTAGTGATCGTAGACCCCATAAAAATTATACCGATCGACTCAGAATCGGGAGGAGAATCGATTAAGCGATGTCCGTCTGTCTGTCTGTCTGTCTGTCTGTCCGTCCGTCTGTCTGTCTGTCTGTTGAAATCAAGTTTCCGAAGCCCCTGGAGGATCTTCTTACATAAATTATATATCAGATTTTAGGAAATTCTCCCGCAATGAACGCTATTAAATTTCATTAAAATCGGTTTATAAACACCGAAAATATCGAAAAAATACCAAAAATTAGACGAAAATTTTAAAATTTTTGATTGAAACACACATTTAAATAACAAGAGAAAAAAGATACTCCTGGTGTACATGTGATAATATTTTATATATCAGATTGTAGGAAATAGTTTCCCAAAGCAGTCTGTAAAATTTTATCAAAATCGGTTCATAAACAACTGAGATATCGCCAAAACACTGAATTTGATGTATCGCAAATTGCCCAAAGTTCGCATTAGAGAATGTTTGTTGAAAAAATGAAATGCAGAAATAGGAAAAACCATCCTCCTTTAGCACGGAGCTACATAAATTTTATATCAGATTTTAGGAAATTCCCCCGCCAAGCACGTTATTAAATTTTATCAAAAGCGGTCCATAAACAATTGAGATATCGCCATAACACTACATTTGATGTACAGCAAATTGCCCAAAGTACGTGTCTAAGAAATTTTGTTTACATTTCGTAAGTATTGTTTCAGCGATATCTCAGGTGTTTATGAACCGATTGTGATGAAATTTGACATCGTTCTTTGTGTGAGGATTTTCTAAAATCTATACTCCACAAATCTGATTACGAATACCATTCAAACTGTACCGATCAACTTTGAATCGGCAGGAAAATCGATTTCGCGACCTCCGTGCGTCCGTCCGTCTGTTTGTCTGTCTGTCCGTCCGTCTGTTTGTTTGTCCGTCCATCCGTCCGTCTGTTTTTTTGTCCGTCCGTCTACCTGTCAGTAATTTTTTCTGTTGTAGTCAAGTTTTTGGAGTTCCTGTTTTGTCGATATCTCAGGTGTTTTTTTTTGATGAATTTTAATAGCGTCCTTCGCAGGAGATTACCTAAATCCTGATGCATTCGGCAATTTGTAGTAGATATAATTTAGCGTTTAAGCGATGGTGTTTTGATCGACAATGATAAAATTCAGGGTGGCCCAATATCCTAAAATTTTGTGTAAAATCCAGGAGCTCCACAAATCTGATTTTAGCAGACAGACACTCTGCATTAATCTTAATTTTGTGTCTGACTTTTGAACATTATGATAACATTTGAGAATGTATTATATATCAAATTATAGGTAATCTTCCTAGGAAGTACAAAAATGCAGCTAAGTACATGATATCCGTTCAAAACCTACATATGTATGTAAGTATCTCACATATCAACGAAAATTTAAATTTTTTAATTGCAATTGGGAGAAATCCGTTCACGTTTGACAATTGACCCTTATATCTTCGCCTAAGATACGATGATGACATTTACTATAAAGACGTTGTACAATATTGATATTCAGAGCGATAGCGCCTAAAATAAACTTTCTAGAGGGACAATATTTGACAAAAGTATTTCTGATCTCTTGAAAAGTTCGATATTGAAAATGGGCGAGCTCTATTCACATTTAGTGAAATCTCCCATATAACCCCGACCGGGAATCGATTTAATGCTGATAAATTAAATCACATTAAAATTGCACAAAGAACTAGAGCAAAACTTTCCAAACATCCATCGGACAGATCGAAAGAACAATACATCCCAAATATTATTGATGAAGTGTTCATTTTAATTAATTAACTAACTTCAGATAAATAAGCAAATCTTTAATAACTTTTCCGACAAAGCTGATATCCATCCATTCAAAAGCTATATATTTCACGTATGTATCTAAAACTAAGAGTGTATACCCTATAATTTTATGGCTTATCATTGTTAAAGCTTTGACCTAAATCAGTCCGCTAACTTCAGAGTTTTACATAACTAATCAAGAACTTTTACTAGTTGGATAATTCGTACGAATTAAAGTGCACAACCCTCACTGGGCACTGTGTTTTTGGGTTGCATGCCAGAATACTTAAACTTAATCAAATCGATGTGCTATTGCAAATCTAAGGGCATCTACATTTTGAAGCATCTTGTCTGCATGGTTTATCTGGTCTATCGAACTTTATTAAATGTTCGTAAAATATGTGTCTATTTTATTTCGAAGCTACTGGCTGGCTTAAATATGCATTCTCTACTTGTAGTCTAGTAATCATTATCTTTCACAAAGGGACCACTTAAAAACCCAAGTAAAGCTTCCCTAGACATCAGCCACCTGCCCAACCTAACCTTTGGGTGCATAACTATTCTAGATGATGACGCCACCGAAAAGCTTTTCTTTTTCCGACTCTTAATTTTAAAGACTCTTTGCATATAATTAATTAATTAATTACATTAAGTACTTTTGCAACACCATTGGTGAAGGGTATCCAAGATTCGGCAAAGCCGAATAACCACTCTTACTTGTTATTATTCAATTTACGATTGCAAAATCATCTTTAAACATTTATTTATATTCGACAAACATTAAACATTTAAGTTAAAACAAAATTTTTCTCGAACATGTACCAAACCTCAACAACTCCAGTTTCGATGGAGATGGTGAGATGTATACATTCTTCAAGCCCATATACATTTTTAGAGTTCTTCAAAAATTGTAATACCACTTTAGCTCAAATTTAAATCCAAAGTTCCATTTTCTACAATTTTTATACCCTTCACCAATAGGTGAAAGGGTATTATAAGTTTGCGATTCCGTTTGTAATTTTATTAGTGATCGTAGACCCCATAAAAATTATACCGATCGACTCAGAATCGGGAGGAGAATCGATTAAGCGATGTCCGTCTGTCTGTCCGTCTGTCTGTTGAAATCAAGTTTCTGAAGCCCCTGGAGGATGGACTTACATAAATTATATATCAGATTTTAGGAAATTCTCCCGCAATGAACGCTATTAAATTTCATTAAAATCGGTTTATAAACACCGAAAATATCGAAAAAATACCAAAAATTTGACGAAAATTTAAAAATTTTTGATTGAAACACACTTTTAAATAACAAGAGAAAAAAGATACTCCTGGTGTACATGTGATAATATGTTATATATCAGATTGTAGGAAATAGTTTCCCAAAGCACTCTGTAAAATTATCAAAATCGGTCAATAAATAACTGAGATATCGCCAAAACACTAAATTCGATGTATCGAAAATTGCCCAAAGTTCGCATTAGAGAATGTTTGTTGAAAAAATGAAATGCAGAAATAGGAAAAAAACATCCTCCTTTAGCACGGACCTGCATAAATTTTATATCAGATTTTAGGAAATTCCCCCGCCAAGCACGTTATTAAATTTTATCAAAAGCGGTCTATAAACAATTGAGATATCGCCATAACACTACATTTGATGTACAGCAAATTGCCCAAAGTACGTGTCTAAGAAATTTTGTTTACGTTTTGTAAGTATTGTTTCAGCGATATCTCAGGTGTTTATGGACCGATTGTGGTGAAATTTGACATCATTCTTTGTGTGAGGATTTTCTAAAATCTATTCTCCACAAATCTGATTACGAATTGTACCGATCAACTCAGAATCGGCAGGAGAATCGATTTCGTGACCTCCGTCCGTCTGTTTGTCTGTCTGTCTGTCCATCCGTCTGTTTGTTTGTCCGTCCGTCCGTCTGTTTTTTTTTCCGTCCGTCTACCTGTCTGTAATTTTTTCTGTTGCAGTCAAGTTTTTGGAGCTCCTGTTTTGTCGATATCTCAGGTGTTTATTTTGATGAAATTTAATAGCGTCCTTCGCAGGGGATTACCTAAATCCTGATGCATTCGGTAATTTGTGGTAGATATGTATAATTTAGCGTTTAAGCGATGGTGTTTTGATCGACAATGATAAAATTTAGGGTGGGACAATATCCTAAAATTTTGTGTAAAATCCAGGAGCTCCACAAATCTGATTTTAGCAGACAGACACTCTGCATTAATCTTAATTTTGTGTCTGACTTTTGAACATTATGATAACATTTGAGAATGTATTATTTACATATCAAATTATAGGTAATCTTCCTAGGAAGTACAAAAATGCAACTGAGTACATGATATCCGTTCAAAACCTACATATGTATGTATGTAAGTATCTCACATATCAACGAAAATTAAAATTTTTTAATTGCAATTGGGAGAAATCCGTTCACGTTTGGCAATTGATCCCATATAACTTCACCTAAGATACGATGATGACATTTAGTATAAAGACGTTGTACAATATTGATATTCAGGGCGATAACGCCTAAAATAAACTTTCTAGAGGGACAAGATTTGACAAAAGTATTTCTGATCTCTTGAAAAGTTCGATATTGAAAATGGGCGAGCTCTATTCACATTTAGTGAAACCCCGACCGGGAATCGATTTAATGCTGATAAATTAAATCACATTAAAATTGCACAAGAAACTAGAGCAAAACTTTCCAAACATCCATCGGACAGATCGAAAGGACAATACATCCCAAATATTATTGATAAAGTGTTAATTTTAATTAATTAACTAACTTCAGATTAATAAGTAAATCTTTAATAACTTGTCCGACAAAGCTGATATCCATCCATTCAAAAGCTATATATTTCACGTATGTATCTAAAAATAAGAGTGTATACCCTGTAATTTTAAGGCTTATCATTGTTAAAGCTTTGACCTAAATCAGTCCGCTAACTTCAGAGTTTTACATAACTAATCAATAACTTTTACTAGTTGGATAATTCGTACGAATTAAAGTGCCCAACCCTCACTGGGCACTGTGTTTTTGGGTTGCATGCCAGAATACTTAAACTTCATCAAATCGATGTGCTATTGCAAATGTAAGGGCATCTACATTTTGAAGCATCTTTTCTGCATGGTTTATCTGGTCTATCGAACTTTATTTAATGTTCGTAAAATATGTGTCTATTTTATTTCGAAGCTACTGGCTGGCTTAAATATGCACTCTCTACTTGTAGTCTAGTAATCATTATCTATCACAAAGGGACCACTTTAGAACCCAAGTGAAGCTTCCCTAGACATCAGCCACCTGCCCAACCTAACCTTTGGGTGCATAACTATTCTAGATGATGACGCCACCGAAAAGCTTTTCTTTTTCCGACTCTTAATTTTAAAGACTCTTTGCATATAATACTAGTATAACCAAATTTTGCTAGGAATTACATTAAGTACTTTTGCAACACCATTGGTGAAGGGTATCCAAGATTCGGCAAAGCCGAATATACCACTCTTACTTGTTTTACATTAATTATGACAAGGATATCTCTAAAAGCGTATATATTATTTTCTTCACTCTCCTCTTCTCTTAAATGTGGATAATAGTGTTGACAAATAATTGATATCTTTTATAAATGAATTATTCTTTGAATGCTGTAATATAAGTCTAGATTCCGAAAAATTCGGGTAAATGTATTTTTATGGGAAATTTTCAAAATTTCCCATTTTTATGGGATATTTTCAAAATATAATATAAATCAAAAATACCCGGTATAATCTGAGCGATATAATATAAATCAAGCATACTCGGTGTAAATTGAGCAAAAAAATATAAATAAAAAATACCAGGTATAATTTGAGCGATAAAATATAAAGCAAAAATAACTGTTATTTTTGCCTGAAAAAAATAAAGGGCAAAAAATAACTTTTATTTCTAAACAAAAAAATAAAAATCAAAATGTAACCGTTATTTTCTGAGTTTTATTATAAAGTACTCGGTATAAATTGAGCAAAAAAATATAAATAAAAAATACCAGGTATAATTTCAGCAATAAAATATAAAGCAAAAATAACTGTTATTTTTGCCTGAAAAAATAAAAGGCAAAAAATAACTTTTATTTCTGATTAAAAAAAAAATAAAAAAGTAACCATTATTTTCTGATTTTTATTATAAAAGTCATAACCGTTGCAGTCCCTGATAAATATATTTCAATGAAAATGGTATAAAATGGTATTAAGGAAAGAAATACAAAAATTAAAAAAAAATATTTTTAGTAACACAAATCCCAGAATTCCTAAAAAGATTTGAAAATTTTTCAAAAATGGGTTTAGTTTTTTTTTTTGCTCTAGTTGCTTGGCTACTTTCAGGGCGTACTTTTGCAATGTAATTAAAAACATCTTGGTCCATAAAAATTTGGTGCAATTTTTTCTATAGCTCGCGTGTGTTTGGAGGAATTATAGATCGAAATTGAAATTTCCGTAAACAGTAGGTCTGATTCGAGAGACTCTGGCACTAACACCGAATCAACAAGGAGTTTTTATACCCTTCACCACCATAGGTGGAAAGGGTATTATAAGTTTGTGCTGATGTTTGTAACGCATAGAAATATTTGTCTTAGACCCACCTTTTAGTATACCAATAGGCTTAGAATCACTTTCTGAGTCGATTTAGCGATGTCCGTCCGTCCGTCCGTCTGGCTGGACCCCCATGTAAACCTTGTAATCAAACTACAGGTCGCAATTCTAAAGATAATTTGATGAAATTTGGCACAGATCATTTTTTTGATAATGGGACCATGGCTATTGAAATTGGTGAAAAACGGTCCATTATTTATGGTACCTCCCATAGGTCCCACTTCCCGGAATTGCTATATTGGCCACAAATATCAATATTTTTTCATGAAATTTAAAACAAATACTGCTTCTGTCAACTAAAATCACTGTACCAAATTTCGTTGAAATCGGTCCACATTTGACCATAGCTCCCATACAAATTCTTCTTTAAAAACGCACTAAATGAGACAAAAAATCACTAAAACGCTCGTAAATCTAAAGATAATGGAAATTTTGAGTCTATTTTTTGCATACATAATTTTTGTAACAACTGTAATCAATCTGCCAAATTTCGAGATAATCGGTTCACATTTGACCCTAGCTCTCATATAAGTCTAAATGACGGAAACAGGTTGAATATATAAGTTTTGAGAAAATGTTTGTATGATGGCAAAATTTAGCAAATATTTGTCTTTACACAGGAAAAATAACACCTTTGACCTTAGTGGTGAAGGGTATCGTATGGTCGGCTTGACCGACTATAGCGCTTTCTTACTTGTTTTTTATTAACTCAATTATTAACTTTGTTAATTTTTTTTTAGAAAAATATTAATATGTTATATTTTCCTTAAGAAATTTTTTAAATAACTAAAAAACAGTAAAAATACTTTTTACCCAAAAAAAAAAACGGGGAAATTTTTTTTTTTTTTTAATATTAACTTTAAGCACTTATAACTTTTTACATAGTAAAGCTTTTAATACACTTCTGGCTTGTAAAATATTTTGTTGTTTTTTTATGAAAACTTTAAATCAATAAAATCGGTTTATATATAGATCAGATATTTGTAAAAATTCGGTTCAGTATGGGACAAAAATTGAAATTTTATTTTTTTGAAGTAAGTAAGAGATAGCATATGTATGTAGGGATGTTTTTTGTAGATCTTGACCTATGTATATATTTATATACATATATATATATATATATATATATATATATATATATATATATATATATATATATAATTCCCTAATTCCCCGACAACATTCCAATTGGAACAAGGGGTACTTCTCTCAGACAATGAGCTGCATCCGATTCTATTTTTAGACTCATTGTAAGGGACCTACGTTTTAACGCCGGCTCCGAACGGCAAATGCATTAGTTAGAGAAGTTTTTCATAGCCTAATACTCAATAACCAGTGGCTAGCTGAGTTATGAGGTGAAACCGCCGCTTTTTTGAAAATTAATTTTTTTCAAGTGAGCCTGACAGGGATTGAACTTGGGACCTCTGGTATGCTAGGCGGATGACTAACCTGCTATACCACGGCGGTTCATATTTATATATGATTTTATATTTTTAGTACGATTTTTCAAATCAGTTGGGATATGACAATTATATATCGTTTTAAGTGATTTATGAGTCCAAGGTGCCCTACGTTGGAGGTCGATTGTGTCGCCCCAGTACAATCTAGGCTTTCCAGGTTCAAAACTTAAGCTCTCCAACACTTCTGCTATAAGCATTTCTAAACCGCCTAACGGTTGAGAAGTTGCAGAATTATTTCCATTCTATTTTTAAACCATCCCACTGTGCAATGGTACATTTGCAAATACTTATTGACATCCAATATTTCTTTCGTCACTTTTTTTAGAAAGACTCTATAAAACTTTGATTATGTAAGTATATTCCGACTTGTACTTCCGGTTTACTTAAATTTGATTTTATTCCAATATTTCTGTGCGTTACAAATATTGAATGGTTTAAGATAAACATTTGTAAATACTCACAAATCAATTTTATTTATTTTGATTTTCTTGCGTTATAATCTAGATAAGAACTATATTAAGGATTTTCCAACAGTTGAAGAACTACTGCCAGGCATATATAAACTTTATATAAAAATTAAGCATGATAAGTTTTTTAATCAGTTTAATTGAAATTCCAATCAATTAAACCTTAAAACTGGTATATTTTTATACTGAAATGCAAGTATAAACAGCTTAAATAGCATTCACACGATGTGTATTTATTACTTTGTTTAAAATTTTCCAAATTTTATATCTGACTTTTACACACGCATGCATTTTTGTTATATTTCAATATGGAAAATCTAACGGTTTATATCACAAATAAATGTCGTGTGAAAGAGCTTTTATCAGTTTATTTATTTTTATATTAAAATATTGACATTAAATTACATAAGTACTTACATTCAAATTTATTTTTATGGCACTGCGATTTTTATTAGGTTCATATAATATTGGGGGCAAATAGGTTTACTATTTGCAAATAGGGGCAAGTGGTTTATTATGTGATTACACTGCTCTGCAGCCAAATTCTCCTTTTAATAAAACTATGTGGACAACATTGATTTTGATGCGCTAAACTCAGATCCGTTGTCGGTTTTTTCCATCAGATCTGGATTTTTTTTTTATGGGCGTGGCAAAATTTTCCCCTTAAATTAGTCAGGTACGGAGACCTATTTCGTACTAACTCGAAAACGACTCATCCGATTTTCAAAATTAAAACACTTGAAGATGCATAACAAAATTTATTTTAGTTTAATATTATTTTTCTGTATCTCTTATCGTTTTGGAGTTATTTAGAAATTAATGGAGAAAATTTTTTTTCGTGCTAAATTCGTAATTTTTTTCAAGTTAAAAATGTAATTAAAAAAGATAAAGTAAAATAAGCTATAAACCACAAAAATCTGTTTAAAAATTTGAATTTTATTACCAATTTACCGATTACCAATTTATCAATTTTTATAAAAAAAATACCGTTATATTTTAGCTTCATTACCTAATGAAATCTTATGGTCATATGTGAGGATGGTTCCATTGCAATATTGGGTACCTACAGTAAATTGGTAATAAAACCGATGTTTATGGTTTATAGCTTATTTTATTCTTAAGATATGTAGCTCTTAGAAAAATGTTTAAAATGTTAAAATTTTACTTTATCTTTTTTTTAATTACATTTTTAACCTGAAAAAAAATTACGAATTTCGCACAAAAAAAATTTTTTCTCCATTAATTTCTAAATAACTCCAAAACGATAAGAGATACAGAAAAATTATATTAGACTAAAATAAATGCAATTTTGTTATGCATCTTTAAGTGTTTTAATTTTGAAAATCGGATGAGTCGTTCTCGAGTTAGAACGAAATAGGTCTCCGTACCTGACTAATTTATGGCGAAAAATTTGCCACGCCAAAAAAAAAAAAATACAGATCTGATGGAAAAAAACCGACAACGGATCTGAGTTTAGCGCATCAAGATCCATATAGTCCGCATAGTTTTATTAAGAGAAAGACTAAAAATGAATTTTTGCAGAGCAGTGTTATTGACAACAAAAAGAATAAAGTGTGTACATCGAAAATGTTATCATATCCTAAAATATTGTATTTATCAATTAAATATTTATGTTTTTATTGTATCTTAATATTTATACAGAAGAACTAGCATTCACTTGAAAGATTAGTGTAATGTAATTGCTAGGGTGTTCATTATTTACTCGACTTTTAATTGTTTGAGTAAACAAATAACTTGAAAATGGGGTTTTTTAATTACTCGAAATAGAATCGATTAATCGTTAAAAATTACTCGAGTTAATCGAGTAAAAAATTCATCTCAAAATTACTCGAGTAAGATTTTTCTGTAAGCTTTTTGTATATATACATATTTTTAATACAATAACTTTTTTTAATAAAATTATAGTGTTTTATTAATAAAATAGTTTAACAATTCGCAATAAAAAACAAACATAAAAAAATTACTTTTAATACATATTAACATTTGTAACATAAAATATCTTAAGTGAATTTATTTACTTCTATATATAAAAAGCAATCTTTCGATTTCATAAATCCTGAGTTTGATCTAATAGATAAGTAGGCCCTACGACTACCTTGTACCTGTGTTTACAATGGAATCTTCAGCTGACCTAAAGAAGGACCTAGATTACATTGCATCCTTTAACTGAACTATAGTAGAACCTATCATATTTCATAGGGATCTTCAACTAAACTATAGTAGTATCTACGAATACATTGGATACTTAAACTGGACTATAATAGGTTTTACGATTGCGATGGTACCTTCCTTCAACTAATCTATAACAGGAGCTACGACTACATTAGGAGCTTTATATAAACAATAGTAGAAATTACGAATACATTGGATACCACAACAGGTCTATGATAGACTAGGCTATTTATATCTGAAATATTTATATCTGAAATATATATATACTATGGACTATATACACACAATGGACTATATTACAAGTTGTAATTTACAAGTCTCGATTATTGCTTAAAATTGACAATGTTAAAATCCACGATTATTTCATAAATGGGAAATTAACTATATTAATACCCTCGATTATTGCTTTAAATTAACTATAGTAGAACCAATCAATTCAATCAAAAATGGAATATATTATTAGTAGCAGCAAATACTTTCAAGCCAAAGTATGCCATTATTTGCGTGGCAGGGGAATAACAACAATTTACACTAAACAAGAAAACTTTTTCTTACTTCGTAATCAAAAAAATAACACAAAGAAAAATGCATACTAAACTAACAAAACATACAGGAAGTAGTATCTTAGCTCTCCATTTGGCCAACGTTTTTTTTTTTTACAAACTTAACAGTTTAGAAATACTCTGGGACAAATTTTAGTCGTTTTATTAAAAAAAATGCTTACAAAATGATTGAAATAGTTTTACTCGAGTAACTCGATTACTCGTGGAAAATTACTCAAATAAATCTTTATTTGAAATTAGCCATTTTATTTTACTCGAGCGATTAATCGATTTTATTTTTCCGATTAATCGAGCAAACATAACTCGAGCAAATACCCTAGTAATTGCTAACATAAAAAATTGAATGGCCTTTGAGACTAGTAACACATCCGACCATAGCTTCTATACAAACCACTTAAGAAAACAGTTTAAAAACCAAAAAGAATCTGGGCTTACCATCAGTTGAAAGCACTCTAGCGCCTAAACGAAAAGAGCTTATAAAATAAAATTTACCGCGAATTTTCTTGAAAAAGTTTCATATTGGAATTGGGCAAACTCGGTCCACATTTGACCATAGTTTCCATATAACTCCGCCCCGGCAACAAGTTTCGAGCTTTTACATACCAACTTATAAAGATATGCCAACGAAACTTACAACGAAGACGTTTTATACATATTACTCCGCTTAATTATAAAAGCTATGACGATATACTTTCATACAGATAAGTTTTTTACAACAACAGTAAACCCCCCTATAACACGGCCCCCTTATAACACGGCCCCCGTATAACACGGTTTCATGTCCCCCCTATAACACGATCTTTACCCCCTATAACACGGTTTTTGCCCAAATAGTACATACATAAAGTATGGGACATTTGCACATTTGCAGAAAGTTCGTTAGCTCCTACAACTATAAATGTTGATCCTATAGTAAATGTCGCTAGATCAGTGGGTGTAGAAGGTTTTGATGATATTATTGAGAAAGATATTTATGAACTAATAAATGACTCGGAAGATTTAGATGAGAACAGGCTTGTAGAATTAGTTAATTCAAGTGATGAATGTTTTTTAATTAATGATGTTGAAGATTCTAACGAGATTTCTGACGAAGGTGAAGTCTTATCAATAGATAACCTGAATAAAATCGTACATCTAGGCAAACAATTGGAGACACTTATCACAAAAAGTGATTCTTCAGTGGAACGAACTTCTGAATTTAAAATTAATATTCAGTATAGTCTTGCACCATATACAAAATTGCAACAAGAAGTAAATTCAGTACAAGTACTAAATACGATCCATTAAGTAATGAAACCAATAAAAAAGATACAGGTGGAATGTCATAGCAGACAGCTCTGATAGCGAATAAAAAATTTAAAATCTTCTGTTTTGTTTAAACTTTAATCATATGAAATGAATTGTTATTTTTTATCATTTATAAGTTCTGATTTTCATAAAATACATGTATATATTCCACCCATAACTTAATTTTCTTTAAGATTCTGTATTTGAAAAAGGGGAAAATATAATCAATTCAATTATTTGTAAAAACCGTGTTATACGGGGTAGTAAAACGGCCCCCCTTTAACACTGTCCCAGTAAACCGTGTTATAGGGGGGTTTACTGTATATGTCAGCATATGAAATATTCGGTTTCAACTCCTTTCCCTCAATCATACTTATATATTGTCTTTATCTTTATATCAAATTATAGCCTTCAAACGCCCTGCAACCGACATTTTGTTAAATAGTAATGCTAGTTCTTAAATTTCTTCTTTTTTAAAGGATGGTCAAACATTCACAGACCCGGTTAATAAAGCTAACCTTTTAGCTGAATAATTCGCAAGTAAATCTCGCTTGCCGGAAAGTACTTAACCTCTGTTCGAGCTCGAAAGAGTATCTGTAACTTCTTCTGTTATCCTTGACTCCCAGTGGAGCATAGGGCCTCAACCATCCTTTTATATCGAACTCTATTGCGAGATGTTAGGCTGTAACTATGCCAAAGATATTCTTTCACGCCAGCGCTTAAAAACATAAACAAGTCTCCAGGGCCGGTTGGTATTCCAGCGCTGGTCTTAAAGCAGTGCTGTTTAAGGCTTGCGCGTCCATAAGCTAAATAATAAATTTCCTCGGTGCTGAAAGGTTGCTAATGTTACGCCACTACCTAAAAAGGGTGAGGCTAACAACCCTGAAAATTACCGTTCAATAGCAATTTGTTCTGCACTCTCCAAAGTTATGGAGAATATGGTGAACCACCATCTTGTTAAATATCTAGAATCTAACAACCTACTAATCGACCGCTAGTATGAATTTTGTAGGGGACGGTTTACGGGAGACCTGCTAGCCTTCCTATCGGAAAAATTGTGTCAATCAGTACACCGTTTTGGTGAAAGGAAAGTTGTGGCTCTGGATATTTTCGAGGCGTTTGATAGAATGTGGCACGAAGCACTTCTATGAAAACTTATTGCTTTTGGTGTAGGTAATAACTTTTCTCGATTTATATCGAGCTTCCTCAGAGATCGCACTATACGAGTCGTTATAGGCGTGATGTCATCAAACGTGTTCAAAATTAATGCAGGGATACCGCAAGGCTCTGTTCTTTCTTCTACACCATTTCTTATATTTATAAATGACCTTCTACGTCAAACTTCCAATACAAGCCATTCATATTCATTCAATCACAGACCAAGCCTTTTAGAGGTTGGCGCTATGAGACAAAATATGAATGAATCATTAAACCGCTATTTAGAAACAGTTTCAGAATGGGGTCCACAAACACAACTCCACCAATCCTCCCTTCCATACAATATTTTCCTTATTCTAACACAATGCATTGCATAAGTAGGGGTTATCCCCTGAGTGCTGGTCCTAAAAAAATAACTAAGAAAGTACTATAGTCGGTCAAGCCCGACCACACTATACCCTTCACCACTAAGATCAAAGGTGTTATTTTTCCTGTATAAAGACAAATTTTTGCTAAATTTTGCCATCATACAAAAATTTTCTCAAAACTGTTTTCGTCATTTGGACTTGAGAGCTAGGATCAAATGTAGACCGATTATCTCGAAACTTCTCACATTGATTAGTTTTCACAAAAATTATGTATGCAAAAAATAAACTCAAAATTCTCATTGTATTCAGATTTACGAGCGTTTCAGTGATTTTTTCTTATTTGTTAATAAATGACAAATTTTAATAGCTATGATGATAAAATTTGGTATATAGAAGTTTTACATAATTTCATCAAAATCGGTTCACATTTAGCCACAGCTCCCATACAAAAAACTTACGGAAACAGCCTTAATTTCACCTAAAATACACATAAATTCAAATAATTCTAAAACTATAACAGATATAACCACTAAATTTAGCATGAGGAGGTCTTATGTCAATGAGTGTGCAAAATTTTGTCACAATCGGTACCATTTGACTATAGCTCCCATATAAAAAACTTACGGAAACACAAAAATACAAAAAGAAAAGGGGGTTTATGTCCGTCAGATAAAAGCGCGAAAGCGCCTTAACGAAAAGGGCTACAGCAACAAAGTTTTACGAAAGGAAGTATAATGTGAATGCCAACCAGTGTGCAAAATTTTGTAATAATCGGTTACTATTTGACCATAGCTCCCATATAAAAAACTTATGGAAATAATGGCCCGATTTTGAGGAATTTCAATAGCCGTGGTCCCACTATCAAAAAAATTATCTGTGCCAAATTTCATCAAATTTTCTTTAGAATTGCGACCTGTACTTTGATTACATTGTTTACATGGGGGTCCAGCCAGCCAAACGGACGGACGGACTGACATCGCTAAATCGACTCAAAAAGTGATTCTAAGCCTATTGGTATACTAAAAGGTGGGTTTCTATGCGTTACATACATCAGCACAAACTTATAATACCCTCTCCAAAATTGTCTGGCTTGACCACCATGTAAACCATGTAATCAAAGTACAATTCACAATTCTAAAGATGATTTGATGAAATTTGGCACAGATAATTTGATAGTGGGTCCATGGCTATTGAAATTCCTCAAAATCGGGCCATTATTTATGGTACCTCCCATAATTCCCACTTCCCTGAATTGATATTTTAGACACAAATGTAGTATCCACAATGTTTAACAAATATTATTGTAATATGTTAATGTACCCAGTAAAACTTTTCATTACCAAATAATGAGTTAAACAGTTAAACTATTGAACACGAACTACTTACTCATTCGCTGTTTAAGTCATTTCATTAACATGGGGATGTCATTGGAGGCAAGTACTTACCAATTGCAGAAAAGTAATGACTTGGGTAAGCAATTTGAAAGCAACAACAACAACAGCAACAACTTTTTTGTTGTTGTTTTATTAAAAACATATATTTTTAAACGAAATACAAAATTTTTTTTATGATCCCATGGGGGCTCGAACCCAGACCCTCCGACTGCTAGGCAGAGACTCTTCCACTGAGCTACTTCATATGTTGAAAACTTAGCAGCTTATAATTAATATAAACAATTTTTATTTTTAGATCCAAAATCATGTGAAAATAACTTTGTTTTCCCTGCTTTTTTTTGCTTTGTTGTAATTTTTGGAAAAATATTTTTATATGATTTTTTGTAATTATTTTAAAACTTAAACAATTTAAATCTTCTTTTTTGTATAAGTTTTTACATAAGATTGACTCTTACTTACTTAAATGTTACAACCTGTTAAGGTCAAAGTCCGAGCATATTTTAGAATTCCATGGATTTCGATCTTGTGCGAATATTCTCTAATTTTATAGGCCAAGCTTTGAAAAATGTTCCTCTACTTGGTCTTTCTATCGAAGTTTCGGACATCCTCCTCTAATATTAGGTAGTGGGACATTTCAATTCTAATTTTATCCTCTTCATTGTATTTTTTTCAATAGAGGGTTACTAGCCCGTAATCCTAACCCATTTTTATCGATCTTATAGAACAACTCTCGGTACATGTTAACTCACAATATTAATGGGTGTTAAACTAGCTCCCCGGGTGATACCATGAGGAGGTGTGTGTCCACAGTTGAGATGAAGGATGACCCAGATAAGTTGGGCTTACCAAGTTAAGACCCATTAGAACCGTGTTTGGTATTCAACCTCCCCTACATAATCAAAATTGACTCATGATGGTATTTTTTCATTAACGTGAGTTAGTTTTACAAATTTTTTTTACAGAAGATAATATTTAAGTTCTTAAAATTCAAAAACCAATTAAAAAGACTCTTTTAATAAAAAAAAAAACTAAAAAAAATTGTTGCCCTTGGTGGGATTTGAACCGGGGCCATTCAGTTTAAATTACCATCTTAATTACAAATAAGTACTTCTGTAATAACTTATTATTTATTCGGATGGTATGTTGTAGTCGTTACAAGGTAACCAGTTATCAGAGTACTTGCCATTACCAAAGTTTTGCTGGGTACTTAAATAGTTATACTTTTTTATGGGGAAAATTCTTTGAATAAATTTCATTACTCGTTTGTTTTTGTTAATATACAATAAATAATAAACTGTTTATTGCTGTTTTACAACATTTTGATTATAAATTAATGGTTTTATTAATTAAATACTACTCGTATCTAATAATTCAAACTAAATGCTTAAATTCAATATAACAGTGTGGCTCATAATATTTAGTTGTTTTCAATTCGAACTAATAATTGCAAAAAAATTTTATTACCAAAACTACCGAAAGTAGTATAACAAAAACCCTTAATACAGTTTACAAGATACAGATATATTACCACTTATTTACTTTGTTTTAAACCACTGTTTGTCGATAGGTACACTCGAAAGCCCCACGAGTTCGATTGACAAGTCCTTATATTCTATAAGGAGTTTCTAATGCATCCCCCGTATATTAAGTCTGGAACTTACACTGATTAATAAAAACCTACTTTCGTTACTACAATCGCAATAAAGCAAATAAACGATAACCCTAGGCGAGGTTATACGGGAGATATGATCATATGAGAACCGATTTTGGCCGTAGATATTTTTTTAATGTGTAGTTCTAACGTTTAAAAAAAAAATTTTTCTACTCCATTTTTTTTATATTTTTATCAAAAATTTTTCTATAGAAAATTTTTAGTCAAACATTTTTCTATAAAAAAATTTTTAATCGAAAATGTTTGTATAGAAAATTTTTTAATCAAAACTTTGTATTTAATACAAAATTTCCTGATAACAAATTTCTTTTATCAAAAATTTTTCTATAGAAAATTTTTTTGGAGAAATTTTTTATAGAAAATTTTTTTTATCAAAAATTTTTCTATACAAATTTTATCAAAATTTTTTTTATTGAAAATTTCTTGATGGTTGTGATAAAAAAAATTATCAAAAATTTTTCCATAGAAAATTTTTTTATAGAAAAATTTTTCTATAGAAAATTTTTTAACCAAAAATTTGCATTTAATAGAAAATTTTTCGATAACAAATTTTTTATCAACAATTTTTCTATAGAAATTTTTTTTTTTATCAAAAATTTGTTTATAAAAAATTTTTTTATCAAAAATTTTTCTATAAAAAATTTTGTTATTAAAAATTTTTGTGTAGAAAATTTTGTTATTAAAAATTTTTCTATTGAAAATTTTTTTATCAAAAATTTTTCTATAGAAAATTTGTTTATCAAAAATTTTTCTTTAGAAAACTTTTTGATGGTTGTGAAAAGAAAAAATTTTATAAAAAATTTAGAATTTCTTATCAAAAATTGTTCTATAGAAAATTTTTATCAAAAATTTTTCTTTAGAAAATCTTTATCAAAAATTTTTCTATAGAAATTTTTTTTCAAAAATTTTTCTATAAAAATTTTTTTTTTATCAAAAATTTTTCTATAGAAAATATTTTTTTATCAAAAATTCTTCTATAGAAAATTTGTTTATCAAAAATTTTTCTATAGTAAATTTCTTATGAAAATTTTTCTATAAAAAATTTTATTATTAAAAAGTTTTCTGTAGAAAATTTTTTTTATTAAAAATTTTTCTATAGAAAATTTTTTTATCAAAAATTTTTCCTTACAAAATTTTTATACAGCAAATTTTTTTATGAAAAGTTTTTCTATATAAAAAATTTTTTATCAAAAATTTTTCTATAGAAAATCTTTTTATCAAAAATTTTTGTTTAGAAAATTTTTTTATCAAAAATTTTTCTATAGAAAATTTTTTTATCAAAAAGTTTTCTATAGAAATTTTTTTTATCAAAAATTTTTCTATAGAAATTTTTTTATCAAACTTTTTCAATAGAACATTTTTTTTTATCAAAATGTTTCTATAAAAAATCTATTTATCAAAATTTTCGTTAGAAAATATTTTAATCTAAAATTTTTCTATAGAAAAATTGTTACAAAATTTTTTCTAAAGAAAATTTGAAAATTTTTTAATTGAAAAATATTTTTATGGAAAATTTTTACAGAAGAAGAATATTTTTGTTAAAATTTTTCTATAAAAAAATGTTTGGATAGAAGATATCTAAAAAATATAAAAATCTAAAATTGTTTAATATAAGAAATTATTTCTGTTTTAAAAAATATTCCCAATATTTACAATAATATTCCCATTGTTTACATGAATAATAGCGTCTTGGCAACAATGTTCAAGATTATATTTCGTTTTTCTTTCGAACCATGTATTTTGTTGCTATAAATAGGATTTTGATTTGTTTTGTTTTTGTCTTTTCTCACTGAATGATTTTAATATTCATTTTCGCTAGTTTTATTAGTGATCGTGGTATTTAAGAAAATTACAAAAAATTCTTCGGCTTCTGGTGGTATGAGCTGCCTACTCCTGAAAATGAGGAATATTTTTGCTTGTCGTTAGGGCCTTATCACGGCTTTAGCAGAGAAATTGTCTTAAAAATTCATAAAGATTTAGATATTTATTTATTTATATATATCCTTTTTCAATATTAAGGAAATTACAAATGGAATATCCATCCCAATTTTTATCTGTATAGGAATAGAAAAACATGTGCATGTTAATGTCTCATATCATTTGTATTGAACTACATAAATTAACCATAAAATCGATTTTGACTTTGGGAATAACTTTGGTGAAGGGTATAATAGATTCGGCATAGCCTTATAAAGCACTCTTACTTGTTCTACCATTACCACTAGTTTTCTTGAAATATCTGTAAAAGTACAATTATAAATATTTATATTTTATAGACATTTTTACTAATACGTCATAATTGTTTTATTTCTAGATTTATTTAGTTTCCTAATTTAATTTTATTTTGTATTCGTTTGTAACTCAAATATTATTAGCTTTAGTTTAAATCGTTACCTACTTTAAGCAATTTATTTACTATGTTGTTGTACCCTACTTCATCATTGGTGGAAAAATCATTTTATATTTTTGCAAATGTGTGTAAGGTATAGTTCCTAATAGGAACTTTGCACCAACTTTAGGTAAATCGATCTAATCAAAATCACTTGCTGACCACAAAATTGGCCGAAATCGTTTCAATCTTTAGGATTGAAAACTGCGAAAAGCTCATAAATCATGAAAGCTACATATTAAACCTTAACACCTATACATATTCCCAGTAAAACTTTTCATTACCAAATAATGAGTTAAACAGTTTAACTATTGAACACGAACTACTTACTCAATCGCTGTTTAAGTCATTACATTAACATGGGGATGTCATTGGAGGCAAGTACTTAGCAATTGCAGAAAAGTAATGACTTGGGTAAGCAATTTGAAAGCAACGACAACAACAGCAACAACTTTTTTGTTGTTGTTTTATTAAAAACATATATTTTTAAACGTAATACAAAATTTTTTTATGATCCCATGGGGGCTCGAACCCCATTTTTAGATCCAAAATCATGTGAAAATAACTTTGTTTTTCTCTGTTTTTTTTTTTTTGCTCTGTTGTAATTTTTGGAAAAATACTTTTATACGATTTTTTGTAATTATTTTAAAACTTTTTTAAAATTATTTTAAAACTTAAACAATTTAAATATTCTTTTTTGTATAAGTTTTTACATAAGATTGACTCTTACTTACTTAAATGTTACAACCTGTTAAAGTATTTTAAAATTCCATGGATTTCGATCTTGTGCGAATATTCTGCAATTTTATAGGCCAAGCTTTAAAAAATGTTCCTCTACTTGGTCTTTCTATCGAAGTTTCGGACATCCTCCTCTAATATTAGGTAGTGGGACATTTCAATTCTAATTTTATCCTCTTCATTGTATTTTTTTTTTTTTTCAAGAAAGGGTTACAAGCCCGTAATCCTAACCCACTTTTATCGATCTTATGGGACAACTCTCGGAACATGTTAACTCACAATATTAATGGGTGTTAAACTAGCTCCCCGGGTGATACCATGAGGAGGTGTGTGTCCACAGTTGAGATGAAGGATGACCCAGATAAGTTGGGCTTACCAAGTTAAGACCCATTAGAACCGTGTTTGGTATTCAACATCCCCTACATAATCAAAATTGACTCATGATGGTATTTTTTTATTAACGTGAGTTAGTTTTACAAATTTTTTTTACAGAAGATAATATTTAAGTTCTTAAAATTCAAAAACCAATTAAAAAGACTCTTTTAATAAAAAAAAAAACTAAAAAAAATTGTTGCCCTTGGTGGGATTTGAACCGGGGCCATTCAGTTTAAATTACCATCTTAATTACAAATAAGTACTTCTGTAATAACTTATTATTCATTCGGATGGTATGTTGTAGTCGCTACATGGTAACCAGTTATCAGAGTACTTTCCATTACCAAAGTTTTGCTTAAGAAAATTTTAAAATGATAATATTTTTTTTTGAAGATTTGAATTTCATTTTGGCTATTCGTCCAAGTTCCAAAAGTCGTGTATGGTATCATAAAGTCGAGCTTGATCGATTTTAATACTTTCCTACTTGTTTGTAACTATTTACATTCTAATGTTGATTAAATTTTGTTTGTTACTTAAAAAAAATATTTCTAGACACTTTCTATTATTGCTATTAGAATAGTATTTTAATGACATGGTGTTTTGTTAAGACGTGATATGAATTTCTAAAATGTATTGGCAGGTATGCCGATACAGTCTAAAATTAAACAAGTAAGAGTGTTATATTCGGCTATGCCGAATCTTATATACCCGTCATCAATTTCGAAACATATCTCACATATCGACGAGGGTGCTGCTAATTCAAAATGTAGACCAAATTCGAAAAAAAATTGTTACGCAAGTCGGTTGGTATTGTTGGTAAAATTTTTGGACTAAATTCGGTTGCAGTTACTTTAAAGTTCAACATTTAAAAGTATTTAAGTGGTTTCCCTGGTATTAACCTTTCGTTGTGCTTAATTGTTATGCATTAAACACATAGACAACAGCAGTCGTTGGCTACAATTGTCGCCTCGTAGTCAGCTACTTAATTATTTTGGGGACGGCAGCTACATTTAGGACGGCAGCTACATTTCGAAACACCTGTTTATGAGTGGTGCCAATATCGCGTTTATAAGATGGACAAAATAACAATTTAAAATTTGATAAAAACGACATAAATTCATTTTATTAATTAACCTCCGAAATCAACGGTTTTCCTGTACCTGATAGTATGTCTATATCAAAAAAAAAAATTATAGAAAGAATTTGGTGTGATCTCTAATGGTTTAAGAGTTATGGGCTTTTTAAATTTCAAGAATAATACGGTATAACTTTAGAAGTTTATATCCGATATTAACTTTTTTGGTATCAAACAAAAGCTACTGAAAATATCTTTTATATTCTTATATATAATATTCTTTATAATGGATAAGGAGCTAATATACTATAAACTTATTTCTGCAACCGACGTTTTTTATAAAAATTCGTATATCTTAAAACAATATACATATAAGTATGCTCTTTTATATAATGAATTTTATAAAGGACATACTGGGCTTTTATATAACATGAACTACGTAGCTCTAGCACACGTAGCGTGTGAGTTAGACAGTTTAAAAAATAACTTTTTAAAATTTTACTTCTATTGAGTTAGAGTTATATAAATATAAATTTTTACATAATATTTTATTAGATATTATTATATAATTAAATATATAAATATTTTATAAGTATGTAAATTGTTTACATAAATTCTCCCCATTGTATTTGTGGTAAATAAATTCAAGTGGTTTAAATCGCTCATTTATTTCAATATTATATGGTGTTGACAGCACTAAATATTTCATTGTCGCCAACAAAAATAGAAAATAGTTTAATTTTGGCTACAGCTACAACGGTGGTCGGTAGTCATGTAGCCGTGTCGACTCTAAAAAATTTATTTCTATTTGAATGCATGTATTCTAATTTTGACAGGTTGTAGCCCGTAGCCTGCTGTTGTCTATGTGTTTAATGCATTAGGTCAAACACGTTGATAGTAATACGGCAGGTTTACTTACAAACCGGATAGAATATTGCAGTTTTTTGAATTCGATGATATCAGTATATCTGTTTTCTTATACTTTCCGGTAATGATCGTCACCTCTATTAAATGGTTCTTAATTTTTTTTTACTACAGAACTCGGCTACCTTTGCACAATCGAGCAGGATCAATGTTTTGTACACCAGAATTTAAATGAAGCTAGTGGGATTTATATCATCGATCACAGGTGGACAACTCTTAACACACAAAGAAATCGAAACATGTTAAGAGTTGTCAACCTGTGACCGAGGGTAGATTCTTTCACTTCCTTGTATCATACTCAAAATGTTAGTGTTAATGGAATTAATGTCATTAAACAACAGTCAACAACTATACAACAATCGTCTACTATCATCAAACAGTAGTCAACAATCAAACAAAAAAAATCGCGAAACAATTAAAAAACAAGTAAGAGTGGTATATTCGGCTTTGCCGAATCTTGGATACCCTTCACCAATAGTGTTCCAAAAGTACTTAATGTAATTCGTAGCAATATTTAGTTATACTAGTATTATATGCAAAGAGTCTTTAAAATTAAGAGTCGGAAAACGAAAACCTTTTCGGTGGCGTCATCATCTAGAATAGTTATGCACCCAAAGGTTAGGTTGGGCAGGTGGCTGATGTCTAGGGAAGCTTCACTTGGGTTCTAAAGTGGTCCCTTTGTGAAAGATAATGATTACTAGGCTACAAGTAGAGAATACATATTTAAGCCAGCCAGTAGCTTCGAAATAAAATAGACACATACTTTACGAACATTTAATAAAGTTCGATAGACCAGATAAACCATGCAGAAAAGATGCTTCAAAATGTAGATGCCCTTAGATTTGCAATAGCACATCGATTTGATGAAGTTTAAGTATTCTGGCATGCAACCCAAAAACACAGTGCCCAGTGAGGGTTGTGCACTTTAATTCGTACGAATTATCCAACTAGTAAAAGTTCTTGATTAGTTATGTAAAACTCTGAAGTTAGCGGACTGATTTAGGTCAAAGCTTTGTCAATGTATACAAGCCTTAAAATTATAGGGTATACACTCTTAGTTTTAGATACATACGTGAAATATATAGCTTTTGAATGGATGGTTATCAGCTTTGTCGGAAAAGTTATTAAAGATTTACTTATTAATCTGAAGTTAGTTAATTAATTAAAATGAACACTTCATCAATAATATTTGGGATGTATAGTTCTTTCGATCTGTCCGATGGATGTTTGGAAAGTTTTGCTCTAGTTCTTTGTGCAATTTTAATGTGATTTAATTTATCAACATTAAATCGATTCCCGGTCGGGTTTATATGGGAGATTTCACTAAATGTGAATAGAGCTCGCCCATTTTCAATATCGAACTTTTCAAGAGATCAGAAATACTTTTGTCAAATGTTGTCCCTCTAGAAAGTTTATTTTAGGCGCTATTGTCCTGAATATCAATATTGTACAACGCCTTTATACTAAATGTCATCATCGTATCTATTATAATTTGTCATTTATTAGCTACTAAGAGATTGCCTTAGCCGAAGTTATGCGGGATCAATTGTCAAACGTGAACGGATTTCTCCCAATTGCAATTAAAAAATTTAAATTTTTGTTGATATGTGAGATACTTACATACATATGTAGGTTTTGAACGGATATCATGTACTCAGTTGCATTTTTGTACTTCCTAGGAAGATTACCTATAATTTGATATATAATACATTCTCAAATGTTATCATAATGTTCAAAAGTCAGACACAAAATTAAGAAAAATGCAGTGTGTCTGTCTGCTAAAACCAGATTTGTGGAGCTCCTGAATTTTCCCACCCTGAATTTCAACATTGTCGATCAAAACACCATCGCTTAAACGCTAAATTATATCTACCACAAATTTCATCAAAATGAACATCTGAGATATCGACAAAACAGGAGCTCCAAAAACTTGACTACAACAGAAAAAAGGACAGACAGGTAGACGGACGGACATGTAGACGGACGGACAAACAAACAGACGGACGGAGGTCGCGAAATCGATTCTTGTGCCGATTTTGAGTTGATCGGTACAATTTGAATGGTATTCACAATCAGATTTGTAGAGTATATATATCAGATTTTAGAAAATCCTCACATAAAGAACGATGTCAAATTTCATTACAATCGGTCCATAAACACCTAAGATATCGCTGAAACAATACTTACAAAATGTAAACAAAATTTCTTAGACACGTACTTTGGGCAATTTGCTACATCAAATGTAGTGTTATGGCGATATCTCAATTGTTTATGGACCGCTTTTGATAAAATTTAATAACGTGCTTGGTGGGGGAATTTCCTAAAATCTGATATAAAATTTATGTAGGTCCGTACTAAAGGAGGATAGTTTTTCCTATTTCTGCATTTAATTTTTTCAACAAACATTCCCTAATGTGTACTTTGGGCAATTTGCGATACATCAAATTCAGTGTTTTGGCGATATCTCAGTTGTTTATGGACCGATTTTAATAAAATTTTACAGAGTGCTTTGGGAAAATATTTCCTACAATCTGATATATAACATATTATCACATGTACACCAGGAGTATCTTTTTTCTCTTGTTATTTAAAAGTGTGTTTCAATCAAAAATTTTCAAATTTTCGTCTAATTTTTGGTATTTTTTCGATATTTTCGGTGTTTATAAACCGATTTTAATGAAATTTAATAGCGTTCATTGCGGGAGAATTTCCTAAAATCTGATATATAATTTATGTAAGTCCATCCTCCAGGGGCTTCAGACAGACAGACGGACGGACAGACAGACGGACATCGCTTAATCGATTCTCCTCCCGATTCTGAGTCGATCGGTATAATTTTTATGGGGTCTACGATCACTAATAACAAAATTACAAACGGAATCACAAACTTATAATACCCTTTCACCTATTGGTGAAGGGTATAACAATGATAAAATAATCATCAAACCGTCGTCAAAAACTTCTGAAAAGTGTTCATACAATCTTTTAACAACCATCAAACAATCGCTTGTCAATCGTCAAGAAATTATCAAACAATCATTAAAAATCATCAAACAGCCGTCAGTCAATCGCCAATCTATTACTAAATAACTATTAAACAATCACCAAACAATCATCAAACAACCGTCAAACAATCACCAGTTGATTTCGACAGAATTATAGAGCCATCATTAAAAATCATCAAACAGTCGTCAGTCAATCCTCAATAAATCATCAAAAAGTCGCTAAAAATTTAAAAAAATCAAACAATCGCCAGTCAATCGTTAAACCATTATCAAATAATCATCAAATATTACCAAATATTATTAAATCAAAAAAGGGGGCGTAAAATAGGGCCAAATTGATTATTTTTTTTCTCGGTTAAAACTTCAATTGAATTAATTCGAACGTTAAATAAAGAAATTACCTATGTCCGTGCATCCGTTTTCCGATTTAAGATAAATCGAGAAAAAAAAAGTGGGCGAAAAGTTAGGTGTGTTCAAATTTTCTTTTAGTAAAAACTTTAACTGTTTTACTTTGAACATTTATGAAAAAATAACCCATATCCGTGCATCCATTTTTCAATTTTATATAAAATGTGGACGTAAAAGTTTTTTTTTATGCAAAAACCCAAACTTGGACTAAGACAAACATTTAGAAAAAATTTCAATTCACTCGGTTTACACGTTTTGATCTTATCCGAAGGTGTTTCATATTCATTGTTTACAATTTTTGCCTTATATGGGAGGGGTTATGTGTACTTGAGATTAAAAAAAATCTGGCCTATTTTAACCACAGGATATCCCTAAAAAGAGAAAAGCGTCTGAGATGCTGCAGTGAAATACAACTGGAACAATTTTCAACATAAAACGCATGTTACTCGTGTTAGGAATCTAATAAGAAAGGTATCGAGAAGGAATCTAATAAGATAGGTCTAGTTACTAGTGAATCAAAAACAAAACTGATGGTTTCTACAAACAAACAGTCTACAAGAGTTGGACCACATGAGATCGTTGAGAACTAACTATAACTTCGAGGTTGTAAAATAACACTTCTCTGCAAAAATTAATTTTTTGTCTTTTCTTTTAATATAACTATGCGGACTATATGGATCTTGATGCGCTAAACTCAGATCCGTTGTCGGTTTTTTCCATCAGATCTGGATTTTTTTTTTTATGGGCGTGGCAAATTTTTCCTCTTAAATAAGTCAGGTACGGAGACCTATTTCGTCCTAACTCGAGAACGACTCATCATCATTTTCAAAATTAAAACACTTAAATATGCATAACAAAATCGCATTTATTTTAGTCTAATATAATTTTTCTGTATCTCTTATCGTTTTGGAGTTATTTAGAAATTAATGGAGAAAAATTTTTTTTCGTGCGAAATTCGTAATTTTTTTCAGGTTAAAAATGTAATTAAAAAAAGATAAAGTAAAATTTTAACATTTTAAACATTTATCTAAGAGCTACATATCTTAAGAATAAAATAAGCTATAAACCTATTCTTAAAGTTTTTGAGAAAAAAATTCTACGAAAAATCTTTAGACAAACTCCAATGAATATCGATATCGAATGAACCGTGAGCTGTATGAGTTATACTCTGACATCGACAAATTAAAACTCATTAAATTGCAGCGGCTGTGTTGGCTATGACTTGTTGTGCGAATGAAAGTAAATACTCCAGCAGGAAAAGTCTTCGAAAATAATCTTGAGGGAACTCGTAAGAGAGGAAGTCAGAAACTCCGATGGAAATACTAAGTAGAAGAAAATCTTTCAAAACTTGGCATACGAAATTGGAGAATATGCGTGCAAGATAGAGCGCATGGAATTATAAAATATGCTCGGCCTTTAACCTAAATAGTCTATGTTGCAGGGTAATAAGTGCATACGGGTATGAAAACCGTTTTTTACCTGTAACTCAAGATTTTGGGAAGTGTTTTGAAAATTAAAAAAAACAGAAAAATGGTCTAACATCCCAGAAGCTTTTATTTTATATTATTTGCCGCAGTTTGTAAGTTGTCATAACTAAGTATCTTATCTGTCAAAATTGTCAGTGCAAACTTTTTTTATTTTGGCCTTAACATTATTGAGAAATGTACTGTAAGTATTATAGATATTAGGTGTGTCATAATGAGTGTTTTTTTTAGAGGTATAGAACTTCGAATTGAAATAAAACACAAGAAAATCGTTTTAATGTCCATCAATTTGGCTTTATTGGAAGAATAATTTTATGCCATTAATGTTTAAATATGATTTCGGGCATGTGGCCGCCGCGGCTGGCTCGAATAAAGCCAATTCTACAGGTCCAATTTTCAACAACTTTTTCGAGCATATGGGGCCGTATGTTGGCAATAACGCCACGAATGTTGGCTTCCAAGTCCCCTAACGTTTCTGGTTTGTTGGCGTAGACGAGCGACTTCACATATCCCCAAAGAAAATAATCCATTGGTGTCAAATCGCACGATCTTGGTGGCCAATTGACAGGTCCATTCCGCGAAATTATACGCTCATCGAATGTTTCCTTCAATAAATCAATTGTGACGTGCGCTGTGTGGCATGTAGCGCCGTCTTGTTGGAACCACAACTCATCCACATTCATGCCATCCAATTGGGGAACAAAATAGTCGGTTATCATAGCTCTATACCGGTCTCCATTTATGGTAACTGACTCTCCAGCATTACTTCGGAAGAAGTATGGCCCAATGACTCCACCAGCCCATAGAGCACACCAAACAGTCAGTTTTTGTGGATGTAATGGCGTCTCAAGGGTCTCATGTGGATTCTCTTCACTCCAAATGCGGCAATTTTGCTTGTTGACGTAGCCATTCAACCAAAAATGAGCCTCATTACTGAACAAAATTTTGCGATGAAAATCAGCATCGAGATCAATCTCATTTTCGGCCCATACACCAGAATCACGACGCATTGCATGGTCTCGCGGCTTTAATTCTTGCACAAGCTGGATCTTGTAAGGTCGCAAGCCAAGATCTTTGCGCAAAATCTTCCATAAAGTTGATGGACAAAGCTCCAACTGCTGTGCACGGTGGCGAATCGATTCATTCGGGTCCTCTTCAACACTTTGCTCTACAGCGGCAATTGTTTCTTCGGTGCGCACTGTTCGACGTCGCTGCGGATGCGTATTATCACATAGAGTAAACGTAGTGCGAAAACGATCCATGGTTAACCAAATTAATTGCTCTGATGAACGATTATGTCGACCATAAAATGGACGGAGCTTGCGGTAAACTTCGCGAACTGAACCATTATTTTCGAAATAAATTTGCACGATTTGCAAGCGTTGTTCATGATGAAATGGCAAACCAAACTAAATATTAATCACTTGACAGCTGACAAAATGGCCGCCAGTTAAAAAAGTGATGCCAACTTAAAGTTCTATACCTCAATAAAAAACACCCGATATATAAAATTAAGACAATTATTAAAAATTATTCGTGAATCAATTTAATGACAGATCAAGTACAAAAAAAATATTTTTACCCACAATTTTATCTCAACAATTAAAAGATGCAACTAATTGTTGTTTACACGTGAGTAATTATTGATATTAAAGCTGCGGTTACACAATGCAAAAAAAATCTGTATTGATTTTATAAAATTTACTATTCCTATACTAAGTAAAGTGGCAATTTTAAATGAGGTTCCAATAGAAATTAATTGATTTTAGAAAGGCCATTGACCATTAATTGACTATAATCTTAACAATGGATTTCTTTTTGTTTTTATATAATTAATTATTATATTAAATTTGATGAAATATCATTGTATTGATTTAGAATTTTTCAAAATTATTCCGATTTTATTTTCATTACATCCCACTGTGCATTGCAATATCACTGCTCTAAAAATCAAATATCATCTGACACCTCAATTTTTCAATATTCTGTCGAAAAACCCATAGAAATTCATTTGGATGACAGTTTTATTGAATAAAAATTATTTAATAGACAAACAAAATTGTTTTGTAAAATTTTCGAAATATGATACAATTACATAAATCTTTTAACCGAAAGCAATTAACTGAGAACAATTTATGGAAAATATTATTAGTTGGAATTTGAATTGTAATTATCAAATTAGTAACATGTTCAACAAAATAAATTTGATATTTTTCCATCAGGTTTGAAAACCCCATTTGTTAATTTTTCAAATAGGTTTTTAATTAAACAATAAAAAAAAATTACCCCTAATTCAAAAATGCATCAAAAAATGTGATTTATAGCTTGTCATATCATCATTTTTCTGAATTAGGGAATTTAAATACATAGCAAGCAGGGTAAGAAAATATTCACGAGTGTGAAGCTCATTTGTCTAAATTCAGCACTTTCTCAAGAGTTGTGAGTAATGTTTTTTTGTTTTGTTACACACAATTATGACTAAAGATTAACTTATACAACTCTCGCGCGTGGAGAGTGAATAAAATTTAAAAATCATTTCCTCATGCGCACGACTAAACTAAACTTCAACATAATCAGGCGCATGAGCATCCACATTTGTCATTCATTCATTTTTAATTTAGTTAATTATCATTATTAGTTAATTACAATTGAGTCTTTTACATTTTCAGCAGGACAAATCTACGGTTACGAGGCCTAGAGATTTGTACTGTGAAAAAATTGCAGAAAAATAAATAATGTAATATTTTTTATTTATCAATGCGATTTTTGATAAATAAAAAACAGATTGAATCATTTTTTTCAAAATATCAAAATATTAAAAATACCTATGTATATGTATTTCTATGCACTTTTGTTTAAAAGCCTTGCGATATTTCCCGCTGTGTTTCTTAAACCTAACACAGCCGAAAACTTTTTTAATTTTCGTAAATATCACGATCATTCAATAAACTAATTTGATTTTGTTCTTGTATTTTTTGTTTTTGTCTTTTCTTTAACAAAGCAGAAATTTAGTTAATATTTCTTCTAATGTGCCACTCACGGGCAAGTCGTGCGCTATTCGTGTAAAATATTTTTTGTGAGTGGCACACAAAATGTGGTTTTCATTTTTTAGTTGATCGTGACTTGTGTAGAAAAAGTTTACTCTTGTCAACACGAGCAAGAGATGAATGTACAAGAAAAATTTGTTAATACCCATGACTGTGTGCGAGATTTTTATGAAAAGGAATTTTTGCACATGAGTAAATGTGTGAAATGAGTGTTCAAATCCTTACCCTGATAGCAAGAGGTTTTATTACAAATAAAAAATATATCAGAAATGTATGTACATTAGAGTGTCCCAAATACAAAGTTTCATTCAGATCGGATATCTGGAAAGCGTTCCGACTTGACTCCAAAGTTTGGACATGCCAGTTATATACGAAAAATAAGGAGTTTCTTCAAATATATGAAAAAAATTCTATTAAGAACTAGCTGCTTTTTTTATAGATTATTAAAAAACTATCAAACAATCGTCAAACAATCATCAAACAATCGTCAGCCAGTCGTGAAACAATCATCAAATAATCATTAAAAATCCTTGAACAGTCGTCAGTCAATCATCAAACAACCATCAAACAATCGTCAAAAATCATTAAACTACTGTCATAAAATTGCCAGTTAATCGTAAAATAATTATCAAACAATTAATCATCAAACAACTGTCAACCAATAGTCAAATTTATAAATTTTATCGTATAAGTCAGAAAATAAAAGTTATTTTTTGACTTTTATTTTTTCGAGCAGAAAAAAAAGTTATTTTTGACTTTTATTATTTCGAGCATGAATAAAAGTTATTTTTTGCCTTTTATTTTTTCGAGCAGAAATAAAAGTTATTTTTGTTTAAATTCGTGATAAATTTATTGAAAATTTTTGTTAAACAAAGATAATTTTTCAGTGAAAATAATTTGCATATGCTCAAAAATTAATGGAGTTGAGTTTCGCAATCATAATTAGGGTTGAAAACACAAAAATAACTTTTATTTCTGCTCGAAAAAATAACTTTTATTTCTGCTCGAAAAAATAAAAGTCATAAAATAACTTTTATTCATGATCGAAATAATAAAAGTTAAAAATAACTTTTATTTTTGCTCGAAAAAATAAAAGTTTAAAAATAATTTTTATTTTTGCTCGAAAAAATAAAAATCAAAAATTAACTGTTATTTTTTTTTTTCTAAAAGATAAAAATCAGATTTATAAAAATTTTATGAAAATTTGGTCCAAGACTATCAAATGGTATACTTAGTTTTATTCTTTGACATTTCCATGCGGTTGCTTTTTTTTTATCAAAAATTCAAAAATAACAGTTATTTTCGGTCCCTGCGTAAAAGTGGTCATGGTAAATGCTTCTTTATGTAGAATCCTAACTTAAACTAAACAAATATTTAGAAAAAAAAATGCCTTCATCGGTCCAGCCGTTCTCAAGTGATCCAATTTTAAAGGAAAAGGGAATTTTATCCTCATTTTTCGACTCCCAGGTCCTCGTTGGTCCATTTTCAAAAATTTAAAAAGGCAAAAAACTATCCAAATGTATGAAAATATCCACATTTAAAACATTTATTAATCGTTTTGATCTTATCATCAATATTTGTCATTTCTAATATTTGACTTATATGGGAGGGGTCACGCCCATTAGAGATTAAAAAAAAACCAAGCCTATTTTACCCACCGTTCGCACCTTAACATACAGTCAAAATTTCTGAAAAATCGATCACCCATAGTTGTAATTTTTAAAATTTGACTTATATCGGAGGGGTCACGTCCATTAAAGTTAAAAAAAAACCTAACCTATTTTACCCACCGGTAACTCCTTATATACTGCTAAAATTAAAAAAAAAAATTGGCCATCTCGGTCATCCATATTTTTCTTTTTTAATATTTGACTTATATGGGAGGGGTGATGCCCACTTCACGCCCACCTTACTAAACTGTCAAGATTTCGGAAAAATCGGTCCGCTAGTTTCGGAGATCCTTCATATCAAACAACATACAAACAGATAAACAGACGCGAACATTTTTTATAGATATAGATACATTTTCAAAAAATGTTTATCTGCTTTCCAAATAGATATGTTACCTTAAAGTCGGTTGAAAGCTTTCCTAATATTCTACATCTTTGAAAACTCTCCTTATATGAAAATTCAAAAATTTGAATAAGTTTGACTTTTTACTTTTTTGAGACTTCCAGATATTTAAATATCCATTTTTGTTACAATTGGGATAACGTAAAGTCACTTTTGCATAGGATGAAAAAATGTAATATTTTTCATACCGTTTTCAAAACTCCTTTTTTGTTTTTTTCAATAGTTTGTCAAACGATTTCGAAAAAAGTAAAAAAAAAAGTTTCGGATTGTTAGTAAGAACTCCCTACAGATTATCACAAAGAAACAATTAGATCGATATCTTTAACGGCTTAGCCGTACATGCAACTTAAAATCAAAGGATTTCGACAAAAAAAAAAGAAATTTTTACCAAAGTTATAAAAAAATCGCGTGAATTGTTATATATTACCAGTTTTTAATAGAAAAACTGAAATTATTATTGCTTTAATGAGTAGAAATATATATTAGAATTTTGGCTGAAATCGAAAAAAAGGGTTAATTACAAGGGTCAAAAATAAAATTTTTTAAATATAAATTTTAAACTAGAAATTCTAGTACATGTTTTTATTGTTATAAAATATTTCAATAAAAATTCAAAAAACCGTTCAAAGGTATCCACAGGTTCTAAATAGTTTTCCTGCTAAGCCCATTGGTACGCAAGGATTATTTTGTATAAAAATGTAACTAAAGGCATCTTTGAACTATTTATTGAATTTAAATGGAAATATAACAATAAAAACATGTTATTTCGAGTACCTTTTGGAAAAAATTTAATATTTTAAAAATTTTACTTTGGCCCTGGGAATAAAAGGGTTAAAATACTCTTTACTTGTGTTGGGTATTTTATATTCGAACTTCACTCACTTAACAATTTTTTATTAATTTTCAAATTTTTGATAAGAATTTGATGTTTTACTTAAATTTTTTTGAATGCAATCATAAATTTCTATGTTTTAAATTTTAACCTTTTCATCTTGAGTAAATATTGATAGTGTAAACTAGGCTGTGTTTACACGTTCAAAATTTTTTTCATTTCCCTTCTGCTGAAGATATGATAAATAAATATTTAGAAAAGGTATTCAGATAAATTCTTTAGTTAACTACTTTCGCTTTAACATTTTTAAAAATAAAACAAGATTGTTATGTTCAGCTGTGCCGAATCTTATACACCCACCACCAAATTGTGTTAAATTTTAAACATATTCGAACCCACAACCTCTTAACATATCTCACATATCTATATGCCGAATGCACCTCCAAATCTTTTTGATTGGAGATATAAAATGTGGATGTTATATATATATATATATATATATATATATATATATATATATATATATATATATATATCTATATATATATATATATATATATATATATATATATATATATATAGTTATAGTTATAGTTATAGTTATAGTTAAATGCTGACCGATTATCACAAAACTTTATACACTGGCTGGTATTTATATAAAGCTTAGTTTTGCAAAATTTAGTGGCCATAGCTGTCATAGTTTATAATTTAATAGCTTTTAACCAGCCTTTGTGGCTTTTTAGTGATTTCTGGCAGTTGTTTTTATAGGAAATCTATAGTGAAATATGGACCGATTCTTATGAAATTTGATATACTGATCATTAGTTCCATAAAACTTTTCTATTCTAAATTTAGTCTTTATAGCTATTACAAATATATTCAATTTATTAGTATCGGGTGTTTTTTATTTAGGTATAGAACTTTAAGTTGGCATCACTTTTTTAACTGGCGGCCATTTTGTCAGCTGTCAAGTGATTAATATTTAGTTTGGTTTGCCATTTCATCATGAACAGGTTGACAAAAAAACAACGCTTGCAAATCGTGCAAATTTATTTCGAAAATAATGGTTCAGTTCGCGAAGTTTACCGCAAGCTCCGTCCATTTTATGGTCGACATAATCGTCCATCAGAGCAATTAATTCGGTTAACCATGGATCGTTTTCGCACTACGTTTACTCTATGTGATAATACGCATCCGCAGCGACGTCGAACAGTGCGCACCGAAGAAACAATTGCCGCTGTAGAGCAAAGTGTTGAAGAGGACCCGAATGAATCGATTCGCCACCGTGCACAGCAATTGGAGCTTTGTCCATCAACTTTGTGGAAGATTTTGCGCAAAGATCTTGGCTTGCGACCTTATAAGATCCAGCTTGTGCAAGAATTAAAGCCGCGAGACCATGCAATGCGTCGTGATTTTGGTGTATGGGCCGAAAATGAGATTGATCTCGATGCTGATTTATATCGCAAAATTTTGTTCAGTGATGAGGCTCATTTTTGGTTGAATGGCTACGTCAACAAGCAAAATTGCCGCATTTGGAGTGAAGAGAATCCACATGAGACCCTTGAGACGCCATTACATCCACAAAAACTGACTGTTTGATGTGCTCTATGGGCTGGTGGAGTCATTGGGCCATACTTCTTCCGAAATAATGCTGGAGAGTCAGTTACCATAAATGGAGACCGGTATAGAGCCATGATAACCGACTATTTTATTCCCCAATTGGATGGCATGAATGTGAATGAGTTGTGGTTCCAACAAGACGGCGCTACATGCCACACAGCGCACGTCACAATTGATTTATTGAAGGAAACATTCGATGAGCGCATAATTTCGCGGAATGGACCTGTCAATTGGCCACCAAGATCGTGCAATTTGACACCACTGGATTATTTTCTTTGGGGATATGTGAAGTCGCTCGTCTACGCCAACAAACCAGAAACGTTAGGGGACTTGGAAGCCAACATTCGTGGCGTTATTGCCAACATACGGCCTCATATGCTCGAAAAAGTAGTTGAAAATTGGACCTGTAGAATTGGCTTTATTCGAGCCAGCCGCGGCGGCCACATGCCCGAAATCATATTTAAACATTAATGGCATAAAATTATCCTTCCAATAAAGCCAAATTGATGGACATTAAAACGATTTTCTTGTGTTTTATTTCAATTCGAAGTTCTATACCTCTGAAAAAAACACCCATTATAAATGTGATTCCCGGGGCGGGGTTATATGGGAGCTCTAACTAAATGCGAACCGATTTCGCCCATTTTCAATATACAAGATATCGAAAATACTTGTGTAAAATTTGTTCCCTCTAGCTCTTTTCGTTAAGACGCCATCGCGCTTTTATCTAACGGACATAAACCCCCTTTTCTTTTTGTATTTTTGTGTTTCTGTAAGTTTTTTTATATGGGAGCTATGGTCAAATGAGGACCGATTGTAACAAAATTTGGCACACTGACTGGAATTCAACTAAAGACTCTATAATATAAAGTTGTTGTACTTCCATACATTGATTTATCGTATGGTCCATTTGAAAAGTCCCATAAAAAGAAGAGTTTACCGCTTTTACTCTAATTCGGAAACAACTAATGGATACGATTATCCAATTTTTACTTTTGGCAAAAAAATTTTATATTACGAAAGTGCGAAATTGTAACGTAACTCCCCTAGAAATGTTCTATGTAACATTAAAACAAGCTGTGTTTTTAAAAATTGCATAAGGGGAACACGTGCCGCATCCGCCCACAAAGTGTTAAACTTTTTTATATAAGAAAAAATAGGAGTATTTTCGGGTATGCCCAAATTTTAACCATTAAGAATTTAACTTTTTAAAAATATATTTGGAACAAAATTTGGTAATAAATTCTTAATATTCTGACTTTTGACATCGGTGAAGAAAGGGTTAAACTTTTCCAATTTTAAAAAAATAATGCCGTGTACATTTTATATAGTCTGGGGAAAGATATTCACTATTACTTTTATTAATGTTGAACATTGGTGCCATTTAACAAACATATATTCAAATTATTACAAAAAATTCACATTTTCGAGGAATTTTATGATTTCAAATCAAAGGCACGGCGAAAGGGTTTAAGATATCTACCCTGTTTTTTTATATTTTATTCTCCAATTTGTTTGTTTTATGATACTGGAAAGCAATTTTATTATTTGTGATATTTGTTAAACAAAATTTTAAAAAAATTAAAAAATGATTTTTGAAACCGGCCTGAGAGAAAAGTATAATTTTCTAATATGAAAAAAACGGAGTAAATTCAGTTATATTTGAGCGAAAATCAACTATTTAGCGCTTACAGGTCATAGAATTGTAAATCATGTCTTACTTTGATTTTTTTTAGCTGCATATCCTTGGGCGTGTCGTCAAGGACACAAACTTTCGGGGAAACACTGCAATAACTCCAAAACTGCTTCATATAATTTTAATGCTGATAGCTTAATATAAAGCTACTGTAGTTTTATTTTATATTCCAGTAAACTATATCTAGTTCTAAGTGGTTAAATTTTGGACAAAACCGAAAATACTCCCATTTATTCCCATACAAAAAAGTTTAATGCTTTGTGGGCGGGTGCCGCATCTTCTTTTGCAATTTTGAAAAAAATAATTGCACAGCATGTTTTCCTGTTACATAGAACATTTTTAAGGTGAGTTACGGTTTAATTTCGCACTTTCGTAATAAGAGTTACACCCTAATGTTTATAGTATAGAGCCTTTAATTCAAGCCAATAGGAATCTTTAGAGAAAAATTTTATAATTACCATTTGGCAACAAAACAGTGAAAGGGTTAATTAAACTCTTGTTAAAAATAATTAAATATTTGAAAAATCTATAATTTAAACGAAAAACAAATTAGTTATTAATTTATGCATTCGGTGATTATAGTTGTTTTGTCTAAAGTAAGTAAATATTTGTATAATTAAATTATTGTAGAATTATTTAATTACTATTTGTTGTAGAGTTATTTAATAATGCAAAAAACATAACTTAACAATAAAGTAAAACATTTAAGTAAACGCTCATCTTATGAATGAATAATGAATATTAATTTTCTAATACGATACAATAACACAGTACAACATTTTCCAATTTCAAAATCTTGAACTAGTTGAGATCACCAAAATCTGAAAGCTTAAGATGGCAGAAGAAAAAAACCCAATATAGGTTGTGAATTATTAGCTAAGATGTTTCTTAAATCATTTTTAAAGTTTTCGACTAAGGAATGGATTTTTCTGATTCTTAATTCAATATCTCGTGAACTGTTCGAAATATTGATTTTCTTCACTTCAGCAAAATTTTTACCTCTTAATTAGATCTAAAAAAAATGCCTTGAGATAAAATCAAAAAGAAAAAAACAACAACATCTTACTAATAATTCAAAACCGAGCTAGGTTTTTTCTTCTAACCTCATAAGCTCTCAGATTTTCGGGGTCACAATTGGTTCAATATTTTTTGCTGCACTGTGTAATACGAGTATCTATTGATTATTTTTAAAATTGTTATTTTATGCATATGGGGGATTAGAAATTGTATCTAAGAGATTGCATTATGAATTTAAAATAATTTAGATTTTTTTACATACGAAGGTTGCCTTTTATGCCTCGATATTGTGCAACTTAAGATAGGCTGAGTTGTTTATCACTTTTGTCTCTTATCGACTTCTTGTAGTGAAATTACATGTGCAAATTATGTCATTAGGCAGTGTACAAAATTTTATTGATTTATTTTTAGGACACGAGCCCGCACAGCGGTCCCAAGGTATTTGAGCCCATTTGTATGGGGAAAAATAAGAGTTTTTGCAGATTTTGCTACATATCGTCCATTTTTTAATTATTTCAAAAAGAAGAGATGAGAGAATTTAAACCCGAACTTATTAAGTCATAAACATTTAAAATCCATAAAGCAGTTTTGGAGTTATTGCGATTTCTCCCCTAAAATTTACACCCTTGACGACACTACTGAGAATGCACTACCAAAAAAAAACATTTTGAATAAAACTTAGCAAAGTAAGACATGATTTACTATTTCAAGACTTTTCAGTGCTCAATAGTTAAATTTTGTTAAAATATAACCCCCCAATTTATAAACAAATTTTAAAATTATCAAATTCCTATAATTTGAAATGTGCATGGAAAATTTGAATTATAAGCTTGCTATAGCTTAATTTCTTAATTATGAATTAGGGGGTAAAAACATTTATTTAGTTTTTTTCATATTTGAAAATGGGTAATTTTTCTCAGGTTTCAAACTCATTTTTTAATTTTTTGAAAATTTTGTTAAAGAAATGTTACAAATTTGAATTTCTCCTATCATTGTGTTAAAATGGATAAGTAAGACTATGAAACTCAAAAAATGGATATCTTAAAGTGTTTCGCCCTACCTTCTATTCAAATTCGTCGTATTTCGAAAAAAAAGTAAATTTTTGATCATAATTTGAGTAAATGCTTAAATTTTACTTGTGTTTATTTTTAATCATGTTTGTATGGAATAAAGTTACCCATACCATGGAAACTATAAACAAATTTTGTTTTTCAAAATTTGGTAGACTAAAGCCTTTCTTTCCTGCTGACAAAGACCAAAATTTTTTATATTTTTTATACCCACCACACTCAGAAAAAAGACATGTACTAAATTTGAGGAAAAAAAATTTCTTAAAAATAGTAAAAAAAATCCTTATTCAGAGTAAATTTTTACTCAAAACTAGGAAAAATTGTTACGTTCTAGTAAAAAATACAACATTTAAATAAAAAATGTATAGTTCATATACTAAAAAATAGTTAACATTTTTCCATACAAAAATTGCATGAATTTTGTAAAATATTATTTATTTTAAGGAAATTTTTGTTAAAAACTAGTAAATATGTCCTAAATTTTAGTTCATCACATCATAAAATTGGGTAATATTGACTTTAGTTCAAAAAATTTGATTGAGTAAATGATTTACTGAAAAATAGTTCATAAAATTGAACGTACTTAAAATCTGGAAGTTGTTGTCGTAAATTTAAGTTCATTATTTTCCTAATTACTAGGAACATTTTCCTAATCATGAATTTCAAGTTTAAGACTTTCTGCATTTTAAGAAAAATTTATTTAAAATTAGTTGAGATAAATTACAACGTCCAATAGTATACAATCTTCTTATAATAAGTAAAATTGTAATAATTTGTTGAAAGTTATATACTTATATTTAGGATAATTTCCTAAAAATTAGTTCAGATAAATCAGAATAAATCATGTTTAAATTTATGAAGTAATTAGGATAATTTTTTTATAATGAGTAAAATTGTACTAATTTCTTGAAAGTTATATACTTATATTTAAGAAAAATTTCCTAAAAATTAGTTAAAATTTTCCTAAAATTCAGTTCATATATTGAAAAAAGTAAATGTCAATAAATTATTTTCATTTATAATTTATTTTCAATTTTAGTTCGTGATAGTTTTCTTACAAATTCCGCTTTTTTTCGATATTAGTAGTATAAAAAAAATTGTGTTATAAAAAATTTGTGCCAAAAATTGTGTTTGTTGTTTCTATCTTTGTATAACATAAGTAAAGGAAATATTAGCGATTAAATAATGCCTCAAAATAAAAGACCAAAAAATCAACAAGGAGATGAAAATTTCCTAAATATTAATTAAAAATTTCCTAAAAATTATTTTAAATTTTCCTAAAAATTAGTTTAAATTTTTCTAAAAATTAGTAAAAATTTTCCGAAAAATTAGTTAAATTTTTCCTAAAAATGTATTAAAAATAAATGTTAATAAATTATGTTTTCTAATATTGTCTTCGTCTGCTTGTGCAAGTGCCCACGATTCAGCACCATATAATAACACTTGTAATTTTAGTTCCTATTGAGTGGATTTCATTCCAAAGCTAAGTAAGTATGATTCTTCATTTAATTTCATTATTTAAATTCGCTGCGGTACCTAGGTAGACAAATTCTTTAAAAACTCTGAAGCTATAGTTGACGACGTTCACGTGTGCTCCAATTCTAATGGACTGCTTGCTAGAAGAGACCATCAGTATTGTTTTTGATTACTAGGCCCATTTTCATCGAATAATTTTCAATACCGGAAAAGGCGGCACTTCACGCAAATGTGAGTAACATGTGCCAGTTGTATTAACTCCAGCATCACGAAGAAGTAAAGTAAGGTAAGTGTCCATTTGTTTTTCTTGGTGGATTTACCTGGTCTAAAGTCACATTGGGAGGCACCAATTATTTCGTTAATATTGGGTTTTAGCCTTGCACACAGGATGCTCGATATCTTATAAGCAATTGAAAGGAGACTTATACCTCTATAGTTAGCGCAGATGGATTTATCACCTTTATCAGAACACTCTCGGTATGTCACCTGATTTCAAATCATCCAGGAGATTAGAAGATTAGAGCAATCATATCACATTTGTACTTATCGGGTACATCCATCAACTGAATCGGGGCACCTCCTCTGTTAAGATTTTTGATATCCCAGGTGCTAAGCCTTAGATCATGATCCTTTATTCGTTTGCTGTGGTCGTCAACATTAGGTTTTTATTCTAATTGTTTCTATTTCATATTAGGAGTTTTTTCCAGGAGCGGGTTACTAGCCTGAGGTCCTTGTTAGCTCACTACTTTAAGGATGTTAAGGTAGCTAACCAGGTGATACTACTAGGAGGTCAATGTCCACAGTTGAGATGAGAGGTTGACCAAGAAAAATCTGGGCTTTCAAATTAAAACCAACCAAAAGCGTTGCTTGGCTTAAAACACCAACTATATCATCCTGAAATCTAGAATACTTCGACACAATTATGAACTTCAGCAGCCGTTTTCTTCAAATCAAAAAAGGTTATAGGACTTCTCCGCATATCAAGGCCATGTAAGTGATGCATTATCTATGACTTTAGAACACTGTTTCCTCAGTTTTTATATTAGGGTGGGTCTTTTTCAATGTTCGACATTAGGTTGTTATATATTAAATATCAAATTTAAAGAAAACCTTTAAATAACTCCAAAAGCAATCTTCTAAATGCAGTTATTGGATTTAGGTACAGTTTTTTTTTTATTATAATAAATTAATGGACAAATATTCAAGGTAAATACATTTTTAGATTGAGCTTTTGCGTAATACATTGATAAGTATCTAAAATTAAAAAAAATCGTATAGGTGTTTTAAACTAACAGTTAATTATAGTAGGGCTTACAGTAAGGGGCAAAACTTAACACATTATTTATTAATACAAAATCGAAAAAACTGTAGTTAAAATTCAAAAGTCATTGTTTGGTATAATTTTTTCCTTTTGCCAAACACTTTAATTAACTCATGTTCATTGACATTCGGATGGACGAATATAAACCGAATAGGGTCAGATTGTCGGCAATGAATATTATTTGATAAAAGTGTGAACGAATTTATACCAACCAACTATTTTTGACATTTAACATAATTAAATTTTAAACTTTATTTTCTTTAATTTTTTCGATTTAGTAATAATAAAAATAAGTAATGTATTTTATTTACCCTTACTAACTGTATGCTCTAAATAAAAAATATAAAAAAATATATATTTAACACCTATACCATATTTTATATTTTTCGCAAAATGACCTTTGATTAGTTAAATTGGGAAGTCTAAGGACCTCTAGTGTTCCGTAGCCAAAGATGCCGTGCGTCACAAAGAGCGTCCCTTCCATGTTATTTGATCAAAGTAAATAACAATTTGACTATGAAAAGGCTTTAATATTTTTCAATGTGTTATACTGCAGTTAATTCTGAAGTACGATTTTTTATTTATTTACCTTATAAAATTTGTCTTTATTATTAAATACATTAATATAAATACTTATCTATTTTCCAATAACTTACATTATGAACCAAAATTCTTTTATATTGAAGTTTATATTGCATTTCCAAATAAATAAATTCTTAAACTTGTAAGAGGATCAGATATTTAATGGCAAAGAATGGGTAATGAAATACATTGAGTCATTGCCCGCAGTTATTTAAATTGGAAGAAATTTCAAAACTACTTCATCCATTTTTTATTTCTATGACTTTTAATTTATTGTATTTTTTTGTATAAGTTGTTATTGATTCAAATTTCGGTAAAACCAAAAATACTCCAATTTTTCCCTATAAGAACAAATTTTACAGTTTAGTGGCGGATGCGACACGCCCACCCCTAATGCAATCTAAACAAAATTTTGTATAACATATTTTTTTGTAACGGAAAACATTTGTTAGGGAAAATTAAGGTTAACTTTTTAAAAAATAAGGTACACTCCAATTTTTATGTACATATATATAAGTAAATGTAAAAATTGTTATAAATATATATGTTATTTCTTATTTAAATATGTATATGTTTATGTGTTTATGTTATTTATTTTTATGTTTATGTTATTTAAAATATTTTTGTAAAGTTATGAAAAGATATTAATAAAAATACTTTATACCATTTTTTTATACTTTTATTTTATAAAGGGGATATATATATTTTAGAAAATAATTTTACTTAATTTTAGTACTTTTTCTTGTATTATTTAGGAAATATATAATTCAGATAAGTATTTAATTTAGTGAAAACTAGAAATAAGTTTTATTAATGTAGGAAATATTTCATACTGGGAATGAATATTTTACTATAAATAAGTATTAAACTTATTTATTTTCTGACTGTTTTTCTCACTTTTAAGGAAAATATTTCCTAAAAATTATAAATTTTTTATAAGATCAAAATAAATAATTTACTGAATTTTAGTAATCTTTTTCTACTATCGTAGAAAATTTGAACAAGTTTACTGCAGTTTTTACTTGTTTTAAGTAAAAATAAATTATCTTTTAACTAAAATGAAGGAAAATTTTCCTTATTTATAGCATTGATAAATATTTATCTGAACTAAATTAAAGGAAATATTTACTTGTTTTTAAGAAGTTTCAGATAAAATATGAACTAAATAATAGTAATTTTTTTTAATTTTTTAAGTTCAATTTTATTTGATTTTAGTTAAAATTTGTTTGATATAAGAAATTTTGTCAAAAACTTAAGGAAATTTTTTTCTAGGAATTAAGGAATTTTTTTACTCAATTGCTGTAAAAAACGGCTTTGGCGCCATACGACAACCATTTTTTCCTCAAATTTAGTAAATTTTCCTAAATTTTAGTTCATTTTTTTTCTGAGTGCATCAAAAAGAATGGGAGGTATATTGAGATTGTCATTCCATTTGTAATTTCCTTAACATTAGCTCAAAAACCAAAATTGAAGTATATTCTGAATCCTTATGAAATTCTAAGACGATTGAGCGTATCCGTCTGTCTGTTCGTCTGTCTGTCCGTCTGTCTGTCTTTCCGCATGTCTGTCTGTCTGTTGTTGGCACAATAAAACCTTAACGAAAAAATAAAGGTCACTGAAATTTGGCACACATATTCTTCATTTCTTGGAAAATTTTGGTATTGAAATCGGACAAAATCGGTTCACATTTGACCATAGCTTCCGTATAATCTCTTCTAGGCTAATCGCTTATTTGCTAATAAATGACAAACTATAACAGCTATGATGATAATATAAGTTTTTAATAAGTACTAGGCAGCATATAAAATTTCATCGAAATCGGTTCACATTTAACCATAGCTCCCATACAAAAAACTTACAGAAACAGACTAAATTCCACCATAAATAGACTTGGATGTCAATAACTGATAAAGTGCCACTAAATTTAGCACAAGGTGGTCTTTTGTCAATGCCAGCGAGTGTGCAAAATTTTGTTACAATCGGTCTCCCTTTGACCATAGCTCCCATATAAAAAATTTACGGAAACACAAAAATACAAAAAGAAAAGGGGGTTTATGTCCGTCTGTCCGTTAGATAAAAGCGCGATAACTCCTTAATTACAAGAGCTAGAGAGACCAAATTTTACAAAAGTATTTTCGATATGTTATAGAAGTGTACTAAAAATGGGCGAAATTGGTTCACATTTAGTTAGAGCTCCCATATAACCCTGCCCCGTGAATCATATTAATGCTGACAACTTGAATACAATTGCAATAGCTATGACGACTAAATTTACAACAAAGAAGTTTTATGCAAATATTGGTCTGTATATCAAAATGGTCTGGCAAAATCGGTTCACTTTTAGCCATAGCTCCCATACAAAAAACTTACGAAAACAGCCTAAATTTCACCTAAAATACACTTAAATGCCAATAAATCCAAAAGTATAACAGATATAACCACTAAATTTGGCACAAGAAAGTCTTATATCAATGCTTATATCAGCCAGTGTGCAAAATTTTGTCGCAATCGGTCACCATTTGACCATAGCTCCCATATAAAAACTTAAGAGAACACAAAAATTCAAAAAGAAAAGGGGTCTATGTCCGTCTGTCCGTCAGATAAAAGCGTGATAGCTCCTTAACAACAAGAGCTAGTACGACTAAATTAAGCACAAGAAAGTCTTATTTCAATGCCACTGGCTGGCATTGAAATGGCTAGTGCAAGTCGGTCACTCATATAAAAAACTTATGGAAACACAAAAATTCAAAAAGAAAAGGGGGTTTATGTCCGTCTGTCCGTCAGATAAAAGCGCCTTAACGAAAAGAGCTAGAGGGACAAAATTTTACAAAAGTATTTTGGATATCTTGAAAAAGTTATGTGTTGAAAATGGACAAAATCGGTTAGAGCTCCCATATAACCCCGGTTCGGGAAACACATTAATGCTGATAAATTGAATACAATTGTAATAGCTATGATGACTAAATTTAGAATAGGAAAGTTTTATGCAACTATTGGTCAATATATTAAATTTTTTAGGAATCGGTCCATATTTGTCCATAGTTTTATGAAACATGTTTCTAAATTTAACACAACTTAATGGGGGGTATATAAGATTCGGCACAGCCGAATATAACACTCTTACTTGTTATACCCTTCACCACCATAGGTGGAAAGGGTATTATAAGCTTGTGCTGATGTATGTAACGCATATAAATATTTGTCTTAGACCCACCTTTTAAGCTTAGAATCACTTTCTGAGTCGATTTAGCGATGTCAGTCCGTCCGTTTGGCTGGCTGGACCCCCATGTAAACCATGTAATCAAAGTACAAGTCGCAATTCTAAAGATAATTTGATAAAATTTGGCACAGATCATTTTTTTTATATATTTTTTATGGTACCTCCCATGGGTCTCACTTTCCGGAATTGATATTCTGGCCACAAATATCAATATTTTTTCATGAGAATTAAAACACTCATGAAATTTTAAATACTGCTTATGTAAACCAAAATCACTGTACCAAATTCCATTGAAATCGGTCCACATTTTACCATAGCTCCCATACAAACTCTTCTGTCAAAACGCACTAAATGAGACAAAAATCACTAAAACGCTCAATAAATCATAAAAAGATAATGAGAATTTTGAGTTTAGTTTTTGCAAACATAATTCTTGTGAAAACTGCAATCATTTTGCAAAATTTCGACATAATTGGTCCATATTTGACCCTAGCTCTCATATAAGTCCAAATGACGAAAACAGCTTAAATAAATAAGATTTAAGAAAATGTTTGTACAATGGCAAAATTTAGCAAATATTTGACTTTATACAGGAAAAAGAACACTTTTGACCTTAGTGGTGAAGGGTATCGTATCGTCGGGCTTGACCGACTATAACACTTTCAGACTTGTTTTTTAATTGTTTCTATTCCCAAAAATTTAATTAAACTGAAGTTTTTTTTTCTTAAAATCTTATATATACTTAATTTAGCTTAAGTGTAGGTAAATATGTCATTCAGATTTTGTGCAAAAATTTAATATCATTTTATTTATAAATAAGATTTTATGAGAAAAAATTTTGCACATTTAATTTTTCGTATATGAATAAGACAAAATCTAAATCTCACTGAATATTCTTCATTTCCAAAAGACTGAAATTGTTTCCAACAACAACAACATTTATCTCAAGCTCATAAAAATGTCACAATCTGAAATTTTCTTTCTGTCCAATGACTTTTAAAAATTTAAGAAAATTTTAACACTCTACCCGCCACACGTTTGCTTTCTTGTGGGTGTGATCGAACAAAGTCAAATGAACATTTTTAAATACATATATGTTTTTATACTATATTTTATTTTAGTATTTTCGAGTATATTTTTGGAAAAGTCATTTGACTTTTCTATTTCACATGAAACGAAATGCACCCAAAACGCATAAATTTAAAAAGTTTTAAAAATGTTTACCCCTCAGGAAGATAAAAGACTTTATGTTTTAGAACCTAAAGAGAATTACAGTGTAGGCATTTTTAAACAATATCAGGGTCATTTATTCGTTTGTAACCGAGAAGTATTCTCTAGGAATTATAACGTCAGGTGTTTGGAATGAGAAAAATATAAATCTAGTTGCAGCCACTTGCAACAAAATGCAAAATTTCATATTATACACAAACTGCATATTTTACAAATCACATATTTTTAAAACAACAAATATAACAAATTTTTCATTCAAACTTGTTTATACAAATTACATTTACATGATATACGGTCCACATTTCACCCAAGCTCCTATATTAGATCCGTTGATGGATTTTTTTATTTAATTTGACCAACACTCTGGAGATGACCCCTACGTAGGCTACGTACATGAGAGCTTATAATTACATTACAGGGCCCTATTTCACTAAGCTACAAGTTTACAATTACAAGTGTAAAATTGTAAACTTGTAAATAATTGTGTTTCAATAAAATACAATTACAAGTTTGTAGCTACAAGTGATTTTTACAATTCACAAGTTTACACTCTGGGGATGACCCCTACGTAGGCTACGTACATGAGAGCTTATAATTACATTACAGGGCCCTATTTCACTAAGCTACAAGCTTACAATTACAAGTGTAAAACTGTAAACTTGTAAATAATTGTGTTTCAATAAAATACAATTACAAGTTTGTAGCTACAAGTGATTTTTACAATTCACAAGTTTACAAGTCATACTTCTACAAGTGGTTGTGTTTCACTAATAGTTCATTCACATTTAGATCGAAAACTAGATAAAGTAGTTTTCGGCTCAAAACACTATTGAAAACTTAAGTTTTCACATACAAAACGAAAACTCCTTCTGCATGTATTTTCATTGAAAACTTATTTGAAAACTATTAAAATACCGATACAACACTGAGTTCATCCTATTTATTACAACTCTAAATTGAAAAAATCGTAACATACCAAAAATAAATGTCAGTTCAAAATAAAATAAAAAAACAAAAAAAAATATTTTAAAATTTTTCAAAAATAACATTAAAAATGTGCACAAATTGCAATTGTTTCGTATTTAAAAATTTCAACTATCGGATAGTTAATGATTCGGCGTTGAATCGTACAAGTTAAACGCGTTTAAAAAGTGGAAAACTCATGAAGTGTCAAAAAAGCTAGATGTGAACGGAATTGTTTTCGATGGAGTTTTCGTTATTGAAAACTTCTAAAAATTAGTAATGTGAATGAGCTATAATCTAAATTTGTACTTGTACAATTGTAGAATTGTAGAAAAAAGACATAGGGTCGACGAAGACTCTCAAAAAAATTTTACAAGTTACAAGTGAATGATAAATTGAATTCAAATTAGGTTTTAAACTACTTTTTTTAATAAAAATTAGGTAAAATTAACACAAAATCAAATCAATATTAATTTCCATTTATTTATTTTGTTTGTTTTTAATTATGTAGTCCATTACTTAGTGTACCATGACGAATTTAGTGTACTTTGACGAATTTGAATAGCCATGGTCATACTACCAAAAGAATTGTCTGTGTCAAATTTAATGAAATTATCTTGAGAATCGCGATCTGTACATTGATAACAAAGTTTACATGGGGGTTCAGCCAGCCGTCCAGCCAGATGGACGGACGGACATCGTTAAATCGACTCAGGATGCAATACTAAGTCTATTGGTATACTAAAAGGTGGTCTAAGACCGTTACATACATCAGCCCAAACTTATAATACCCTTTCCACCTATAGTGGTGGGTATGAAAATATAATCATGTATGCAGAACAAGGGAGATCAATGATCAAGGATATCAAAAATCATTTCTTCTATTTTTTGTATCATAATAGTGTAGACAAAAAAAAAAATGAGCCCATGGTGGATGGGAAAACAAAAAACTCATAATATTTCAGTACAAAATGTTTAAATTAAAAGAATATAAAACTACAGGACATATGCTAAAATATGAGCATACGAGTAGTCTTTTAAAAATCTGATAACCATATCAAAAGCCTTAGGCATATAAAGTGGGTATGTTTCGAAAATAAATCTTTAAAAAAAGGAACTTTGAACTGCCATAAATCTCAACCAAAGCGAAATTAATAATTTTGAAGAAGTGTAAAATTGTCTAGGCCAGGGGAATCGTAGATATGATATATGGTTTAGTGCGAGTTCAATATTTTATATTTGACTCCATATATTTATTTATCAAAATAATTTATTTTATTATAATCGTAGAAATTGTAATTTTAGAAATTGTAATTGTACAAATTGTAGTTTACAAGTCCAAAAAGCTACAATTGTTGTGAAAATTTTAATGAAACACAATTGAACAGCACTTGTAAGTATTAGACTTGTAATTGTAACTTGTAAACTTGTATAATTGTAGTTTAGTGAAATAGGGAACAGGTCACAATTTTAAAAATAATTTAAAGAAACACTTTGATTTGATCCAAAGATAATCACTATAATTTTGAAACAAAAACGGATTATTATTTGGGAACCTACCATAGGACAGGCTTCCCGGAATGAATACAGCAAATAAAATATACTTTTAGTAGGCTAAATTATTTAATGTAACAAACTTTTTCTTAATTGATCTATATAAGAAAAATAGTTGCTATGATAAAAGCACAGATATATCTATTTCTTAGAATTGAAATAAACATGTGACATTTTTGGTGCATATTTGGCCTAAGTGAAATAGTTGGACTTCATAGGCTATATAGTTGGAATTGATAGGCTATAGAATCTTATTGTTTTTATACCCACCATCAAAAAAATGGGGGGGTATATTCAGATTGTCATTCCGTTTGTAATTTCCTTAATACTGGCTCAAAAACCAAAAGAGATACATATTCTGAATCCTTATGAAATTGAGTGATGACCGTCTGTCTGTCTGTCTGTCTGTCCGTATGTCTGTCCGTATGTCTGTCCGTCTGTCCGTATGTATGTCTGTCTGTTGTCGACACGATAAAACCTTAACGAAAGGATGTAGGTCACTGAAATTTGGCACAAATATTCTTCATTTCTTGGAAAATTTTGGTATTGAAATCGGGCAAAATCGTTTCACATTTAACCATAGCTCCCGTATAACGTCGTCTAGGCTAATCGCTTATTTGCTAATAATGACAAATTATAACAGCTATGATGATAAAATTTGGTACATAGAAGTTTTACGTGAGCACTAGGCAGCATATGTGTAAAAATATCATCGAAATCGGTTCACATCTAACCATAGCTTCAAACAAAAAAACGGAAACAGTAAATGATAGCTTTGGCCACTTAATTTAGCAGAAGAAAGTATTATGTGAATACCAGCCGGTGTGCCAAAATTAGTTACAATCGGTCACCATTTAACCATAGCTCCCATATAAAAAACTTACGGAAACTCAAAAATACAAAATGAAATGAGGGTTTATGTCCGTCTGCGCTTCAACGAAAAAAGCTATAAGGACAAAATTTTACAAAAGTATTTTCGATATCTTGAGAAAGTTGTGTATTGAAAATGGACGAAATCGGTTCACATTTAGTTAGAGCTCCCATATAACCCCGCCCCGAGAACTACATTAATGCTGATAAATTGAATGCAATTGTAATAGCTATAACGACTAAATTTAGAATAGGGAAGTATTATGCAACTCTTGGTCAGTATATCAAATTTGATAGGAATCGGTTCATATTTAACTATAGCTTTCATATAAAAACCACTCCTGGAAACCAAAAAAAAATGTAACAAATTCCAGTTAAAAGCGATTAAATTAGAAACTATGACAGCAACGGTCACTGAATTTTACAAAAATAGGCTTTATATACAAGCTAGTATCTTTTTGATTGTAGATATAAAAAGTTGATGTTATATATATATAAGAACTATAACCAAATGTTGACCGATTTTATATACTGGCTGGTATTTATATAAAGTTTATTTTTGCAAAATTGTGTGGCCACAGCTGTCACAGTTTAAAATTTAATAGCTTTTAACTGGCGTTTGTGGCATTTTAGTGGTTTCCGGGAGTGATTTTTATATGAACGATATGGTCAAATATTGACCGATTCCTATAACATTTGATATACTGACCCATTGTTGCATAAAACTTCTCTGTTCTAAATTTAGTCCTCTAAGCTATTACAATTGTATTCAATTTATCAGCATTAATGTGATTCCCGGGGAGTGCTATATGGCAGTTTTACCTAAATGTAAACCGATTTCGCCCATTTTCTGTACACAAGATATCAAGAAATACTTTTGTAAAATTTTGTCCCTTTAGCTTTTATCATTAAGGCGCTATTGCGCTTTTATCTGACGGACAGACGGAAATAAACCCCTTTTCTTTTTGTATTTTTGTATTTCCGTAATTTTTTTATATGGGAGCTATGGTCAAATGGTGACCGATTGTTACAAAATTTGGCACACTGGCTGGTATTCGCATAAGACTTTCTTGTGCCAAATTTAGTGGCCATAGCTATTACAGTTTATAATTTATTGACATTTAAGTGTATTTGAGGCTATGTTCGTAATTGTTTTGTATGGGAGCTATGGTTAAATGTGAACCGACTTCATTGAAATGTCATATTCTGCCTAGTGCTTATGTAAAACTTTTATATACCAAATTTTATCGTCATAGCTGTTATAAGTTGTCATTTATTAGCAAATAAGCGATTAGCCTAGACGGGGTTATAAGGGAGCTATGGTCAAATGTGAATTCATTTTGCCCAATTTCAATACAAACATTTTTCCAGGAATGAAGAATATCTTTCAGTGAAGTACCTCCGTTTAGGCGTTATCGTGATTTTAGCAAACAGACTGACATACAGACAGACAGATAAGGATTCAGAATATATATCTCTTTTGGTTTTTGAGCCAATATTAAGGAAATTACAAACGGAATGACTATCTTAATATACCCCTTTTTTTGGTGGTGGTTATAATTATTTATCTAATCCAATCGTTATTATAAATCTATTCAAAAATATCGTCTTTTTGTTGTAAAGTTTTAACATGATCTAGTCAAATTGTCTAGACTTTGTTCTATTCCCCGACAACATAAACTTGTATATTCGTCATAAATTTATGTTTATCAGAAAAAATCCACTCATTTTTTCAAAACTAAATACTTATGACGAGTTCATTAAAATTCTGTTAAACTGGCCCCTACTGCGCTTAAGACAACTTTTGGGTATATCCCAAAAGTGACTAAATTATTGTTGACAGACAAAAAAAAATTGAGTATTTTTCTATAAAGACAAGAATATCATAAAAAAAGAACTCAATTTTTAGGTTTAAAATAAAAGAAATTAAAATGATAATATTAATACCAAATTTATTTTATTTAAATATTTATTTATAAGAAATTATTTTAGCCGGCCAAACCCGACTATGCGATACTGTGCATTACTGATGTCAAATGTGGATAGTCGATAAATTAAAAAAAGTGCTCGAGATTCATGTATAATTCCGTCTTTAGATATTATACGTAAGCTAAGGTCAAAAGACACATAAAATTAAGATCAACTGACACATATGTTAATACAAAAATTTTTCGGAACCTTCGTCGAATCACAGTTTACGATGTAATTAATTTTGAGTAAGTTTCAGTGGCGCCATCTGTCGGAAAATGGTCATAGCAGTTTAGAAACCTACATCGGCTCATGCGCTATTAAATTAAATATACGGTGTAACTAACGAGCAACTTTTGTTAAAACTTGGAAAGCGACCTAGTGGGGCCCTAGAAGGGGACATACAAAAACCATTTTCAAAGATTTCGAGACACATGCAAAATTTCGAGATATTTGTTAAAAAACTCTTTTCGGGTAGGTCGTAGTACTTTAGTACTTCCAACTCTCACATTTGCAGAGCGATTTTTATACGCACCATCAAAAATAATGGGGGGTATATTGAGATTGTCATTCCGTTCAAAAACCAAAAGTGATATATATTCTGAATCCTTATGATATTCTAAGACGATTGGGCGATCTCCGACTGTCTGTCCGTATGTCTGTCTGTCTGTTGTCGTCACGATAAAACCTTAACGATAAGATATGGGTCACTGCATAAATATTCTTCATATTTTGGAAAATTTTGGTATTGAAATCGGGCAAAATCGGTTCACATATGACCATAGCTCCCGTATAAAGTCGTCTGGGCTAATCTTATTGCTAATAAATGACAAATTATAACTACTATGATGATAAAATGTTGTATATAGAAGTTTTACATAAGCACTAGAGAGCATATACAATTTCATTGACATCGGTTCACATTTAACCATAGCTCTTATACAAACCACTTACGGAAACAGCCTAAATTCCACCATAAATAAATAAGAATGCCAATAAATGATAAACTGTAATAGATATGACCACTAAATTTAGCACAAGAAAGTCTAATGTCAAAAAAACTTACGGAAACCCAAAAAGAAAAGGGGGTTTATGTCCGCCTGTCCGTCAAATAAAGGCACGATTGCGCCTTAACGAAAAGAGCTAGACAAACAAAATTTTGCAAACGTATTTTCGAAGAAAGTTGTGTATTGAAGACGGACGAAATCGGTTCAAATTTAGTTAGAGCTCCCATATAACCCCGCCCCGGAAATCTCATTAATGCTTATAAATTGAATACAATTGTAATAGCTATGACGACTAAACATAGAATAGAAAACTATGCAGCTATTGGTCAGTATATCAAATTTTGTAGGAATCGGTCCATATTTGACTTTAGCTTTCATATAAAACCACTCCTGGAAACCAAAAAAAGTGTAACAATGGCCAGTTAAAAGCTATTAAATTAGAAACTGTGACTTCAATGACCGCTAAATTTTACAAGAATAAGCTTTATATAAATACCAGCCAATGTATAAAATTTTGTGACAATCGGTCAACATTTAGTTGTAGTTCTTTTATATACAGTGGCGTGCAGAAATGAGTACATAATTCATTTCTTTACTTTTCTGAATGATAAAATGAGCAATAACAAAGAAAATAAAATAAGTTTTTTTTTATTTATTCTGCGTTCCATTCTGAATAAAACAACAAAAAATTCAAAACAAAAAGCAACAAATTCATAGAGAAAAAAAAACATAACAAAAATAACTCTCATGTACTCAATTTTGCACTTTTCAATAAAGTTGTTAATGGATCACTTTTTTAGTACTTGGTCCATAACCCTTTATTTTTTAGTACCATATTAATACGCTTTGGCATGCTTTCAACCAGTTCCTGTATTATTTCTTTCGGTATATTTTGCCACTCTAGCTGTACTCGTGCCCACAGCTCTTCTAGGTTTGATGGAGCTGATTGGTATAATCCCAGCCGTCTTCCCACGATTGACCATAAATTCTCAATCGGGTTGAGGTCGGGGCTTTGAGCTGGCCAATTCATCAGTTGAAAATTTTGCTCACTCAGACATTTTTTCACTATTTTCGCCGTATGCTTTGGATCACCATCCTGCTGAAACACGACTTCTTCTTCAGGATAGGCACTCTTATCAACGAATTCGGGAAAATGAGTCTGCAAAACGGTGAGGTATTCTTCCTTCTTCATTATACCTTCAATTCTGTGTAATGGCCCAACATGCCACCAAATGAAGCATCCCCAAACCATGATGTTCCCACCACCATGTTTCACAGTTTGCTTGACTTGGTGACGTTGAATGGTATCACCAGGACGACGCCAGCAGAACTGCTTACCGTCCGATTGGAAACGATTAAATTTTGATTCATCTGACCAAATCACTCGTTTCCAATCATTTACCGTCCAATTTTTATGGTCTCTTGCAAATTTCATTCGCGCCTTTTGGTTCTTTTCTGACAATGCTGGTTTATTTTTCTTAACTGCTGAAATATAGCCAATGTCGTGGAGCGCTCTTCGTGCTGTCCATTCACTTACGTGCTTATTTTTGGCAACAAAAGTATTTTTCGGTGTTATGGTCTTGTTCTGCCTCATTTCTGCCATCATAAGACGTGCATCCGCGTAGGTTAACAGTTTGCGACGGCCTCTGGTTTGCTTTTTGGGAGCAGTATGTCGTCTTTTTTGAACGCGTATGACCACAGATTGACTAATATTTAGCTCCTTGGCTATTTCCCGAGATGACGCACCATTATTAGTGGGAAGACGGCTGGGATTATACCAATCAGCTCCATCAAACCTAGAAGAGCTGTGGGCACGAGTACAGCTAGAGTGGCAAAATATACCGAAAGAAATAATACAGGAACTGGTTGAAAGCATGCCAAAGCGTATTAATATGGTACTAAAAAATAAAGGGTTATGGACCAAGTACTAAAAAAGTGATCCATTAACAATTTTATTGAAAAGTGCAAAATTGAGTACATAAGAGTTATTTTTGTTATGGTTTTTTTTCTCTATGAATTTGTTGCTTTTTGTTTTGAATTTTTTGTTGTTTTATTCAGAATGGAACGCAGAATAAATAAAAAAGAATTTATTTTATTTTCTTTGTTATTGCTCATTTTATCATTCAGAAAAGTAAAGAAATTAATTATGTACTCATTTCTGCACGCCACTGTATATAATATCCCCTTTTTATACCCACCATCAAAAAGAATGGGGGGTATATTGAGATTGTCATTCCGTTTGTAATTTCCTTAATATTGGTTCAAAAATCAAGAACGATATATATTCTGAATCCTTATGAAATTCTAAGACGATTGAGCTATGTCCGTCTGTCTGTCCGTCTGTCTGTCCGTCGGTCTGTCTGTCTGTCTGTTGAAATCACGATAACGTCTAAACGAAAAGAGCTAGCTAACTGAAACTTAGCAAAAACATTCTTTATCTATGAGAAAATTTTGGTATTGAAATTGGGCAAAATCGGTTAGCATTTGGCCATAGCTCCCGTATAACCTCGTCTAGGCTAATCGCTTATTTGCTAATAAATGACAAATTATGACAGTTATGATGACAAAATTTGGTATCTATAAGTTTTAGATAAGCACTAGGCAGCATATAAAATTTCATCGAAATCGGTTCACATTTAGCCATAGGTCCCATACAAAAAACTTACGAAAACAGGCTAAATTTCACCCAAAATACACTTAAATGCCAATAAATCTAAAAGTATAACAGATATAACCACTAAATTTGGCACAAGAAAGTCTTATATCAATGCCAGCCAGTGTGCAAAATTTTGTCACAATCGGTCACTATTTGACCTAGCTCCCATATAAAAAACTTACGAAAACACAAAAATTCAAAAAGAAAAGGGGATTTATGTCCGTCTGTCCGTCAGATAAAATCGTGATAGCTCCTTAACTACAAGAGCTAGTAAGACTAAATTAAGCACAAGGAAGTCTTATGTCAATGCCAGCCAGTGTGCAAAATTTCCTCACAATCGGTCACCATTTGACCATAGCTCCCATATAAAAAACTTATGGAAACACAAAAATACATAAAGAAAAGGTTGTTTATGTCCGTCTGTCCGTCAGATAAAAGCACGATAGCGCCTTAACGAAAAGAGCCAGAGGGACAAAATTTTACAAAAGTATTTTCGATATCATGAAAAAGATGTGTGTTGAAAATGGACAAAATCGGTTCAAATTTAGTTAGAGCTCCCATATAACCCCGCCCCGGGAAACACATTAATGCTGATAAATTGAATACAATTGTAATAGCTATGACGATTAAATTTAAAATAGGGAAGTTTTATGCAATTTTTGATCAGTTTATCAAATTTTATAGGAATCAGTCCATATTTGACTTTAGCTTTCATGTGAAAACACTCACGGAAACCAAAAATTTTAGCAAAGGCCAGTTAAAAGCTATTAAATTAGAAACTATGATAGCTATGGTCACTAAATTTTGCAAGAATAAGCTCTCTATATATACCGGCCAGTGTGTAAAATTTTGTTATAATCGGTCAACATTTGGCTATAATTCTTATATATATAACATCCCCTTTTTATACCCACCATCAAAAAGAATGGGGGGTATATTGAGATTGTCATTCCGTTTGTAATTTCCTTAATATTGGTTCAAAAATCAAAAACGATATATATTCTGAATCCTTATGAAATTCTAAGACGATTGAGCTATGTCCGTCTGTCTGTCCGTCTGTCTGTCCGTCTGTCTGTCTGTCTGTCTGTCTGTCTGTTGAAATCACGATAACGTCTAAACGAAAAGAGCTAGCTAACTGAAACTTAGCAAAAACATTCTTTATCTATGAGAAAATTTTGGTATTGAAATTGGGCAAAATCGGTTAGCATTTGGCCATAGCTCCCGTATAACCTCGTCTAGGCTAATCGCTTATTTGCTAATAAATGACAAATTATGACAGTTATGATGACAAAATTTGGTATCTATAAGTTTTAGATAAGCACTAGGCAGCATATAAAATTTCATCGAAATCGGTTCACATTTAGCCATAGGTCCCATACAAAAAACTTACGAAAACAGGCTAAATTTCACCCAAAATACACTTAAATGCCAATAAATCTAAAAGTATAACAGATATAACCACTAAATTTGGCACAAGAAAGTCTTATATCAATGCCAGCCAGTGTGCAAAATTTTGTCACAATCGGTCACTATTTGACCTAGCTCCCATATAAAAAACTTACGAAAACACAAAAATTCAAAAAGAAAAGGGGATTTATGTCCGTCTGTCCGTCAGATAAAATCGTGATAGCTCCTTAACTACAAGAGCTAGTAAGACTAAATTAAGCACAAGGAAGTCTTATGTCAATGCCAGCCAGTGTGCAAAATTTCCTCACAATCGGTCACCATTTGACCATAGCTCCCATATAAAAAACTTATGGAAACACAAAAATACATAAAGAAAAGGTTGTTTATGTCCGTCTGTCCGTCAGATAAAAGCACGATAGCGCCTTAACGAAAAGAGCTAGAGGGACAAAATTTTACAAAAGTATTTTGGATATCTTGAAAAAGATGTGTGTTGAAAATGGACAAAATCGGTTCAAATTTAGTTAGAGCTCCCATATAACCCCGCCCCGGGAAACACATTAATGCTGATAAATTGAATACAATTGTAATAGCTATGACGATTAAATTTAAATTAGGAAAGTTTTATGCAATTTTTGATCAGTTTATCAAATTTTATAGGAATCAGTCCATATTTGACTTTAGCTTTCATGTGAAAAACACTCACGGAAACCAAAAATTTTAGCAAAGACCAGTTAAAAGCTATTAAATTAGAAACTATGATAGCTATGGTCACTAAATTTTGCAAGAATAAGCTCTCTATATATACCAGCCAGTGTGTAAAATTTTGTTATAATCGGTCAACATTTGGCTATAATTCTTATATATATAACATCCCCTTTTTATACCCACCATCAAAAAAAATGGGGGGTATATTGAGATTGTCATTCCGTTTGTAATTTCCTTAATATTGGCTCAAAAATCAAAAACGATATATATTCTGAATCCTTATGAAATTCTAAGACGATTGAGCGATGTCCGTCTGTCTGTCCGTCTGTCTGTCTGTCTGTCTGTCTGTTGAAATCACGATAACGCCTAAACGAAAGGAGCTAGTTCACTGAAACTTAGCAAAAACATTCTTCATTTATGAGAAAATTTTGCTATTGAAATTGGGCAAAATCGGTTAACATTTGACCATAGCTCCCGTATAACCTCGTCAAGACTAGTCGCTTATTTGCTAATAACTGACAAATTATAATAGCTATGATGACAAAATTTGGTATCTAGAAGTTTTCCATAAGCACTAGGCAGCATATAAAATTTCATCGAAATCGGTTCACATTTAACCATAGCTCCCATATAAAAAACATACGGAAACAGCCAAAATTCCACCTGAAATTCACTTAAATGCCAATAAATGCTAAAATGTAATAGCTTTCGCCACCAAATTTAGCACAAATAAGTCTTATGTGAATACCAGCCAGTGTGCAAAATTTTGTCACAATCGGTCACCATTTGACCATAGCTCCCATATAAAGAACTTACGGAAACACAAAAATACAAAAAGAAAAGGGGGTTTATGTCCGTCTGTCCGTTAGATAAAAGCGCGATAGCGCCTTAACTGAAAGGGCTACAGCAACAAAATTTTGCAAAAGGAAGTCTTATGTGAATGCCAGTCAGTGTGCAAAATTTTGTTACAATCGGTCACCATTTGACCATAGCTCCCATATAAAAAACTTACAGAAACCCAAAAATACAAAAAGAAAAGGAGATTTATGTCCGTCTGTCCGTCAGATAAAAGCGCGACAGCTCCTTAACTACAAAAGCTAGAGAGACAAAATTTTACAAAAGTATTTCCGATATGTAACAAAAGTTGTGTACTGAAAATGGGCGAAATCGGTTCACATTTAGTTAGAGCTCCCATATAACCCCGCCCCGGGAAACACATAAATGCTGATAAATTGAGTACAATTGTGATAGCTATGACGACTAAATTTAGTATAGCAAAGTTTTATGCAACTATTGGTCAGTATATCAAATTTTATAGGAATTGGTCCATATTTGACTATAGCTTTCATATAAAAAACACTCCCGGAAACCAAAAAATGTTTAGCAAGGACCAGTTAAAAGCTATTAAATTAGAAGCTGTGACAGCTATTGCCACTAAATTTTTCCCGACCCGGGAAACACATTAATGCTGATAAATTAAATACAATTGTAATAGCTATGACGATTAAATTTAAAATAGGGAAGTTTTATGAAATTTTTGATCAGTTTATCAAATTTTATAGGAATCAGTCCATATTTGACTTTAGCTTTCATGTGAAAAACACTCACGGAAACCAAAAATTTTAGCAAAGGCCAGTTAAAAGCTATTAAATTAGAAACTATGATAGCTATGGCCACAAAATTTTGCAAGAAGCTCTCTATATATACCAGTCAGTGTGTAAAATTTTGTTACAATCGGTCAACATTTGGCTATAATTCTTATATATATAACATCCCCTTTTTATATTTACAATCAAAAAGATTTGGAGGTACATTCATTATATTAAGATTGCACCTATGAAATTATATAGGCATCAATCAATGTTCAGCCCAGACTTTATATATGATGAATGCATTAGGAACTCATAACGAAATATATGGACCTGTCGTATTACTATTAACGTGTTTAGCCTAACTACATATTAATCACAACGAAAAGTATTTAACAACTTATTAATGTAAAACTATACCTGGTTATGAGACCGAATTTTGATCAAAGTAAATACTGGGAAAACCACTAAAATATTTTTAAATGTTAAACTATAAAGCTACGGCAACCGAATTTAGTCCAAAGGTTTTACCAACAATACCAAACAGCTTAGCGATTTTTCCAGTTTTGGTGCAGATTTTGAATTAGCTGCACCCTTGTAGATATATGAGATATGTTTCTAAATTTAACACAACTTGATGGTGGGTATATAAGATTCGGCACAGCCGAATATAACACTCTTACTTGTTATATCTACAATCAAAAAGATTTGGAGGTACATTCAGTATATAAATTAGATAGCTATCAATCAATGTTAATTCTAGACTTTTTAACGGTGGATGTATTTGGAACTCCTAACAAAATATATGGACCTGCCGTCTATAAATATATTGCCAGAAAGTATTTAGCATTAATGTAATATGACTATACCCGGTTATGAGACCAAAAAATGTATGTATTTGTAAAAAAATATGATATACTATTTTAAAGTGCATTCTGTTCTTTTGTTTTTCTTTGCTGTTAAAAAAAATAAAATCAGATACAAACTAACAGAGCTATGGATCGATAAGTTGACGTACCTATTTAAAATCGGTTTTGTGCATATAACTCTTAAGTTAGGACGTGTTTCTGAAATTTGTTTCCACGATTTTTTATGCACTCTATGAGACCTACAACCCAAGCTAAGTCGTTTTCTGAGTTTTTTTTTTGTGTAACAGAGTGATATCTTTAAAATTACAAAATCTACCTTGCAAGATTTATAGGCTCAGGAAGTGATTGTTATTCGATGAATACCTTAAAAGATTAGACCAATATTGCTATGCGTTACACACATCAGCACAAACTAATAATACCCTTCTAACCTATGATGATTGTATGGTTATAAAACAAATAAACTGAACAAAAAGAGAAAAACGAATTTTCCGAATTTATTTTTGCCGCACGAAAATCATATTGTGGACCGATATTAAATATATGCCTAAGATGCGTGTGAACATACTCGTACATATATAATTTATTTATAAATAAATTTGTCTAAAGTTTTTAAAATGTACAACAAATTTATACAAGTACTGAGAAAGTATTAGTGCCGGTCAAGTACGACTATATGATACCCTGTACCACTAGGGTTAAAGTGGACCGATTATATAGTTGATAAACTTAGCTTTTTAAATGTTTAGAGAAATCACTGTGTTAAATTTGATCACCATATACAAATTTTCTCGAGTTTAATATTTAAATAGTTTACGGCAGTGGGTCTGAATGTATATAAATATATATTTATAAAGAACAATTTTAGCATAAAGTCTTATGTAGGGTTTATATAACTCAAGCGCCTGACGATTGAGTGAATTTTACATGTGTTTTGTTACTGTAACAAAAACAAAATACATGTAAATTTCACTCAATCGTCAGACGCTTGAGTTATATAAACCCCATATTAATAATCTTTGGACTTTTTATTATACCATGATAAAAGGTATTTTTTTGGAAGATACACACCCAACTATGGATCGATTTTAACAAAATTAAGTACACTAACCCAAAAAAAAGTTAGTATTAGTAATAAAACTAGTAAGAAAGTGCTATAGTAGGTCTAGCCCGACCATGCAATACCCTTCACTACTAAGATCAAAGCTATTATTTTTCCTGTATAAAGACAAATATTTGCTAAATTTTGCCATCATACAAACATTTTCTCAAAACTTATATATTCAACCTGTTTCCGTCATTTGGACTTATATGAGAGCTAGGGTCAAATGTGGACCGATTATCTCGAAATTTGGCAAATTGATTACAGTTATTACAAATATTATGTATGCAAAAAATAAACTCAAAATTTTCATTATCTTTAGATTTACGAGCGTTTTTGTGATTTTTTGTCTCACTTAGTGCGTTTTTAAAGAAGAGTTTGTATGGGAGCTATGGTCAAATGTGGACCGATTTCAACGAAATTTGGTACAGTGATTTTAGTTTACATAAGCAGTATTTGTTTTAAATTTCATGAAAAATATTGATATTTGTGGCCAATATATCAATTCCGGGAAGTGGGACCTATGGGAGGTACCATAAATAATGGACCGATTTTGACCAATTTCAATAGCCATGGTCCCATTATTATTTCATCAAATAATCTTTAGAATTGCGACCTGTAGTTTGATTACAAGGTTTACATGGGGGTCCAGCCAGCCAGCCAGACGGACGGACATCGCTAAATCGACTCAAAAGCCTATTGGTATACTAAAAGGTAGGTCTAAGACAAATATTTCTATGCGTTACATACATCAGCACAAACTTATAATACCCTTTCCACCTATGGTGGTGAAGGGTATAACTAATAAGAAAGTGCTATAGTCGGTCAAGCTAGACTATACGATACCCTTCACCATTAAGGTCAAAGATGCTCTTTTTCCTGTTTTTCCGTAAGTTTTTTGTATGGCAGCTATGGTCAAATGGCGACCGATTGAAACAAAATGTTGTACACTGGCTGGCATTCGTTGTGCCAAATTTAGTGGCCATAGCAATTACACTTTATCACTTATTGGTATTCAAGTGTGTTTATGGTGGAATTTAGGCTGTTTCCGTAAGTGTTTTGTATGGGAGCTATGGTTAAATGTGAAATGAAGAATAGCATTGCCAAGTTTTAGTGAACTAGCTCTTTTCGTGTAGGCGTTATCGTGCTTTTAACAGACGGACATACAGACAAACCGACAGACGGACGTCGCTCAATCGTTTTAAAATTTCATAAGGATTCAGAATATATGCCGGGAGTGGTTTTATATGAAAGCTATTGTCATATATGGACCGATTCCTATAAAATTTGATATACAGACCAATGGTTGCTTAAAACTTCCCTGTTTTAAATTAAGTTACCATATCTATTACAATTGGATATAATTTATCAGCATTAATATGATTCCCGGGGTGGGGATTTATGGGAGCTCCAACTAAATATGAACCAATTTCGCAAATTTTCAATACACAACTTTTTCAAGATATCGAACATACTTTTGTACTTCTAGCTCTTTTCGTTAAGGCGCTATCGCGTTTTCTTTTGAAGGACAGACGGATACAAACCCCCTATCTTTTTGGTATTTTTGTGTTTCCGTAATTTTTTTATATTGGAGCTATGGTCAAATGGTGACAGATTGTGACAAGATTTCGCACATTGGCTGGCATTGATATAAGACTTAATTGTGCTAAATTTAGTGGCCTTAGCTATCATAGTTTATCATTTACTGACATTTAAGTATATTTTAGGTGGAATTAAGGCTGTGTTTTGTATGGAAGCTATGTTCAAATATGAACCGATTTCAATGAAATTTCATGTGCTGCCTATTGCTTATATAAAACTTTTCTGTACTAAAATCGTTATACCTATTATAAATTTTTATTTATTAGCAATTAAGCGATTGCCCTAGGTTAGGTTATACGGAAGCTATGGTCAAATGTAAACCGATTTTGCCCAATTTCAATGTTTTTACCAAGTTTTAGTGGCCTAGCTTTCGTTGGATTGACATAAAACTGTGTTGTGCAAAATTTTGTGGCCATAGCTATTACAGTTTATCATTTATTCGCATTTAAGTGTTTTTTAGGTGGAATTTAGGCTGTTTCCGTAAAAGTTTTATATGGAAGATATTGTTAAATGTTAACCGATTTCCATGAAATTGTATGTGCTGCCTAGTGCTTATATAAAACTTTTCTGTACTAAATTTTATCATCACACCTATTATAATTTTTTCTTTATTAGCAAATAAGCGATTAGACCGGACGAGGTTATGCGGGAGCTATGGTCAAATGTAAACCGATTTTGCCCACTTTCACTTTCCTTTTGTTTAGACCCTATCTTAGAATTTGATAAGAAATCAGAATATATACACCTTTTGGTTCCGAACCAATTATGTATCCATTCATGCATGGATTTTTAGGAAACAAGACTTAATTTATTTTGACTAATCAAAGTTTTACGACCTTCTAAAAATAGGTATTTGGCAAATTCGATGTTTTATAAATTTTTAATAAATAAAAAAATTAAAATTTTTTGTAAAAAAAAATCTTTTTTTTTAATTTAAAGTGCAAATAACTCTGAATCCGTTTTGAATATAAAAAAATCCCAGCAAAACTTTGGTAATGGCAAGTACTCTGATAACTGGTTACCTTGTAACGACTACAACATACCATCCGAATAAATAATAAGTTATTACAGAAGTAATTATTTGTAATTAAGATGGTAATTTATACCGAATGGCCCCGGTTCAAATCCCACCAAGGGCAACAATTTTTTTTAGTTTTTTTTTTTATTAAAAGAGTCTTTTTAAATGATTTTTGAATTTTAAGAACTTAAATATTATCTTCTGTAAAAAAAATTTGTAAAACTAACTCACGTTAATGAAAAAATACCATCATGAGTCAATTTTGATTATGTAGGGGATGTTGAATACCAAACACGATTCTAATTGGTCTTAACTTGGTAAGCCCAACTTATCTGGGTCAGCCTTCATCTCAACTGTGGACACAGACCTCCTCATGGTATCACCCGGGGAGCTAGTTTAACACCCATTAATATTGTGAGTTAACATGTTCCGAAAGTTGTCCCATAAGATCGATAAATATGGGTTAGGATTACGGGCTAGTAACCCTCTCTTGAAAAAATACAATGAAGAGGATAAAATTAGAATTAAAATGTCTCACTACCTAATGTTGGAGGAAGATGTCCGAAACTTCGATAGAAAGACCAAGTAGAGGAACATTTTTCAAAGCTTGGCCTATAAAATAGGAGAATATTCGCACAAGATCGAAATCCATGGAATTCTAAAATAAGCTCGGACTTTGACCTTAACAGGTTGTAACATTTAAGAAAGTAAGAGTCAATCTTATATAAAAACTATACAAAAAAGAAGATTTAAATTGTTAAGTTTTAAAATAATTTTAAAAAATTTTAAAATAATTACAAAAAATCGTATAAAAATATTTTTCCAAAAATTACAACAAAGCAAAAAAAAGCAGGGAAAATCAAAGTTATTTTCATATGATTTTGGATCTAAAAATAAAAATTGTTTATATTAATTATAAGCTGCTAAGTTTTCAACATATGAAGTAGCTCAGTGGAAGAGTCTCTGCCTAGCAGTCGGAGGGTCTGGGTTCGAGCCCCCATTGCATCATAAAAAAAATTTTGTATTTCGTTTAAAAATATATGTTTTTAATAAAACAACAACAAAAAAGTTGTTGCTGTTGTTGTTGTTGCTTTCAAATTGCTTACCCAAGTCATTACATTTCTGCAATTGGTAAGTACTTGCCTCCAATGACATCCACATGTTAATGTAATGACTTAAACAGCGAATGAGTAAGTAGTTCGTGTTCAATAGTTAAACTGTTTAACTCATTATTTGGTAATGAAAAGTTTTACTGGGATTGTTTTAAAGCGACTTAAAAGTAATTTTATTTCCTATATATTCTGTAACTTTCAGAAAAATTGAACAATCCTTTGCTATGATATAATCAAGTTTTCAAATCATTTTTTTTTTTTAATTGTATCCGTTTTTATAACCAGAAGACCATAATAACAAAAAATGATTGTGGTGATCAAATCTCACTCAAAATTTTGTAAACTATAATTACACTAGTTTACAAAATTTTGAGTGAAATTATTATTCAAAATTAAGAACTACTACATTCAGGAAGAGATCTCAATAAATGTTATATGTGACCCGGTCTATAAAAAGGTTTCTTATGACTCAAAAACAAAATTTCGAAAAATTAGCTAATTTTTTGAAATTACGTTTTTGAGTCATAAACTACCTCTTCCTTTTTCATAGACCGGGTCAAACAAAATAACAAAATATGGAAAGGTTTAATGGTCCTATATGTTTAGAAGGTTGCTAGTATGACAGCTCATTATTATAAAGAGAATGTAGGGTATACAAATATTAATATTAAACATAAGAATTGTGATAAAATATTTTTGTTTTTACTCATGAGGACTTACCGCTTATGTTGATTAAAGAAGTCAAATAATTTCAACAAAAAATTTAAAGACAAATCTTGAAACACTTGTTTTTGCAATATAAACAAATAAAATTTAAAATAAATAACAAAACGTTATCAGCACTTGTATTTTACTAACAAAAAATACATATTTTTTAATATTATTTAATTTTTATAACACAAACAATTCATATATTTTATTATTTATTTAAGTTTAAATTAAATTCATATAAGATTTATTTTTCCAATTCAGCTGCAATTCAGCGACAAAGTAATGATTATTCTATGAATATTTAAATTTAATTAATTATACTTTAATACAAGAAATTAAACAAAAAAACAAAAACAGGGAAATTTGTTAAAAACGTTTTAATATTCAAAAATCCCGCTTTAGCTTTAACAAACGTCTAATTAGACCAACTGCAACTGCACGATTGTCTGGTTGTGGATCAGCTGCCGTTTGAGATTTATAAAATTATTGGCATTTGTTTAAAGTAAAAATAAATAATTTTGTAATTTACTCATTAGCTTGAAAAAAACCTAAATCCAATGATAAATAATTACTTTAATTTAATAAAAATGTTAACTTATTCTTATGTTAAAATTCTAACATTTAATTAATTGTGATTTAGATAAATTGAACAGAATAAATTTAAGGTTTATGTTAACGTAACAGCAAATGTTAAAACGATAGCATATACCATCCTTCAACAAAAGCTTTTTGGCTTTACTGATATTGCAGTGCATATGTTAAGGCGCTATATGAAATATTAAGTTTTATATGTAAAATACAGTGGAACAGATGGTAAAATGGAATTTATGTCGATTTCCACTGCTGGTTTAAGCGAATCTCAAAATAAAACGAGTCTTCAGAGCCGGATGCTTTAAAAGAAGTGTTCTACGATGCTAGATCGCCCATTAGAAAATCTTTTAGTACTTTTTACCATGACGTAGAATTTCCTATGTATTGGAAAGTTGCTAATGGAACACGCAATCCAAAAAAATTTTGAAAAATCGGAATTGAGTAAATTATAGCTAAATATTAAACATTTTCATTATATGCATCCTTCTCCGAGAAAAGGGACCTAGTGTGCGAAAATAAAGCTTTGAAAAAAAATGAAAAATAAAATTTTAATGTTTTTCTCATTTTTATCGATTTTCCTAAGTCGCTTTGTACGATTTTATGGGTTAAATAAATTTTTATCAGAAATCTAACTCATTTCATCTTATTCTACGCCCGTTTAGGGGCCAGAATCCACTTTTAGGTCCAAAACCGTTTTTTGACACACTAGGTCCCTTTTCTCGGAGAAGGTCACATATATGAAATTTTTATTTATTTATTTGAATTTGAAATAAATTTTAAAGTAAGTTATAACATTTTGGTGCAAAGGTTATATTGGGTTTGTTCTAACGTTTCTAACTTATAAAAGTATTTCTCCCTCATCTTCAAGTACAACTATCGACTACGAATGTGTCAAATATCATTCCTATAGAACCAAAATTGATTCAATGTTTTCTATACAACAGAAAGACAATATCGTATTCAATATTGAAATATTGAAAAAAAAATATGTTTGGAAACCCTGAACATGAGTTTTTTTTTTGGTAATCAAGGGTGTCATAGAAACCAATTATATTGATATTGGTTTCGAAAACGACAAAAAAATTAAATTGGTGTCATGAATTCCAATATTAATGTTCGAACTACATTTTCTATTGGGTTTATGTGTCACAGAAAATAATATTATTGGTTTAGTATTGGAAATAAACCAAGCAACTTACAGTTAACAGATTTCATTTCAAAATTGGTATATCTATTTAAAACAAAGGCGTTACTGGCCAACTGGTGCCTTTTTCGATTTAAAGATTCACTTACTTACTTACTTAAATGGCCTGTAATTACAACCTGTTTAGGTCAAAGGCCGAGCAAATTTTAGAATTCCAAGCACCTCTATCTTGTGCACATATTCTCCAATTTCGTATAAAGATTCACTAAGAACAGATTTTTGAAAATTCGGCCCTGCTGGGGGAAAAAAAGGGAAATAATGGGAATAATTCCCAAACTAAAAACAATAAAACCAAAATTGAAATCGAGCTTGGATCAGTTACAAAAATAACAGTACAAGTGGTAAGTACTTTTCGAAAAAAGGGGAGAAAAAGAGCAAAAATATTTTTGGTACTTTTTAGCTTTAACTTTCAAATAAAAAGAGATGAGTGAAAAGTTTACATAGCATTTTTTATCATGTAATAAGATAAAAACAGTTTTGGTACTTTTTTGTGTCTTTGGAAAAAATGGGGAAAATTGTAATAGAATATTCTTTGTGTGGAGGTACTGGCGAAGCAAATGCATATCAACATATTTGTTAGCAATTTAATGAATATCGCATGTAAGCGACAATCGTCCTTTGATTGGCTGTGGTTTGTTTCTTGGTGTAGGTAGATTACATTTTTTCCAGTCCGCAATTCGGTCATTTCATGATGTTGGGGCATACGAGTACAAGCTTCATTTGTCCAAATAGCAGCGTTTTCTCTATACCACAAACATCGCAAAAAACTGAAAATTTTTCTTCAAATAATTTTCTTTAATAATTTTTATTTCGTTTTTTATTTGACTTTTGATGTTTCAAAAAAATTTCAAATGAAATAATAAAAAAAATGATTCGAACATTTTGTTTGATTTCAAACCAATAATAACAAAACCGACTTGGTTTCATGACACCAAATATAACCGGTATTGGTTTTCAAAACCGAGAAATTTAACAACTGACTTGGTTTCTATGACACCCCTGAATAATTCAACCATATCCAAAGTATTGGACCCCGGATAAAGAATTAATACATGAATGAAATACTTCAAGTCAACATTTAACAATCCTATTGGATTGGAACCACTGACGGAAGTGCATAATAAAGCCACCCATGGCTGTATCTTCAATAGAATTCCAGACAATCCACCAACAATACAAGAAGTGAAGAACGCCATTAAAAGCCTTAAGCGCAACAAGGCGGAGATGCTTTTATGTGAAGTTCAAGGATCGGCGAGACTGTGGCAGCCATTTGTCAAAATACCAAAAAAGGGTGACTCTAATAAGAATAGTACTAGAGCAATGTAATGAATTCCGTACCCTCATTTACCTGGCGTTTATCGACTTTTTGAAGGCCTTCCACAGAGCCAATAGGAGCTGCCTATGGAGAATTTTAGAAAATCGTAACATGCTATCGAAAATTCTTAACTTAATAGACAAAGGTAAATTGTCTAATCCGTTCGAAGTTACTACTGGAGTAAGACAAGGTTATATCTTGTCACCTATACTTTTTATCCTCGTCATCGACAACATAATGCGCACGGCTCTGAATGGTAGACACGGCATCCAATGAACACCCTTTAAACAACATGAAGACTTGGAATACGCTGATGACGTATGTCTTTAAAGCCAAAGCTTAGGTCACCATCAAGATAAAACTAACGCTATTACTATTGAATTTTGGCCAGCTGGGCTGGAAATCAATATTTCTAAAAAAGATTATGCCTGGAGGCTATGGCGCAAATCCGTCGACACACATCAAGGTGGATTATGAGTTAATTGGATGTGTAGGTACCTTTAATTATCTTGGTAGTTTGGTATCTATAAAAGGTGGCGCCGACGAGGATATTGAATTACGTATTAACAAGGCAAAATCAGCCTTCGGCATTCTTTGATCTATTTGGAAATCTCGGTAAATATATGCAACAACTAAGTTACGAATATATAACTCGAATGTTAAGTTCATATTGTATTACGGTTGCAAATCTTGGAAACGCACAAATGCTATCGATAAGCGCCTGCAAACCTTTGCAAACAAATACCTGCAGCAAATCATTAATATATGGTGGCCGAACCGCATAAGAAATGAAGATATACTTAATTCGACAAATCAAATCCCTGCTTCTTTAGAGGTATGCCAACGGAAATGACGATGGATTTGGCACTTCGAAGGCCAAACACCAACATTGTTCGACAATCGCTTTGTTGCAATTCACAGCGAAGAGGCCGTCGTGTTGGCACCTGCTAAAACGTGGAGAAGTCAATTGATGGGAAGTTGCAATCAGCAAACTATTCTTGGAATGACGTGTGTCTAACATCTCGGATGGTTATGGCTCTATGCTCCCCGAGATTCAATGAAGAAGATGTTAAGGCTTATAACTATAGGGACTAGACCGCAACGGTTTACGCTCTGGTCAATATTAATGAATTTATTCTTGAGATACCGGCCAATAAGTTGGGGACATTATGTCAAAATAAAACCATTTCATGTGTAGGCGCAGTCAACATTTACATAAAATCATCTTTAAACATTAACTTAAGGCTGACTTTTTAATTCTACAGAAGAGTATTTTACATTTTTAAGTAAATTGAAAAAAAATATATTCTAATATTTAAGGTAGAAGGCCAATGCACGCGGCAAGCGGTTGCGGGCGGCAATCAGCTGTTTTTTGATTTGTCAAATTTCAAGCGGCAATGGAAAAAAGTTTAACTTTGTTCTATTTTTCGCGCGGCAGATTTTTTCAGTGCTACCAGACTTAATTATATCCTACTCAAATATTTTTTTATATGAAGATTTTTGTAAACAAGAGCACATTTTATGTACTGGCAATACTACGACCGCCCGCAGCCGCATGCCGCGTGTATTGGCCCTGTACCTTTAAGCTTTTATTGCGAATGAGATTGCACATTGAAAAAAATTGATTAAGCGATGTCCATCTGTCGCACAGTGGTTTACGGACGCTTTTTTTTGGAAATAATTCTGTAACTTTTGAACGACTGGAGATATTTGAATGAAATTTGACATGGTGGTAGTCAAGGAGTATTTGAGTTGGTTTTTAAAAGCACTGGTCCATGAGGGGTCGGGAGAGTGATTGATGGACCTTCAAAGTTGGTCACCTCGGGTGTTCGATTTTTTTAAAAATTCGCCAAAAATCCATTTATGTATGGATTGAAAAGAAATTTTAAACTTAAGTTGTCCTTGAGAAGATCTACAAAAAATATGCTTAAATGTGTAGGTTATCTCCTTTGGATTTCGAGATATTTGGGTAAAAAGGAATTTTTAGGTTGATTTTTTACCTCTTTTTTTAAGCTTTTTTGATCTGGTGGACGCATCTGAGGACCAAAAATTTTTTAAGAATATTCTTTAAATTTGTAATAAAATTCTGAATAATTTTTGTGCAAGTTAGTTATAGAAATCTTCTTTTGTTTAAAAGTTAAAAATATTCAAAGTTGAAACTTACAAAAAATTTCGCTTTTTTTTTAGTTTTTCCCCAAAAGATAGCTATATTTTTTCACTAATAAAAAAATATTTTCTTAAGAAACATAAAAAGATTTTTAAAGTTTTTAAAAGAAAACATAATGAGAATGCGTATAAAACAAATTTCTTGCTAATTGGACTTTTGGTCCTCGCACATGTCCTCTCCAAAAAATGGCAATTTGTAAAAAAAAAAATTAGTTTAAACAAAAATTTCTCAAAAGGCAAAGCACCGATTTGAAAAAAATTATAATGTTCATATTTTCCAATATATCTGTTATTGATTAGAAAAGTTTTTTCTGAAACGCGCTGCAAATAGAGACAGTGTTGCCATATTTGTAAAAAAACTCATTTTTTGAAACACCTTTTTCCCCAGTTGGGAATTGGGGAATTTTTAAGTTAAAATTGGGAATTTTTTTTAGTCTATTGCTTTTACATCTTATTGGTCTACATTACTACAAAATTTCATTGTAATATCTTTATCCATGTCATTTCCACAGAATATCAAAGATTAAAAATATTTTCCTTAAAAAAGCAGAAAAACAATTTTTTTTTGTTTTACGATACAAAGTGTAAAAAAAGTAACGCACTTAAAAAAAACTTTTACTTAGTGCTAATCTCCTAGTCTTTCCCGATCTAATGATACTAAACATGTATATAAAGCATTAATACCGAGTCTTAAAAAACTCTGAAAACTTTGGCCCCCGTAGCATTTTTACACTGTTTATTTAAATATAAGTGATGAATTTGTGCATATAAAATTAATAATCATACTCAAATATTTCACTATAAGATGACAATGATCCTTCGATAACAAACAAATATTTTTTTATTTTTTTAAAGAAAATATCATGAGGATTTATGAAATATCAAAATGTAAATAATTTGTACTTATATTAAAAGGTGAAATACATTTTATTGAAGTATTTGTAGTTAAAGTTTAAACTTACAGTTTTTATTACATATTTATATAAAAGTAGTTATTTACTTAATTTTTATTTTCAGTAAAATAATCAGTACAATCTATTATATCAAGAACCTCTTCCAGGTGTTCGTTTTCAGAAGTTTTTGTATAACTGCTCCACCATTTCTTTCTTATCGTTGATAGAGCAGGATCAGAAGACAACAAGAGATAATTTATTAGATCCTGATTTTGCGATTTTCTTGAGCATTTTCTGGTATTAAATAGTTGGATATACTTGAAATCTGAATTCCGCGCTTCCTGGGCCTCTTCTGTCAGTTCACCAAGTGGGAGAAGATTTGATTCAATTATTTCACGACCATGTTGAAGGACTTTATGAACTGTTGGTGTAATTTCTTTCCAGTGATACAAATGTCGTATACGAGTTAACGCGTTGAGGGCATAGCAATGAAATTTTTCAGCATTTATTTGATATTTGCTATTTATTGCCGATAATATTACGTAACATTTACGAAGAACTTCCTCATCAATTCCAGTAATCTTTGAAGTTGTTTCATAATTTTCAAAGAATCGCCTGGCCGTATTACCATCGTTTGTACTGCCATATCCTACAAGTGGTTTGTCTATGTTTAGACCCGTCATAGTTTTGAATTCTTCCTGAATCCTTTTTTTTTCACTGGATCTCATTTCAATCAGTTCCTTATTATTTCTCACGGATTTTAGCTGATTATCAGGTATATTCCTATATTTCAGATCATGTGCTATATGTAGCATAAATTCTAAAAATCGGATACGTGCATGTAGGGGCGATATACCAAATTCCAGAACCTCTTGATTAATTGCAGTACTAGCTGATGCATCTTCTGAAGTTTGTAGAAATTCCGATTTCTTCTTTCCGCATAATGAGCATTTCCAAGTTGAATGGGTTTCCGTTATAGCGTTGCTTACTTTTCCATCTATCAATGTCAATTGAAGCTCAAAATTTACATTAATCAAATATCCATGTATGTCTATGCAGACTGGACTCAAATTGTCTATTGAATATTTGATATCATCAACCCAATTTTTTGTGCTTGCTGCATTTTCTTTTAAATATTCGAATCTGATCGGTCTGCAAAATGCCTTTGATCCTGGAGATGTGTTAACCCACACATATTCAGTACGCTCTTTTGATGTGGATGGTTCAGAACGATTCTTTCTTAATCTTAGTGGTACTAGGGATGCCATAAAAACGCTTCTGTAGTCATTTGTGTTCTGATGAGATGTTGATTGTTTGTATTCCGGTAATCCAGATAAACCGTCACATCCCCATTTACATATTAAAGTTAAGTCCTTGTTGTCAAGTTTCTTGGCTTCTTCTTCAGACAATGTAGTAGATATCAGCCTTGATGCCGTATTTTCCAATAATTTTGATAAATCCACAGATGCACTTTCGTCTCCTATCACGTTTGTTGGTATTAAGTTTTTTTTGGTTTTTAATAACGCATTATATCCTGGTAAAATTGAGTGTCCTTTGTCTCGTAATGCCTTACAGAGTTTAATATATTTATTTTTACTCAATTTCAACTCGAGCATAAGAGCAAGTGCTTCTTCCTCCGAAAATTCTGATTGAGAAGAAGGAGTTGGTATACTCTTAATAATTCGCTTAAGACGTTTAGGAGAAGCCTCTGGGAGAATATCTGCTATTTGTTTAGCTTCAGCTGGTTGATTATTTCGTTTGAGCACTTCCTTAAAGGAATCTTTGATTTCAGTATCCGAATGAGTAGAAAGAACTTCGGATAATCGCATCTTTTTAGATCTTTCTCCGAGATCATCATAGTTTTTTAGAGGGGCTCCAGCACCAGAAGTTTTAAGCTCAATTGAGTCCTTCAGCCAGTCTTTAAATTTAGATTCAAATCTTTTTAAACAGTAATTAACCGACTTAATTTTAAGTTCAAATAACTTTACAAATTTTACGACTTTGTCTTCCTCACTATTGAGAATCATGGAGTTAGTTTGACTTTTAGCATATCGCATGATTATTTTAATTTTTTCTGCTCTCGAACTGCTTGGTTGTTCAAAAAGAATATCGCACAACACTTTAAATTCCAATGTTATAGCCATGATGTTTTAACTGTTAATAGCAGTTACATTTAAAACTTTCTTTTTTATATTAAAAAAAAACATTTTTTATATATACCTGTATCCAAAGAATAATAAAGAAATCAATGAATTAATGTATTTTTTACCTCTAAAAATAGGTGCATATATAACTCAACCAATATGTGCGTCTCGTAAAACCTACCTGTATGGAGGTGAGTAACCATATCCTTTCTGACCATTATGAAAAACCCAAGTTGTAACAATTTTTACCTATTGCATTAACTTTCACATTAAAAAACATTTTATAACCTTAACATAATTTTGCAATTTTTTCAAATACACCAATTTTAAATACCGGAAAAATGCCTTTAAATCCTATTTAAAATAAATTGTCACACTGTTACTATAAAAGTACTCTTCTAATTAAACTTTTGCTACAAATTATGGATATATTACCTTTACACTGTTATCAAAATCGGTGCCTTACTCGTACTTACTTATTTAGAATCTTTTACTAAAATTTTATTTTTTAGCTTGGAACAAAAGGCAAAATCGAATAAAATTTTTTTAAGTCATTCTTATAATGTTTTCTTTAAAAAAATAAAAAACTATTTATATCTTTTTGAAGAAAATATTTGTTTATTAGCGAAGGATCATTGTCATCTTAAAAATAGTGAAATATTTGAGTATGATAATTAACTTTATATGCACAAATTCATCACTTATATTTAAATAAACAGTGTAAAAATGCTACGGGGGCCAAAGTTTTCAGAGTTTTTTAAGACTCGGTATTAATGCTTTATATACATGTTTAGTATCATTAGATCGGGAAAGACTAGGAGATTAGCACTAAGTAAAAGTTTTTTTTAAGTGCGTTACTTTTTTTACACTTTGTATCGTAAAACAAAAAAAAATTGTTTTTCTGCTTTTTTAAGGAAAATATTTTTAATCTTTGATATTCTGTGGAAATGACATGGATAAAGATATTACAATGAAATTTTGTAGTAATGTAGACCAATAAGATGTAAAAGCAATAGACTAAAAAAAATTCCCAATTTTAACTTAAAAATTCCCCAATTCCCAACTGGGGAAAAAGGTGTTTCAAAAAATGAGTTTTTTTACAAATATGGCAACACTGTCTCTATTTGCAGCGCGTTTCAGAAAAAACTTTTCTAATCAATAACAGATATATTGGAAAATATGAACATTATAATTTTTTTCAAATCGGTGCTTTGCCTTTTGAGAAATTTTTGTTTAAACTAATTTTTTTTTTTACAAATTGCCATTTTTTGGAGAGGACATGTGCGAGGACCAAAAGTCCAATTAGCAAGAAATTTGTTTTATACGCATTCTCATTATGTTTTCTTTTAAAAACTTTAAAAATCTTTTTATGTTTCTTAAGAAAATATTTTTTTATTAGTGAAAAAATATAGCTATCTTTTGGGGAAAAACTAAAAAAAAAGCGAAATTTTTTGTAAGTTTCAACTTTGAATATTTTTAACTTTTAAACAAAAGAAGATTTCTATAACTAACTTGCACAAAAATTATTCAGAATTTTATTACAAATTTAAAGAATATTCTTAAAAAATTTTTGGTCCTCAGATGCGTCCACCAGATCAAAAAAGCTTAAAAAAAGAGGTAAAAAATCAACCTAAAAATTCCTTTTTACCCAAATATCTCGAAATCCAAAGGAGATAACCTACACATTTAAGCATATTTTTTGTAGATCTTCTCAAGGACAACTTAAGTTTAAAATTTCTTTTCAATCCATACATAAATGGATTTTTGGCGAATTTTTAAAAAAATCGAACACCCGAGGTGACCAACTTTGAAGGTCCATCAATCACTCTCCCGACCCCTCATGGACCAGTGCTTTTAAAAACCAACTCAAATACTCCTTGACTACCACCATGTCAAATTTCATTCAAATATCTCCAGTCGTTCAAAAGTTACAGAATTATTTCCAAAAAAAAGCGTCCGTAAACCACTGTGTGTCGGTCTGTCCGTCTGTCTATCTGTCTGTATATCAGATTTTATGAAATTTTCCTTGAAAAAAATAAAAACTTTTCAAAACAGCGGCGGTTCATCTCATAACTCAGCTAGCCACTGGTTATTGAGTATAAGGCTATGAAAAACTTCTCTAACTTATGCATTTGCCGTTCGGAGCCGGCGTTAAAACGTAGGTCCCTTTCAATGAGTCCAAAAATAGAATCGGCTTCAGCTCATTGTCTGAGAGAAGTACCCCTTGTTCCAATTGGAATGTTGTCGGGGAATTATATATATATATATATATATATATATATATATATCGGGTGTTTTTTATTGAGGTATAGAACTTTAAGTTGGCATCACTTTTTTAACTGGCGGCCATTTTGTCAGCTGTCAAGTGATTAATATTTAGTTTGGTTTGCCATTTCATCATGAACAGGTTGACAAAAGAACAACGCTTGCAAATCGTGCAAATTTATTTCGAAAATAATGGTTCAGTTCGTCCATCAGAGCAATTAATTCGGTTAACCATGGATCGTTTTCGCACTATGTCTACTCTATGTGATAATACGCATCCGCAGCGACGTCGAACAGTGCGCACCGAAGAAACAATTGCCGCTGTAGAGCAAAGTTTTGAAGAGGACCCGAATGAATCGATTCGCCACCGTGCACAGCAATTGGAGCTTTGTCCATCAACTTTATGAAAGATTTTGCGCAAAGATCTTGGCTTGCGACCTTACAAGATCCAGCTTGTGCAAGAATTAAAACGCCGAGACCATGCAATGCGTCGTGATTTTGGTGTATGGGCCGAAAATGAGATTGATCTCGATGATGATTTTCATCGCAAAATTTTGTTGAGTGATGAGGCTCATTTTTGGTTGAATGGCTACGTCAACAAGCAAAATTGCCGCATTTGGAGTGAAGAGAATCCACATGAGACCCTTGAGACGCCATTACATCCACAAAAACTGACTGTTTGGTGTGCTCTATGTGCTGGTGGAGTCATTGGGCCATACTTCTTCCGAAATAATGCTGGAGAGTCAGTTACCATAAATGGAGACCGGTATAGAGCCATGATAACCGACTATTTTGTTCCCCAATTGGATAGCATGAATGTGGATGAGTTGTGGTTCCAACAAGACGGCGCTACATGCCACACAGTCCACATCATAATTGATTTATTGAAGGAAACATTCGATAAGCGCATAATTTCGCGGAATGGACCTGTCAATTGGCCACCAAGATCGTGCGATTTGACACCACTGGATTATTTTCTTTGGGGATATGTGAAGTCGCTCGTCTACGCCAACAAACCAGAAACGTTAGGGGACTTGGAAGCCAACATTCGTGGCGTTATTGCCAACATACGGCCCCATATGCTCGAAAAAGTAGTTGAAAATTGGACCTGTAGAATTGGCTTTATTCGAGCCAGACGCGGCGGCCACATGCCCGAAATCATATTTAAACATTAATGGCATAAAATTATCCTTCCAATAAAGCCAAACTGATGGACATTAAAACGATTTTCTTGTGTTTTATTTCAATTCGAAGTTCTATACCTCTAAAAAAAACACCCATTATATCTAAAATTTTCCTACCCAGCACGCTATCAAATTTCATCAAAATTCATCGGTCGAAAAACTTTATGTGCGACATATAAAATTTTTTATTGAAAAGTACATTTCATGATGAACCTGCCTTCATAAATTATATACCAAATTTTAGGAAATCCTTCGCGAAGTACTCTTTTAAATTTCATCAAAATTGCCGAAAGTGCTAATTTGTTTAAAATATACTATTAAAAAATAAAACAGTCCTGGACGATGGGCATATCTAAGTTTAGAAAATTTACAAGCAAAGCAAGCTATTAAATTTCATAAATATTGGTCTATAAACACCTAAGATATGGCTAAAACAGTAAAATCGGTGTATTGCAAATTTCAGAATAAAACATTTTTGAGAAAACTTTATTTGACCTCAGGTGTTTATGGACCGCTTTTAATGAAATTTAATAGTGTGGAGTACGTCTTATAATTTGATATATAATGAATGTCTGCGTTTTCTATGAGCTTTACAGACCTGATTTTAGCTGACGGAGATATTTTATACTCGTAAATTATAAATAAGTAGTCTGATTTTTGAACATTGTAAAGGAAATATATTTATGTATAACGGGCCTATATAATAACATATCAGATTTTAGGAAATCTTGATAAAAATCCACAAACACCTGGAATATCTCCAAAACACTAAAATCGATGTACCACAAATTTCCGAATTTTTAATTTATTTTTTACTTTTTTAACTTAGTTGGTTTTTTTGGCGATATCTCAAAAGCTTATGAACCGATTTTGATGAAATTAAATAGCGTGCAGAGTATTACTACTCACACCGGATTTATAATTTAAGTAGTAGCTGACATGATTTTTTTTCAATAGAACTTAGCCCAAATAATCCAAAAATAATAAAAATCAAATTTCTCAAAAAATGCAAAAAAGTACGTTTTATAAAAAAAAATTCACATATACAATTACAAGACTACTCTAAAATTGTTCAATAAAAGACACCTTCCAAATATTGTTCACTAAGAATTCATCTAAATCGGTCCACTTACTTGGGAGATAACTATTAAAGAACTTTTTTGATATCCATAATACGAAATTAATGAATTTAATTATATATATAAGGAAGGAACAATATTTACCAAGTATTATTGAAAAGGCTTACTAAGTTTCGATAAAAGTTCATATTTATGAACTTTTTAGAACCGCGAACGTTTTCTGATTTTAAATTTTATTTTGATCACAAGATATGTAGATGTAATATATGTATAAAAATTTAAGCCGCAGTATCAACCAAGGTAATCCAATTTATGTAGGATTCACTTAAATTAGTCTTCAGAAACATATATATTTTACAATGAACTCTTTCGATTATGTACTTTACTTTTAAAACACCATTGTTGAAGGGTATCTAAGATTCGGCATATCCGAACATAACACTCTTACTTGTTTTTAGCATAAATTCAAATACTAAATCTCTGGTATCGTCGAAATTATATTAGTTAATGACCTTTCATGCAGGAAGGGACCTTATCGCTTCTCGAATGCTTATGGTTACTTTTAAACAGATCCAAGAAAAGTGGAAAGAAAATTAACCGCACTTTCCTAGGCTATAGCAATTTAGATTAGGAAAATCGATCTAACTTAATTTTCAGGGGGTGATACACATATCGATTTTCTCTTATAAATGTTTAGTACAGCTGCTTTTTCAATTCAACTGAAACTAAATAAAAGTATTGCATATCTTTAGGCCAAATAAAATATTTAGAAATATTTATCTCAAATTGAATTGGAAAGAAAAGAGTTGAGCGAATTATATTCCTTAATAGCAAAAACCATTGCATATCGTGTGGATGAACAAAGTAAATATTAACGGAAAAACTAAATTTTAAATAATATTTATTGTTCAGAACAATTGGATTTTAAATACCACAAACCACATCAAGATACTAAAATAAAAAAAAATATTTGTAAATATCTTAAAGTTTCTCCATATTAAAAATCATCACTTGTTTGATATTATTTATTTTAACAAAATGAATAAAACTGTTAAATAAAACATATGCATGTAAAGACTAGTCGACATTGACTGTCAACTGTCAAAGGAATTTTAAAATATAATAAATAATAAACTTGAGTTTAAGATTTTATAAATCTCATGTGAGTATTTTTGGTCAATTACCAGAAAAGAACAAAGAAAAAAGTCTTAACAAAAACCACAAGTAAAGAAGATTTTCTCTTTAACTTAATACCCAGGAAAATCTGTTGTTAAAGATTTATTTATTTAAATCTTTTACGTTTCCGGAGAAAGTGGATAATAAATATTTTTGTGGGAGTGAGTGAGTGTGTGTGTTTTTGCCTAAGTATGAGTAAAAACATATGATTTTTCAGAGACATTTATTCTTTTATTTTTCACAATTTATCACATGTTTAGTTTTCTTTCATAATTTCCTTGATTTCCCCTGTTTTTTTTTCTTTATTGACGAGTAAAGAAGGAAAGTCTTTTTTGATTGTGGAACTTATTCGTCATGGTTAAGGTCATGGATTCTTGTGTCATAAATCACAAATGCTTGTCTGTCACAGTGTCTGCTTTTGATTGGCATCGACGCCTGATTTTGAAAAAAAACCTAATTCTTTTAATAATTTTTCTTAAAAGAATTTTCTCTTCTTAAGGGTAGAGGGGTTAGTAAATGCTTGAAGAATTACTTATGAAAATATTTATAATATTTATATTTAATCATTTGTTTTGTGACAATAATTCATGTTTACTTACGAGGGTGGGCCCCTATGTCCGCGAATTTTTTTGTATTTATCGTCTCTCAATTGTTTTCCGGTGCGATGTTTTAGAATCAAAAATTTAGAACAATATTTACTTTTTTTGCCTGCTATTGAAGAATACGACTTGGACAATTTGTGGTTTCAACTAGACGGTGCCACATGCCATACAACTAGAGCGACTATGACTTTATTGCAAGAGACATTTCCTGGCCGCGTAATTTCTCGTCGTGGCGATATCAACTGGCCACCAAGATCATGCGATTTGACACCATTATACTTTTTTTGAGGGGCTACATGAAAGATCGTGTTTATGCAGATAAACCTTTAACTGTTAAGCACTTATAAACCAACATTCGTCAAGTTATGGCTGATATACCGCCCAATATGTGTCAAAAGTGGTCGAAAATTACCCCAAAAGAATCAATGCTTGGAACATTTCGCGTGGTTGTCACTTAAATGATGTAGTGTTTCACACATAATGTCAACGTTCAAACTTTGTAATAAACAAGTAAGAAAGCGCTATAGTCGGTCAAGCCCGACCATACGATACCCTTCACCACTAAGGTCAAACGTGTTATTTTTCCTGTATAAAGACATATATTTGCTAAATTTTGCCATCATACAAACATTTTCTCAAAACTTATATATTTAACCTGTTTCCGTCATTTGGACTTATATGAGAGCTAGGGTCAAATGTGAACCGATTATCTCGAAATTTAGCAAATTGATTGCAGTTATTACAAAAATTATGTATGCAAAAAATATACTCAAAATTTTTATTATCTTTAGATTTACGAGCGTTTTAGTGATTTTTTGTCTCACTTAGTGCGTTTTTAAAGAAAAGTTTGTATTGGAGCTATGGTCAAATCTGGACCGATTTTAACGAAATTTGGTACAGTGATTTTGGTACAGTGATTTAATATATTGATATTTGTGGCCAATATATCAATTCCGGGAAGTGGGACCTATGGGAGGTACCAGAAATAATGGACCAGTTTTGACCAATTTCAATAGCAATGGGACCATGCATTATCAAAAAATGATCTGCGCCAAATTTCATCAAATTATCTTTAGAATTGCGACCTGTAGTTTGATTACAAGGTTTACATGGGGGTCCAGCCAGCCGGCCAGACGGACGGACGGACGGATATCGCTAAATCGACTCAGAAAGTGATTCTAAGCCTATTGGTATACTAAAAGGTGGGTCTAAGACAAATATTTCTGTGCGTTATGCTAGAAACACAATCACGACAGCAGGCTACACGAACACCGACTACAAAAGTGGTTGGCTGCAACAGTCGCCTTGTAGTCAGCTACTTAATTATTTTTAAGACGACAGCTGCATTGAAAACAGCTGATATAGATTTTTGACGTTTGGACCATAAAATTTTTTAATTTGTTTTTTAAAATAATGGACTTCCTCTATTATTATTTCATCCAAGTCCATACCTGAAATATATTAAGAAAAATTAATAATAAATAAAGAAAAAGTTATAATAAACTTACCAAATAAAACAAAAGCCAAACAAACAGATAGAAAAATTAAACAAAATAAATCAAAATGTCCACAATAAAAACAGCTGCTTATGAGTGATGCCAATATCGCATTTATAAGATGGGCAAAATGACGATTTATATTTTGACAGAAATTACATAAATCATTTTTAGTAATCAACCTCCGATATCAACGGTTTTCATGTACCTGATAGTATATATAAATCAAAAAATTCTAATAGAATGATTTTAGTGGAATCACTTATAGTTTGAGAGTTATGAGCTTTTTAAATTTTAAAAATTGTAGGGTATAACTTTAGAAGCTTACATCCGATATTAACTTTTTTGGTATCAAACAAAAGCTACTAAAAATACTTTTCAAATGATATATATATTCTTCCGATTTATAATGGTTAAAAAGCCCATATTCTAAAAACTTATTTTCACAACCGACATTTTTTTATAAAAATACGCATATCTTGAAACAACATAGATATAAGTATGCTCTTTTAAATAATAGATTTTATACAGGACATATTAGGTTTTATATAACCTAAACTACGTAGCTCTAGCACATGAAGCGTGTGAGTTATGACAGTTTAAAAATTAACTTCTTAAAAATATACTTTTATTGAGGTAGAGTTATATAAATATAAATTTTTATATCATATATTAATCAGATATTATTATATACATTATATATATAAATATTTGATAAATATATTAATTGTTTATTTCAATTTCCTTCATCTTAATTATTGTATATAAAGTTAAGTGGTTTAAATCGCTCATTTATTTCATTATTATATGGTGTTGACAGCACTAAATCTGTTATTGTCGCCAATAAAAATAGAAATTAGTTTAATCTTGGCTACAGCTACAACGGTGGTCGATAGTCGTGTAGCTGTGCCGACGTTAAAAAATTTATTCGCATTTAAATGCGTGTAACCTTATTTTGACGGGTTGTAGCCCGTAGCCTGTAGCCGTGATTGTGTTTCTAGCATTACATACATCAGCACAAACTTATAATACCCTTTCCACCTATGGTGGTGAAGGGTATAAAAAGGGGATGTTGTATATATAAGAACTATAGCCAAATGTTGACCGATTGTAACAAAATTTGCCACACTGGCTGGTATTCATATAAGACTTTCTTTTAAATTTAGTGGCCATAGCTTTTACAGTTTATCATTTGTTGGCGTTCAAGTGTATTTAAGGTGAAAGTCTGTTTCCGTAAGTGTTTTGGATGGCAGCTATGATTAAATGTGAACCGATTTCGATATATATATTTAGTCCTTTAATTCCTGGTGGAACATAGGGCCTCAACAAATGTTTTCCATGTAAGTTTATCGGTAGTCATCACTTTCATCTCGTTCCATGATACACCGAACTCCCTCAGCTCGTTCTCAGTTTGGCGTCTCCACGGGTTTGCGGGTCTACCAGACCTCCTGGAACCTTGAGGATCATATTCAATAGCTTGACGATTTATATCAGTGGCCGCTTTTCTTAATGTGTGCCCTTGCCAGCCATATTTTCTAGTGCGTATGCTTATTTGTAGCGGGTCCTGAGCGGTGCGCAACCATAGGTCTTCATTAGAGATTGTGATGAAAATTTTGAGTATACGTCTTAAACACCGATTAACAAAAGCTTGCAGACTGTTCATCTCACGACTCGAGATATTCCAAGTCTCACAGCCATATAGGAGCACGGCTTTAAAATTGTTGTTAAAAAAGTTTATTTTGGTGGTGGTCGAGATATTATGAGATCTCCAGAGTTTGTTTAGTATGCCAAAAGCTTGCTTTGCTCTGCATAACCAATTTTGGAAGTCTTCTCTGCTGCCTCCACTTTTTGAGATAATACTCCTTATGTAACAGAAGGTTTCAACTTCAGCAAGATAAAATTTGGCGTCATTTTGTGAGTTAATTCGCATCTGCTTAGTTTTCTTGATGTTAATCTGAAGATCAGGTAGAGCAGCACGGGAGGCAAAGTTTTAAAGTTTCGATTGCATGCTTGAGAATCGATGAGTGAACAGACACACGTCATCGGCGTAATCGATGTCATGTAGTCTATCGTGAAGACCCCACGAGATACCATATTGCCCAGTCATCGGATTGCTAAACACAACATCAAGAACTATGTTAAATAGCAGTAGGGATAACACCTATCCCTGACGGACTCCAATCTTAAAACTAATGGGCTTGCTCTGACAACCTTCATAGAGAATACAGCAAAACGCGTTATTTGCAAAGCTCTTTTATGAGTCGTATGATCTTCTCGGGGACTCCTTTGCATCTTAAAGCTTCCCAAATAGCCCTGTGCTCTAAAGTGTCAAATGCACGTTTAAAATCAATAGGTAAAGGGGAGATCGCCGTTCAACCGATTGTTTCACAATAACCCTAAGGCTATTAATGTGATCAATACAGGATTTATTCGGACTAAAGCCTGCTTGTTCGCGTCTAAGCTGTGGTTCAACAATGGACTCTATGCGACTGTGCAGAATATGGGCTATGACTTTATTGACCATATTAAGAAGAGTGATACCCCTCCAGTCGTGCAAATTCACTTTTTTGGGAATTTTTATAATTAGGCCTTCTCTGAGGTCGTCCGACCAGTATTTTATCAAAGGCTTAAAAAGCTTTGTGGATAGAGCTGTATTTTCTTTGCATAATTCAAGTGGAAATCCATCAGTACCTGCAGACTTTCCAGATTTTAGGCATTTAATTGCGGCATTTATTTCTTGAGATATATCGCACTTGTTCAACAAGAGGGTATTAACTCAAAATTTTTAAATTTTCACTTCTTAGAAGAAATTGATGTGTAGTAGTCTTATCTACCCACAGTAAAAATCTGACATCATTTTCACTTTAATTTCGCCAAAAAAACTACAGTTTTACACCTCTTCTTTATATGAAAGTAGTAGTAAAATAAAATAGTTTTTTGACTCTACTGAAAATTTTAAAATTTTGAGTTAATACCCTCTTGTTGATAAAGTGCGATATGCTGCCTAATGCTTGTGAAAAAATTCTATATACCAATTTTTATCATCATGACTGTTATAATTTGCCATTTATTAGCAAATAAGAAATTAGCCTAGACGAGGCTATACGGGAGCTATAGTCAAATGTGAACCAATTTTGCCCAATTTCAATACAAAATTTTTTTCCCAGAAATTAAGAATATTTTTGAATTATAAGAATTATTTTTTCAAGTGAGTCTGGCCAGGGATCGAACTTGGGCCTCTGGTATGCTAGGCGGATGACTAACCTGCTATACCACGGCGGTCTGGTTCTTCCTGAGTGAAAGGGTTGTTCGGCATTCCCCAATTGCCGGTTTGAATTACAAAAAAAAAACTTCTTAACAAAACAAACAACAAAAAACTATTACCCAGAATTTCATAACGATTCAGAATATATATTCCTTTTGGTTTTTGAGCCAATATTAAGGAAATTACAAACGGAATGACAATTTAAATAAAACCCTTATTCTATTTGATGGTGGGTATAAAAAGAACGACCCCTCCTAATGTTAAAATAGGACATCCGAAAATTCGATGGAAAGGCCAAGTAGAGGAAAATCTTTCAAAGCTTGGCCTATAAAATTGGAGAATATGCGCACAAGATCAAAGCTCATAGAATTCTAAAATATGCTCGGCCTTTGACCTTAACAGGCTGTAAATATAGGCCATTTAAGTAAGTACCTAAGTATTTTAAAAAGTAAAAAAAGCTTTAAGTTCTATAAATTAAAATCAACCATCGTATTTGTTGGCCCTAAAATAAATATTTAAATTTTGTAGTATCATTTCAAAATTAAATTTTCAAAACTTTACCCCAAACAATTAATTACAATTAAATATAAAGTTATTGAAATTTCAAAAACAAACGAAAAACTTTTGTTTGAACCTTTTCGACACTTTTAAATAATTTTCTCAATACTTTTCGTATTATGACAGTGGAAATTGTTGGTAACTGTTTTTAATAAATAACTTCCTTCCTGTTAGGATAAACAAAAAAGCCTAAAATTTATCGACTTGATAAAGTGTAAAGATGACTATGGAGAAAAGTTTTTCGAAATCGGATAAAGGCAAATCATGCAAATTTGCACACCAAAGATAAATGAGAAAGCAAAAAATTTATAAATTGAAACGAATATTAAAAACAAATAAGAAAGTATTTAAAGCTATAAACATTTTTAAAACAATTAATTAAATTAAAAAATTAAACTACTTGATATTTTTTTTAAATTTATCAAAATATAAAGACCCCCTAACCTAATACTTCCAAGTCATATGTTACCGTGTTTAAAAACATTTTTGGCAAATCTTAAGGAATGTCTTAGAAACATTCCGAAAGTTGTATTTTTTTTCTTTAGCTTTAAGGTTTGCCTTTTAAACGCGACATATGAAATAGGTATTTCCCAGTTTGGGGTGAAAATACTCGCTACTTAAGAAGAAGGGACTTGGAAAATTACACACATTTTATAGTGAGTGCAGAAGACAACAATAATGATTTATGACCGTTAAATGTACACAGAATCCTTAAAGGATAACATCGAGCAGTAAAGGAAAAGAAATCTCCAAAAATCACATACTTAAATGTTGAGTACTACAAGAATTTTTTTTGAAAAATAAGCGGAGGAAAATAATTTATAACTAAAGTGGTCCCATCATATGGAAGATGATGTACAACTATAGACAATATTCAAATAATCTAAATTGATATTTATTTTATATACATACGTACATACATACATATGGGCAAATCCTGCGTGACGGACGATACCTTTGTACGGATTTTGTTGTACTTAAATGAATTCCATTGTCGTTTTACACGAGATATCTTTGCACAGATTTCGGAGAATATTAGGTCATCGATTGTGCTCTCGAATGGCATTTGTTAATTTACAAACTTGCTTTGGTGAAAAAAGATATTCGCTTTTAAAGTGCTGTGACGGACGCTACAAAAAATGCAAGTGACTTTTTTTCAACACATATTTCTGTAATTTTCATCAAAACGGTCATAGTAATAAAAAAAAATGTCAATTTATCGAAGATAGAGGAAAATCAGAGGATTACAAACCCGCTTTTATAAGATATTTTAAAGTTTCCAGTTTCAACAAAAATCCATAAATGTACTGTTGCGGACGCTATGTGATGGACGATACAGTTTTTACTTGAACGTTTTTTATTAGAAAAAATGCATATTTCATATTTTTTTAAGGGTTCGTAAATCAGTAAAAATAATAGTGTTATGTATTCCCTAATTTCATCTCCTTCATCTTCATATTCGCGGTTAAAAATGCGGTTTTTGGACACAATTTAATATTTCGCACAACGACTACATACATATATTTATTTAAAGTTACACTTTTTACATCTTATTTTTCGTCCCAAGAATGCTGAGGCTAAATGTTAGAGTGTTCCAAAAATATTTTTTTTTTTAAAGCATAAAATTTGCCCCCACTGTATGTTTTTTTTAACACATAATACCTTAAATTTAATCTGTGGATATATCGGGTGATTAAATTTTAAGGGCCGATGTTGATTTTGAATAAAATACAAACTATTTAGGAAATTATTGTAATTTTATTTTATTATGATATATTGGTATTACTCAATTATGTATGGAACACAATATCGGCCAAATGGGCGCCGCGACCACGGCGATACACCTCTATCCGATGGTCCACATTTTCGATGACCCTGAGGCATAATGGAGGTTCTATGCCGTTAATGTGCCGAATTATCTCATCCTTTAGCTCTTGAATTGTTGCTGGCTTATCGACGTACACTTTTTCTTTCAAATAACCCCAAAGAAAAAAGTCCAACGTTGTCAAATCACATGATTTTGGCGGCAATTGACATCGCTATTACGTGAGATAACACGGCCATTGAATTTGTTGCGGAAAAGAGCCATTGTTTCGTTAGCTGTGTGACAAGTGGCACTGTCCTGCTGAAACCACATATCGTCCACATCCATATCTTCCAATTCGGGCCACAAAAAGTTCGTAATCATCTCACGATAGCGAACACAATTCACAGTAATTGACTGACCGGCCTCATTTTGGAAAAAATAGGGCCCGATGATGCCGCCAGCCCATAAACCGCACCAAACAGTTACTCTTTGTGGGTGCATTGGTTTTTCGACAATCACTCTTGGATTCTCATTCGCCCAAATGCGGCAACTGTGTTTATTGACGAATCCACTGAGGTGAAAATGTGCCTCATCACAGAAGATGATTTTCTTGGAAAATTGATCATCCACTGTGGCCATTTCTTGCCACCATTTTGCCCATTCACGACGTTTGGAATGGTCAAGAGGCTTTAGTTCTTGAGCCAATTGCACCTTGTAAGCGTGTAAATGCAAGTCTTTATGCATAATGTTCATCAACGACGAGCGTGAGAGGTGCAATTGTTGGGCACGACGACGAGTTGAGGTGGACGGCTCTTCAGCCACACTATCGCGAACAGCAGCAATATTTTCTGCAGTACGAGATGTACGAGCATGCACTGGTGTTCTCACATCTTCTACAGACCTGGTTTGCTAGAACTTTTCCACGATTTTTGCGATTGTACGCACATTTAGACGATCAAATTGACCAAAAAAATCACGAAGTGCACGATATTCATTTTGATTTGAACGTCAATTTTCATAATTAGTCTGGATAACTTTAACACGCTGTTGGATTGTATATCTCTCCATGGTTCAAATTGAGTAAGTCTGAAATAGAGAAATGTCAAATAAAATTCGGAAAAAAAACTTGGCGCTTAGGTGTGGTTCACATTCAACATCGGCCCTTAAAATTTAACCACCCTTTAGATAGTGTTATTGCTTTATGAATAAGACAGATATGTGTTCGCAAATTTTGTATTTAATAAATATCGTTTTGTAAAAAATATATACTGTGACGGACGCTACACACTTTCCGATATATATTATTCTATAAAATGCTATATTAACATCTATATATTTTTAGCCTAATGTAAAGCATACTATAAGTTCTCCTTACGAACCAAGTTCAATTGGAGAAAAAAGAAAAATTGCACTAGTCAAATTAAAAAAAAAAACTTTATTTCTGTGACGGACGCTACACACTGTGACCCCTTTTTAACTTGACATTATTTAAATCACTCCAACTGCTTTTTATGGGGTCTTTTACATCTAATTGTATAAAATAAAGTAGACCTTGTACCGTTATACCTAAATGGATGTTTTTGTGATTTTTATGAACTTTTAAAAAACCTATTATTTTAAAAAATTTATAAAAATTCGAGATGGGTGCAAATAAAGACCTACCATTTACGAAGAGAGCTATCGAAAATTGTATCCATTATATATTCTAAAGGATCAATATATGGTAATTTTTTTCGTAAATACAAATACGTGATTTTGACAGTTTTAAAATGTTGTCCTTGTTTTAATGTTTTCGGATTTTCCCATATGTACTAGTATACAGAAATGAATGCCATCATTTTGCGATTTTAGATTCTCAAAATGGGGAAATTTTCTTACAAATAAGAAATGAGTATACATTTAAGGCAAAATATTGTCAATTTTATGAAAGCTGTTGCAAAATCTGTACTAGGGTTCCAAAACCCTCTTCCTTAAAACTTTTAATATCCGGAAGACCCAATGTCTTGAATTAACACGCAAGCGAACGTCCCATCACATCACGTCATCTGTATTTATAGATGGTATAAATATTGAGGAATCAGAAGCTCTTGATGTTCTAGGCATGAGAATTCAGTGTGATGTCCGTTGAGCTTAACAAATTTTCAAGTGTCGAAAGAAGCATACAAGTACCTCGGCTTTTTAAAGTGGTGCAAAAGATATTTCACTCCATCTGATCTCCTTACTATACTTATATCCGATCGAAGGGTGATGTAGGGGATTTTGGATATAAAGTAACGGTCCTGAACGGTCTTTACTTGGTAAGCCCAGGCTTATATTGGTCATCCTTCACCTCAATTGTGGACACGGAAATCCTAGTGGTATCACCTGGGTAGCTACGTTAATACCCATTAAAGTAGTGAGCCAATATGTGCCACGAGTTCCCCCATAAGAACTATAAAAACATGGGTCTAGGACGTTGGGCTAGTAACCCACTCCTGGAAAAAAATTACTATGAAAAAGCAAAAAGGAAGAATTAAAAGACCCCTCTAATGTTGATGACTATGGCAAGCGAAAAAAGACCATGATTTAAATATCAGCACCTGGAACATCCGAACCCTCTACAGAAGAGGTGCTCTGATCCAGTTGATGGATGTTCTCGAGGAATATAAATGCGATCTGACTGCTGTCCAAGTAGTAAGATGGAATGGCCACGGCATCACCAAGACACCAAAAGGTGACCTATATTACAGCTGCCATGAGAATATTTATGAATTTTTTTGCAAATTCATAGTTAGCAAAAGAAATGCGCAGCCTAGTCTCCAGATTCACCCCAGTTAACGAAAGATTAGCAACAATACATGTCGAAGCAAAATACTTCTGAGTTTAATTTGTGGCCACGCTCCCACGCTTTTATGAAAAACACGAGGAAGTGTATGATAGCTTCCTTAATCATGACGTAAACATAACACTGGGTGATTTTAACGCAAAGATTGGACGGGAAAGTTGCTTTGAGCCCACTATCGGTAAATTCAGCCTTCACAGCGTAATATCTCATTATCGTATAAGGTTGGTCTTATTTGCTGCTGCTCGAAATATGAGTGTGAGTAGCATCAGATTTCAACACCGTAGAATACACAAAGTGGGTGTCTCTACGTGTCTTCCGATCAAATGACAAAAAATCAAATAGACCATATTGTAGTTGACAGAAGGCACTCATCAAGCGTATTGGATGTGCGTACAATTCGAGGAGCCAATATGGACTCCGATCACTATCTCGTTGCAGCCAAGGTGAGAACACGCCTGAGTGTGTCTCAAGACATGCAGACAATCCCATCAAATTGCCATAGATTACTCGCAACGAACAGCCCAATTACTCGGAGAAAATATTTTTACTCCCAACGACATCAGCGCTCTATGGCAACATATTGCCAACTCTATGAAAACTGCTGCAAAAACTGTATTGGACTTCCAAAAAACTCTTGGTATGACGAGGAGTGCCGCGATGCCACTGCTGCGAAAAATGCAGCCTACAGGGCAACCCTGCAGTCAGTAGTTACTCGTCGAACTTTAGAAAGATATAGAGAAAGAAAGAAGAAATGCCTATTCCGAAGAAAAAAGAGAGAAATGGAAAGACGTGTGATCGAGGAGATAGAGTTATATGAGAGTCGTAATGAAGTGCGAAAATTTTATCAAAAAGTTAAACATCAAATGGATGGTTTTACCAACTGTATTTTTTCCTGCAAGGACGACCAAGAAAACCTGAAAACGTACTTAAACTGTGGAAGGAGCACTTTTTCAAATTGTTGGTATCAAATGAAAGCGATCACGATGACACGCCTGAAAAAATCAATGATGACGGCCTTATATGTCTACCACCAAACCAAAATAAGATTAGAATCGCAATAACTCGACTAAAAAATAACAAAGCTGCGGGTGCCGATGGTCTGCCAGCAGAGCTTTTTAAGGCCGGAGGTGAAGAGTTGATAAGGCTTCAGTTTCAACTTATAGAAGCAATATGGTCAGAAGAATACATGTCAGACGATTTTAATCTTAGTGTCCCTTGTCCTGTGCACAAAAAAGGAGATAAAACTGTATGTACAAATTATATCTCAATTGCATATTGAGATATAATTTGTATTAGAATACCTAAGTTATAACCAAAATGTGCGAAAGGCTAAAGTCCAAAATTAACGAAATAATTGGGACTTACCAATGTGGCTTTGGACCAGGTAAATCAACCACTAACCAGATCCTTACTCTACATCAAATCCTGGAGAAGATCTAAAAAAAAACAAACTGATACGTATCATCTCTTTGTTGACTACAAAGCAGCTTTTAACAGCCCGATACGGAAGAAGGTGTTTGAAGCAATGTCTGACTTCGTCCAACCCCACGAAGCTTATAAAGTTATGTAGGATGGCACTAACTAATACAATATCATCTATAGGTAAGAACCTACTAGAGTCTTTCATAACTAAACGGGGTTTCAGACAAGGTGACAGTCTAGCATGGGATCTCTTCAATATTGTGTGTCTTGCGAGATGCAGGAGTTAATACAACTGGTAAAATCTTCATTGATATTATAAGACGAGGAAACTGCCGCCTTATCCAGTATCGAGAAGGAATCAAACAAAATGGGTCTAGCTTTAAATGAATCAAAAACAAAACTGATGGTTTCTTCAGGCAGACAGACCACTAGAATTGGATCACATGTGTCCGTTGAAAGCTATAGCTTCGAAGTTGTAAAAGAATTTGTATACCTTGGTACCCCTGTGAACATCAGCTTTGAAATTAAACGTAGAATCATACTTGCCAATCGATGCTATTTTGGTCTAAGCAAACAGGGCCCCGTCAGGGCTGCCAGATTTGGGGTTTTGGCTCCAATGCTGGGGATATTCAATCTTCAAAAAGGCGGAAAAATTTGGTTTGGGGCTTGGGGATTTTGTTGGGGATTCACTAAAATTTGTTGGGGATTTTTTGGGGAAATTTGAACTTGTAAATTTAAGACAGTCGAACTTTTATAAATTGAATCACCATTATCCCGAAAAAACCTTCAACTTACGCAGACTTTAACTTTTTGAATCATATTTAAGAACGTTCAAGTTAAAAACGAAATTTGCTTCAACTTATGGAAAATTCAAGTAATAGAAGTTCAAATTAGAGAAGTTCGACTGTATTTTATTATCAAACTTTCTTTTACAAATTGGAAAACCATATTCGAAAAAATGCAGTCAAATTTAATTTAATTTTGTTCGAAAGTTTATAATTTTAAAGATGTTGCCGGTACATCATAGACACTTACTTAGACTGTGCGCGAACTGTCAAAGTACATTTTTGAGACGTCTAGGTATAGGGTGGTTAAATTTCAAGGGCCGATGTTGATTTTGAATAAAACACAAACTATTTAGGAAATTATTGTAATTTTATTTTATTATGATATATTGGTCTAAATTTTCGATGACCCTGAGGCATAATGGAGGTTCTATGCCGTTAATGTGCCGAATTATCTCATCCATCAGCTCTTGAATTGGTGCTGGCTTATCGACGTACACTTTTTCTTTCAAATAACCGCAAAGAATAAAGTCCAACGGTGTCAAATCACATGATCTTGGCTGCCAATTGACATCGCCACTACGTGAGATAATACGGCCATTGAATTTGTTGCGCAAAAGAGCCATTGTTTCATTAGCTGTGTGTCCTGCTGAAACCACATATCGTCCACATCCATATCTTCCAATTCGTGCCATAAAAAGTTCATTATCATCTCACGATAGCGAACACCATTCACAGTAACTGCCTGACCGGCCTCATTTTGAAAAAAAAAACGGCCCGACGATGCCGCCAGCCCATAAACCGCACCAAACAGTGATCCTTTGTGGGCGCATTGGTTTTTCGACAATCACTCTTGGATTATCATTTGCCCAAATGCGGCAGCTCTGTTTATTGACGAATCCACTGAGGTGAAAATGTGCCTCATCACAGAAGATGATTTTCTTGGAAAATTGATCATCCACTGTTGCCATTTCTTGCCACCATTTTGCCCATTCACGACGTTTGGAATGGTCAAGAGGCTTTAGTTCTTGAGCCAATTGCACCTTGTAAGCGTGTAAATGCAAGTCTTTACGCATAATGTTCATCAACGACGAGCGTGAGATGTGCAATTGTTGGGCACGATGACGAGTTGAGGTGGACGGCTCTTCAGCCACACTATCGCGAACAGCAGCAATATTTTCTACAGTACGAGCTGTACGAGCATGCACTGGTGTTCTCACATCTTCTACAGACCCGGTTTGCTCGAATTTTTCCACGATTTTTGCGATTGTACGCACATTTGGATGATCAAATTGACCAAAAAAATCACGAAGTTCACGATATGCATTTTGATTTGAACGCCCATTTTCATAATAAGTCTGAATAACTTTAACACGCTGTTGGATTGTGTATCTCTAAATGGTTCAAATTGAGTAAGTCTGAAATAGAGAAGTGTCAAATAAAATTCGGAAAAAAACTTGGCGTTTAGGTGTGGTTCACATTTAACATCGGCCCTTACAATTTAACCACCCTTTACATTACATTTTTTTGCTTTTTATTTATTTTTTTTTATGATCACAGTCTATGTAATAGTCTATGGTACACATCACTATAAAGAGCTTGGTAAAGCAGTTTTGAATATGTTAGCGGTTCCGAGTATTTTTGGTTTTGAGTTTAACAAAACTTCATTTTCAACAACATTATCTTTAATTGGAATATCATAATAATAACAAAATTTGTTGTCAAGAATTTCAACCGACAACTGAGATGTTAACAAATTTAGTTCAAAAACATTCTCTTCATCAGTTTTTCTTAAATTTCATGCAAATGTTCAATTTTGAAAGTACGGTCAAGTTTGTTATCAATTTCAATTCCGTCGGCTTTTTCTCATACAAACTCAAGATTTGATGAGCCAAACTTGACTGGTGGGAAAGTAGGCTATTGTATAGTTTAGCTCATGTAATTCTCAAGAATTTGATGATTCTGAAATTTACAAAATACTAGGTTTCTAATATTTTATTATTTAAATATGTAATGGTATATATTGCAAGCATACAAAACTATTTTTATATCGGGTGTTTTTATTGAGGTATAGAACTTTAAGTTGGCATCACTTTTTTAACTGGCGGCCATTTTGTCAGCTGTCAAGTGATTAATATTTAGTTTGGTTTGCCATTTCATCATGAACAGGTTGACAAAAGAACAACGCTTGCAAATCGTGCAAATTTATTTCGAAAATAATGGCGCAGCGACGTCGAACAGTGTGCACCGAAGAAACAATTGCCGCTGTAGAGCAAAGTGTTGAAGAGGACCCGAATGAATCGATTCGCCACCGTGCACAGCAATTGGAGCTTTGTCCATCAACTTTATGGAAGATTTTGCGCAAAGATCTTGGCTTGCGACCTTACAAGATCCAGCTTGTGCAAGAATTAAAGCCGCGAGACCATGCAATGCGTCGTGATTTTGGTGTATGGGCCGAAAATGAGATTGATCTCGATGCTGATTTTCATCGCAAAATTTTGTTCAGTGATGAGGCTCATTTTTGGTTGAATGGCTACGTCAACAAGCAAAATTGCCGCATTTGGAGTGAAGAGAATCCACATGAGACCCTTGAGACGCCATTACATCCACTAAAACTGACTGTTTGGTGTGCTCTATGGGCTGGTGGAGTCATTGGGCCATACTTCTTCCGAAATAATGCTGGAGAGTCAGTTACCATAAATGGAGACCGGTATAGAGCCATGATAACCAATTGGATGGCATGAATGTGGATGAGTTGTGGTTCCAACAAGACGGCGCTACATGCCACACAGCGCACGTCACAATTGATTTATTGAAGGAAACATTCGATGAGCGCATAATTTCGCGGAATGGACCTGACAATTGGCCACCAAGATCGTGCGATTTGACACCACTCGATTATTTTCTTTGGGTATATGTGAAGTCGCTCGTCTACGCCAACAAACCAGAAACGTTAGGGGACTTGGAAGCCAACATTCGTGGCGTTATTGCCAACATACGGCCCCATATGCTCGAAAAAGTAGTTGAAAATTGGACCTGTAGAATTGGCTTTATTCGAGCCAGCCGCGGCGGCCACATGCCCAAAATCATATTTAAACATTAATGGCATAAAATTATCCTTCCAATAAAGCCAAATTGATGGACATTAAAACGATTTTCTTGTGTTTTATTTCAATTCGAAGTTCTATACCTCTAAAAAAAACACCCATTATTAATAAAATCAATATCTTCATTTAATTGAATAAATAAATGTAAGTAAATACGCTTTTTTGTGGGCTAAAAATTTCAAAATTTGGGGATAGTTACCAAAAAGTAAATGGCAGCCCTGCTCTCCGTAAGAACTCAAATTAAAATCTATAAAAAGCTAATACCACCCGTATATGGTGCTGAATTATGGGCAATTGTACAAGCAGATGAAGCTATCCTTGGAGTGTTTGAGAGAAAAATTCTACGAAGAATCTTTGGACCAGTCTGCGTCAACAATGAGTATCGACATCGAATGAACCATGTATGAACCATGAGCTGTATGAGTTATACTCTGACATAGACATAGTATAACTCATTAAGCAACAGCGGCTGCGTTGGCTAGGACACGTTGAGCGAATGGATGAAAATACTCTAGCAAGAAAAGTGTTCGATAATGATCCTGAGGGTACACGTAGAAGAGGTCGTCCGAAACTTCTATGGAAAGACCAATAATATGCGTACAAGAAAGAAGCGCATTAAACTCTAAAATATGCTCGGCCTTTGACCTAAACAGGTTGTTACTATAGGACATTTAAGTAAGTAAGGGATTTTAAGCCTTACTGCCTAATTCATAAACGAATAATAAAATGATCAAAGGCTTATCGTAGGAATTTTGTATGAAAAATTCGATTTATATATAAGTTTGCCGTGATACTATTTTCTATAGAACTAAATTTCTCTCGAGATAACAAATTTTATATATTATACACTAAAAACCACAGAAACCATGGCAACCCTGAACTTAAATATTTAACAGGACTTGTAAATTAAATACATACATATAAGATGTTACACAAAAATAACATTTAAGTTGTCATATAAAAAGGACTTTTTTGCTGTCCAAGCATACACTCTAGAACCGGCATCACCACCCTACCATCTGTCATATAAGATGTGCAAATTTGCTTAGATTTTTTTCTCGTTTGAGGACAAAAACATGTTGTTTTTTCTTTATTTATTCAGTATTTAAGTATTTATTTATTAAAATACAAATATTTTTGTTTTATTATCATTTTCGTATACAAAATATATAATTTATGGGATTTTAGTGGATTTCAATGACATGTCATACGAGTATGTGCTACCACAAACTAAAGTAAAGCGGAACCAATAAATGACAGGGACAACTTGTGACAGGGAATTAAAACAAAGGAAATCTATAAATAAGAACTTTAATTGGATGTTAATCTGTTCTTTACAAATTTTTCTATAGAAAAATTTCTTAAACCCAAACTTTTGATTGCACCTTTGGAGGGGATATATGAGACAAGACTCAGCCAACATTTTTCGACCTGTTAAAACTTTTTTTTTAAGATTGTAAAAAAACTTTTGATTGTTCTTTGTTTGATTTTTCAACGTCCTTGTGGGTGTTAAATGACCAATGATACCATAAAATGTTTTACTAACACTCAATTATTGTTATTGGTCTTAAAGTTATTGGATATTCTTATAGTCCTTGAGCATTATTTACTCTATAACTTTTTCCATTGATTGCCTTTATTGTGACACTGGATGGAGGAAAAACTTTTTTATTCTGTCTCAATTTTTTTCACACACATTCAAAAAGTATAATATTATCGTTATAAAAATGTTGGCAGAACTCATGGTACAAAAGCGATATTTTATGATATGCCTCGGGGGAGACTTAAATACCAGAACATAATTTCTTGTTAAGTTAAATTGAGTTAACAAAATATTTTGTAACTTTTAACAAGTTACGAATTTTACATAAACATTTTAAAGATGGCTTAATAGTTTGTTATGAAAAATAAAAATATTTGTCTCGAAAATTTTTCTGTAGAAAAATTTTGCTATCTAAAATTTTTCTATGGAAAATCTTGCTATTGAAAATTTTTCTATAGAAACATTTTGCTATTGAAAATTTTTCTATAGAAAAATTTTGCTATTGAAAATTTTTCTATAGAAAAGATTTGCTTTTGAAAATTTTTGTATAGAAAAATTTTGCTATTGAAAATTTTTCTATAGAAAAATTTTGCTATTGAAAATTTTTCTATAGAAAAATTTTGCTATTGAAAATTTTTCTATAGACAAATTTTGCTATTGAAAATTTTTCTATAGAAAAATTTTGCTATTGAAAATTTTTCTATAGAAAAATTTTGCTATTGAAAATTTTTCTATAAAAATTTTGCTATTGAAAATTTTTCTATAGAAAAATTTTGCTATTGAAAATTTTTCTATAGAAAAATTTTGCTATTGAAAATTTTTCTATAGAAAAATTTTGCTATTGAAAATTTTTCTATAGAAAAATTTTGCTATTGAAAATTTTTCTATAGAAAAATTTTGCTATTGAAAATTTTGCTATTGAAAATTTTTCTATAGAAAAATTTTGCTATTGAAAATTTTTCTTTAGAAAAATTTTGCTATTGAAAATTTTTCTATAGAAAAATTTTGCTATTGAAAATTTTTCTATAGAAAAATTTTTCTATTGAAAATTTTTCTATAGAAAAATTTTGCTATTGAAAATTTTTCTATAGAAAAATTTTGCTATTGAAAATTTTTCTATAGAAAAATTTTGCTATTGAAAATTTTTCTATAGAAAAATCTTGCTATTGAAAATTTTTCTATAGAAAAATCTTGCTATTGAAAATTTTTCTATAGAAAAATTTTGCTATCGAAAATTTTTCTATATAGAAAAATTTTGCTATCGAAAATTTTTCTATATAGAAAAATTTTGCTATCGAAAATTTTTCTATATAGAAAAATTTTGCTATCGAAAATTTTTCTATATAGAAAAATTTTGCTATCGAAAATTTTTCTATATAGAAAAATTTTGCTATTGAAAATTTTTCTATATAGAAAAATTTTGCTATCGAAAATTTTTCTAAATAGAAAAATTTTGCTACCGAAAATTTTTCTATATAGAAAAATTTTGCTAACGAAAATTTTTCTATATAGAAAAATTTTGCTGTCGAAAATTTTTCTATATAGAAAAATTTTGCTATCGAAAATTTTTCTATATAGAAAAATTTTGCTATCGAAAATTTTTCTATATAGAAACATTTTGCCATCGAAAATTTTTCTATGTCGAAAATTTTTCTATACAGAAAAATTTTGCTATCGAAAATTTTTCTATATAAAAAAATTTTGCTATCGAAAATTTTTCTAAATAGAAAAATTTTGCTATCGAAAATTTTTCTATATAGAAAAATTTTGCTATCGAAAATTTTTCTAACTAGAAAAATTTTGCTATCGAAAATTTTTCTATATAGAAAAATTTTGCTATCGAAAATTTTTCTATATAAAAAAATTTTGCTATCGAAAATTTTTCTATATAGAAAAATTTTGCTATCGAAAATTTTTCTATATAGAAAAATTTTGCTATCGAAAATTTTTCTATATAGAGAAATTTTGCTATCGAAAATTTTTCTATATAGAAAAATTTTGCTATCGAAAATTTTTCTATATAGAAAAATTTTGCTATCGAAAATTTTTCTATATAGAAAAATTTTGCTATCGAAAATTTTTCTATATAGAAAAATTTTGCTATAGAAAAATTTTGCTATCGAAAATTTTTCTATATAGAAAAATTTTGCTATCGAAAATTTTTCTATATAGAAAAATTTTGCTATCGAAAATTTTTCTATATAGAAAAATTTTGCTATCGAAAATTTTTCTATATAGAAAAATTTTGCTATCGAAAATTTTTCTATATAGAAAAATTTTGCTATCGAAAATTTTTCTATATAGAAAAATTTTGCTATCGAAAATTTTTCTATATAGAAAAATTTTGCTATCGAAAATTTTTCTATATAGAAAAATTTTGCTATCGAAAATTTTTCTATATAGAAAAATTTTGCTATCGAAAATTTTTCTATATAGAAAAATTTTGCTATCGAAAATTTTTCTATATAGAAAAATTTTGCTGTCGAAAATTTTTCTATATAGAAAAATTTTGCTATCGAAAATTTTTCTATATAGAAAAATTTTGCTATCGAAAATTTTTCTATATAGAAACATTTTGCCATCGAAAATTTTTCTATGTCGAAAATTTTTCTATACAGAAAAATTTTGCTATCGAAAATTTTTCTATATAAAAAAATTTTGCTATCGAAAATTTTTCTAAATAGAAAAATTTTGCTATCGAAAATTTTTCTATATAGAAAAATTTTGCTATCGAAAATTTTTCTAAATAGAAAAATTTTGCTATCGAAAATTTTTCTATATAGAAAAATTTTGCTATCGAAAATTTTCCTATATAAAAAAATTTTGCTATCGAAAATTTTTCTATATAGAAAAATTTTGCTATCGAAAATTTTTCTATATAGAAAAATTTTGCTATCGAAAATTTTTCTATATAGAAAAATTTTGCTATCGAAAATTTTTCTATATAGAAAAATTTTGCTATCGAAAATTTTTCTATATAGAAAAATTTTGCTATCGAAAATTTTTCTATATAGAAAAATTTTGCTATCGAAAATTTTTCTATATAGAAAAATTTTGCTATCGAAAATTTTTCTATATAGAAAAATTTTGCTATCGAAAATTTTTCTATATAGAAAAATTTTGCTATTGAAAATTTTTCTATAGAAAAATTTTGCTATCGAAAATTTTTCTATATAGAAAAATTTTGCTATCGAAAATTTTTCTACATAGAAAAATTTTGCTATCGAAAATTTTTCTATATAGAAAAATTTTGCTACCGAAAATTTTTCTATATAGAAAAATTTCGCTATCGAAAATTTTTCTGTATAGAAAAATTTTGCTACCGAAAATTTTTCTATATAGAAAAATTTTGCTATCGAAAATTTTTTCTATCGAAAATTTTTCTATTTGGTATCGAAAAATTTTCTATATAGAAAAATTTTGGTATCTATCGAAAATTTTTCTATAGAAAAAAATTTTCGATAGAAAAATTTTTCTATTTGGTATCGAAAATTTTTCTATATAGAAAAATTTTGGTATCGAAAATTTTTCTATATAGAAAAATTTTGGTATCGAAAATTTTTCTATATAGAAAAATTTTGGTATCGAAAATTTTTCTATATAGAAAAATTTTGGTATCGAAAATTTTTCTATATAGAAAAATTTTGGTATCGAAAATTTTTCTATATAGAAAAATTTTGGTATCGAAAATTTTTCTATATAGAAAAAAAATTTTTCTATATAGAAAAATTTGGTATCAAAAATTTTTCTATATAGAAAAATTGTGGTATCGAAAATTTTTCTATATAGAAAAATTTTGGTATCGAAAATTTTTCTGTATAAAAAAATTTTGGTATCGAAAATTTTTCTATATAGAAAAATTTTGGTATCGAAAATTTTTCTATATAGAAAAATTTTGGTATCGAAAATTTTTCTATATAGAAAAATTTTGCTATCGAAAATTTTTCTATATAGAAAAATTTTGGTACCGAAAATTATTATACGACAGAAAAATTTTTCTATAGAAAAATGTTCGATACCAAAATTTTTCTATATAGAAAAATTTTCGATAGCAAAATTTTTCTGTATAGAAAAATTTTCGATAGCAAAATTTTTCTATATAGAAAAATTTTCGATAACAAAATTTTTCTATATAGAAAAATTTTTCTATCGAAAATTTTTCTATAGAAAAATTTTATATAGAAAAATTTTCTATAGAAAAATTTTTCTATAGAAAAATTTTCGATAGAAAAATTTTTGTTATCGAAAATTTTTATATAGAAAAATTTTGCTATCGAAAATTTTTCTATAGAAAAATTTTACTATCGAAAATTTTTCTTTAGAAAAATTTTGTTATCGAAAATATTTTTTGTGGAAAAATGTTGATAAAATTTTTCTATAGAAAATTTTTCTTTCGAAAAATTTTGGTTTCGAAAATTTTCTATAGAAAAATTTTGCTATCGAAAACTTTTCTATAGAAACATTTTTGTTATCGAAAATCTTTTTTATAATTTTTATATAGAAAAAAATTAGCTTGCCTTAGTCTGCAGCAAATATGTATATGTTTTCGCATTAAACGGCCAACCCAATTGTTTTTATTTGATTAGCATTATCTTTATTTCGATAATAATTTTATTTTGACTGAAAACAAATACCGGCATGAGTCAATGAATCAATTAATTCTTATCAGTATTATCGGTGCCAAACAAATTTAAACTTATTATTCATATATAGAAGCATTAAAAAATTAATGTTCTTGTAATATGAAACAATCCCTCGCAAATCTTATTAAAAGACATTTCGAAACCTTAAATCACTTTTTTAACCCTCAGCGACTGACGTGTTGTTCTGCAGCAGCCAACAAATTCAAATTTGAATTAAAAAAATATCTATAAAAATAATAACTTAAACTTATAAACATAAAGTTTGTCAAAACCAGGTCATTAGAATTGTGAAAACGATATCACATCAGTCGCAGAGGGTTAACTTTGAATTTGTCATAAATCTAAGCATTAATTTAAAATTTATTTTGAAATCGGCTTTGCCGAATATTCCTTTTTGAATGATGAAAAAATATATATTCTTAAATTAAGCGCACGAATAACTCTCGAAACCTATACACTGGGGATCACACATTTGAACATGATCGAGGCCATTAACACGTACAATCACACCATCGATACCCCTTAATTTCAGACCAACGATATCTTGCAAAACATTAGCGGTTCTATAAGGAAATCTGCATAAGAATTGACCATCTTTGGCTATAAGAAATTCAGTTTCACTTAAACCTATGGCCAATGTAAAAGGCCGATAGAAGTCATCAAAGGGAAAGCCACCATCCGTTTCCTCGGTGCCGTAGCTATAAAAGAAAAGAAAAAATCAGAAAAAATAATTGTTAGAAAATATTTCCTTTAAACTTACCCCAAATACTGAACACCAGTTTTCTTATCTTGACACTTGGTGGTCTTGGAATTTCTCAAAAACTTATGACTATCAAAACGAACACTGACATGCAACTCCTCGCGATAGCTATCGTAAGCATTTTTCAGCTGCAGAACAAATCTACCCTTGCTATTACCCAATAACTGAGCCCTTATGACCATAACATGACCGGGTTCAAAGAACATGGGTTGATCGTTGCTAAAACATACACTTTCCTCGGACATTTGTAGCGGTGGCCAGCTAATGGGAAAATATTTACGATGATCCATTTGTTTGACATAATCCAAATCTCCCGTAATTTTGATCGTGTTCAAAGTATTCAACGGAAAACCATATGGTACACGACTACAGGGTTTGTTGTTAATGGCTACATTGAAATTATTATCCGACATGGTTATATTGATTTTAAATTCCACCAAAAAAACTGAAGTGCTAAATTCATGATGATATTCTTCTTTCCAATCGTTATGGTTCGTCTTGAAGGAAATCATATTATTGTTAAGATAAACCAACATCTCAAGACCGACATCTATTTTGCTATCATCCACTGGACTTTTGGAGGATAAAGTGATATTAAACCTTAAAAAGAGGAAGATAAGCAATAATTGACATATAATGAAACAAAAGCAGATTCTAAATTATATATTTACCAATTTCCTTCATTTTGTGCCTTTGCACAAATTTCTAAACTATGTCCATATTCTAAATTACGAGCTAAAGTTCCCTGGAAGATAGTTGCCATTATTTATTAGAAATGGTTATTTTTTGTTAAAATTTAGTCGTACAACCGTTTATATCAATGACTAACTCAATACTAAATAATTGTTGATTATAAACCTTTACTATCTTGCTTAAATAAAGTTTGAAACTTTGAACAGTGGATGATTTTTTAAAAATATTCAACATTTAACTCTTTAATTATTTTTAAGCAAAGACCCAAATTAAAATAAATCCCAAGACAAATTTACCAAAACATCTTCTCAAATTAGGACTAAACATTTTCGACAACAAAAATTTTGAATCACTTTAGTCCTAATGTCTGTTGGGGGTTTAAATATACAGTACCTGGTAGACCGAGCCTTGCTCGGAGCTTTATGATAAGCATTTTGAGGAAAATTTTAAAGTTTTTATATATTTTATATTATAAAGTGCTAAAATAAATTTAGAGGAAAGACATTGTAGAAATATTCAGTTAATTTTGAATTATTTGATTTATTTTGTCCGACCAACACATAGTTTGCATAGTTTACAGTTTAACTCATTTTGAATAATTTTGGAAATTATTCATATCAACAGAAACCTCTGTCGACTCATGCGCAACAACTTTGCTAAAGATTCATTTTGAGTAGTTTTCTGTGGCGCCACCTGTCGGACTTTGCTTATTCCAATTCATAAACCTTCTTCGGCTTATCCGTAACAACTTTGTTGAAGATTATAGCATGATTAAATGTACAGCATACGATTAAATTGACTTTGAGTAAATTTCAGTAGCGCCACCTGTCGAAATTTCTTCATACCAACTAAGAAACCTTCGTCGGCTCATGTGCAACAACTTTGCTAAAGATTGTAGCATGATTAAATGTACAGATTACGATTAAATTGACTTTGAGTAAGTTTCTGTAGCGCCACCTGTCGGAAATTATTCATACCAACTAAAAAGCCTTCGTCGGCTCATGCGCTACAACTTTGCTAAAGATCATAGCATGATCAAATGTACAGTTTACGATTTAATTAATTGTTAGTAATTCTCAGTGGCGCCATCTGTCGGAAATTAGTCTCATCAACTTTAAAACCTTCGCTGGCTTATCCGCAACATCTTCGCTAAAGAGCATAACACAATCAAATTCACAGTTTACTATTCTATAAAGAACATACATACAGACAAACATTCATTTGTTTAAAATAATACTAATTTTTCCCCCTTTTTATTCCCTAATTTCTAAAAGTTCCATATGTATATTTGGTACTTTTTTGGTGCCAATTGAATTCGGTACATTTTTTTAATACGCATTTAACATAATGTATAATGTTCCTATTGATATTACTTTGGAGATGTTAAGTTATCATTTTATCCCTTTTTTACCCATTTTGGCTCCACAATCAAAAAAGTACCAAATACGTGTTTCATGTTTTTTTTTACATCTATTGATTGCAGTACCAAGTTTCTTTCTATATTCTTTAGTTTAAAATATAAGAGTGGGTTAAAAAGGTGCCAAAAAACTTTTTTCACCCTATCGGACATAGTTTCAAAAAAGTACCAAACACCTGTACGCTTATTTTCAAAACTGTTTAAAACGTAATTTTAATTTTGTTTCTATACCTATTACTTTAGGAGACATAGCGTTTTCGATTTTTTCCCCTTTTTACCCGTTTTTACCCTCTTAGAGGTAAAAGTTCCAAAAGTCCCTTCTTCTTCGACCTATACATCAAAAAAGATACCCACTGTCCAAATTTTATCAAAATCGTTAGAGCCGTTTTCGAGATAGCCATTCTATATATATATACATTCTATATATATATATATATATATATATATATATATATATATATATATATATATACAATTATTGCTCGTTTAAGAATATAAGATACATATATTTTTGATAAAACAATACAATCCTTCCGAAAAATAACACTCTGAAAATACACTCGGAACGAAACCAAGCTCAACCAGTAGAACTCGGTTAGAAGATCATTTTGCCATTTTTAAAATTTTCGATATACCCTCAAAATCGAAAGTTATCGATAAAAAACGATTTTTTTGGACTTAGCGGAGAAAAGAAGGCTTAACTGAGTCATTTTTACATCGATTTTAAATTTTAAAATGTGTTTCGACAGAAATAGGCTTTCACTTCGTAAAGACCTTTTTTTAACATGACCAATTTATCACAAAAATATTTTCCGCTGAAGTTAAAATTTTATTTTTTTTTCGATTTTTTCAACTTCGGAAGCTTTTTTTTCGTAAAATTTATTAGAAGACCTAATGTATTTTGACTTTAAAATAAATCATGGTTACTATTTAGTAAAACAAGAGTACTTTAATTAAAATCGGAAACATATTAACAGAGATATAACAATTTTAGTAAAAAAGGTGAATTCAGTATTATTTGTTGGAACCATATTTGCGGATGGTTTTCCACGGCTGGCCTTACAAAATTTTGCAACATGGCCCGATATCGATCACCATTGACGGAAATGGCGACACCTTGTTCATTTTCAAAAAAAAATGGGCCAATGATCCTTTCTGAAGAAACACCGCACCAAACGGTACACTTAACTGGGTGCAATTGTCGTTGATGAAGTACTCTCGGGTTTTCCGTAGCCCATATCCTACAGTTTTGCTTGTTAACGAACCCATTTAATTGAAAATGGGCTTCGTCACTCATTATTAAGTTATGAATAAAATTTGGATTCTCTTGTGCTTTTTGCTGGAAATAAATTGCATAGTCAAGTCGTTGCTGGTAATCTGTTGGTTTCAATTCTTGGACAAGTTGAATTTTGTATGGAAACAATCCTATGGTGTGCAAAATTCGCTGCAGCGACGTTCTTGAGAGGCCCAGTTGTGACGAACGTCTCCTGGTTGATGTTTCTGGATCCTCCCGAATACTCTCCTGTACCACTTGAATATTGTCAGCCGTGTGGACAGTTCGGTGTCTGCCGGGACCAGGAAGGTTCCTTACTGCTCCTTGTTCTCGAAAATTTGCAACCAGCCGGTTTATTGTTGACTGAGAGGGTGCAACCGGCACATTAAATTGACGACGGTATGCACGCTGAGTCAACACAATGGACCGTTGATTTGAAAAGTAAATTTCAACAATTTGGGCACGTTGTTCAATTGTGTATTGCTCCATTATAAATTATCCAAGTCTTCTTTACAAAATACTGAAAAGAAAAGAAAAAAAAATTATAATAAAAAAGTTCACACCACTTCGGTCTTTCTGGGCCACCCTGTATATTAGAAAATTTTCTATACAATACTACGTTAGAGTGTTTTTTCAACTTTTTTCGAAAGTAGAGAAATGGCGGTCGGATTATTATGGCATTCGGTGATAAACTTCAAATAACAAAATTTAAGCCAAATCGCACTACGATATCACGTGGGGCCCAGGCCATGAAGTTGAAAATTGCGTTTATAAGAAAAAATATGGCCAATTTTTTAGTTCTTGCAAAATTTAACTTTTTTAGTAAACATTTAAACAAAGTGTAAATATTAATTCATAATGTAGACTCAATTAGCTTTCTATCTACGTAAGTAGCGTATAAATAGGCTAAGGATTTTTTGAGTTATCGGAAATTTTCATAGAAATTTTGGGTCCTTGAAGACACCTATTTGATTTTATGATATTTGTTGATGGAAAGCAAATTGGGTCTAAATTACAAATTAACATTCAGATTTTGTCAAAAAGTTAAGCTTATAGGTCAAAATTTGCAAAAACCGAAAAATTGCACATTTTTCTGGCCGGCACTCCTTGAAATTCGAAAAAAGTGACTTAAGAAGTTAACTAAAAATGCTTCTTTTGTCTTTTACGGCTATATACACTGTCACTCGTTTCACGTTTGAGTGACCAGCAGTAATTTGCTAGCATTTTTATTGGGCTTTTTCCCTGGTAGCGTTTTTCAATAGTTAAAATTTCTTGGTGGAATCTTTCACCTTGCTTATCACTGAGTTTTCCAAGATTTTCTGGAAAAAAATCCAAATGGGCGTGCAGGAAATGAATTTTTATTGACATCCGGCACTCCATTTCAGCATAAGATTCAAGGAATTCATTTACCACCTGAATATAATCTTCACTTCTATGGTTCCCCAAGAAATTCTTACATAGTGAAATAAAACTTTTCCACGCCCTATTTTCTACAGCATTTAATTTGCTCGCAAAGTTCTCATCCCGCATGATTTTTCGAATTTGCGGTCCAATAAAAATACCTATTTGCGAAAAGATAACGTATATAATTGTCATTTGAAATACTCTCTCTCTCTGCAATATTTGAAAGTACCTTCCTTAATTTTTTCTTCACTTAATTTTGGAAACATTGATTTTAAATGTAAAAATGCGTCGCTTTCTCTATCCAGACGTTTTACGAACTGCTTCATGTATCCCAACTTAAGATGAAGCGGTGGCAAAATAATTTTACTGGGTTGCACCAATGGAACATTTAGAACATTTTTTCTGCCTATTTGGAAATGGTTTCTTGCTGGCCAGTTTTTTAAATTATACTGGTCTTTTGCCCGACTATCCCACTCGCAAAGGTAACAGGGGAATTTTGTATAACCTCCCTGCATACCGAGTAAAATTGTCAAGACTTTTAAGTCCGCAACAATTTCCCACTGATATTTTTTATAGTTTATTAAACTAAGAATCTTTTCCATTGTTGTATATGACTCCTTCATATCCGTGGCAATAGAGACATAAATAGAGCTTGGACATTATGTCGTACTTCTTTGTTTCTATCCTTTTTTTAACTTCATTCATAAGTGCGTACAAATATAAGTACTTATACGTGTATAGTATCCCAGCAAAACTTTGGTAATGGCAAGTACTCTGATAACTGGTTACCTTGTAATGACTACAACATACCCTCCGAATAAATAATAAGTTATTACAGAAGGACTTATTTGTAATTAAGATGGTAATTTAAACTGAATGGCCCGGGTTCAAATCCCACCAAGGGCAACAATTTTTTTTAGTTTTTTTTTTATTAAAAGAGTCTTTTTAAATGATTTTTTAATTTTTAGAACTTAAACATTACCTTCTGTAAAAAAAAATGGAAAACTAACTCACGGTAATGAAAAAATACCATCATGAGTCAATTTTGATTATGTAAGGAATGTTGGATACCAAACACGATTCAAATTGGTCTTAACTTGGTAAGTCCAACTTATCTGGGTCATCCTTCATCTCAACTGTGGACACATACCTCCTCGTGGTATCACCCGGGGAGCTAGTTTAATACCATTAATATAGTGAGCTAACATATACCGAGAGTTGTCCCATAAGATCGATAAAAATGGGTTAGGATTACGGGCTAGTAACCCTTTCTTGAAAAAAAATGCTATGAAGAGGATAAAATTAGAATTAGAATGTTAGAATGTTAGAGAAGGATGTCCGAAACTTCGATAGAAAGACCAAGTAGAGGAACATTTTTCACAGCTTGGCCAATAAAATTGGAGAATATTCGCACAAGATCGAAAACCATGACCTTAACAGGTTGTAACTATAGACCATTTAAGTAAGTAAGTAAGAGTCAATCTTATGTAAAAACTTATACAAAAAAAGAAGATTTAAATTGTTTAAGTTTTAAAATAATTGAAAAAAACTTCTTTATTGTTTATTAAATGCATTAAACATTTACAAAAAAATCTTATAAAAATATTTTTCTAAAAATTACAACAAAGCAAAAAAAGCAGGGAAAAACAAAGTTATTTTCACATGATTTTGGATCTAAAAATAAAAATTGTTTATATTAATTATAAGCTGCTAAGTTTTCAACATATGAAGTAGCTCAGTGGAAGAGTCTCTGCCTAGCAGTCGGAGGGTCTGGGTTCGAGCCCCCATGGGGGTAGTAAAAAAAAAAAATTGTATTTCGTTTCAAAATATATTTTTTTAAATACAACAACAAAAAAGTTTTTGTTGTTGTCTTCCAACTGCTTACCCAAGTCTTTACTTTTCTGCAATTGGTAATTACTTGCCTCCAATGACATCCCCATGTTAATGTAATGACTTAAACAGTGAATGAGTAAGTAGTTCGTGTTCAATAGTTTAACTGTATAACTCATTATTTGGTAATGAAAAGTTTTACTGGGATGTTAATTAAACTGGCCCTTTTACAAAAAAAAAACTTATATTTTTTTTAATTCGCTGTTAATTTAAATTTAAATAATCTAGGTTCACAAAATATTTAATGCACTTTTCAAGTAAATATAAAAAAGTTTGGCATTCCTAACAAAATACTGCGGAAAACGGCGGCCCAATGTGAAAAAATCGAAAAAAAAAATAAAAATTTAAATTTGTTTGAAAATATTTTTGTGATAATTTGATGAAAGAAAAAATCTTTTTTAACAAGAAGAAAGCCTGATGTCTTGTCTGTCTCAAACCGTGTTAAAATTTCAAACCGATAAACAAATGACTTAGCTAGGCCTATTTTTGTTCGAGAAGACCAAAAAAATCGTTTTTTATCGATAACTTTCGATTTTGAGGGTATATCGAAATTTCTAAAAATGACAAACTGATACACTCAATAAGGCCTATCGTTTGATATAGGTTTCCTTAAAAGTGTATTTCTTTTTCCTCAAAATGTATCAGTGTGTAATTATATATATAATTTCTATTTTTGTGTTTCCGTAAGTTTTATGGTCAAATGACCATTTGTGACAAATTTACACACTCGCTGGCATTGACATAAGACTTCCTTGTGCTAAATTTAGTGGTTATATCTGCTATAGTTTTAGAGTTATTGGCATTTAAGTGTATTTTAGGTGAAATTTAGACTGTTTTCATAAATATTTTGTATGGGACATAGGGTGTTTACTCGAGTTATGTTTGCTCGATTAATCGGAAAAATAAAATCGATTAATCGCTCGAGTAAAATAAAATGGCTAATTTCAAATAAAGATTTATTTGAGTAATTTTTTCATTGAGTAAATTACAACTTGTAATAAAGTCCTTTGTGTATATATAGTCCATTGTATATACGTAGTCCATAGTATATATAAAGTCAATGTAATTTCAGATATAAATAGCTTAGTCTACCATAGACCTGTTGTGGTATCCAATGTATTCGTAATTTCTACTATTGTTTATTTAAAGGTCCTAATGTAATCGTAGCTCCTGTTATAGATTAGTTGAAGGTACCATCGCAATCGTAAAACCTACTATAGTCCAGTTGAAGTCTCCAATGTATTCGTAGATACTACCATAGCTTAGTCCCTGTGTAATTGTAGGTCCTACTATAGTAACAGTACGTCCTACTATAGTTCATTTAAAGAACGCAATGTAATCGTAGATCCTACTTTAGTCCAGTTGAAGATCCCATTGTAAACATAGGTAAAAGGTAGTCGTAGAGCCTACTAATCTATTAGATCAAACTCAGGATTTATGAAATCGAAAGATTGCTTTTTATATATAAAAGTAAAAAAACTCACATCAAATATTTAGGGTGCATATTGTCACCTAATATGCACCCAAATGTTAATTTGTATTAAAAATATTTTTTTTTTCTTTTTGTTTTATGTTTTTTATTGCGAATTGTTTTTAAAAGAAATTGATGTGTAGTAATCTTATCTACCCACTGTAAAAATCTGACATCATTTTCACTATAATTTCACCAAAAAAAAAACACAGTTTATATGAAAGTAGTAGTAAAATAAAATAGTTTTTTGACTCTATTGAAAATTTAAAAATTTTGAGTTAATACCCTCTTGTTGATCAAGTGCGACATATACATATATAAATCTTACAGAAAAATCTTACTCGAGTAATTTTAAGATAAATTTTTTACTCGATTAACTCGAGTGATTTTTAACGACTAATCGATTTTCCGAGTAATTAAAAAACTTAATTTTCAAGTTATTTGATTACTCAAACAATTAAAAGTCGAGTAAAATGAACGCCCTAATGGGATATAACCTAACTTGCTATACCACGGCGGTTCAAACAATATAATCACTTTATATATAATTTCTATTAAAATTCGCCAAACTTTGACCCCGATGAAAAAATCGTCGATTCTCGCGAAAAAGGAAATTTTTTTAACATAAGTTGTTTTACTAAAAACAATACAAAATATAATTGATCAGTCTATGCAGAATTTATACTAAAACTGTTTTTGAAATTGGACTAGCTGAAACCCTTTTTTGCATTGGGGTCAAAGGTCAAAATCAAAATTTTTTAGTGGCGAATTTACATCAAAATTATAAAAATCAATCGAGCGTTTTCAAATCGTTCGATTTATGATATATTTTTGAGATATTTATTCGTTATTTCCCTAAAACAAATGAAAATTTGGGCTTTAATCCTTTTGACTGATGTCTTATCTTTCATTTGGTTTGAATTTTTTTGTGGAAGTATGGGAAATTGTCTTAAAAATAATGGGTGTTTTTTTAGAGGTATAGAACTTCGAATTGAAATAAAACACAAGAAAATCGTTTTAATGTCCATCAATTTGGCTTTATTGGAAGGATAATTTTATGCCATTAATGTTTAAATATGATTTCGGGCATGTGGCCGCCGCGGCTGGCTCGAATAAAGCCAATTCTACAGGTTCAATTTTCAACTACTTTTTCGAGCATATGGGGCCGTACGATGGCAATAACGCCACGAATGTTGGCTTCCAAGTCCGCTAACGTTTCTGGCGTAGACAAGCGACTTCACATATCCCCAAAGAAAATAATCCAGTGGTGTCAAATCGCACGATCTTGGTGGCCAATTGTCAGGTCCATTCCGCGAAATTATGCGCTCATCGAATATTTTCTTCAATAAATCAATTGTGACGTGCGCTGTGTGGCATGTAGCGCCGTCTTGTTGGAACCACAACTCATCCACATTCATGCCATCCAATTGGGGAACAAAATAGTCGGTTATCATGGCTCTATACCGGTCTCCATTTATGGTAACTGACTCTCCAGCATTATTTCGGAAGAAGTATGGCCCAATGACTCCACCAGCCCATAGACCACACCAAACAGTCAGTTTTTGTGGATGTAATGGCGTCTCAAGGGTCTCATGTGGATTCTCTTCACTCCAAATGCGGCAATTTTGCTTGTTGACGTAGCCATTCAACCAAAAATGAGCCTCATCACTGAACAAAATTTTGCGATGAAAATCAGCATCGAGATCAATCTCATTTTCGGCCCATACACCAAAATCACGACGCATTGCATGGTCTCGCGGCTTTAATTCTTGCACAAGCTGGATCTTGTAAGGTCGCAAGCCAAGATCTTTGCGCAAAATCTTCCATAAAGTTGATGGACAAAGCTTCAATTGCTGTGCACGGTGGCGAATCGATTCATTCGGGTCCTCTTCAACACTTTGCTCTACAGCGGCAATTGTTTCTTCGGTGCGCACTGTTCGACGTCGCTGCGGATGCGTATTATCACATAGAGTAAACGTAGTGCGAAAGCGATCCATGGTTAACCGAATTAATTGCTCTGATGGACGATTATGTCGACCATAAAATGGACGGAGCTTGCGGCAAACTTCGCGAACTGAACCATTATTTTCGAAATAAATTTGCACGATTTGCAAGCGTTGTTCTTTTGTCAACCTGTTCATGATGAAATGGCAAACCAAACTAAATACTATTAATCACTTGACAGATGACAAAATGGCCGCCAGTTAAAAAAGTGATGCCAACTTAAAGTTTTATACCTCAATAAAAAACACCCGAAATATTAGAAATCGAATGGGAATTACTTGCAAAAAGTTGAGCTAAGAGGTTAGTTTTATCAATCGGATGGGGATATATTTGATTATTCTTTAAATGGGTGGGAATTGATCATTTATTCTTTTAAAGAATTGAAAAGCAGAAATACTTACCTTTAGCACGAAGACGCTGCACGTATTTATACGCCTTAGTATCATACTACTTAACTTACTTAAATGGCCTATTGTAACAACCTGTTTAGGTCAAAGGCCGAGCATATTTTAGAATTCCATGCGCTTCTATCTTGTGCGCATATTCTCCAATTTCTTATGCCAAGTTTTGAAAGATTTTCTTCTACTTGGTCTTTCCATCGAAGTTTTGGGCGCCCTCTTCTACGAGTTCCCTCAGGATCATTATCAAACACTTTTCTTGCCGGAGTATTTTCATCCATTCGCACAACATGTCCTAGCCAGCGCAGCCGTTGTTGCTTAATGCGTTTTACTATGTCTATGTCAGCGTATAACTCATACAGCTCATGATTCATTCGATGTCGATACTCATTGTTGACGCAGACTGGTCCAAATATTTTTCGTAGGATTTTCCTCTCAAACACTCCAAGGATAGCTTCATCTGCCTGTGCAAGTACCCATGATTCTGCACCATACAGTAACACGGGTAGTATAAGCGTTTTATAGAGCGCAATTTTAGTTCTTACGGAGAGCACTTTATTTCTTAGCTGTTTGCTAAGGCCAAAATAGCATCTATTGGCAAGTATTATTCTACGTTTAATTTCAAAGCTTATATCGTTGTTGATGTTCACAGCGGTACCAAGGTATACAAATTCTTTTACAACTTCGAAACTATAGTTTTCTACGGGCACATGTGATCCAATTCTAGTGGTCTGTCTGCCTGAAGAAACCATCAGTTTTGTTTTTGATTCATTTACAGCTAAACCCATTTTGTTTGATTCCTTCTCGATATTGGAAAAGGCGGCAGTTACCTCGCGTAAAGTGCGCCCCATAATATCAATGTCATCGGCATACGCGAGTAGCATATGTTTTCTATTGAAGATTGTACCACTTGTATTAACTGCTGCATCACGTAAGATTTTCTCTAGCACAATATTGAAGAGATCACATGATAGACTATCACCTTGTCTGAAACCCCGTTTAGTTATGAAAGACTCTGATAGGTTCTTACCTATCTTAACAGATGATATTGTATTAGTTAGTGTCATCCTGCATAACTTTATTAGCTTCGTGGGGATGCCGAACTCAGACATTGCTTCAAACACCTTCTTCCGTATCGGGCTGTCAAAAGCTGCTTTGTAGTCAACAAAGAGATGATACGTGTCAATTTGTTTCTCTTGGGTCTTCTCCAGGATCTGACGTAGAGTAAAGATCTGGTCAGTGGTTGATTTACCTGGTCTAAAGCCACATTGGTACGTCCCAATTATTTCGTTAATTTTGGGCTTAAGCCTTTCGCATAGTATGGTCGATAGAATCTTATATGCAATTGAGAGGAGACTTATCCCTCTGTAATTTGCACACACAGTTTTATCTCCTTTTTTGTGCACAGGACAAAGGACACTAAGATTCCAATCGTCTGGCATGTATTCTTCTGACCATATTGCTTCTATAAGTTGGGACATAAGCCTTATCAACTCATCTCCTCCGGCCTTAAAAAGCTCAGCAGGAAGACCATCGGCACCCGCAGCTTTGTTATTTTTTAGCCGATTTATAGCGATTCTAATCTCATTTTGGTTTGGTGGTGGACATAGAACGCCATCATCATTGATTAGTATCATGGCGTACGAAAATCTTGCCTGTTTGCTTAGCAAATCAGTTTCTGGATTTTGGCAAAATGCCAGACTCTAAACGCTTTCTCTTTGGATCTCGTTAATTTGTTCCACTTCTGATTAAACCGAGATTTGAGTCTCTATTTAAGCGAAGATTTCTTTTTTGGAATGAAAGTTTTGACTCCCACAAAAATTATGTTTTTGAAAATTTTTGCCAGCAGATGGAGACAAATGTGCTCATATACAGAAAAAAATCGTTGTAAGTCCACTTAAGATTCAGCCGTCGTAAACTGACTGAGGGCTATTGTTCTGGATTTGATTAGATTTGTGGAAAATCATCTACTACTAGGTACTTCCCTATGGACAAACTATTAGTTCTAACCGCACTTAGCACCAAATCATAACTACTTACCTTTGTAAGGACAATCTCAAAAAGTTAAAAAATAATTTTTGAAACCTTAACTATTTAGTACTTACAGAATTGTAAATCATGTCTTACTTTGAAATTTATTTATCCTTAAGTAAATTTTTGGTTACTATCCCTGGCGTGTCGTCAAAAACACGAATTTTCGGGAAAAATTTGCAATAACTTCGAAACTACTTTATGGATTATTAATTTCTATGACTTAAAGTAAATCTACTTTAGTTAACATTTATTAATTAATTAATTTTATTTAAATAATTTAATTTCATGTGGTTAAAATTTAGGCAAAACCAAAATACATACTTTAATTTTTTCCCATACAAAATAATTGAATACTTTGTGGGAGGATGCGATTTTGGAAAAAATTTGCACAGCATGTTTCAATTTTAATATTTTCTTCTTCTGTTATCCTTGACTCCCAGTGGAGCATAGGGCCTCATTTTAATATTTTAATTGGTTTTATTTGTCTATTTTATCGTTAACTGTTAGATTCAACATATTATCTATATATATAATATATAATTCCCCGACAACATTCCAATTGGAACAAGGGGTACTTCTCACAGACAATGAGCTGCATCCGATTCTATTTTTAGACTCATTGAAAGGGACCTACGCTTTAACGCCGGCTCCGAACGGCAAATGCATTAGTTAGAGAAGTTTTACATAGCCTAATACTCAATAACCAGTGGCTAGCTGAGTTATGAGGTGAACCGCCGCTTTTTTGAAAATTTATTTTTTCAAGTGAGTCTGGCCAGGGATCGAACTTGGGCCTCTGGTATGCTAGGCGGATGACTAACCTGCTATACCACGGCGGATCACCATATTATCATATTATCTAAGTTCCAAATTTATAAAATTTTAATTATTTCATCCTTTTCATAGTTTAGCCATATTTTATTATTGAATAAGTGGAAAAATCTAAACACTGAGTTTCATTTAAAAATATATGATCAATACTGCAAACTTTAACCTCCATCTCATTGGTACCAAAGATCTTAACACCCATTAGATCCTTCAAAACATTAGGCGTCCTATAAGCATAATCACAGAGATATGAACCATTTTTGGCAATTTTAAAGGAGTTCTCCGTAAATGCTATGGCCAGCTTAAAGGGTTTAGAGAAATTTTCAAAAGGAAAATTAGTATCAGTCTCCTCCTTGCCGTATCTATAAAGATTTGAACTTAAAACATCATAATTTTACAAAATTTAAAAATAAATACTTACTCCAAATCCTCACTATTGGCTTTAGGCAATTTCGAATTTCTTACTATCCTCTTGGCATCAAAGCGCAGACTCAAATGCAATTCCTCGCGCTTAACATCCCAAACATTACGAAATTGTATAACCAGACGTCCTTTGCTATTGCCCGATAATTTTAGCTTCACGATCATCAACTGATTACAAACAAACGCCACTGGATGTTCGTTACTAAAGTCGACATAATTTTCGTTTAATTGAATCGGTGGCCAGATATAGGGAAAATGCTGACGATGATCTATTTGTTGGATACGCTGTATATGACCATTAATTTTTAGGTTACTTAAACGCTTACAGGGTATGCCATATTTAACATAAATACAGGGTTCACTATTAATGGCAATATGATAATTTTGCTCATCCATTATTATGTTTATGGTGAATATATCCAGAAATTGGAGACAATTAAATTCTATTAACTTTAAGTATTTCCAAGTGTCTTTTATGCATTGTTTGAAAACAATCACCCCTTCGTTAACAGAGACTAGCATGTGAAGACCCACATCGACCTGAGGATTATGTTCTGATTTACCGGTGGTTAGGCTTATGTTGAACCTAAGGAAGAAAAATATTAAAATTTCTATTGGTGATTATGAATTAAATGATCATCTCCTAGGATATTATAAAATTAAATAGACCATGTTTTTTTACGTATTTGGATTATATTTCGTCTAGTCCTAGGTCCGGTAAACGGTAAGATTATTTTAGGCATAGTTACTAATACTCTTTCAAGTTAGGGGAGTGAATGATTGCTTTCCGGCAAGTGGGCAGTACTTGCAAAAAGTTAAGCTAAGAGATTAGTTAGCTTTATCAATCGGTTGGGGAAATATAGGGTTTTTTAACAGGGACGCTACAAAAGTACAGCGACAGGGATAGCAGACGACGCCATATTTCTTGCTGCTCTTTTGACATATCTTTTCAATAAGGTTTGCCATTTCATAATAGAAAGATATACGTGCCAACAACGAGTCGAAATTATTAAAATTTACTACCGGAATTCGGAGTCAGTGGCCTCAAAGTCAAGAGCGAAGAATCATCTTTAGCGATGAGGCTTATTTCTGACCGAATAGCTTCAACAATAAACATAATATGCGTTATTGTTTAGGCAGCAATCTACACATAGTCCACAAGTTATCATTGCATCTCGAAAAAATTGAGGTTTGGTGCGGTTTATGGGCCGTCGGAGTCATTGGACCGCACTTCTTCCCTGATAATCAAGACCGGCACATTATTGTGAATTTGAATCGCTACCATTCTATGATAACCGAATTGGATGATATGTACTTGGAGGACACGTGCTTCCAACAGAACGGCGCCACAAGCCACACATCGAATGTCACAATCAATTTACTAAAAGAACGTGTTATCTTACGAAATGTTCCAGTCGATTGGCCGTATCGGTCGTGCGATTTGACGCCGTTAGACTATTTCCTGTGGGGCTACGTCAAGTATATGGTCAAGCCAGCGACGATTGATGAACTTTGTACAAATATCGAAAGTGAAATTGCAGCAGTATCGGCCAATTTATGCTTGGAAACAGTCGAAAACTATGTTCAGCGTCTGGACACCGTTTTTGGTTTATTTAAAAGAAACCCTTGATTGAAAACCCCTTTATTTGATCATTCTTTTAAAAGGTCGGAATTGAAGAACTAACGATCGGACTGGGGATCAGTTTCTGGATTTTGGTTCGCGTTTGCACTTCAAACGCGAAGTTCTTTACAACATGAGTTACCGTGTTATTAAAACCATATATCAGCTTAGTATAGCACTTGCAATGGGCAGTTTCAGGTAAACTTTCTGACACCCAGTAACAGCGCATTTGTCGCATTAACCCGCTGAAGTTTTTTCAATGGACTGGGGAGTTAATCCCACCAAGACATTATATTTTTACTATCCTTCAGAATTATTTCATGATGTCAGTGTAAACTTTAAGCTGTACTGGAGCCTAAGCACCCAATTCACTAGTTGTCTTAACCCTGTTACTAGCCCCAGCTAATCTTAAGACTTTTCATCTGGGTTGATGGTTTCAACACGATCTATCCAGCTCTCAAACATTCACGTTCATTCATTGGATTTTACGAGGTCTTGTTAAACTGGTAGTTAGGAGATTACTTTTTTATCCCTTGCTTTAACCAGCAGCGTTAAAAGATCTTCATTTCTTAAGCAGTTCGGTCACCATATATTAAGGATTTGCCGTAAGCATTTATTTGTAAAGGTTTGCAGGCGCCTATCGTTAGCATTTGTGTGTTTCCAAGTTTCGCAGCCGTAATACAGACGGACTTGACATTCGTTGTAACAGGTTGTAAATATAGGCCATTTAAGTAAGTAAGTAATACGGAATCTACCTATTAAACCCTTTCTCTTCAATTTTGGCTAACAAATTACAATAGCTATAATGAAATTTTTTACAGAAAAGTTCTTTATTACCTCCAGCCTACATATATAATTTAACGAGAATCGGTCCACATTTACCCATATCTTTAATGAAATCCACACTTCCAGATATCAAAAAATACTCCAATCTTTCGTACAGCTTTCGAATCCCGCGTTGAAAAAACGGATCATACTTTGAAGCGATCCACAAATCGATCCAATTTTTTACTTCTTCATAAGACCGAAAGTGGTGATCAGCCAGGCCGTATGCCATTGATCGAAACAAGTGATAATCCGAGGGATCGATCCGTAAATCGATCCAATTGTTTACTTCTTCATAAGACCGCACACGATCTGGCTGATGAGCACATTCGAAATATGAACTGTTTTTTTAACGCGGGACTCGTAAGCTGTGGTTAAATGTGGACATTCTGTCTTATGAAGAATTACAACTTCCAAATTTGCCTTGACCATTTCGCAACATGGGTTCGAGCATGGTCATGCTCGTTGTATTGCGGTTTAATTGCGTTCAATAACGATCGTGTGTGATTGTTTTAGTCGGTTTTAATGACTCATAACACACTGCGCCGCTGGTTCCACAGAGCAATAACTTGGAATCATGAATGTTCGGTTTGGCCGTTCTTGAAACTTTGAGACTACTCTCGGCACGTTCTATCATTAATAGGTATTTGAGAGCATTTGGTGAGCCTTAGCTAGTTTTTTTTTTATTTCTATTAAAGCAGAAAATCAAAACTTCCAGCAAATGACGGGAATTTAGGTCGTCATTTATGGGAATTTGGCTATTTACTTCCTCTACCACTTACCGCTTGAGGTCCTATGCTCCACTGGGAGTCAAGGATAACAGAAGACCACTTACCGGTACAGCCATTTATTGCAAAACGGCAGAAGCAATATTATATTTAGGACTACCAATGTTTTTTTTTCTTAAGTCCAGAAAAAACTTCTGCCGGGAGTTATTTCCACATACGTACTGTAAGGCTATAGAACGAATATTACCTATTATGCATTGTTCGGGATACTGGCCAATCGACCCGAAAAGGGAACCACAAATTAGGAGGGTCAATAGATTTGTGATGTAAAACTGTGGTGTAAAATTTACGGAGATCTGCTGAAATGAAGTGCCGTTAACAAACCTAGACACTTGAATTCTTCCTTCGACGCATAAAAGATATGCTTAGGCCAACGACATCACATTGTATTCTCATACCCAGAGCATCAAGAGCATCTGATTCCTATATATTTACACCATCTATGGTTACAGATGAGGTAAAATGATCTGCCGTGGGTTTATGCTTAAGTATACAACACTAAGTCTTGCTTGCATTATAGTTGACTCCATTCACACTACCCCATTCAGAGATGACTACGAATGTTTTATCTCATAGCTGTAATCTGTAGAAGATCCGGTCTATAATTGAATGAATACGACTAGTAAATTTTACTGTAATCTGCAAAAGAATAGATCGGATTGGAAGTATGACATAAAAAGTCATTATCATGAATGAAAAGTCATCATCATGAATGAAATGTCCACATCCCCGAATAGACAAGAAGTTAAGGTGTTCACTAAGATCGTCGCTTGACTTGGGCCCCTCATATAGAAAAAAATAGTACAAATTTGTGAACCGCCGTAGTACAGGAGGTTTGTCATCCGCCTAGCATACCAGAGGCCCAAGTTTGATCCCTGGCCAGACTCACTTGAATAAATAAATTAAAAAAAATGGAAGGTTCACATAATAACTCAGCTAGCCACTGGTTATTGAGTATTACGCTATGTAAAACTTCTCTAACTAATGCATTTGCCGGCGTTAAGACGTAGGTCGCTTTCAATGAGTCTAAAAATAGAATCGGATGCAGCTCATTGTCTGTGAGAAGTAACCCTTGTTCCAATTGGAATGTTGTCGGGGAATTATATATATATATATATATAAATTAAACTAAAAACTAATCAAATTAACTGGTAAGTTAGTCCACGGTCTTCTCTTGACCTAGATTATAGTCTTCTTTTTTATAAGGCCGTTATAAGCCCAATTTTTTATTCGGAGCTCAACAAAAATCACAAAATCTTAAAAATTAACAAATATTTTTTTACCAATTAGCGTCAGCCTCGGCTTGAGCCCTTATCACCAAACTCTGACCAAATTGTAAGGGTTGGACAAAATTTGTTTGAAATAAAGCTGACATTATTCGCGCGGTTAAATTTAGACGAGTCTAAGACCGCATTTATTTATGTTTAAAACAAGACTGAATACATTTTATTGTATTAATATATATTTTTTTACTAAAGTATAATTTTATCCGCATAAAGAAACATTCGCAATAATGAATCATACGAAAAAGTGCGAGCGATTTAATAGAAACAAATTCCGCATTTGTGTGTGCTCATATTACGATAAACAAATTGCACTGACGGACAGAGGATGATCGTCTTGGGAGACGTGAAGAAACTTACAAATGTATTTAAATAAAAATTCTATAAATGCTCAAAGATCATGAGTTGACGGGGGAATTACCGATTATACAGTGGGGAATGTTGTTGTTAATGATTTCTTAATCTTTTGTTTGTTGTTTCATTTTAATATTTAAATAAAAATTTAAATGTTGAGATTTATATTTTTAAGTAATAAATTAAACACGAGAGTTGCCTTATATGTTTCGAGATTGTATATATTTTCCCATAGTTCCTAGGAGGAACATGGGGCCATAACAAATTATTTTCATTTAATTTTATCTAATACTATGTTTTTTATTTATCGCCAAGTAAAGCCTGCTTCCAGTAACTCAGTGTCTACAGTCGCATCCATATGTTTGCCGGGTTTCCTCTTCGCCAAGTAAAGTCTGCTTCCAGTAAATCAGTGTCTACAGTCGCCTCCACGTGTTTGCCGGTCTTCCTCTTCTGCGACTACCCTGCAGGTTTCAATCAAGAGCTAAACGTGCCATATCATCTTGGGGCTTTCATAGCGTTTGCCCTATCCACATCCACTTCCGTCGTCTAATCTCTAAGGCTCTGGTTCCTGGAGCACGGAATCCCATAAGGAACCGTTGATGACCAGAAGACACGCTCTATTTTTCGTAGACAGCAAATTATAAAATTCTAATCCACCAACAATACAAGAAGTGAAGAACGCCATTAAAAGCCTTAAGCGCTACCAATCAACGGACAATGTGATCTTGAAGGATCGGCGAGACTGTGGCACCTATTTATGCTTTAAATATGGGAAACAGAAGCTCTACCAACCTGCTGGAATGAAGATATACTAGTCAAAATATCAGAAAAGGGTGACTCCAAAGACTGCAATAACTATAGGGGTATAAATAACACTTCTTCCAATACCGAGCAAAATACTAAGTCGAGTAATTTTGAATAGAACATCCGATAGAGTTTCTGCTACAGAGAATCGATCTTGTGTTGACCTAGTTAATACAATAAGTACTGGAGCAATGTAATGAATTCCGCAGCCCATGTACCTAGCGTTTATCGACTTTATGAAGACCTTCGACAGTATTGAAAGGAGCTATCTATGTAGAATTTTAGAAAATCGTAACATGCCAACGACATGTACGTGGATTTTAAATATCAGGTCCTACATAAAGGTCAATTGTCAAATCCGTTCGAAGTTACTACTACATTCGAAGTTACTACTGGAGTAAGATAAGGATGTATCTTATCATCTATACTTTATATCCTTGTCATCGACAATATAATGCTCACGGCACTGGATGGTAGACGCGGTATGCAATGGATACGTATTTCGTATATCTTCTAAGCCAAAGCTCAGGTCACCTTCAAGAAAACACTAGCGCTATCGCTGTTGAATCTCGGGCAGCTGGGCTAAAAATCAATATTTGCAAGACAAAGATTAGGCCTGGAGGCTGTGGCGCAAACGCGTCGACACACATTAATGTGGATAACGAGGTTATTTGATGTGTAGGTACCTTTAATTACCTTGGAAGTTTGGTATCTACAAAACGTGGCACTGACGAGAATTAATAAGGTGAAATCTGCATTCGGCATTCTCCGAGCTATTTGGAAATCTCGGAAAATATCAATCTTGTATTACAGTTGCGAAACACACAAATGCCATCGATAAGGGCCTACAAACCTTTGCAAACAAATGCTTGCGGCAAATCCTTAATATATGGTGGCCAAATCGCATACGAAATGAAGATCTTCTTAACGCTACAAACCAAATACTTCTTCTATAGAAATAGCGGTGGATAGGCCACACACTTCGAAGGCCAAATACCAATATTGCTCGACAAGCGCTTCGTTGGAATCCACAAGGAATCGGCCGTCGTGTTGGTCCACCTGCTAGAACGTGGAGAAGGTCAATTGATGCGGAGTTACAGGCAGCAAACTATTCATGGAATGACGTTTACCTAACCTCTCGCAATAGAGTTCAAGTCAAGGATTACAGAAGAAGACTTTATAAAGGATTGTAATGCCTACATTACTTTGTTGGATTCATTCCATGCCACGCAGCCGTAAAGAAGAGCAGATGAAACATAGGTGGAGAGGTGTGCGCCATTCAACGGACTGCTTCACTGTTATGCATAGACTGTTGACATGGTCGACGCAGGATCAATGCGCAGATGAAACATAGGCGGAGAGGTGTGCGCCATTCAACGGACTGCTCCACTGTTATGCATAGACTGTTGACATGGTCGACGCAGAATCAATGCGCTCTGAATCCGTGTTGCTCATTCCTTATTTTATTTACACTAATGGGGATAGGACGCATCCCTGGCGAACACCTTTCTTAACTGGGATTCGGTCACTCAGTAGTTGTTCGTGCCGAATTGGCGTCGTCATACAAGCACTTGGTTAAACGAAAATTTAAGTCGGGATTCCTATGCATTCCAGGGCTTTCAAAGTTAAAATTCCTTCCGTGAGTTCATATGGAAGTGACTCCTATGAGTCATGAGCGGTTGCAGAAGTTCAGCGCTAAGCTGAACTCTGGGGGTATATTGTCTGGACCAGGTGCTTTATTAGACTTCTAAAAGGAAATCGCAAGTGATATTTCATCGATACTCGGGCATATGGTGTCGAATAAATTGTCCTTCTGGTGCTGAATTCAATTACATATACTTGCTGTGGGCTCTTTCAAAGGTGCTGAGAGACGTTTTGTTTGCTTGTCTTTTGACGTAGTCACTTCTCCGTTGCAATCTCTTAAAGGTTTAATGATAGGAATGTGGAGTTCATTAGAGACCTCGAATGCCATGGGTATCTGCTGCTGCTTGCACGTTAGTTGTAATTTGTTTGCTCCATTCCCTCTAGTCAGTCCTTGATCTCCATTTTGTCCAATCGGTTGTATTTACGCTGGGCTAAATCTTTAGCCGTTCTTGTCTTGGAACAATTTACTCCATTCTTTGCCTCCGCATTCTGATTTATAAGATCCCAAGTGCCATCTGTAATCCATGGCTTTTTGGATGTGGTCTTGTAGCCTAAGTGTTTTTCTGCTGCCTTGGTTTGGATATTTTTGGTGTGAACCCATCTATCACTCTCACTACCTTGTTCTTCATGGAGGGTGTCTCTGGTGTAGTTGGTGCAGCGGATGAAGCGAGTTGTGATTCTAGCATCTTCTTATCTGTCGATGTTAAATTTCTTCTGACAGACCTTTTTTTGTTTTTAATGGCTATGACTTTAAGCCGAAAGTAGCAATTAAGTGATGGTGATTACTCGAAATATCTAAACCATGTTTGTTATGCACGTCCAGCAGAGAATCGCGCCATGTGGTCGATTTGAGTTATGCGAATGGACGATAATCATTTTACTTTGTGAATCCATTTACGTAGAGGAAGAGTGCCTCCAATGACAAGGCTGTGATTAAGACAGGCCGAAGTGGGAGTTCGCCATTCTCGATTTTCGGTTGTGCGATCGAGCGATACCCATGTTACTTTCTGAATCCATTTACGCGGAAAAATAGTTCCTCCAGGGCACTGATTAAGGCTATGATTAAGACACAAGCTCGGTAACAGATCGAAGCAATGATATCGACCGTTAAAGTCACCAAGAATGACAACAATGTCGCCCCTTTTGATGTCATGCAAAACTTTGGTGATACTATTGTAAAACTCCTCTTTCTGATCGTATTTCGATATATCGGTTGGTGCATAGCATTGAATAACAGTTACGAAACTCGTACATGTTCGAAATCTACGGTCCGAGTGGGCTTTCCGTTCTTACGATGCCCGCTCTCCCTTCATTGGTCTGCTTGTTTTCTTGAGAAAATAAATTTCAATTTAATCCGTTTGGTGCTGGGAATTCACCTGAATTAAGCCTTCTGGCAAGCAGATGATCCAAAGTCCAAAACGTCCGATTGTGGTGCCAGGTCTGCTGGCTAAGCATCCAGACATCTTTTGGGGCAAAACACTCACTTTTTGTTTTAGAGCACATTTCAATACCTTTTTTATAGCACATAATATAACTTTTTCTTCAAAACAATTATTGATCCTTAGGTTAGGTTAAAGCGGCAGTCTGAAAAAATACACTCGCTTGGACTACGAAGTCCATTGTGATACCACGGAAGCTAGTGAAATAACATATAACTAGCTTCGTCTGTTGAACTAACCCGAGCGCTTTAAATAGCTCTTAAGTCAGCTGAAATCAATACCAGCTTAAGAAAGCTGAACCTAAAATTAATGCCCTACTCTTCGCTAGGGCAGGGCAAGTGCATAGAAGATGTTTGATCGATTCAGTCTCCTCCTCGTCTTTACAGCTTCTGCAAAGGTCATTAGTGGTAACCTTCAGCCTAATTGCCTATCCAAACAGGGCCACATCTGTTTGGAGTGAATGCAGCCATTGACAGAAGCCCACCTATTTGCTAAAAAGTTAGATCTCTCTCGCAGTTGGATCTTACAAGTGGCTAGAGGCATGCCCACGGACTTCAGTTCAGCTGGAATCTGTAAGTTAGTTCCTCGTCAGCTCTGCAATTCTCTGTTATATTATTATGGCCCGGCACCCATATGAGGTTTATACTGAACTGCTGGGCCATCTCGTTAAGAGATTTGCTAATGTTGAATTCAGGAAGATAGATTCCAGAGATTTAATGGCAGCTTGGCTGTCAGAGAATATATTTATACCCACTGTTGTGAGAACATTATATCTCAGCCATTCTACTGCTTTTCTAATGGCTAGATTTGCGTAAAAAACGCTACAATGATCAGTTAGTCTTCGTGATATATTTAGGCCTACAGCTTTGGAGTAGACCTCGAAACCCACTTGATTGTTATGTTTTGTATTAATCCTTAATATCCAGACTTTTTTGTATAGAACTGCATCACAAAATTTTTCCAAAGCTGGGGTCAAAAAATGTTTTTTTGCAGAAGAAATTCATATTAAGAAGCCGATGTAAAAAGAAAAAAAATTTGGCTGCATTACAAAAGGCGAGTGTGCTGTTGGCATGTCAACTACTAAATAAGCATACCATACCACAATAAGCCTTTGTTCGATCCCCGGTCGAAATTATTAATTACCACAGCAACCTATATAGGCGGCAAGCCCACAGCCTGACAGACCAACCTAAATAAGAGTGTCGAGAGTTAATTTATTTTATACCTAGCGCTAATGCTAAAGTGGCAAATCTTAACAAGATCGTTAACGCTTTGTCAGCAGTGACATGAAAATAAATAATTTAAAGCCACATTTCCAAAATTTTTCAAAATATCATGTTTATTTTTTCAAATTTAAATTTTAACCAAAAAATAAAAGCTACATATATTCGATTAAGCCCGACTATATGATACCCTTCACTACTAAGGTCAAATATGGACCAACAATTAAACATGTTTTCCTTAAGACTTAGAGACATACATACATATACTATGTGTTCTTTTTTCAAAATTTCGAGATTTAAGAAGATTATGTCATTTCCGGCTAAGGGCCTAATATGGGAGCTAGGGTCAATTGTAGATCGATTGTTATAAAATTTCGGTTATTGGTTTATATTTACAAAATATTTATCTATGCAAAGTTTTAGCAATAAAATACATTTATTTTTAGATTTATATGCGTTTTTGTGCTTTTATTATTTTTGAGAATGCGTCTTGTATGGGAGGTATGGTCAAATATGGGCCGATTCCTACAAAATGAGGTACACTGATTGAGGTGCTGAATATTATTAAAATACAACTAAATTTGTGGCTGTAAATGACCAAAAATTCTATTTCGGGAAGGCATCTATATGGGGGGTATCCGAAATAGTAATCCGATTTTAGCCAAAAAGTATAGGGATCGTCCTTGGGCCAAAATATGATCCCGTTCCAAATTTCATTAAATTATCTTTAAAGTTACGACCTGTACATTGATAACAAGTTTGCCAGCCGGACGGACATCGCTAAAACAACTCAGGGAGTGGTTCTGATTCGATTGGTATACTAAAAGTAGGTCTCTGACCAATATTTCTATGCGTTATAAACATCAGCACAAACAAATATACCCTTTCCACCTATGACAAAAATAATAAAAATGTCAGTTTTATTTTCATTTGCAGCCAACTTCACTACCTAACGCTTTGTCAAAATCGAATTATCCAACCGCTAAGAGTTGCCGCTGCGTTGTTTTGGCTTGCTTTACACAAATTTTATGTGCATGAGACATTTTGACATTTAAACAACGCTAAACGCCCTTATCTAGGTTGGTCTGTGAGTGTTACTTTTGTTTAAAAAAAAATTACTTGGTCTGAGTCTCTTGGTCCAAAAAATATTATTTTTCAATTTTATGGCCTTTACCCCACTGTGCATAAATATAATCAATGTATTTTTATTAATTTTGCCAACATCTCTCTCAGTATTTGAGTGTAATAAAATTGTATTTTAAAAATACTCGTATTTCATAAGAAATCGAGGTAAGACGTGCTTTTAATTCTGTCCAAAGTTAATATATTACGAGTATGACTTTGGAGAAGCCAAAATTTGAAGCGAATTTGGTAGAGCCCTTAAATTTTGGACACATTTTGGAAATTTGTGCTAAGGCTCAACAAGATGCCGACAGGTATTTAAAGAACAAATTTTTAAAATCATATTCTAAAATATTTCTAAGGAATATATAAAATGTTGTGTTTTTTTTTAATTTTAGAATAACTATTAACTTTGGACCTAACAAACCGGGCACTAATGCCGTTATTGATCTGCAAATACAAATGGACTTTCAGAAAAAACAAATTTCCTTTACTCAAGTTCTCTCGGACGACAAAAGTAATGCCTTAAAAAAGGAACTCGTTATGGCAGAATTTTTGAACGATTTTAAATTTTACATTATATTGGCCGAAGCCAAATTCCATATAGCTTTAAATAATAAACCCTTTGTCAGCTTTCAATATCTTCAAAATTCTTTGGCCAGCTTAAAAATCCAGTCCCTAGAGATTTTGGGTAAATTGGACTATGTCAAACAGTTGGATCATCATATATATTTTCCTCATATCTGGCCACCCATACAAATCACAGATGATTATCTGGATTTTAGCAACAATCAGCCCAAGCCTTTTAAACCCGGTCACATAATGACGATCTCGGCACAATTACAGGGTAATAACAAGGGCAGATTTATTATACAGTTTCGTCATGCCCGCGATAATAAGCGCCAGGAACTACATGTCAGTGTTCGATTTGATATGAAGAAAATTATAAGAAATTCCAAATGTAGACAAGCAGATGATAAATTGGCGTAAGATTATTTATAAAGTCTTCTAATCTGTTCTGTATTTTTCTATTTATTTGAAAAATATTTCTAGATTTGATGATCAGGAGGTTGATGGTTTTACTTTTTTATCTTCCAGATTTGGCAAAGAGGAGATCGATAATTCGGGCCTATTTCCTTTTGAAGACTTTGGCAAACCTTTTAAGTTGACTGTGGCTTTTTGTGAAACCGAATTTCGCTTAGCCAAAGATGGTGAATTTTTATGTAATTATACCTATAGATCACCGAATATTTTGCCCTTTGTCATGGGTCCGAAAATATTCGGTACTAATGGCCTTAGTGTTAGAGTCTGGGGCATAGAGCATTTGTGTTTGGAGGATGGTGAATGTAGGGACTTTGAAATGTTTTCCTTGTGAAATTTTTATAAAAGTTAAGTTATTTTAGAGGAATTGTGATTTAAAATCGAAATAATTTTAGAATTATTATAATAAATGTATTGCATTTGTAATCTAAATCTAATAGGTATGAAGAGCATTATTAGTTAGGGTTTATATCTGTGGCTTGGTGCTAAAAGGGCCAATGTCAAAAAATCAGTTTTGAGTTCCACTTACAGCTCAGCTAAATTCCAAGTCTCCCTCATAATTTTAAATCAATTAATAGACGTGAGCCCAATTTTTCAAATTCTGTTGACAATTGCGGCTTATACATTGAAAAAAAAATTGGTGAAAAACGGGGGTCCAAGGCAGGTACCCAAGAAGTCAACTGATTTCAACCAAAATTGGTAAACCCTTTTTAAAAATCAACTAATAGACGTGTGTCGAATTTCATGAAATTCTGTTAAGAATTGCACATTGTGCATCAAAAAGAAAAATTTGTGAAAAGTATGGGTCTAAGACAGGTACCCCAAGTGGTGGAATTTCAACCAAAATTAATAGAGCTCTTTTTTAGATTAATTAATATAGACGTGATTTGAATTTCATGAAATTCTGTTGAGAATTGCGACTTGTACATTGAAATGAAAAATTGGTGAAAAAATGGGTGTCCAAGGCAGGTACTCCAAGGAGTCGACAAATTTCAACCAATATTAGTAGACCTCTTTCTCAAATAATTAATAGACGTGTGTGTAACTTCACGAAAATCCGTTTAGAATTGCGACTTGTACATTGAAAAGAAAGATAGGTGAAAAAAGGGGACCCAAGGCAGGTACCATAAGTAGTCGACGGATTTCAAAAAAAGTTGAATTTTTCTTGTCTCTATAAAACTCAACAAGTATGCAAACTTTCATCGTTGTAGGGACAATCTTTCTATTTTTTGCACTTCGATGTATGAGGAAATACCACTGTGCGCTGCCTGATGGTATTTCTGCTGCAAAAAACAGCAGACCACCGCTTTTGAAAAATCTAATGATGCAGTTCTATAGACAAGAGTCTAGATATTAAGGCTCAATAGTTGTTTTCAAGAAAAAGTTATATTATACGTTATAAAAAAGCTATTGAAATGCGCTTAAAGTTCTAAAACAAAAAGTGATGAAATTTTTCATCAAACTCCGTAGCTCATGCATCGACTATAGTTTCACAGCTTAAGTCATGATGTCGATTTAATTAAGACACAGAACCTTGGTTTTAGTTTGCAGAAGAAAATAACTTATACTCGTATAAAGTTTAGGAGATATCAGGAAATCAAAAAAGCTCTACAAAATTTAGTGTTTTTGTTTTTCTTTGGACAAAAACTAAGTTGCCACTGCTTTGCTCGGTGCTCCCACCATAACCACGTGAAAGGCGAAAGTCTTTTCTTTGGATTGAGTGAAAAAAATTCACCAAAATTTACCGATCGTAGAACAAAGTTCAAAGTTATCTGAAAAAAGTCACATAAATTGTTTAGCTTAATTAAGAGAAAAAGTATTGCATTCGTTTAGGCGTAACTTTTTAATCAAATTGCATTTAAGAGTCGTTGCATTTTAGAAGACGATGGATTTCAACCAAAATTAGTACAGGGCTTTTTTGGGTCCACCAATAGATGTGTGCCGAATTTAATCAAATTCTGTTGACAATTGCGGCTTATATATTGAAAAGAAAAATAAGTGAAAAATGGGGGTCCAAAGCAGGTACTTCAAGGAGTGGACGGATTTCAATTAAAATTAGTAGAGCTCTTTGTTGAATAAATTTATAGCCGTGTGCCGAATTTCATAAATTTTTTTTTTTTTAAATTTCGGCTTATACATTGAGAACAAAAATAAGTGAAAAAATGTGGGTCCAAGGTAGGTAACCAAGGAGGCAAACAAATTTTAATTCCGGTGAGAATTGCGACATTAAAAAAATTTTTTGAAAATGGGGGTCCAAGTCAGGTCCCAAGGATTAACTGATTTCAACTTACCGCCGATGAAGGATGTAACACATAATTTCAATAGAAATTAATTATTAATAAGCGCTTGATGTTGCCATGACCGCGGCTCGAACCCAGGCTGAATATGATATGTTACGCTTAGAAGTCGACGTGCTAACCAACTAAGTCACAACACCCTCAAATATATAAGTTAAAATTTAAAATTCGTAGCAGGGATGATCTCTATTAGTTTTGGAAAACCTGTCATTATTTTATATACCTCTTATATATATACGCCTGTACCTCGATTTAAGCGGTACTTGGTTTACGCTAATTCGAATTTAAGCGGCTTTCAAAATAAAAAATATTGATATTTGAGTCAAATTAAATATTTTGGAACATGTGCTAAAACACACTCCAATTTCGATGCAATTTTCGGTATAAAAATTTGTAAAGACAATTTTCAGAAAATATACGGTATACAAATTTTTATAGAAAATTTAAAGTATAAAAATTTTTAAAGAAAATTTAAGGTATACAAATTTGTATAGAAAATTTTCGGCTTAAACATTTTTTAAATAAAATTTTTGGTATACAAATTTTTTTCAACAAAATTTTCGATATAAACAAATTTTTTTTAGAAAGTTTTCGGTAAAAAATATTTTTTTGGTATAATTTTTTTTAAAAGAAAATTTTCCGTATAAAAACGTTTTATAGAAAATTTACGGTATAAAAAAATTGTATAGAAAATTTTCAGTACTAAAATTTGTTACAGAAAATTTTCGGTATAAAATTTTTTTATGAAAAATTTTCAATTTAAAAATTTTTGATAGGAAATTTTTGGTCTAAAATTTTTTTAAAGGAAATTTTCGGTATAAAATTTTTAATAGAAAATTTTCCGTATGAAAAATTTTTTATTGAAAATTTTGGTAATAATTTTTTTCTATAGAAAATATGGGTATACGATTTTTAATAGAAAATGTTCAGTATAAAAATTTTTTACAGAAAAAATGTTTATAAATTTTATAGAAAATTTTCCTTATAAAAATTGTTGATATATGTTCGGTATAAACATTTTTATGAAAAATTTTCGATCTAAGAATTTGTTAAAGGAAATTTTTGGTCTAAGAACTTTTTAAAGGAAATTTTCGGTATAAAATTTTTAATAGAAAATTTTCGGTAGAAAAATTGTTTGTAACAAATTTTTCGTATGAAAAATTTTTATATATTATTTTGGTAATAATTTTTGTCTATAGAAAATTATGGGTATACAATTTTTCTATGGAAAATTTTCAGTATAAAATTTTTTTACAGAAAATTTTCCTTATAAACATTTTTTTTAGAAAATTTTCCTCACAAAAATTGTTGATAGAAAGTTTTTGGCATAAAATTTTTTTTATAGAAAATTTACGGTATAAAAAATGTTTATAGAAAAATTTCGGTACAAAAATTAGTTATAGAAAATTTTCGGTATAAACATTTTTTATAAAAAATTTTCGGTTTAAAAATTTTTTAAAGGAAATTTTTGGTCTAAAATTTTTTTAAAGGAAATTTTCGGTACAAAATTTTTTATAGAAAATTTTGGGTAGAAAAGTTTTTTTGTAGAAAATTTTCCGTTGAAAAATTTTTTATAGAAAATTTTATGTATACATTTTTGCTATAGAAAATTAGGGTATACAATTTTTCTATAGAAAATTTTCAGTAAAAAAATTTTTTACAGAAAATTTTCCCTATAAACATTTTTTATAGAAAATTTTCCTTATAAACATTTTTGATAGAAAGTTTTCGGCATAAACATTTTTTATAGAAAATTTATGGTATTAAAAATTTTTATAGAAAATTTTCGGTACTAAAATTTGTTATAGAAAATGTTCGGTAGAAAAATTGTTTGTAGCAAATTTTCCGTATGAAAAATTTTTTATAGATTATTTTGGTAATATTTTTTGTCTATAGAAAATTATGGGTATACAATTTTTCTATAGAAAATTTTCAGTATAAAATATTTTTACAGAAAATTTTCCTTATAATCATTTTTTTTAGAAAATTTTCCTTACAAAAATTGTTGATAGAAAGTTTTCGGCATAAAATTTTTTTATAAAAAATTTACGGTATAAAAAAAAATTGTCGGTACAAAAATTAGTTATAGAAAATTTTCGGTATAAAAATTTTTTATAAAAAATTTTCGGTTTAAAAATTTTTTAAAGGAAATTTTTGGTCTAAATTTTTTTTAAAGGAAATTTTCGGTACAAAATTTTTATAGAAAATTTTCGGTAAAAAAATTTTTTGTAGAATATTTTCCGTATGAAAAATTTTTTATAGAACATTTTATGTATACATTTTTGCTATAGAAAATTAGGGTATCCAATTTTTCTATAGAAAATTTTCAGTATAAAAATTTTTTACAGAAAATTTTCCTTATAAAAATTTTTTATAGAAAATTTTCCTTATAAAAAATGTTCATAAATTTTATAGAAAATTTTCCTTATAAAAATTGTTGATAGAAAGTTTACGGCATAAAAATCTTTTATAGAAAATTTACGGTATAAAAATTTTTATAGAAAATTTTCGGTACAAAAATTTGTTATAGAAAATTTTCGGTATAAAGATTTTTTATAAAAAATTTTCGGTTTAAAAATTTTTAAAGGAAATTTTTGGTCTAAAATTTTTTTAAAGGAAATTTTCGGTACAACAGTTTTTATAGAAAATTTTGGGTAGAAAAGTTTATTGTAGAAAATTTTCCGTTGAAAAATTTTTTATAGAAAATTTTATGTATACATTTTTGCTATAGAAAATTAGGGTATACAATTTTTCTATAGAAAATTTTCAGTATAAAAATTTTTTACAGAAAATTTTCCTTATTAAATTTTTTTATAGAAAATTCAAAAAATTTCTGTACAAAAATTGTTGATAGAAAATTTTCGGGATAAAAATTTTTTGTATAAAATTTTCGATATAAAAGTTGTTTATGTAAAATTTTCGGTATAATTTTTTTTGTTTTACCTATTTTTATTTATTGTTTTTTTATAGAAAATTTTCTGTACAAAAATTTGTTAAAAAAAACTTTCGGTATAAAAATTTTTTATAAAAATTTTTCAAAGGAAATTTTCGGTCTAAATTTTTTAAAAGGAAATTTTCGGTAGAAAAATTTTTTATAGAAAATTTTATGTATACATTTTTTGTATAGAAAATTAGGGTATACAATTTTTCTATATATATTTTTTTTTTACTTAAATGATACTTTTATATCTCATTAAGATTATGAAGCTATATCTTGTGTTCGATAACTATTTTAAGAAGATTATTTATAGTCGGATTCGGTTTAGGCGTTTTTTCCATATAAAAATGTTTGAAGCGTAAACCGTGGTACAGGTATATATATATATATATATATATATATATATATATATATATATATATATATATATATATATTTAATAAGAAAGGTCGACCAGGGAAAGAAGTTAATAAATGACAAACCCTAATACAGTGAAACCTTGATTATGCCTCTAGTTCGGGAAAAGGTTTAGCACAGATAAGCGAAAAACATGTTTAATAGAGGGCATATTGAAACGTACGAAAATGTGAAAATAAAATGAAAGGAAGAAGAAAATTGGTTTCCGTAGAGTCGAAATATAGCCTATTTCTCATTTCTTAAAATATTATCTAATATTAAAGATAACAAATCATGTTTTATCTTCTGTCTGCCATTGCCTTTGGAAATAATTTTATGCTAAATCATCAATGATTTTTATCGCCTGTTTTCCAGGATGGTTGATGATGAAAATGGGGGCGATGATGATTTTTAACAAACAAAATAGAAACATATGTTTTTCTATTTATTGGCCATTATATTTTGGCAAATTTAACATTTAATGTACAAAAAAAAATGAACACAAAAATACAGGCAAATAAGTTATCTTAAGCGCACAGCGGGGCAGAAAAATGACAAATTTTGAAATAAATTTGTAAACCAAAATCAAAAATTTAGCTATTTTTACATGAAATTTTTCAAAAATTTCCTATTTTTATAGGAAATTTTTCAAAAATTTCCTATTTTTATAGGAAATTTTTCAAAAATTTCCTATTTTTATAGGAAATTTTTCAAAAATTTCCTATTTTTATAGGAAATTTTTCAAAAATTTCCTATTTTTATAGGAAATTTTTCAAAAATTTCCTATTTTTATAGGAAATTTTTCAAAAATTTCCTATTTTTATAGGAAATTTTTCAAAAATTTCCTATTTTTATAGGAAATTTTTCAAAAATTTCCTATTTTTATAGGAAATTTTTCAAAAATTTCCTATTTTTATAGGAAATTTTTCAAAAATTTCCTATTTTTATAGGAAATTTTTCAAAAATTTCCTATTTTTATAGGAAATTTTTCAAAAATTTCCTATTTTTATAGAAAATTTTTCAAAAATTTCCTATTTTTATAGGAAATTTTTCAAAAATTTCCTATTTTTATAGGAAATTTTTCAAAAATGTCCTATTTTTATAGGAAATTTTTCAAAAATTTCCTATTTTTAAAGGAAATTTTTCAAAAATTTCCTATTTTTATAGGCAATTTTTCAAAAATTTCCTATTTTTATAGGAAATTTTTCAAAAATTTCCTATTTTTATAGGAAATTTTTCAAAAATTTCCTATTTTTATAGGAAATTTTTCAAAAATTTCCTATTTTTATAGGAAATTTTTCAAAAATTTCCTATTTTTATAGGAAATTTTTCAAAAATTTCCTGTTTTTATAGGAAATTTTTCAAAAATTTCCTATTTTTATAGGAAATTTTTCAAAAATTTCCTATTTTTATAGGAAATTTTTCAAAAATTTCCTATTTTTATAGGAAATTTTTCAAAAATTTCCTATTTTTATAGGAAATTTTTCAAAAATTTCCTATTTTTATAGGAAATTTTTCAAAAATTTCCTATTTTTATAGGAAATTTTTCAAAAATTTCCTATTTTTATAGGAAATTTTTCAAAAATTTCCTATTTTTATAGGAAATTTTTCAAAAATTTCCTATTTTTATAGGAAATTTTTCAAAAATTTCCTATTTTTATAGGAAATTTTTCAAAAATTTCCTATTTTTGTAGGAAATTTTTGAAAAATTTCCTTTATAGGAAATTTTTCAAAAATTTCCTATTTTTGTAGGAAATTTTTGAAAAATTTCCTTTATAGGAAATTTTTCAAAAATTTCCTATTTTTATAGGAAATTTTTCAAAAATTTCCTATTTTTATAGGAAATTTTTCAAAAATTTCCTATTTTTATAGGAAATTTTTCAAAAATTTCCTATTTTTATAGGAAATTTTTCAAAAATTTCCTATTTTTATAGGAAATTTTTCAAAAATTTCCTATTTTTATAGGAAATTTTTCAAAAATTTCCTATTTTTATAGGAAATTTTTCAAAAATTTCCTATTTTTATAGGAAATTTTTTAAAAATTTCCTATTTTTATAGGAAATTTTTCAAAAATTTCCTATTTTTATAGGAAATTTTTCAAAAATTTCCTATTTTTATAGGAAATTTTTCAAAAATTTCCTATTTTTATAGGAAATTTTTCAAAAATTTCCGATTTTTATAGGAAATTTTTCAAAAATTTCCTATTTTTATAGGAAATTTTTCAAAAATTTCCTATTTTTATAGGAAATTTTTCAAAAATTTCCTATTTTTATAGGAAATTTTTCAAAAATTTCCTATTTTTATAGGAAATTTTTCAAAAATTTCCTATTTTTATAGGAAATTTTTCAAAAATTTCCTATTTTTATAGGAAATTTTTCAAAAATTTCCTATTTTTATAGGAAATTTTTCAAAAATTTCCTATTTTTATAGGAAATTTTTCAAAAATTTCCTATTTTTATAGGAAATTTTTCAAAAATTTCCTATTTTTATAGGAAATTTTTCAAAAATTTCCTATTTTTATAGGAAATTTTTCAAAAATTTCCTATTTTTATAGGAAATTTTTCAAAAATTTCCTATTTTTGTAGGAAATTTTTGAAAAATTTCCTTTATAGGAAATTTTTCAAAAATTTCCTATTTTTGTAGGAAATTTTTGAAAAATTTCCTTTATAGGAAATTTTTCAAAAATTTCCTATTTTTATAGGAAATTTTTCAAAAATTTCCTATTTTTATAGGAAATTTTTCAAAAATTTCCTATTTTTATAGGAAATTTTTCAAAAATTTCCTATTTTTATAGGAAATTTTTCAAAAATTTCCTATTTTTATAGGAAATTTTTCAAAAATTTCCTATTTTTATAGGAAATTTTTCAAAAATTTCCTATTTTTATAGGAAATTTTTCAAAAATTTCCTATTTTTATAGGAAATTTTTTAAAAATTTCCTATTTTTATAGGAAATTTTTCAAAAATTTCCTATTTTTATAGGAAATTTTTCAAAAATTTCCTATTTTTATAGGAAATTTTTCAAAAATTTCCTATTTTTATAGGAAATTTTTCAAAAATTTCCGATTTTTATAGGAAATTTTTCAAAAATTTCCTATTTTTATAGGAAATTTTTCAAAAATTTCCTATTTTTATAGGAAATTTTTCAAAAATTTCCTATTTTTATAGGAAATTTTTCAAAAATTTCCTATTTTTATAGGAAATTTTTCAAAAATTTCCTATTTTTATAGGAAATTTTTCAAAAATTTCCTATTTTTATAGGAAATTTTTCAAAAATTTCCTATTTTTATAGGAAATTTTTCAAAAATTTCCTATTTTTATAGGAAATTTTTCAAAAATTTCCTATTTTTATAGGAAATTTTTCAAAAATTTCCTATTTTTATAGGAAATTTTTCAAAAATTTCCTATTTTTATAGGAAATTTTTCAAAAATTTCCTATTTTTATAGGAAATTTTTCAAAAATTTCCTATTTTTATAGGAAATTTTTCAAAAATTTCCTATTTTTATAGGAAATTTTTTAAAAATTTCCTATTTTTATAGGAAATTTTTCAAAAATTTCCTATTTTTATAGGAAATTTTTCAAAAATTTCCTATTTTTATAGGAAATTTTTCAAAAATTTCCTATTTTTATAGGAAATTTTTCAAAAATTTCCTATTTTTATAAGAAATTTTTCAAAAATTTCCTATTTTTATAGGAAATTTTTCAAAAATTTCCTATTTTTATAGGAAATTTTTCAAAAATTTCCTATTTTTATAGGAAATTTTTCAAAAATTTCCTATTTTTATAGGAAATTTTTCAAAAATTTCCTATTTTTATAGGAAATTTTTCAAAAATTTCCTATTTTTATAGGAAATTTTTCAAAAATTTCCTATTTTTATAGGAAATTTTTCAAAAATTTCCTATTTTTATAGGAAATTTTTCAAAAATTTCCTATTTTTATAGGAAATTTTTCAAAAATTTCCTATTTTTATAGGAAATTTTTCAAAAATTTCCTATTTTTATAGGAAATTTTTCAAAAATTTCCTATTTTTATAGGAAATTTTTCAAAAATTTCCTATTTTTATAGGAAATTTTTCAAAAATTTCCTATTTTTATAGGAAATTTTTCAAAAATTTCCTATTTTTAAAGGAAATTTTTCAAAAATTTCCTATTTTTATAGGAAATTTTTCAAAAATTTCCTATTTTTATAGGAAATTTTTCAAAAATTTCCTATTTTTATAGGAAATTTTTCAAAAATTTCCTATTTTTATAGGAAATTTTTCAAAAATTTCCTATTTTTATAGGAAATTTTTCAAAAATTTCCTATTTTTATAGGAAATTTTTCAAAAATTTCCTATTTTTATAGGAAATTTTTCAAAAATTTCCTATTTTTATAGGAAATTTTTCAAAAATTTCCTATTTTTATAGGAAATTTTTCAAAAATTTCCTATTTTTATAGGAAATTTTTCAAAAATTTCCTATTTTTATAGGAAATTTTTCAAAATTTTCCTATTTTTATAGGAAATTTTTCAAAAATTTCCTATTTTTATAGGAAATTTTTCAAAAATTTCCTATTTTTATAGGAAATTTTTCAAAAATTTCCTATTTTTATAGGAAATTTTTCAAAAATTTCCTATTTTTATAGGAAATTTTTCAAAAATTTCCTATTTTTATAGGAAATTTTTCAAAAATTTCCTATTTTTATAGGAAATTTTTCAAAAATTTCCTATTTTTATAGGAAATTTTTCAAAAATTTCCTATTTTTATAGGAAATTTTTCAAAAATTTCCTATTTTTATAGGAAATTTTTCAAAAATTTCCTATTTTTATAGGAAATTTTTCAAAAATTTCCTATTTTTATAGGAAATTTTTCAAAAACATTTTCAAAAATTTTCTGTTTTATAGGATATTTCAAGTTATTATGTTGCCGTATTGTGCAATGTAACAAAAGTATTTATTTAAAACATCTACCTCATATGTCATTCTTGGATATTTAAAACAACTTTAAATAAATTCAATATTTAACATTTGGATTTTTAGATTTTTGTTCATAATTTCTAAAAATTGTCCCACTGTTGGCTCAAGCTTAAGATAAGTACGAAAAATATTTCAAGTCATTTGTTTTATGGCATTATCGCCTTCTTAACAATAATTTTCTTTGAGAAAATTTCTAACATTTCTTCAGTTCAAATTGTTTGTGTATTTAGTTCAATTGGATGATGAAATAGTGAAAATTAGTTTTCCACTTTGGCGCTTCTGTCTTTGCATTAATCTGTTTTATTTTAGTTGGAAAAGATGAATTGTTTGCTTCTCGGCTGGTTTTTTATATGATAAATGTCCATTTAATCAAAATAAAGATGTTAAAGATTTAGCTTTAAGTAGAATGTTTTGGAATAATTGTCATTATTTATGAAATTAAATTTTTAGTAATTTTTTCCCCATTTTCGGGAAAATCTTAGGTTATAAAAATTACCAACAAAATAATGAAACTTTAAATAGGTCATAGATTGCTTAAGTTAATGTAATTTTCATAGAAAATTTTGTACCAGTCGAACAATAAAATTCGTTTTTTAATATAAATAGTGGTGTTCCCGTGCGATAACGAAACTACCCAAATCTTTCCGAAGTTACCCAAAACTCACCCAATTGCGTTCCCGTATCCCGTTTTGGTTTGAGTTTTTACTAAATAGATAGGGACCTTCTATTAGATGTATCCGAATTTACTGGGATATTTCTAGTGTCACATCATCTGATTATGTCATTTAGAGAGAGGTTCCATAGTACCTACCAGAAAATCTATTAAAGTTCCAAAAACTAAAGAACAAAATCGAAAAAGTTTATGGATTTAGTGGAACGATTTATAAAAATTGCTGATATGAGCAAGTAAAAGGTCGATGTAATTATTACAGGTTCCAGATTGATTTCTCAATTTTCTTTTTTATGTAAACATTTGTATATATAAATGGCCTATATTAAAACATATTTAGGTCAAAGGCCGAGCATATTTTAGAATTCTAATTTCAATTTAATTAAAAACTTAACTAGGAGGCTTTCAACATTGATTAAGTGATGCCATATTTTCTATTTATTCGGCTATTCTTTCTCAATTTATTCCAGTAGTTCAAAGACGCACCAGCTCTCCGGTTTGTGTCTTTGCAAAACATTAAACGCATAGAAAACAAAATTCTTAAAACAATAAACTTTCATATATGTCAATTTCATGTAATTTTTGTATTATTCTATTTTCTATTAAAGTTCCAAAAACTAAAGAACAAAATCGAAAAAGTTTATGGATTTAGTGGAACGATTTATAAAAATTGCTGATATGAGCAAGTAAAAGGTCGATGTAATTATTACAGGTTCCAGATTGATTTCTCAATTTTCTTTTTTATGTAAACATTTGTATATATAAATGGCCTATATTAAAACATATTTAGGTCAAAGGCCGAGCATATTTTAGAATTCTAATTTCAATTTAATTAAAAACTTAACTAGGAGGCTTTCAACATTGATTAAGTGATGCCATATTTTCTATTTATTCGGCTATTCTTTCTCAATTTATTCCAGTAGTTCAAAGACGCACCAGCTCTCCGGTTTGTGTCTTTGCAAAACATTAAACGCATAGAAAACAAAATTCTTAAAACAATAAACTTTCATATATGTCAATTTCATGTAATTTTTGTATTATTCTATTTTGGTTTGTGTCTTCACTTAAACAGCAAAAATGCTGTGACGTTGCCACACGTCATTCTAGTGTGGCAACAAAATTTAAAAGTTCAAAATTTTTATCGGAAATTGTTCAAAAATTTACTATTTTTATAGGAAATTCTTAAAAAATTCACTATTTTTATAAGAATTTTTTTAAAAATTTACTATTTTTATAGGAAATTTTTCAAAAATTTACTATTTTTATAGGAAATTTTTCAAAAATTTACTATTTTTATAGGAAATTTTTCAAAAATTTACTATTTTTATAGCAAATTTTTCAAAAATTTACCATTTTTATAGGAAATTTTTCAAAAATTTACTATTTTTATAAAAAAAATTTCAAAAATTTTCAAAAATTTACTATTTTTATAGGAAATTTTTCAAAAATTTACTATTTTTATAAGAAATTTTTAAAAAATTTACTATTTTTATAGGAAATTTTTAAAAAATTTCCTATTTTTATAGGAAATTTTTAAAAAATTTCCTATTTTTATAGGAAATTTTTCAAAATTTTCCTATTTATATAGGAAAATTTTCAAAAATTTATTCAAAAATTCACTATTTTTATAAGAACTTTCGCGGAACTCTTCGATTTGAAATCACAGGTACGGCAAAACGGTTAATGATACGGACCTCATTTTTTTGGTTTTTATTCTGCCATTTGTTTTTTTTTTGTGATTATACATTTGCTTATTATTTGTTATATTTTTTAAACAAAATTTCCAAAAAAAATTAAAAACTGATTTAAATAATTTTTTTAGCTGCATATCCTTAGGCGAGTCGTGGGATCATTGCTATTAAAATTCGTTAAAATCATATATTTTTTCATCAAATACTGCTTATGGTAACCTGTTTCGGTGAAATTAGTCCAAAACGCACTAAATGAGTCAAAACTCACTGAAACGCTTGTAAATCTAAAGATAATGAGAATTTTAAGTTTATTTTTGCAAACATAATTTTTGTAACAACCGTAATCAATTTGCCAAATTTCGAGACAATCGGTCAACATTTGACCCTAGCTTTTATATAACTCCAAATAATGGAAACAGCTTAAATATATAAGTTTCTTACCATTTTAGTTTTTAGAGAATTTTTTTGCTGATGACTTTTTGGCCCAATATTAAAATTTGGATTCAATATTCTTTGTAGGTTAAAAGTTATAAGGTTTTTTGCTTTTCCTCAAAAAAAAACTAGAAGTGTAGCTACGCCCTTTTGCATTTTAGGCAACGATATAAAGAACTATAGTTAAAAGAAGACCGATTGTCACAAAATTTTTTACTGGATTATATTTATATTTTTTCTGTTATTCTTGACTCCCAGTGGATCATAGGGCCTCAACCATCCTTTTATATCGAACTCTATTGCGAGATGTTAGGTTTTTATATAAGAGCTATGGTCAAATTGGACCGATTCCTAAAAAATTGTATATACTGAAAATAGTTGCATAAAACTTCACTGATCTAAATTTAGTCGTCATAGCTATTACAATTGTATTCAGTTTATCAGCAGTACCTGGTAGACCGAGCCTTGCTCGGAGCTTTCTGATAAGCATTTTGAGGAAAATTTTAAAGTTTTTATATATTTTATATTATAAAGTGCTAAAATAAATTTAGAGGAAAGACATTGTAGAAATATTCAGTTAATTTTGAATTATTTGATTTATTTTGTCCGACCAACACATAGTTTGCATAGTTTACAGTTTAACTCATTTTGAATAATTTTGGAAATTATTCATATCAACAGAAACCTCTGTCGACTCATGCGCAACAACTTTGCTAAAGATTATAGTCTGATCAAATGCACAGTTTACGATTTAATTCATTTTGAGTAGTTTTCTGTGGCGCCACCTGTCGGACTTTGCTTATTCCAATTCATAAACCTTCTTCGGCTTATCCGTAACAACTTTGCTGAAGATTATAGCATGATTAAATGTACAGCATACGATTAAATTGACTTTGAGTAAATTTCAGTAGCGCCACCTGTAGAAATTTCTTCATACCAACTAAGAAACCTTCGTCGGCTCATGTGCAACAACTTTGCTAAAGATTGTAGCATGATTAAATGTACAGATTACGATTAAATTGACTTTGAGTAAGTTTCTGTAGCGCCACCTGTCGGAAATTATTCATACCAACTAAAAAGCCTTCGTCGGCTCATGCGCTACAACTTTGCTAAAGATCATAGCATGATCAAATGTTCAGTTTACGATTTAATTAATTTTTAGTAATTTTCAGTGGCGCCATCTGTCGGAAATTAGTCTTATCAACTTTAAAACCTTCGCCAGCTTATCCGCAACATCTTCGCTAAAGAGCATAATACAATCAAATTCACAGTTTACTATTCTATAAAGAACATACATACAGACAAACATTCATTTGTTTAAAATAATACTAATTTTTTTCCCCTTTTTATTCCCTAATTTCTAAAAGTTCCATATGTATATTTGGTACTTTTTTGGTGCCAATTGAATTCGGTACATTTTTTTAAAACGCATTTAACATAATGTATAATGTTCCTATTCATATTACTTTGGAGATGTTAAGTTATCATTTTATCCCTTTTTTACCCATTTTGGCTCCAAAATCAAAAAAGTACCAAATACGTGTTTCATGTTTTTTTTACATCTATTGATTGCAGTACCAAGTTTCTTTCTATATTCTTTAGTTTAAGATATAAGAGTGGGTTAAAAAGGTGCCAAAAAAACTATTTTCACCCTTTTTTACCTCCTATCGGACATAGTTTCAAAAAAGTACCAAACACCTGTCCGCTTATTTTCAAAGCTATTTAAAACGTAATTTTAATTTTGTTTCTATACCTATTACTTTAGGAGACATAGCGTTTTCGATTTTTTCCCCTTTTTACCCGTTTTTACCCTCTTAGAGGTAAAAGTTCCAAAAGTCCCTTCTTCTTCGACCTATACATCAAAAAAGATACCCACTGTCCAAATTTTATCAAAATCGTTAGAGCCGTTTTCGAGATAGCCATTATATATATATATATATACAATTGTTGCTCGTTTAAGAATATAAGATTAACGTGATTCCCGGGGCGGGGTTATATGGAAGCTCTAACTAAATGTGAACCGATTTCTCCCATTTTTAATACACAAGTTTTTCAAGATACCAAAAATACTTTTGTAAAATTTTGTCCCTCTAGTTCTTTTCGTTAAGGCGCTATTGCGCTTTTATTTGACGGACAGACGAACATAAACCCCCTTTTCTTGTTGTATTTTTGTTTTGTCGTAAGTTTTTTATATGGGAGCTATGGTCAAATGGTGACCAATTGTGGCAGAATTTTGCACACTGGCTACCATTGGTATAAGACTTCCTTGTACTATATTTAGTGGCCATAGCTAATACAGTTTATCATTTATTTGCATTTAAGTATATTTTGGGCGCAATGTAGGCTGTTTATGGTTAAATGTGAACAGATTTCGATGAAATTTTATACGCCGAATAACGATGATATGAAAATTGTATCTTCATATCTGTTATGTATTGTCATTTATTAGCAAATAAGGCACTGGCCTTTGCGAGGTTATACGGGAGCTATGGTCAAATGTAAACAGATTTCGCCCAATTTCAATACTAAAATTTTCCAAGAAATTAAGACTATTTTTGTCAATTTTCAGTGACCTAGCTCCTTTCATTCAGGCCTTTCATGATGACAACAGACAGACGAATATCACTCAATCGTCTTAGAATTTCATAAGAATTCAGAATACACTTCAATTATGGTTTTTGAGCTAAAATTAAGGAAATTACAAATGGAGTGACAATCTCGATATACCCCCATTATTTTGGATGGTGGGTATAAAAAAAAACTAATAATTCAAAACCCATCTAAGGTTTTTCTTCTACTATCACAAACTTTCAGATTTTGGGGAACTCAATTGGTTCAAGATTTTATTGCTGCACTGTGATATCGAAAGAATTACACTTACATTTAAAAAAAAAAAAACTTACTGGGAGCTAGGATCAAATGTTATCATTATAGATTATTCCATGTAATGTTTTCTTATATTTGGAATTAGTTATCAGTTACTTGGTCTTTCTTAAAATAAAGAAAAAGCCATTTAGTTTTAATCCAAAATTCATAGTGACTAGAAGCATAAATAAAAATGAAAGAATTAATAACAATCAAATATTTTTTAATACTCATTTTAACAATAAATGCGATCAACGCGACAAAGATATCAAGTAGAAATTCTAAAGATTTTTGTGATATAATCGAAATCGTGGGTGAAAAAGAAGATTTACTAAAAGTCTTTCGGTTTTTTGCTGAAATGAAAAGGGCTCTTAACAATTTAAAAGAAGAGTAAGTTGTTATGCTATAATCGGCTATGGCAATTTTGATAGTTCAAGAAACCTTGTTCTCAAATCGAAGAATAAATAAAAAAATTGGGTCTTCCAAAATTTAAGGAATATAATCGAAAGGGTTTTAAATCAATTATATTGTTTCGAAAGTTAAAAGATTATGGCGATTACTTAAATAATGATATTGGATATTAAAAATTAATCAACTCAAAATTCTGACCTTAAACCCTGGGGAAGAATGCGTTACATTTTTCCAATATTAAAACAAGTAGGAAAGTGCTATAGTCGGTCAAGCCGTTATTTTTTTTGTTATTTTTTCTGTATAAAGACAAATATTTGCTAAATTTTGGCATCATACAAACATTTTCTCAAAACTTTTGTATTTAAGCTGCTTCCGACATTTGGACTTATATGAGAGCTAGGGTCAAATGTGGACCGATTATCTCGAAATTTGGAAAATTGATTACAGTTGTTACAAAAATTATGTATGTTAAAAATAAACTTAAAATTCCCATTATCTTCAGATTTATGAGCTTTTTAGTGATTTTTGTCTCATTTAGTGCGTTTTAAAAGAAAAGTTTGTATGGGAGCTATGGTCAAATGTGGACCGATTTTAACGAAATTTAGTACAGTGATTTTAGTTGACATAAGCAGTATTTTATTTAAATTTCATGAAAAAAATTGATATTTGTGGCCAATATATCTATTCCGGGAAGTGGGACCTATGGGAGGTACCATAAATAATTTACCGATTTTGACGAATTTCAATAGCCATGGTCCCATTATCAAGAAAACTATCTGTGCCAAATTTCATCAAATTATCTTTAGAATTGCGACCTGTAGTTTGATTACAAGGTTTACATGGGGTCCAGCCAGCCAGCCAGACGGACGCACGGACGGACGGACGGACATCGCTAAATCGACTCAGAAAGTGATTCTAAGCCTATTGGTATACTAAAAGGTGGGTCTAAGACAAATATTTCCATGCGTTACATACATCAGCACAAACTTATAATACCCTTTCCACCTATGGTGGTGAAGGGTATAACAAGTAAGGGTGTTATATTCTGAAGTGCCGAATCTTATATACCCACCATCAAGTTGTGTTAAATTTAGAAAAATGTCTCATATATCTACGAGGGTGGAGCTAATTCAAAATGTGGACCAAATTCGAAAAAAGTTGTTATGATAGTTGGTATTGTTTGTAAAATATTTGGACTAAATTCGGTTGCAGGAGCTTTTAGTTCAACATTTAAAAGTATGTAAGTGATTTCCCTAGTATTTACTTTGAACAAAATTCGGTATCGTAACCTGGTATGGTTTTACATTAATAAGTTGTTGAATGCGTTTCGTTTAGCTTCCCAGTAAAACTTTTCATTACCAAATAATGAGTTAAACAGTTAAACTATTGAACACGAACTACTTACTCATTCGCTGTTTAAGTCATTACATTAACATGGGGATGTCATTGGAGGCAAGTACTTACCACTTGCAGAAAAGTAATGACTTGGGTAAGCAATTTGAAAGCAACAACAACAACAGCAACAACTTTTTTGTTGTTGTTTTATTAAAAATATATATTTTTAAACGAAATACAAAATTTTTTTTATGATCCCATGGGGGATCGAACCCAGACCCTCCGACTGCTAGGCAGAGACTCTTCCACTGAGCTACTTCATATGTTGAAAACTTAGCAGCTTATAATTGATATAAACAATTTTTATTTTTATTTTTACATCCAAAATCATGTGAAAATAACTTTGTTTTTCCCTGCTTTTTTTTGCTTTGTTGTAATTTTTGGAAAAATATTTTTATACGATTTTTTGTAATTATTTTAAAACTTTTTTAAAATTATTTTAAAACTTAAACAATTTAAATCTTCTTTTTTGTATAAGTTTTTACATAAGATTGACTCTTACTTACTTAAATGTTACAACCTGTTAAGGTCAAAGTCCGAGCATATTTTAGAATTCCATGGATTTCGATCTTGTGCGAATATTCTCCAATTTTATAGGCCAAGCTTTGAAAAATGTTCCTCTACTTGGTCTTTCTATCGAAGTTTCGGACATCCTCCTCTAACATTAGGTAGTGGGACATTTCAATTCAAATTTTATCCTCTTCATTGTATTTTTTTTCAAGAGAGGGTTACTAGCCCGTAATCCTAACACATTTTTATCGATCTTATGGGACAACTCTCGAAACATGTTAACTCACAATATTATTGGGTGTTAATCTCCCCGGGTGATACCATGAGGAGGTGTGTGTCCACAGTTGAGATGAAGGATGACCCAGATAAGTTGGGCTTACCAAGTTAAGACCAATTAGAATCGTGTTTGGTATTCAACATCCCCTACATAATTAAAATTGACTCATGATGGTATTTTTTCATTTACGTGAGTTAGTTTTACAATTTTTTTTTACAGAAGATAATATTTAAGTTCTTAAAATTCAAAAATCATTTAAAAAGACTCTTTTAATAAAAAAAACTAAACAAAATTCTTGCCCTTGGTGGGATTTGAACCGGGGCCATTCAGTTTAAATTACCATCTTAATTACAAATAAGTACTTCTGTAATAACTTATTATTTATTCGGGTGGTATGTTGTAGTCGTTACAAGGTAACCAGTTATCAGAGTACTTGCCATTACCAAAGTTTTGCTGGGTTAATATTTAGTTAGGATAAACATGCTGATAGTAATACGACAGGTCCATATATTTTGTTAGGAGTTCCTAATGCATCTATCGTATATAGAGTCTGGACATTGGTACAATCTTAATATGAAGATTGTACCTCCGAATTGTAAATATAAAAAGGGGATTTTATATACATAAGAATTATAGCCAAATGTTGACCAATTGAAACAAAATTTTACAATTGTAGAGCTTATTCTTGCAAAATTTAATGGCCATAGCTATCATAGTTTCTAATTTAATAGCTTTTAACTGGCCTTTGCTAAAATTTTTGGTTTCCGTGAGTGTTTTTTATATGAAAGCTATAGTCAAACATGGACCGATTGCTATAAAATTTGACATACTAATCAATAGTTGCATAAAACTTCCCTATTTTAAATTAAGTCGTCATAGCTATTACAATTGTATTCAATTTATCAGCATTAATGCGATTCCCGGGGCGGGGTTACATGGGAGCTATAATTAAATGTGAACCGATTGGGCCCATTTTCAGTACACAATTTTTTCAAGGTGTAGAAAATACTTTTGTAAAATGTTGTACCTCTAGCTCTTTTAGTTAAGGTGATATCGCGCTTTAATCTGACGGACAGACGGACATAAACTTTTTCTTTTTGTATTTTTGTGTTTCCGTAAGTTTTTATATGGGAGCTATGGTCAAATGTTGGCCGATTGTAACAAAATTTTGCACACTAGCTGGCATTGACATAAGACTTTCTTGTGCCAAAGTTAATGGCCAAAACTATTACAGTTTATCATTTATTGGTAATTAAGTGTATTTTAAGTGAAATTAAGGCTGTTTCCGCAAATTGTTTGTATGGGAGCTATGGTTAAATGTAAACCGATTTCGGTGAGTTTTTATATACTGCTTATGCTTATGTAAAACTTCTATATAACAAATTTTATCATCATAGCTGCTATAATTTGTCGTTTATTAGTAAATAAGCGATTAGCCTAGACGAGGTTATACGGAAGCTATGGCCATATGTGAACCGATTTTGCCCAATATCAATACCAACATTTTTCCAGAAATGAAGAATATCTTTGTCAAGTTTCATTGAACCAGCTCCTTTCGTTAAGGCGTTATCGTGCTTTCAATAGACAGACGGACAGACTGGCGAACATCGCTTAGTCGTCTTAGAATATATCCCCTTTTTCTTTGATGATGGGTATACAAAAACTAAGTAAATTTGATAATCCCCGCCCCTGGAATCACGTTTTTTCTTTATTCTAAAGTATTAATGAAGTTATTGACAATCAAAGTCAAAAATCAGTTATTTTTGCAAATTTTGGGAGGGTCATGGGCACAATCTTCCCTTATTGATATTATTGAGCTCAAATTTTTACAGGACTTTTTTTAAGCAATTCAAAAGAATCTGGGGGTTGGTCATAAAGAAATCCAACTTTGAAAAATAACTGGTACCCTAAAAATTTTCTAAATTCCGGTTCCGGTTCCGGTTTTTTAATTATCTCCAATTATTTCGAGGAGGGACAGAATTTCCCCCTGTTCTGTGACAAAAAACAAGAAGTTTTTAGAATTTTAACAAATATTTTTTTGAAATTTTCTAAATTTTAACTTAAAATAATTATGAATGAACTAATTTAAATAGTAAAATAAAGTTCGAGTAATTAATTATCAAAAATTTGAAAAACACTTTCAGCTATGAAGTTTGCCAAAAGGACTTGAATGAAATAAAAAGGACTTTAAAATCAAAGTAAGTAGTTTATTTTGAATTTTTTAAATTCTTTAAACAACTACCGATTTTTTTGATATTTTCCAGCAATCGCTCAAATGAAGATAATTTCACTGAAATTAAGGCCACATTGAACGAATTAAAAATATTTATCATTGAAAATAAGAGCGAAAAGCCGATAAGGTAAGTTTTGTTAAAATTTTGAGTAAAAGTAAAGAATTTAAAAAAAATGTTTCTAAAAATACTTTGACAAAAAATAATACCTGGAATGTGAAAACGTTCGTGGCTGAAGGACCATTTTTGAATGCATACCCTTTAATTTTTATATCCACCATCAAAAAGAATGGGGGGTATATTGATATTGTCATTACGTTTATAATTTCCTTAGTACCTGGTTGACCGAGCCTTGCTCGGGGCTTTATGATAAGCATTTTGAGGCAAATTTTAAAGTTTTTATATATTTTATATTATAAAGTGCTAAAATAAATTTAGAGGAAAGACATTGTAGAAATGTTCAGTTAATTTTGAATTATTTGATTTATTTTGTCCGACCAACACATAGTTTGCATAGTTTACAGTTTAACTCATTTTGAATAATTTTGGAAATTATTCATATCAACAGAAACCTCTGTCGACTCATGCGCAACAACTTTGCTAAAGATTATAGTCTGATCAAATGCACAGTTTACGATTTAATTCATTTTGAGTAGTTTTCAGTGGCGCCGCCTGAAGTCGTTCATACCACTAAGACACCTTCATCTGCTTATGCGTAACAACTTTGCTTATGATCATAACATGATCAAATGCACAGTTTATGATTTAATTCACTTATAGTCTGATCAAATGCACAGTTTACGATTTAATTCATTTTGAGTAATTTTCAGTAGCGCCACCTGTCGGACTTTGGTCATTCCAATTAATTAACCTTCGTCGGATTATCCGCAATAACTTTGCTAAAAATTATAGCATGATTAAATGTACAGTTTACGATTAAATTGACTTTAAGTAAATTTCAGTGGCGCCACCTGTTGAAATTTCTTCATACCAACTAAGAAACCTTCGTCGGCTCATGTGCAACAACACTGCTAAAGATTATAGCATGATTATATGTACAGCTTACGATTAAATTGACTTTGAGTAATTTTCAGTAGCGCCACCTGTCGGAAATTATTCACACCAATTAAAAAGCATTCGCCGGCTCATGCGCTACAACTTTGCAAAAGATCATAGTATGATCAAATGTACAGTTTACGATTTAATTAATTTTTAGTAATTTTCAGTGGCGCCACCTGTCGGAAATTCGGTTTACCAACTTAAAAACCTCCGCCGGCTTATCCGCAACATCTTTGCTAAAGAGCATAACATGATCAAATTCACAGTTTACTATTCTATAAAGAACATAAATACAGACAAACATTCATTTGTTTTAAAGTTATAACATTACTAATTTTTTCCCCTTTTTATCCGCTAATTTCAAAAAGTTCCATATGCATAATTGGTACTTCTTTGGTACCAATTGAATTCGGTACATTTTATTAGAAAGCAGTTAACATAATTTTCCTATTCATATTACTTTTGTAGATGTTAAGTTATCAGTTTATCCCTTTTTTACACATTTTGGCCACAAAATCAAAAAAGTACCAAATACGTGTTCAATATTTCTTTCACATCTATTGATTGCAGTACAAAGTTTCTTTCTATATTCCTTACTTTAAAATATAATAGTGGGTTAAAAAGGTACCAAAAAAAAAACTATTTTCACCCTTTTTTACCCCTTATCGGACATAGTTTCAAAAAAGTACCAAACACCTGTCCGTTTATTTTCATAGCTGTTTAAAACGTAATTTAAATTTTGTTTCTATACCTATTACTTAAGGAGATATAGCGTTTTCGATTTTTTCCCCTTTTTACCCGTTTTTACCCTCTTAGAGGCAAAGGTTCCAAAAGTCCCTTCTTCTTCGACCTATACATCAAAAAAGATACCCACTGTCCAAATTTTATCAAAATCGTTTAAACGAATTTTATTCTTTACAGTTGAAAGTCTGACATTGAAGAAAATGGATCGTTCAAGTATCACACAACGCATAAAAATTATCAAAACATACCACAAAAAATTGTGATTTTGCAACAGCCGCATATCGTGCTTTAAGAGGAGACTATGGTTTACATAATCGTCCAACTACGCAAGCAATTGGCAAAATTGTGAAGAAATTTGAAGAGCATCATCGTCTCGCTCGTTCCACTGAAAATATCGCTGCTGTAAGTGAAAGTGTTGTCGAAGACCCGAATGTTTCGATTTCGTGAATTCGGAGCATTATGGTCTTATGTTTACCGTTTTTTTTTTGCCTGCTTTTGAGGAATACGACTTGGAGAATATGTGGTTTCAACAAGACGGTCAAATATGGATTTGTTGTAGACATTTCCTGGCCTCGTAATTTCTCGTTGCTGGGATATCAACTGGCCACCAAGATCATGCGATTTGACACCATTCGACTTTTTTTGTGGGGCTAGGCGAAAGACCGTGTTTATGCAGATAAACCTTTAACTCTTGAGCACTTAGAAACCAACATTTGTTAAGTTATGGCCTATCTCCTGGCTAATCTCCTATTAAAGTTTAACAACTTGGTTTGACAGATTTCGAATTCCAGTCCTATACTTTGCAAACACGAAATGGTTAACCCGGTATTTAAAGGACCATAACACATAAAAAAATAGTTTAATTTGAATTTAATTTTGACTCTTGACCTAATATTTATACCCTTCACCACCATAAGTGTAAAGGGTATTATAAGTTTGTGCTAATGTATGTAACGCATAGAAATATTTGTCTAGACCCAACTTTTAGTATACCAATAGGCTTAGAATCACTTTCTGAGTCGATTTAGCGACATCAGTCCGTCCGTCCGTCTGGCTGGCTGGACCCCCATGCGAACCATGTAATCAAAGTACAGGTCGCAATTCTAAAGATAATTTGATGAAATTTGCCACAGATAATTTTTTTGACAACTGAAATTCATCAACATCGGTCCACTATTTATGGTACCTCCCATAGGTCCCACTTCCCGGAATTTTTATATTGGCCACAAATATCAATATTTTTTCATGAAAAAAAAATGCTGCTTATGTAAATTTAAATCACTGTACCAAATTTCGTTGACATCGGTCCACATTTGACCATAGCTTCATACAAACTTATGTGTCAAATCGCACTAAATGAGAAAAAAAACACTGAAACGCTTGTTAATCTAAAAATAATGCGAATTTTAAGTTTATTTTTTGCAAACATAATTTTTGTAACAACTGTAATCAATTTGCCAAATTTCGAGATAATCGGTCCACATTTGACCCTAGCTCTTATATAAGTTCAAATGACGGAAATAGCTTAAATATATAAGTTTTGAGAAAATTAAAATTACGTTTTAAACAGCTTTGAAAATAAGCGGACAGGTGTTTGGTACTTTTTTGAAACTATGTCCGATAGGGGGTAAAAAAGGGTGAAAATAGTTTTTTTGGCACCTTTTTAACCCACTCTTATATTTTAAACTAAAGAATATAGAAAGAAACTTGGTACTGCAATCAATAGATGTAAAAAAACATGAAACACGTATTTGGTACTTTTTTGATTTTGGAGCCAAAATGGGTAAAAAAGGGATAAAATGATAACTTAACATCTCCAAAGTAATATGAATAGGAACATTATACATTATGTTAAATGCGTTTTAAAAAAATATACCGAATTCAATTGGCACCAAAAAAGTACCAAATATACATATGGAACTTTTAGAAATTAGGGAATAAAAAGGGGGAAAAATTAGTATTATTTTAAACAAATGAATGTTTGTCTGTATGTATGTTCTTTATAGAATAGCAAACTGTGAATTTGATTGTGTTATGCTCTTTAGCGAAGATGTTGCGGATAAGCCGGCGAAGGTTTTAAAGTTGATAAGACTTATTTCCGACAGATGACGCCACTGAAAATTACTAAAAATTAATTAAATCGTAGACTGTACATTTGATCATGCTATGATCTTTAGCAAAGTTGTAGCGCATGAGCCGACGAAGGCTTTTTAGTTGGTATGAATAATTTCCGACAGGTGGCGCTACAGAAACTTACTCAAAGTCAATTTAATCGTAATCTGTACATTTAATCATGCTACAATCTTTAGCAAAGTTGTTGCACATGAGCCGACGAAGGTTTCTTAGTTGGTATGAAGAAATTTCGACAGGTGGCGCTACTGAAATTTACTCAAAGTCAATTTAATCGTATGCTGTACATTTAATCATGCTATAATCTTCAGCAAAGTTGTTACGGATAAGCCGAAGAAGGTTTATGAATTGGAATAAGCAAAGTCCGACAGGTGGCGCCACAGAAAACTACTCAAAATGAATTAAATCGTAAACTGTGCATTTGATCAGACTATAATCTTTAGCAAAGTTGTTGCGCATGAGTCGACAGAGGTTTCTGTTGATATGAATAATTTCCAAAATTATTCAAAATGAGTTAAACTGCAAACTATGCAAACTATGTGTTGGTCGGACAAAATAAATCAAATAATTCAAAATTAACTGAATATTTCTACAATGTCTTTCCTCTAAATTTATTTTAGCACTTTATAATATAAAATATATAAAAACTTTAAAATTTTCCTCAAAATGCTTATCATAAAGCTCCGAGCAAGGCTCGGTCTACCAGGTACTATTTGTCTTAATACAGGAAAAAGAACACCTTTGACCTTAGTGGTGAAGGGTATCGTATGGTCGGGCTTGATCGACTATAGCACTTTCTTACTTGTTTTAATCTATATTTTTAGTAATGAGAAGATTGAAGCGAATGAAAACAATAAATTTCCAAATTTGGAAGATTCCAATGATAAAGAAGAGTAAGTTTCGATGATTTTTTTTTTTTTAATAGTTTAGAAATTATTGGATTCAATTAATAAATATATATAAAGTTCAAAGGTCAATCTAAAGGAAACTATTAAAGAAGCCCAAAAAGAGTTACCAGGTAAAATCGCTAAAAAAAAATTAACAAAATATTTGATAAAATTTTGAAATTTTCCCTTTTTAAAAGTGGCAAAGCCCAAAGATTGTTACGAAGCTGTGGACAAAACAAACCAAAGTGGAATTTATGAAATTCAAATAGACGATTTCCCTACGCCTTTCAAGGTCTTCTGCGATGTAGAAACAGATGATGGCGGTTGGTTGGTGATACAAAGACGTCAAAATGGTTCCGTGGATTTCTATCGAGATTGGCTGGATTATGAACTGGGTTTCGGTGATATCGAGGGAGAGTTCTTTATTGGTCTGACAAAGCTACATAAATTAACAAATTCTAGTAGCCCACAAGAGTTAATGATTGTAATGGAAGATCAAACCGGGAGTAGAGTATTTGCTAAATATGATGCCTTTGCTATAGGAAATGCAACAGAATCGTATGCTTTGAATAAATTGGGAAACTATTCGGGAACAGCAGGAGATTCCCTGAGTATTCATAAAGGCAATAAATTTACTACTAAAGATCGTGACAATGATAAACTTCCAAACGAAAATTGTGCTGTATTGAATACAGGAGCTTGGTGGTATAGAGCGTGTCATAATAGGTTTGTTCATACTTAATAATTGTTTAAACAATTTTGTATATTTTTAAAACTTATTTTTATTATTCACAGTAATCTCAATGGCAAATATGGTGATAATAGCTTTGGCCAGGGTATCAATTGGATTGCTTTTCGTGGTTTTGATTACTCTCTGCCTTACGTTAAAATGATGATACGTCCCAGTAGAATTACTTTGTAGTTTTATTTAGTAACATCAAATAAATCTGAATTTGTAAAATTTAAAAATCTATCTACTAAAATTTACTTATTCCCATAACTTTCGAAAATTAAGAAATATTTATTTAAGTCATTAGCAGGAATAGGCAGCCCATACCACCAGCAGCCAATGAAATTTTTTAATTTTCGTTAATACCACGATCATTAATAAAACTCGTGAAAACGAGTATTAAAATCATTCAGTTGAAATTTGGATGTTAACAGAGTTGCCGCTTTGGAATATTTTTCAAAACAGAAATAAATTCTAATATTAAACAATTTTAGATTTTTATATTTTTTAGATATTTTCGATCCAATTTTCTACAGAAAGATTTTCGATAAAAAAATTTTCTACAGAAAGATTTTCGATAACAAAATTTTCTATAGAAAAATTTTTGATAAAAAATTTTTTGATAAAAAATTTTCTATAGAAAAATTTTTGATAAAAAATTTTCTATAGAAAAATTTTTGATAAAAAAGTTTTCTATAGAAAAATTTTTGATAAAAAAATTTTCAACAGAAAAATTTTTGATAAAAAAATTTTCTATAGAAAAATTGTTGATAACAAAATTTTTGATAAAAAAGTTTTCTATAGAAAATTTTTTGATAAAAATAGAAAGTTTTTGATAGAATAGAAAGTATTAAAAATTTTTCTAGGAAAATTTTTTTATCAAAAATTTTTCTATAGAAAATTTTTTTATCAAAAATTTTTCTATAGAAAATTTTTTTATCAAAAATTTTTCTATAGAAAATTTTTTTATCAAAAATTTTTCTAGAAAAAATTTTTTTAACAAAAATTTTTCTAAGGAAAATTTTTTTATCAAAAATTTTTCTATAGAAAATTTTTTTAGTTGAAAGAAATTAATTTTTTTATCAAAAATTTTTCTATAGAAAATTATTTATCTAAAATTTAATAAAAAATTTTCTATAGAAAGATTTTTGATAAAAAAAAATTTCTATTGAAAAAATTTTGATAAAAAAATTTTCTATAGAAAAATTTTTAATAAAAAATTTTCTAAAGAAAAGTTTTTGATAAAAAAAATTTCTATAGGAAAATTTATGACAAAAAAAAATTTCTATAGAAAAATTTTTGATAAAAAATTTTCCATAGAAAAATTTTTGATAAAAAATTTTCTATAGAAAAATTTTTGATAAAAAATTTTCCATAGAAAGATTGTTCATAAAAAAATTTTCAACAGAAAAATTTTTGATAAAAAAATTTTCAACAGAAAAATTTTTGATAAAAAAATTTTCTATAGCAAAATTTTTGACAACAAAATTTTTGATAAAAAAATTTTCTATAGAAAAATTTTTGATAAAAAAGTTTTCTATAGAAAAATTTTTGATAAAAAAGTTTTTTATAGAAAAATTTTTGATAAAAAATTTTCTATAGAAAAATTTTTGATAAAAAAGTTGTCTATAGAAAAATTTTTGATAAAAAAGTTTTCTATAGAAAAATTTTTGATAAAAAAGTTTTCTATAGAAAAATTTTTGATAAAAAAATTTTCTAAAGAAAAATTTTTGATAAAAAAATTTTCTATAGAAAAATTTTTGATAAAAAAATTGTCAAAAGAAAAATTTTTGATACAAAATTTTTTTATCAAAAATTTTCTATAGAAAAATTTTCCGAAGAAACATTTTTGAAAAAAAAACTTTCTACAGAAAAATTTTTGATAAAAAAAATTTTCCATAGAAAAAATTTTGATAAATAAAAATAGATAGATAAAAAAATTTTCAACAGAAAAATTTTTAATAAAAAAAATTTTCTATTGAAAAATTTTTGTTAAAAAAATTTTCTCTAGAAAAATTTTTGATAAAAAAAATTTCTATTTTTAAAAAAAAAAATTTCTACAGAAAAATTTAAAAAAAAATGTTTTCGATCCAATTTTCTACAGAAAGATTTTCGATAAAAAAATTTTCTATGAAAAATTTTTGATAAAAAATTTTTTGATAAAAAATTTTCTATAGAAAAATTTTTGATAAAAAATTTTCTATAGAAAAATTTTTGATAAAAAATTTTCTATAGAAAAATTTTTGATAAAAAAGTTTTCTATAGAAAAATTTTTGATAACAAAATTTTTTGATAAAAAAGTTTTCTATAGAAAATTTTTTGATAAAAATAGAAAGTTTTTGATAGAATAGAAAGTATTAAAAATTTTTCTAGGAAAATTTTTTTATCAAAAATTTTTCTATAGAAAATTTTTTTATCAAAAATTTTTCTATAGAAAATTTTTTTATCAAAAATTTTTCTATAGAAAATTTTTTTCTCAAAAATTTTTCTATAGAAAATTTTTTTATCAAAAATTTTTCTAGAAAAAATTTTTTTAACAAAAATTTTTCTAAGGAAAATTTTTTTATCAAAAATTTTTCTATAGAAAATTTTTTTAGTTGAAAGAAATTATTTTTTTTATCAAAAATTTTTCTATAGAAAATTATTTATCTAAAATTTAATAACAAATTTTCTATAGAAAGATTTTTGATAAAAAAAAATTTCTATTGAAAAAATTTTGATAAAAAAATTTTCTATAGAAAAATTTTTAATAAAAAATTTTCTAAAGAAAATTTTTTGATAAAAAAAATTTCTATAGGAAAATTTATGACAAAAAAAAATTTCTATAGAAAAATTTTTGATAAAAAATTTTCCATAGAAAAATTTTTGATAAAAAATTTTCTATAGAAAAATTTTTGATAAAAATTTTCCATAGAAAAATTGTTCATAAAAAAATTTTCAACAGAAAAATTTTTGATAAAAAAATTTTCAACAGAAAAATTTTTGATAAAAAAATTTTCTATAGCAAAATTTTTGACAACAAAATTTTTGATAAAAAAATTTCTTTTCTATAGAAAAATTTTTGATAAAAAAGTTTTTTATAGAAAAATTTTTGATAAAAAATTTTCTATAGAAAAATTTTTGATAAAAAAGTTGTCTATAGAAAAATTTTTGATAAAAAAGTTTTCTATAGAAAAATTTTTGATAAAAAAGTTTCCTATAGAAAAATTTTTGATAAAAAAATTTTCTAAAGTGCAATACACTACAGTAAAACTTTTTAATTAAATGTTTGATGTCCCAAATTTTGATAAACCTATTTAAGAAAAATTTTTGATAAAAAAATTTTCTATAGAAAAATTTTTGATAAAAAAAATGTCAAAAGAAAAATTTTTGATACAAAATTTTTTTATCAAAAATTTTCTATAGAAAAATTTTCCGAAGAAACATTTTTGAAAAAAAAACTTTCTACAGAAAAATTTTTGATAAAAAAAATTTTCCATAGAAAAAATTTTGATAAATAAAAATAGATAGATAAAAAAATTTTCAACAGAAAAATTTTTAATAAAAAAAATTTTCTATTGAAAAATTTTTGTTAAAAAAATTTTCTCTAGAAAAATTTTTGATAAAAAAATTTTCTATAGAAAAATTTTTGATAAAAAAATTTTTGATAAAAAAATTTTTAATAAAAAATTTTCTATCGAAAAATTTTTGATAAAAAATTTTCTACAGAAAAATTTTTGATAAAAAAATTTTTGATAAAAAAATTTTCTATAGAAAAATTTTTGATAAAAAAATTTTCTATAGAAAAATTTTTGATAAAAAAAATTTCTATTTTAAAAAAAAAAAATTTCTACAGAAAAATTAAAAAAAAAATGTTTATAGAAAAATTTTTGATAAAAAAATTTTTAATAAAAAATTTTCTATAGAAAAATTTTTGATAAAAAAAATTCTATAGGAAAATGTTTGATAAAAAATTTTCTATAAACAATTTTTTTATAAAAAAATTTCTATAGAAAAATGTTTGAAAAAAATTTTATATAGAAAAAATTTTGATAAAAAAATATAGAAGAATCTTTGATAAAAAGATTTTATATAGAAAAATTTTTGATAAAAAAATTTTTGTTAAAATAATTTTTAATAAAAAATTTTCGATAAAAAAAAATTGTTGATAAAGAAAAATATAGAAAATTTTTTGATAAACAAATTGTCTATAGAAAAATTTTTGATAAAGAAAAATATAGAAACATTTTCGATAAAAAGAATTGTCTATAGAAAAATTTTTGATAAACAATTTTATATAGAAAATTTTTTAAAAATTTTCTATATTTTTCTTTATCAAAATTGTTTTATCAAAAATTTTTCTTTTCATAAAAAATTTTCACAGAAAAATTTTTGAAAAATAAATTCTCTATAGAACATTTTTTGATGAAAAAATTGTCAACAGAAAAGTTTTTGATAAAAAAAATTTCTATAGCAAAATTTTTGATAAAAAAATTTTCTGTAGAAAAAATTTTGATAAACAAAATTTTCTATAGAAAAATTTTTGATAACAAATTTTCTATTAAAAAAATTTTGATAAAAAAATTTTCCATAGAAAAATTTTTGATAAAAAATTTTCCAAAAAAAATTTTTTGATAAAAATTTTTTTACATGGAAATTATTGATAAAAAATGTTTAATTAAAAATTTTCTATAGAAAATTTTTTTATAAAAAAACTGTCTATAGAAAAATTTTTGATCAAAAATTTTCTATAGAAAAACTTTTGATAAAAAATTATCAATAGAAAAATTTAAAAAAAAAAAATTTCTATAGAAATTTTTTTTTTTTTTAAATGCTCTATAGAAAAATTTTTGATAAAAAAATTTTAACAAAAAATTTTCTATAGAAAAATTTTTAATAAAAAATTTTTATAGAAACATTTTTGATAGAAAAATGTTTGATAAAAAAATTTTCTTCGAGGAATTTGGTTTCTCCGCAAACATTTTTTGGCTTTTTATCAATAAATTGGTCTGTTACATTAACAAATAAATGTAACAGATTTGGGATCAAATGCGAATACTCTTCTTTTTGAAAACAAATTTTCTATAGAAAAAGTTTTGATAAAAAATTATAGAAAAATCTTTGATAAGAAAGTTTTCTATAGAAACATTTTTGATAAAAAAATTTTCTATAGAAAAAATTTTAATAAAATTTGAAACCGCAAAATGAATAACCCTTTACATAAAATATCATACAATCATGGTCTGCAAAGTACATTTTGTGTTTTTTATATTTGGTACAAAATGTAGAAAACCATTTCCCATCCCTGTGCTAAGTTCGTCTGATTGCACACTCACAAAAACTAAACTTTCTACTTTTTGCAAACTCCTAAAAACCTGCAATTGTTTATTAGCTATTATTAAAGACAACAACCGTCGAATATTTTAATGCAAAGGCAAACACTAGTACCTATGATAAAACCGTTCAGCAAAGAAAATGTGTCATTGCTAAGTAAAGACAAAAGATAATAATGTGCACATTATTTCAAAGTTAATGCAGGTTTTTTTAATGTTTTGTGAAAATGTAGTTATTACACCCTTTCAATTGATAATTCGAAAAAACTAAAAGTAGATTTGAGAACCAAAGAAAGAATTGAATTCGAAAATCTGTCAAATTAATAAAACAAATTAAAATTCATTGTAATATTAATAAAATGTCTAAATAAAAGTTTTGCAAAAAAATTTGCTAGCACAGGTTTTATTTTGGAAAATGTGACAAAGATAGGAGCTTTTTGTTCAAAATATCTCCCAGTTGATATCGAGATGTATAATATTTATTAGGAGACATTTGATCTGATGCCTAAATTAGACAAAATCCAACATTATTTCGGTTAGAATTAACTATTCGGTATAAAGACTGTGGTCAGTTAAATTTACAATATTAACATATTTAAATAAAATTAAGAGCCAAAAATGCATCTAACAGCTGAGTAGGTAGATCCATATTTGATCAAAATATTCAGCTAGTTTTCTCGCATAACTAACGACGCACAGTGTGATGGTCTTAAAATAGAATGGAAATAATTCGGCAACTGCTAAGCCGTTGGGCGTGGGCCGATTGTGTCGCCCCATTAAAATCTAGGCTTTCCAGGTTCAAAACTTAAGCTACCCAATACTTCTGTTATATCAACTTAAAAATGCATCGATAAAACCTAAATCTAAATCGTGGTTGATCACCAACAATCAAATTGTATAAATGAATTGTTAAGGAGGAAAATTTGACTTCAAATTTCTGAAAAACTGTGTAAGATACATAAATAATTTTTTGCAGTTATGAAGTTAATTTTATTGTTAATGAAAAACAGTTTAAATAATTCAAAAAAAGTAAACCCAATTGACCTTTTTTGGCAATTGAAAATTTGGTATATAGAAATTTGTAATTTTTTTTATAAAATTCGATTTTCTGGATACGTTTATGAATTCGAGCTACTTTTTATTTTTGAAATTTAAAGAGAATATATGGTACTATATAACTGCATTTCAGAAAGTTGCAGAATCGGCTTGACTTTTCTGTTATATGTTTGAAAAAAATAAAAATTTTCTTTAAAATTAGACAAATTTCGTTTTATTATGAAATATAAACTTCCAATACCATCTTTTTGAGAATTAAATTCAATTTTTTCGATAAGCGAAAACTATTTGACTTTGGCAATTTCTCAACATTACACGGTTCAAGATATTTAACTATTTTGTTTCACTATTTCGTTTCCTGAACTGTTGGCTATATGTCAGTATTAAAACAAAATATTTTAATATTTCTCAAGAGCTTTAATTTTCTGATATAAGGGAGGCACATTAGGATGATAGGAACTTAGGTCTGATGGATATATACTAGAACCGGATATCGAACCAGATATTGGCCTTCTCGAGACGAAAACATCGATATATACCTATTAAGATCCGACTATAAATGCCGTAGATAAAACGAAAAATGTATTTTGGCAACGCCTTTATGCGGCGAAAAAAAATAAAAGGTTGTTTTCGAAATTGTCTTACAGCAATACTTTATATTCGGTGGTGAATTTTGAAACAATCATTATTTCAGTGTAAATTGTATGATATCTCTTAAACGACTTAGCCGATTATGAAAAATTTGAAGGCGACTTAATGACAAAATTGTTTTAGAATTTTTTCTTATTAGCTCAATATTACCAGCCGTTTTGAAGTTATAACACTATTTGCAAAAACTAGAGCCAACTTGGATTTTGCAGACCAAAGCCAAAAACAAATCTCGAGCAGCAAGATCTTGTTAGCATATGTTATCGATTTGATTAGAATAAATATTTGGTTATATAGGGTTATCCATTTTGCGGTTTTTAAAGTGAACGTAAATAAAACACATATAAAATATTTTTTTTCCATAATATTTCTTTTTATACCCTTCACCACCATAGGTTGAAAGGGTATTATAAGTTTGTGCTGATGTATGTAACGCATAGAAATATTTGTCTTAGTCTTTAGTATACCAACAGGCTTAGAATCGCTTTCTAAGTCGATTTAGTGATGTCCATCCGTCCGACCGTCTGGCTGGACCCCCATGTAAACCTTGTAATCAAAGTACAGGTCGCAATTCTAAAAATAATTTGATGAAATTTGACAAAAGAAATTTGTTTGATGGTGGGACTATGGCTATTGAAATTCGTCAAAATCGGTCCATTATTTATGGTACCTCCCAGAGGTCCCACTTCCCGGCATTGATATATTGGCCACAAATATTAATATTTTTCATGAAATTTAAAACAACTACTAATTACTTAAACCAAAATCACTGTACCAAATTTCGTTGAAATCGGTCCCATACAAACAAATGTGTCAAAACGCACTAAATGGGACAAAAATCACTAAAACGCTTTTAAATCTGAAGATAATGAGAGTTTTAAGTTTTTTTTTGCAAACATAATTTTTGTATCAACTGATTTTCCAAATTTCGAGATAATCGGTCCACATTTGACCCTAGCTCTCATACAAGTCCAAATGATATATAAGTTTTGAGAAAATGTTTGTATGATGGCAAAATTTAGCAAATATTTGTCTTTATACTGGAAAAAGAATACCTTTGATCTTAGTGGTGAAGGGTATCGTATGGTCGGGCTTGACCGACTATAGCATTTTCTTACTTGTTTATTATAAAGTTTGAACGTTGACATTATGTGTGAAACACTACATCATTTAAATGACCACCACGCAAAATGTTGCAAGCATTAATTCTTTTGGGATAATTTTCGAGCACTTTTTGACATATATTGGACGGTATTTCAGCCATAACTTGACGAATGTTGGTTTTTAAGTGCTCAAGAGTTAAACTTTAATCTGCATAAACACCAGAGACCGGAGATCGTTTTATTTTTTAAATCCATCAAGTATAAATATCATTGCCGATGAAAATTTATTTTTATTTCGATCGAAAAATAAAAAAGATGGATTTATATTTGAAATATAAATATCCCTCATGATGAAAATTTTAAATATCTATAACGATAAATATCCGAACAAAAAAATATTTTATTGATTGTTTTATTTTTGAACTTCTGTTTTGACTTTGAAAAAATAAAATTTTTATGAAATTTCAAAATTTTCAACAATGAATGTATGAATATGTTTTCAATTTATTGCAATGTTTTAGGACATCGAAGTTGAAGACAATAGTTCTAATGGGAACTATTGGTGGTTTCTTTGATTCGCGTCGCTATTTCTAAAAAAAATAACTTTTAAACGTTTTAAACGCATTTAGACAACGAACATTTATTGCCCAAACCCATTTCAATTTAAAATTTGCAACAATATTTGAATTTATTGCTATTTAAACGTCCTAAAGATGCTTTATACCCGGACAAATACAGAAATAAAATTTGAATTTTTTCTATCAAAATTTATTTTCATCGGATGAAAAAAGATTACAATTTTTTCGAACTGTACTGATATATATCCCAAACGATTTTTTTATATTTTATTTTCATCGGATTGAAAAAATACGCAAAATACGCCATAATGTGTCGTAAGACAGTCCTAATTCCTGAGAACGACGAGGAATCGACACACTTTCACTTACAGCAGCGATATTTTCAGCGGAACGAACGAAACGATATTTATAACCGCTCCAGTCTCTTCAAATTTCTTTACAATTTTGCCAATTGCTTGCGTAGTTGGACGATTATGTAAACCATTATCTCCTCTTAAAGCACGATATGTGGCTGTGGCAGAATCACATTTTTGATAATATTTATGCATTGTGTGATACTTAAGCGATCAATTTTCGTCAATGTCAGACTCTCAACTGAAAAGAAAAACATTGGTTTATACTTTTGAAACCACGAAATTGGTAACCCGATATTATGAATAAAACTTTTCAAAAAAAAAAGTGGTTTTATTGAAGGAAGTACAAATTTTTATTTAGTCCCAAGGTAGATTTCGTACAAGTTCACTTATAGTCAAAAGGAGGATTATATCCAGGTTCGCTTATAGTCCATTAAGAGGCTTATACAAAAAATTAGTTATAATCAAAATTAGGTTATAATCCACAAAAGTTGTGCAACTATGACTGTGGCCTATAGCCGAAAATTGCTGTAGTTCCCTTGGGACGAATGTAAGAAACATTAAGAAAAACGTTTCTAAACTGGTCCTAGCTAGTCCGGAAAGGACTTTTAACATCATTTCTATTGATGACCCGAAAATAAATTTCTATTTGTGTAAAAAGCGAGCTACTCTAATATGCATTTATTTATTTTTACATTATCAACATTGTATATAGATATATGTATATAAACATTACTGCAACATAACAAATGTTGCTAAACATCTCTTAACCTTAGAAACATAAACAAAAAGTTGCTGTTTAGATAAGAATATTTGCATCCTTAAGTTCAATAGTTTTAAGAAATTTTAAATTTCTTAAAGTTATTTAAAGTCAAATTTTTTAATTTAAAAATTGTAAAATATCTACTAAATATGTACTTGAGTTGTTTTTTTTTTATCCATACAACAATAACTACAACTACATACCAACAAAAACATGACAAACAAATCGTGTCAAAATAAAAGAAATCAAAAAGTAACAATAAAATTTATAATAAACAGATTTTTTTTGTAGTTACTTTTAGTTCAAAACCGGAATTAACAAAAAAAAAAAAAATAAGACTGCGATTGAAAAAAATCATATACATAAAAAAAGGAGTGTAAGTGTACTAAACAACAAAAACAACAGAAAAAGTACAAAAAAAAAAAATACCGGTGAACTTAAGCAGAGCAGCCTCCAATACGTTCCTAGCATCAGGGTTGGGAAGTGTTGCTGCCAATTGATTTGACAAGTTACACACATATGTATGTAGAACAAATTTATATATGTAGTTTATAGATTGATAGATTGGAGATGACTTAGGGAATTAAACATGAAACACTACACACCAGAATCAAAAATTGTTTAATTTTATTTTGAAACCCAACAGCTGTTGTAACAGCGTGACCTGCAATCAAAAATATGTCATTAATGTTTTCCAAAATCAGGGGACTCCTCTAAATCCAGTCCGAAATGACGTGCCACATCAATAGGGTTAGACCATAGGGAATCAGGAGTTAAAAGGGTCGGGTTTGCTGTGCATTTGCAGAGATGCTGGGTATTATGTGGGATTTCTCCACAAACTGTGCAGGTGTTGTAGGATTAATTATGGACCAGTAGGAAGGAATTAAATCGACTACAATATTTTGATCTTAGTTTAGTCTAATATCACTCCCATAGCAACAAAGGGATCTAATACCGTAAGACGATAGTTCGGATGATCTCTCCTTTAAAGGAATTGCCTAGTTAGCATTTGGCTATGTTCCTTAAGTGGTAGGCCCTTCGTCTCCTCATATAGATGGCTTTATGAGAACATTTTTAGGTAGAGCTGCTTTGGCATGTGGTGATATTGAGTGGCTGGGTGGTATGCAGTCTAATATCACTCCCATAGCAACAAAGGGATGTAATACCGTAAGATGATAGTTCGGATGATCTCTCCTTGGTGACCACACGGGAGCAGCATAATTTGCCACGGACCGACGAATTGCTTTATAGGTCGCAACTAGGGTTTCTTTATCTTTTCCCCTTATTCCTACCGAGTAATTTGTTGCAAGTTGAAGTATCCGTTTAGAGGATTTTAGCCACATTGCACTTGTTCTCGTATAAGGTTTAAACAATGAACCTTTTGAAAGAAAAGTTAGAATATTTACAAAGGGATCTAATACCGTAAGATGATAGTTCGGATGATCTCTCCTTTAAAGGAATTGCCTAGTTAGCATTTGGCTATGTTCCTTAAGTGGTAGGCCCTTCGTCTCCTCATATAGATGGCTTTATAAGAACATTTTTAGGTAGAGCTGCTTTGGCCTGAAGTGATATTGAGTGGCTGGGTGGTATGCAGTCTAATATCACTCCCATAGCAACAAAGCGATCTAATACCGTAAGATGATAGTTCGGATGATCTCTCCTGGAGCTTTTTTCACTGCGTTTCGCTCACACTTGGTGACCACACGGGAGCAGCATAGTTTTCCACGGACCGACGAATTGCTTTATAGGTCGCAACTAGGATTTCTTTATCTTTTCCCCTTATTCCTACCGCGTAATTTGTTGCAAGTTGAGGTATCCGTTTAGAGGATTTTAGCCACATTGCACTTGTTCTCGTATAAGGTTTAAACAATGAACCTTTTGAAAGAAAAGTTAGAATATTTACGATTCAATAACGCCTAAGAGGCTCAATCGATTTTTCCTTTCTTCTCAATACTTGAAAAGGCGGCAGTCACCTCTCACAATATGCGTCCCATGATATCAATTACATCGGCAAACGTAAGTAGCATGTGTATTCTGTTGAAAATAGTTCCAGTTGTATTAACTGCAGCATCTCGCAGGATTTTCTCTAACACAATATTGAAGAGATCACATGACAAACTATCGCTTCTAGGCTCTTACCTATTTTAACTTTTGAGGTTGTATCAGTTAATGTCATCCTGCATAGCCTTATTAACTTCGTAGGAATGCCAAACTCAGACATTGCATTAAACATCTTCATTCGTATCGGGCTGTCAAAGCAGCTTTTAGTCAACAAAGAAATAATATGTACCAATTTGTTTCTCTTGTGTTTTGTCCAGGATTTTACATAGCGTGAAGTTCTGGTCAGTGGTAGATTTAGCTGGTCACATTGGTAGGTCCCAGTTATTTCATTTACTTTGGGCTTTAGCATTTCACACAGATCATGGTCGATAGAATTGTATATGCAATTGAAAAGAGGCTTATACCTCTATAATTGGCACATACAGTTTTATCTCCATTTTTGTGCACTGGACAAATAACACTGAGACTCCAATCATCGGGCATACGTTCTTATCAACTCATCACCTCCGGCCTTAAAAAATCTGAAGGCAAACCATCGGCACGCTTTGCTAATTTCAGGTATCGAGAAGCAATCTAATAAAATAGGTCTAGTTGTTAAAGAAAATGTTCTACGAAAAATCTTTGGACCAGTTTACATTACCAATGAATATCGACATAGAATGAACCATGAGCTGTGTGAGTTATAAGCTGACATCGACATAGTTAAACGAATTAAACAGCGCATGTTGTGCGAATAGACGAAAGTATCCAGCAAGAAAAGTGTTCGAAAATGATCCTGAGAGAACTCGTAAAAGAGGACGTCCGAAACTTTGATGGAAAGTCCAAGTAGAGGAAAATCTTTCAAAGCTTGGCCAACGAATTTGCAGAATTTGCGCACATGATCGAAGCGCATGGAATTCTAAAATTAGCTCGGTCTTTGACATGTTGTAAAGATAGGCCATTTAAGTAGGTAAGATATAGCTTTTCCCTAAGGTAGAGTTGAGATAATCTTTGTTTCAAAAACCTGTCCCGGTTCAATTGCGGTAAATAGATCAGAATTTAAAGTAAATGCCCTACCAATGGTCTTACTGCAGAAAAATAAAAAGGATCGGAGCAGGGATGTCCACTCCGCCCTCATAAAATTAATATCTCTTTCGCTTTCAAACTTTCTGCTACCGATCATAGTAATAGTTTAAACCACATGTGGTAAGATCGGAGCAGTGGAAATTTGTGCCCCATACAAATTAAATATTTATTCGCGTTTATTTTTACAACTTATAAAATTAAAGTCTTTGTACATTAATAGGAGTAGATTGGTCAAAAATTAGCAGGATAGAAGTAGCTGGGTTTTGCCCTACATTGATAAAAATCATTATAACATATCTTTACAAGATTAAGAAGTAGAGCCATTGAACATTCTTATAGAGATTGGTTTAAAAACTGAATCAAATCAGCATTCTTTATCTCGTTCTAAGAAAAATGTAATCTTACGCCCTCAATCCATAAACGTTTTATAAAATTGTCAAAAGATGATCGTAGAAATTTTGTAGGAAAAGTTTTAATTATAACGTTCGGCAAAATATCCTGATCCGATGGTTTAGTAAGCTACATCTCTGTTGTATCGACTGAACAAATTAGTCTTTATTACAAACAAACTTTAGGATTACTCAGGTCTTCGTTTCTCCTATAGCCATTGGCTTCTGTCAAATATCCGGAATGCTTGCTACAAAGTTAAATGTAGATAAAATTCATCAAAGGTTCATTTGATAAATAGATATATATAGGAGGGTCATTTCATAACGTAGCTTCAGATGCAAAAGCAAAATCTTTGTTGTATTTGGGGTTCTGAGAATCCTCAAGTAATTAAAGAGAGGCCATTATATCCAGAAAAAGTCACTGTTTGGTGCGCTATTTGGACATTACTTCTCCGAAAACGACGATGGAACGACTGTCGCCGTGAATTCTAAGCGTTATGGTCATATGATAACTGACTTTTTTTTTGCCTGATATTAAAGAATATGACGTGGAGTATATGTGGTTTTAACAAGACGGTGCCACATGCCACACAACTCGTGCGAATATGGCTTTATTGCAAGAGACATTTTCTGGCCACAAAGATCACGCGATTTGACACCATTAGACTTTTTTTGTGGGGCTACGCAAAATACTGTGTTTATGCAGATATACCTTTAACTCTTGAGCACTTAAGAACCAACATTCGTCAAGTTATGGCTGAAATACCGCCCAATATGTGTCAAAAAGTGGTCGAAAATTAGCTTAAAAGAATCAATGCGTGCAACATTTCTCGTGGTGGTCATTTAAACGATGTAGTGTTTCACGCATAATGTCAACGTTCAAACTTTATAATAAAAAAATATATATCAGAAAAAAATATTTTATATGTATAGTTTTAACACCGCAAAATGGATAACCCTAGCTTTCTAACCTAACCTATGTTTTATAATGGCTTAATAATGCAATCTTACCATTTCCGATTTTTATGAAATTTGGTATATACATTCTCCTAGGAGATACAAATTTCAGAGGTCTTCAAAATTTTGAATTTCACTTTGGCAAAGATTTTATGGCGGTACAAAATTCGATTTTTCAAGGTTTTTTTAAACATACCCACTTTTATGTCTATAAATCTTGATACGGCTTTCGGATTTTTGTGAAACTAGGCTCATATTTCGGCGTATGTCCTGTGGCAAGACTTGAAGGGATATTTTAATGCGACTTATTATATTTTACTTTTTGCAATGATATATTGGTATTAGACCCACCTTTAAGTATATCGGTTGAATTAGAGTCACTTTTTAAATTTATTTAACGATGTCAGTCCGACCGTCTGGCTGGAATCTTTAAATCAAAAAATTTTATTAAATTTGCCACACAGATTTCATTATTTTTGGTACCTCCCATAGGTCTGGTTTAACGGAACTAAGATTTTGGCCTCAAATTTCAGTATATTTTCATGACATTTAAAAGGAATACTGTTTATAGAAACAAAGACCCTTGTTCCAAATTTCGTTTAAATTGTTCCATATTTGACCATAGCTCCCATACAAACTATTTTTGAAGTCACTAAAATGCTTGTAAATCTAAAGATAATGACAGTTTTATCCATACAAAAACAATCATTGAAATTTAAAAAATAATAAAAATCCCTAATTATTTTTAATTGTTCGAAAAATTTTGTATCGTTTTTCAACCGATGAAAATAAAAAAATCGTTTGGGATATTTATCAGTTCAAAATAATTTTCATCTTTTTTCATCCGATGAAAAAAAATTTTGATAGAAAATATTCAAATTTTATTTCTGTTATTTCCAGGAAAAATTTTCCTGGTTTCATTCATCATAATGTTTATGCTAATGCATAGATTAGGCAATTCTAAAATCCTTGATGATTACCCCTTAGAGTAGTATATTCTGTAATGTTGTTTCTATCCATGCTTAAAACTTAAGTCGATGGGTGATGGGTCCAAAGAAACAATACTCGTTTATATAGCGATCCGCTCGATCCGAGACAGACGCTCGTTTGCAGCCGCAACTAATATTTTGAACAGACCCTGAATTTTCGTACTTTACCAAGTACAATTATCTTAGACCCTTAGACCAAATAGGCTGGAATGGCTCTAAGATAACTCCCTCTTATATTAGCCCTGATCTAGAATCCTACACGGGTTGTTTACCGCATCTAAAACTATTTTGTTCAGGTTTCCAAGATGTACCACGAGGAGGTTAGACTGGGAATTGGATACAGTTCTTACCTGGTAACTGGAGACGCTAGGCAACTGTTGCATCCTCCCATGCCCTATGCTCTACTGGGAGTCAAGGATGACAGAAGTAGAAGATTTGTCCTGGTATAAAAGTCTTTAGAACGTTTAAATAACAATAAATTCTATTATTGTTGCAAATTTTACGTTGAAATGGCTTTGCGAATCGAAGAAACCACCATTAGTTTCATTAGGATTATTAGGTTTAACTTCGATGTCCTAAAATATTAAAATTAATTGGAAACATATTCATACATTCATTGTTGAAAATTTTAAAATTTCAAAAATATTTTATTTTTTCAAAGTCAAAACAGAAGTTCAAAAATAAAACAATCAATAAAATATTTTTCTGTTCGGATATTTATCGTTAAAGATATTTAAAATATTCATCATGAGGGATATTTATATTTCAAATATAAATCCCTCTTTTTTATTCATCGATCGAAATGAAAATAAATTTTCATCGGCAATGATATTTATACTTGATTGATTTAAAAAATAAAACAATATTCGGTCCCTGGTTTTATGTTCATTTCTTACACTCATAATTTTTTTATAAGCTTTAATCAAATTACCAAATTTCGAGACAATTTTTTTTAATTTATACATTTTACACTTACGATGTCGCACGCTACAAACTTCAAATATGTGAATAGAACAATCATCGAACATCGAAATATACTGTAAAGCAAAGTACAAATTTACCTTAATTGGCGTGACCTGCTTTCCGAGATATAGGCCCCAAAAGTATCTACATAAAATGCGTTTTTTGTCGGCATTTCTTGACTGATTTCAATGATCTTGGTGTCATTGGAAAGGTAATAAAAATGACATACAAATTTAATCCCAAAGAAATTTAAATAAAAAATATTTTGTATAATAATGGGTGTTTTTTTTAGAGGTATAGAACTTCGAATTGAAATAAAACACAAGAAAATCGTTTTAATGTCCATCAATTTGGCTTTATTGGAAGGATAATTTTATGCCATTAATGTTTTAATATGATTTCGGGTATGTGGCCGCCGCGGCTGGCTCGAATAAAGCCAATTCTACAGGTTTAATTTTCAACTACTTTTTCGAGCATATGGGGCCGTATGTTGGCAATAACGCCACGAATGTTGGCTTCCAAGTCCCTTAACGTTTCTGGTTTGTTGGCGTAGACGAGCGACTTCACATATCCCCAAAGAAAATAATCCAGTGGTGTCAAATCGCACGATCTTGGTGGCCAATTGACAGGTCCATTCCGCGAAATTATGCGCTCATCGAATGTTTCCTTCAATAAATGAATTGTGACGTGCGCTGTGTGGCATGTAGCGCCGTCTTGTTGGAACCACAACTCATCCACATTCATGCCATCCAATTGGGGAACAAAATAGTCGGTTATCATGGCTCTATACCGGTCTCCATTTATGGTAACTGACTCTCCAGCATTATTTCGGAAGAAGTATGACCCAATGACTCCACCAGCCCATAGAGCACACCAAACAGTCAGTTTTTGTGGATGTAATGGCGTCTCAAGGGTCTCATGTGGATTCTCTTCACTCCAAATGTGGCAATTTTGCTTGTTGACGTAGCCAATCAACCAAAAATGAGCCTCATCACTGAACAAAATTTTGCGATGAAAATCAGCATCGAGATCAATCTCATTTTCGGCCCATACACCAAAATCACGATGCATTGCATGGTCTCGCGGCTTTAATTCTTGCACAAGCTGGATCTTGTAAGGTCGCAAGCCAAGATCTTTGCGCAAAATCTTCCATAAAGTTGATGGACAAAGCTCCAATTGCTGTGAACGGTGGCGAATCGATTCATTCGGGTCCTCCTCAACACTTTGCTCTACAGCGGCAATTGTTTCTTCGGTGCGCACTGTTCGACGTCGCTGCGGATGCGTATTATCACATAGAGTAAACGTAGTGCGAAAACGATCCATGGTAAACCGAATTAATTGCTCTGATGGACGATTATGTCGACCATAAAATGGACGGAGCTTGCGGTAAACTTCGCGAACTGAACCATTATTTTCGAAATAAATTTGCACGGTTTGCAAGCGTTGTTCTTTTGTCAACCTGTTCATGATGAAATGGCAAACCAAACTAAATATTAATCACTTGACAGCTGACAAAATGGCCGCCAGTTAAAAAAGTGATGCCAACTTAAAGTTCTATACCTCAATAAAAAACACCCGATATAGTAATTTTGTGTCTTAAAAAGTAAGATGGTAACCCTATTCTTTGATTTTCTATAATTTTATTGCAATATAGTAATATTTCTGAAATATGGTAACACTGTTTTGTGACTCCATTTTGATTGAGGAATGACCACGGGAAAGTAGTAAACGGTTTATTTAAAAAAATGCCATGCCTTATCTGCACACTTGAAGATGGAAGAATTATTTTCCTAAAAATTAAAAATTATTTTCAAAAAATTGCACGACACAAAAAATCGCGTTATTTTTTGAAAATAATTTTTCGCTAGCGACGCTTAATTTCATTTATACCATCCACATTAAAACCAAAATGAAAAATTATTTTCAAAAAATCGCGAGATTTTTTGAAAATAATTTTTCGCCTGGGGCGCTTATTTACATTACGAGCTTCCACATTTAAGACAAAATAAAATTTGTTTTAAAAAATCGCGCGATTTTGGTATAGGTATTTTTGTATAAAATTTGGGGGTTCATAACTCGGAAAATAGGGCTTGTAACCAAATTTTTCATTTAATTTTTTTTGTTCAAAATCATCAATTATACCTCCTATTTTTTTAGACCGGCCACATACGTTAAAAAATTTAAATATAACTTACATTTTAAAAACTTTACAGGTTCATAACTCGAAAACAAGGCCACACCGACAATTTTTTTGTTTTACTTTTTCTGCTCTAAATCACCCATTCTACACCGTTTTTAACCGTTTTATCAACTTTTTATATATAAAATTTTTTCCACAACTCGGAAACTAGGGCTTGTAAACAAATTTTTCATTTAATATTTTTTGTTTAAAATTATCAATTCTACCTCTTTATTTTTTTTTTTTAGACCGGCCACATACGTTGAAAACATTTATATATAACTAACATTTTGAAAACTTTACAGGTTCATAATTTGAAAACTAGGCCACGCCGACATTTTTTTATTTAACTTTTTCTGCTCAAAATAACCCATTCTACCCCAAAAAAATTTTTTTTAGACCGGCTTGAATAAACTGCATTTGTTCCCGAAAATGTTTGATTTGACTCTAATATGACAGACAGTTCTAGTCATTTACGCATCAAAATTGAGGGGTCACAACTTTAACCCCATAAAGCTGGGCATATAAAAATGTGTGTTGGGTATTATGAGATGCTGCTTAATATTAAACAACATGCAATTCCCAACCCTGTTTGATATGACACACACTTACACAGAGAGCAACAATAAGAACTACCAAAAAAAATTATACACAAAAAACTACTTTACATGAATTTATTGTTGTTGTTGTACAAAAACAAATAAAAGAAAGAAGAAAAAGGGTTGCCAATTGAATTGGAAACAAAAACAACATAAAAGAAGAAAAAAAAAATATGCACACACACACAAACAGTGATTACACAGCAAGAGCAAAAAAAATGTAAACACAAAGAGCAGAGGGAAGAAACAAAAAAAATCTGAGTAAACAGGGGCAGCAGCAGCAGCAGCGAATGTGAGAGATAAGCAGCAGAAGAATAAAGAGAGAAGCGAATATGGTTTGTTTATTTTAATGCATTGAATGTTAACGGCCAGTAACTCGTGTTGTCCTTGTCTGTCAAATGTTGCGCAGCTGCTGAGAGTGCAGCCGAGTGATGAGAGTGCAGCAGCAAACGAAAAAAAATTCAATTATAGCCCATTCTCACGAGGCGACATGTCCCCTGAAAATGTTGCACGAAACAAGAGTTGTTGGTCAGGGGAAGAGTGTTGCCTGTGGGGGTAGCAGAGACCCACGAAACGAGTTTTCATGTGACAAATTGACGTTTCTTTTTCTTCTCTTTCGTAATAATGTTATTGATAAACGAACAGTGCTACCAGTCTTACAAAATTTCTACCACAAACAATTATGGGGATGGTAATAATGTGTAATGAAATAATACAAAAAGAAAATGTATAAAACAGTTAACAAAAAATAATAATAAAACAAACAACAAAAATGGAATACAAACCATAAAACAAAAGAAGCGAAATTAAAAAAATAGTTTGTGAAGTTTAAAGTAAACAGAAAAATTAGAGTAAAAAGAAAAGTTAAAGTAAAAAGAAAAATTAAAGTTAAAAGAAAAGTTAAAGTAAAAAGAAATATTAAAGTAAAAAGAAGTTAAAGTAAAAAGTTAATGTAGCTGCTAACTTTTCCGCTGGAGATATTGATTTTCTCATAATTGTGTCTTTCTTTATAATATCTTTCTCAATTTTCTTCAGAATGTAATTAAAAGTATTTGCATCCATTCTTAAATAATTAAAAAAAAGACGAAGAGTCTAAAAAAAGCTCATTTGTCAAAAACGAGAATGTCCTGCGTTGCTCTCGCTCCAACCTCCATGGTTTAACCCATTCCTTTTTAATTTTTTATTTGGGACATTATTTTTCTCTTTATAGCAATCTAATAATTCTAAAATTATTTACAGGTCTTTATCATTGTCCAAATCCAGTATCTCTATAGCCACTTCAATAAGATCCAAAATTTCTTCAATATATTCATCATTATTTTTATCTGACATCTTTTCTTCTTTGCTATTATCTCTTTAGTAATTAAAAACTATTTGGCGCGAAAGTAAAGTAAAAAGTAAAACCTCAGGGTTACCTGTTTTTTTCAAATGTCAAACAATAATTTTTTCCAACATATTGTTAATACTACATCAATGAATTAAAATAATATTCCATAAAAAAATTACAATTTAAAATTAATTAAATATTATTCATTAGCGAATTCTAATTAAAATGTTCTATCCCCACTTTAGCAAACACATCCGAGTGTCGGTGAAAAAATAAATTAATCTGGCAATACTGCAATAGAAAATTAAACGTCAAAATGTCCCCTCATTGTTTCAACAAAAAAAGTTCAATGTAAACGCATCTTGAAACACGAAGGGATACCAAAAGAAAACGTCAAAATGTTTCAGGGGACATGTCGCATCGTGAAAATCGGCTATTACTCTTGAAAAGATTTTTTTTGTTGCTACTCTGCTGACAGTTAAGTTTTTGCTAAGCCGTGGTGAACATTATTGAATTAATTTGTAAACGACGGACAGACACGTTAAATGTATGAAATATAAAAGAAAAAAAAAACCCAATGATGTTTTTATAAAAAAGTAAAAATATTAAAGCAAAACTTACAACAAAAAACATATTTGGAATTTTGTGAAAAAAAGAAGAAAAGTGTTTAACAAAAAGTTCTTGGAGAAAATCAAGAAAAAAGAAATTTTAATTGCAAACCAATTGATAATAATTGAAGTTAAAATAAAAGAAGTTGAGAAAAGTGAAACGAAAAAAGAAAGAATTCAAAATTCATTTTTTAGATACAAATTAAATCAAGTGGATATTTTTGGTGCGCGGCCATTTTTTGTGAGTGTGTCTTTTTTTTTGTTTCGCCTGATTTTAAATTCGTCGAAATCGTGAAACTAAATAAAAAAAACCCGAAGAAGGAGGCGAAGTACAAAACAACAAAAAAAAAAGTAAAAATCATAAAAAATTTTGCAAGTGACGACGAATTTTTTTTATTGTATGAAATTTTCATTAAAGAAAAATAGTGCAAAAAAAAGAGCGCCATATAAAAACAAGTAAGAGTGGTATATTCGGCTTTGCCGAATCTTGGATACCCTTCACCAATGGTGTTGCAAAAGTACTTAATGTAATTCCTAGCAAAATTTGGTTATACTAGTATTAAATGCAAAGAGTCTTTAAAATTAAGAGTCGGAAAAATAAAAGCTTTTCGATGGCGTCATCATCTAGAATAGTTATGCACCCAAAGGTTAGGTTGGCTGATGTCTAGGGAAGCTTCACTTGGGTTCTAAAGTGGTCCCTTTGTGAAAGATAATGATTACTAGACTACAAGTAGAGAATGCATATTTAAGCCAGCCAGAAATAAAATAGACACATATTTTACGAACATTTAATAAAGTTCGATAGACCAGATAAACCATGCAGAAAAGATGCTTCAAAATGTAGATGCCCTTACATTTGCAATAGCACATCGATTTGATGAAGTTTAAGAATTCTGGCATGCAACCCAAAAACACAGTGCCCAGTGAGGGTACTTTAATTCTTACGAATTGTCCAACTATTTATTAAAAGTTAATGATTAGTTATGTAAAACTCTGAACTGATTTAGGTCAAAGCTTTAACAATGATAAGCCTTAAAATTATTGGGTATACACTCTTAGTTTTAGATACATACGTGAAATATATAGCTTTTGAATGGATGGATATCAGCTTTGTCGGAAAAGTTATAGATTTACTTATTAAGCTAAAGTTAGTTAATTAATTAAAATGAACACTTCATCAATAATATTTGGGATGTATTGTTCTTTCGACCTGTCCGATGGATGTTTGGAAAGTTTTGCTCTAGTTCCTTGTGCAATTTTAATGTGATTTAATTAATCAGCATTAAATCGATTCCCGGTCCGGGTTATATGGGAGATTTCACTAAATGTGAATAGAGCTCGCCCATTTTCAATATCGAACTTTTCAAGAGATCAGAAATACTTTTGTCAAATGTTGTCCCTCTAGAAGGTTTATTTTAGGCGCTATTGCCCTGAATATCAACATTGTATAACGTCTTTATACTAAATGTCATCATCTTATCTTAGGCGAAGTTATACGGGATCAATTGTCAAACGTGAACGGATTTCTCCCAATTGCAATTAAAAAATTTAAATTTTCGTTGATATGTGAGATACTTACATACATATGTAGGTTTTGAACGGATATCATGTAATTAGCTGCATTTTTGTACTTCCTAGGAAGATTACCTATAATTTGATATATAATACATTCTCAAATGTTATCATAATGTTCAAAAGTCAGACACAAAATTAAGATTAATGCAGAGTGTCTGTCTGCTAAAATCAGATTTGTGGAGCTCCTGGATTTTACACAAAATTTCAGGATATTGTCCCACCCTGAATTTTATCTTTGTCGATCAAAACACCATCACTTAAACGCTAAATTATATCTACCACAAATTACCGAATGCATTAAGATTTAGGTAATCCCCTGCGAAGGACGCAATTAAATTTCATCAAAATAAACACCTGAGATATCGACAAAACAGGAGCTCCAAAAACTTGACTACAACAGAAAAAATTACAGGCAGGTAGACGGACGGACAAAAAACAGACGGACGGACAGACGGACAAACAAACAGACGGACGGACAGACAGACAAACAGACGGGCGGAAATCGATTCTCCTGCCGATTCTGAGTTGATCGGTACAGTTTGAATGGTATTCGTAATCAGATTTGTGGAGTATAGATTTTTAGAAAATCCTCACACAAAGAACGATGTCAAATTTCATCAAATCGGTCCATAAACACCTGAGATATCGCTGAAACAATACTTACAAAATGTAAACAAAATTTCTTAGACACGTACTTTGGACAATTTGCTGTACATCAAATGCAGTGTTATGGCGATATCTCAATTGTTTATGGACCGCTTTTGATAAAATTTAATAATGTACTTGGCGGGGGAATTTCCTAAAATCTGATATAAAATTTATGTAGGTCCGTGCTAAAGGAGGATGGTTTTTCCTATTTCTGCATTTCATTTTTTCAACAAACATTCTCTAATGCGAACTTTGGGCAATTTGCGATACATCAAATTCAGTGTTTTGGCGATATCTCAGTTGTTTATGGACCGATTTTGATAAAATTTTACAGAGTGCTTTGGGAAACTATTTCCTACAATCTGATATATAACATATTATCACATGTACACCAGGAGTATATTTTTTCTCTTGTTATTTAAAAGTGTGTTTCAATCAAAAATTTTAACATTTTCGTCTAATTTTTGGTATTTTTTCGATATTTTCGGTGTTTATAAACCGATTTTAATGAAATTTAATAGCGTTCATTGCGGGAGAATTTCCTAAAATCTGATATATAATTTATGTAAGTCCATCCTCCAGGGGCTTCAGAAACTTGATTTCAACAGACAGACAGACAGACGGACGGACAGACAGACAGACAGACAGACAGACGGACATCGCTTAATCGATTCTCCTCCCGATTCTGAGTCGATCGGTATAATTTTTATGGGGTCTACGATCACTAATAAAAAAATTACAAACGGAATCACAAACTTATAATACCCTTTCACCTATTGGTGAAGGGTATAATAAAGAAATACAAATTATAAAAATCATAAATTAAGAAATAAAGAATCTTTAAAAAGTTATTGCAAAAAAAAAAATCTTAAAGAAAACCCCCGCCCACTCCCCCTTAACTAAGTTAAAAAAAAGTGTGAATAAAAAAGGAAAAAAATCAATAAAAATTAAATCCTTATTATACTCTCCCAAAACTTGTGCTCCTTGAGTTCAAGTACCTGGTGGCTTTTGGTGAAAAATTTTTATCTTAAATTCGTCTTTATTGGGATTACTTTACCCCCTCCATCCCCATCTATTTGCCTAAGAGCCCTCCTTCCCGTTTGGAGTTAAATGGGAACACGTGTTAAATACCAGGCCCCCCTTAAACTCCTGTTTTGTTGAATCCAATTGGTTAGTATTTTTTTGTTTATTTATTTAATTAATTATTAATTGTTCTATTAACTAGAAGTATTTGTTTACAAACATTTTAATTATTTATTTTTATACATATCTTTATTTATTTGTTTTAAATTACAATAAAAAACTTTTTAAATTATTCATATAAAAAAAATTTATAGTGTTATAACGTAACAGTGTTGGCCATTTTAGGTACATTTTTCCCTACTCAAATGTTGGACAGTTTTGGTCTAAAATGTTTTTTATACCCAAAATCAAAAAGAATAGCTATAGCCACTAAATTTAGTACAGTTTAATCTCGTTAATCCGAACAAATTAACGTTATTGAAATGTCCTAATTACCGAGACAAGAGGAATAACAAAAGAAAACGTTTGAAAAATAAAAAAAAAAACGTTAGTCCCACACGAATCAGTTTTACTTGAACAATTTTTTTTTTTTTTATTTTTTTTATAATGTAGTACAAAATTATATATACAATTCATTTTAGTAACGGCTCCAGCGACTTCAGGGCATTATAGGAGCAAGTTGACAATCTAGTAACTCTTATTAATGTACATACAATTTCCAAGTGTAATTATATTAAAATACTAGCTTTATAACCCGCTACTTCGTTAGCGGCACCATTTGAATTGATTAAATTAAATACTTATTGGTTCTTAAGATACATATAGGACAAAATAAGTACCTACCCTCTACATTTTCAAAAAAGTACTACACACGCCTCCCTTATTTTTGTTCTTGTTCTTGTCGCTTTTGATTTTGAATATTTTACAAAAGTTTCCGTTTTTACCCGTTGTTTACCCCTGATCAGCCAAATTAAAAAAAAAAATCCGGATACATGTCCCAATATTTTTATTGCTGATCTTAACTCCATTTTTGTTAATTGAAAAAAATACCAAACACCTGTCACATATTTCTTCAATGTCAATAGAACAGTCCATAAATCATTGATTTATTTATTATTTTATTGATTTAAACAACATGAAAAAACCTATCTTTAAATTTTTGACCCGTTTTTGTTATTTTCGATTGCGGTATAAATTTTGTTTCTATAATAATTGATTCAAAAATTATATATGGTCAAAAAAGTACCAAAATTTAGTTTTTATCCTTTTTATTCCCTATTTTTAGCTCATTTACCAAAAGTACCTACTAAAAACATGACTTTTTATTTTTCTATTCGATCTAAATCCAATTTAATTTTTTTTTCTGTCGATATTAGTATCAGAGATATAACTTTACTAATGTTTTTATTTTCTACCCTATTTTAACCCCAAAACTGTTTAATTTGCAAAAAGTACTGAAAAGTCCCTTAATTTTTAGGGCTGATCTTAGACCATTTTAGTGTTTGTTTCCATCCATTAGGTTTAGAAGATATAATGTCATCGATTTTTCCCTTTTTTACCCCTTTGATTGACACATCTCTAATTTATACTTCTGACTTCATTAGCTTAAATGAATATTTTCCCGTTTTCACCTTTTGGAACCCCATTTATCGTAAAAGTACCAAGCACATGTTTAATATTTTGTTAATACTTATTGATTGTGGCATAAAGTTAGTCTTTATGTTTATAAGTTCAAAAGATACGCATGGGTTAAAAAAAAGTACAAAAATATAGTTTTTACCCTTTTTGCCCTTATTAGTGCTATTTCCAAAAAAAGTACAGAACACATGTCCCTTTCATTTTCTAGCCGATTATATGATTTATTCATTTTCTAGCCTGTTTTAACCATAAGCGGCCAAATTAAAAAAAAATACCGAACCCGTGTCCTTTAATTTTTAATGCTGATCATAGACCAATTTAATCTTTGTTTCTATCACTTTTGATTTATGAGATATTACGTTACCGATTTTCCCCCTTTTTACTCCAAAAATTAAAAAAAGGAATCAATCGCGTGTCTTATACTTCTGCAATGTGAATAGACCTGTCTGTAAATTATACTTCTGGCTTTATTTGTTTAAATGATATTCATAGTTTTTACGCTTTTGTGCCTCATTTATCGTAAAAGCGCGAAGCACCTTAATTTTTGTTAGTCCTTATCAATTGTGATGTAAATTATGTTTATTAGTTCAAGAGATACTTATAGGGATAATAAAGTACCAAAATATAGTTTTTTCCCTTTTTATCCCTTATTAGTTCCATTTCCAAAAAAGTACCAAACTCGTGTCCCCTTTTTTTGCAAGATGATCCAAATCCAATTTCAACTTTGTTTCTAACGATGTAAATTTCGGAGATATGATGTTACTAATTTATCCATATACTTTTTCAATTTTTTTTCAATTTACTTTTTCAATATGAATCCACCCGTCTGTAAATTATAGTTCTGGCTTCATTAGTTAAAAACCTACCCTTGAATATTTCCCAGATTTTATCTTTTTTACCTCAATTATCGTAAAAGTACCAAATACGTGTCTAATAATTCTTTGTTACTTATCAATTGTGACGTTTACTGTTTCTCTATGTTTGTTATTTCAAAAGATACGTATGGGTTCAAAAAAAGTACCAAAATATAGTTTTTGCCCTTTTTTACCCTTATTAGTACCATATTCCAAAAAGTACCAAATACGTTTCTCGTTTTTTTTTTCAGCCCATTCGAAGCAAATTTCAACTCTATTCCTATCGTTTTGAATTTCGGAGATATGACGTTACTAATATTTCCCATTTTTTCCCTGTTTTAACCCCAAAACGGCCGAATTAAAGAAAAAAGTACCGAATACATGTCCCTTAATTTAAAGTGCCGATTTTAGACCGATTTAGTTGTTGTTTCTATCACTTTTGGCTAAGAAGATATATTTTTACCGATTTTTACCCCCAAAATTAAAAAAGCACCAGACACTTATTTTACTTTTTTCAGTGTCAATTTACCAGCCAATAAATAATTAGTACCGAACACGTGTCCCTTAATTTTTAGTGCTGATCTCAGACTAATTTAGTTTTTGTTTCTATCACTTTTGATTTAGAAGATATATTTTTTTACCCCCAAAATTAAAAAAGTACCAAAAATGTATTTTATTTTTTCTTTGTCAATCGACCAGTCAATAAATTATACTTCTGGCTTCATTAGCAAAAAACCTACCCTTAAATATTTTCCCTTTTTTACCCTTTTGTACCCCATTAATCGCAAAAGTACCAAATACGTATTTAATTGTTTTTTAATATCTATCTGTTGCGATATAAATTATGTTTCTATGTTTATTAGTTCAAAAGATACATATTAGTTGAAAAAAGTACCAAAATATAGTTTTTACCCTTTTTTATCCTTATTGGTGCCATTTTCAAAAAAGTACTAAACACGTGTCCCTTTATTTTTTTAGCCGATTTAAATCCAATTTCAACTTTATTTCTATCTGTATTGGTTTCGGAGATATGATGTTACTGATTTCTCCCTTTTCTACCCTGTTTTACCTTCTAGGAGGTTGAATTTCATAAAAGTACAGAACACGTGTCCCTTGGTTTTAAGTGCCGATCTCAGACCAATTTAGTTTTTGTTTCTATCACTTTTGGTTTAGAAGATATACTTTACAGATTTTTACCCCCAAAATTAAAAAAAAGTACCAAACTCGTAGTTTATTTTTTTCAATGTCCATCGACCAGTCAATAAATTATACTTCTGGCTTCATTAGCCTTAAAGATATCCATGGCTAAAAACCAAAAAACCTATCCTTGAATATTTTCCCTTTTTTTGCCCTTTTGTACCACATTAATCGCAAAAGTACCAAATACATATTTAGTTCTTTTTTAATATCTATCGGTTGCGATATAAAATATGTTTCTATGTTTATTAGTTCAAAAGATACATATGGGTTAAAAAAAAGTACCAAAATATAGTTTTTACCCTTTTTTATCCTTATTAGTGCCATTTTCAAAAAAGTACCAAACACGTGTCCCCTTATTTTTGTAGGCGATTCAAATCCAATTTCAACTTTGTTTCTGTCTATGTTGGTTTCGGAGATATGATGTTACTAATTTCTCCCTTTTCTACCCTGTTTTGCCCGCTAGGCGGCCGATTTTAAAAAAAGTACCGAACACGTGTCCCTTAATTTTTAGTGCTAAACTCAAGCCAATTTAATCTTCGCTTCTATCGCTGTTGGTTAAGGAGATATAATGTTACCGATTTTTCCCTTTTTTACCCTTTTAATTGAAAAAAGTACCAAACACGTTTTTAATATTTTGTACTGGGCAATCGACCTCCCTATAAATTTTATTTCTAGCTTTATTGGTTCAAGTGAAATACAAAGAAAAAGAAAAATGGACCTACCCTAAATTTTTTTCCCCGCTTTTCCCCCTTTTTGAACCCTGAATCAAAAAAGTACCAAACACGTGTCTAATATTTTTTTCTTGTTTACCGGCTCCGTTTTGAATTTTGTTACTCTGTTGATTGGTTCAAAAGATACACATGGGTTTAAAAAAGTACCAACATTTTATTTTTACCCTTTTTACCCCCTATTTGTCCCATCTGCTAAAAAGTACCAAACACGTGTCTACTTATTTTTGCAGCTGATCCCAACGCAATTTCAATTTTGGGCCTATGACGTTTACTTCCGGAGATACAGCATTACTAATTTTTCCCTTTTTTACCCCTTTTTACCCCCTTAGAGGCCGAATTTCCAAAAATCCAGTCTTAGTGGATCTATACTTTGAAAAAGGTACCCGCTGTCAAAATTTCAGCTCTCTAGCTTTAGCCGTTTGGGCTGTGCGATGATGAGTCAGTCAGTCAGTCACGTTAGAGTTTTATATATATAGATAAAGTAAAATTTAACAAGAAAAAAGTAATTTTAATTTTATACGTTTTACAAAGATCACAAAAGCGTTTCAACTCGATTAAGTAAATAATTTTTACAAAAATTTTTGAATGTTGAAATTCTATTGACAGATTTTAAATCTTTAAATTTCTTTTGAATCTGCATTGATGTTCATACGAGAACATTTTATTCATCAGTTTTCATTTTATTTTTCTTGAATTTCATACAAATTTTCAAAAACTTCTATTTTCGTAAACTTGATAGTACAGGTCAGGTTTGTATCAATTTTAATTCTGTCTGTTTTTTCGGCTTAAGTCTAGTTCAGCTGAACTGCACCGATCCTAAAAATGTTTAATTATAGGAATAATAATAATGTAAAAATTTTTTGTCGGAAATTTTTGGTTTGGAAGATATAGTGCTTTAAAGTTCCGAAATACAAATCGATATAGGATCTCTCTTATCTTCGAAAAAAAAAACTGTTAAAAAGGGAGTTTTATTTTTGCGGCCAAAAATAAAACTCATTTTAGGAGTTTAATTTTTCCGTCAGAAAATAAAACTCATTTAAGGAGTTTCATTTTTTCCGTCACAAAATAAAACTCATTGAAAAAGTTTTATTTTTTCAGTCGCTCATATTTATATTTTTTTTAATAATATTTTGTTTATTTATTCATAAAATGATAGTAAAACATATCAAAAGCAAATTTAATGTCCCAATTTTACTTGTTAAATGGTTATTTACATAAAATGAGCTTTATTTTCTGAATGAAAAAATAAAACTCCTTCAATGAGTTTTATTTTCTGACGGAAAAATAAAACTCTTTAAATGAGTTTTATTTTTTGACAGAAAAATAAAACTCCGTTTTTAACAGTTTCATCCGAACTTTTATTTTTAGGTTCAAAAGTAACTGTTTAAAATGGAGTTTTTTCATTTAACTCACAAAATAACTGTTATTTAAGAACTTATTTGGTAAAACTTATAACCGTTACGGTCCCTGGATAGTTGCAATATGCATATCATGTGAAAGTGGTCCGAAATATCTTTCAGATGAGATATCTCAATCGGCTTTTATTAACAAAATTGTTAAAATTTATCCTAGGTTTTTGTACAAAAATGCCCATATCTCGAAAACTAGTCGATATGACATAAACCAATCGTATATATACGTAAGTAGCAAACCTTTTCAGCTTTCATTTGAAACCAATAGTAAGCCAAAGTCTTTAAACCTAACAGAGATATCGAGGGTTAAAGTTGATTAAAAAAACTTCCGACCCATGAAAACCCTGTCATACAAAAGCTATGTAAAGCCTCTAACAGGAAAAAAAAAATTAAAAAAACGGTTCAGTTCAGTTAAACTAGACTTGTTCCATAAGTCCGTAACTTATAAACCGTTAGGCGGATTTAAAAAAAAATGTATGTGGATACGTCAGAAGTGTTGGGGAGCTTAAATTTTGAACCTGAAAAGCCTAGATTTTACTGTGGCGGCACAATCGGCCCCCAAATCAGGGCCCCTGAGGCTCATAAATCACTTAAAATGATATATAATTGTAATTTCCCAACCGAATTGAAAAATCATTCTATAGCTATAACAAATATATAGGTCAAGATGTGCAACATCCCTACATGCATATGCTATCTCTTATGGTTTAAAAGATATTCGATTTAAAAAAATAAAATTTTCAAGTAACAAAGGTAGTTCATTTAAGTCGGTTTGTAGAATGGGTGATTTTTAGCAGAAAAAGTAAAATAAAAAAGTTGTCGGCGAGGCCAAGTTTTCGAGTTATGAACCTGTGAAGTTTTCAAAATGTAAGTTATGTTTAAATATTTTCAACGTATGTGGCCGGTCTAAAAACAATAAAGAGGAAAAATTTGTTTACAAGCCATACAGGCCTGTTCTGAAAATCACGTGATTTGAAATCACATTCCGTTTTGAAATCACAAATGTGATTTGTACCTGTTCTGTAAATCACAATTTTTTACGTTTTTTTGTGTGATTTAAACTTCTCAAAACACAATTAAATTTGTATAAACTAGTGCAAATGCACTATTTTTAGTAATTTTTAGCATCATAAATAAAATTTGATTGATTTTATTAGTATTTTTGCAAAAACTTAACACTTTTAACGTTGAAAAAGTAAATTTTTTTACTTGGTTGGCTTTAAGAAAAATCACAAAAAGTTTAGCTTAAAATGAGTGTTTCCGTTTTTTCATATTTTTCAATGAACTTTTAAGTAAAATTGCAAATTTTATTACACAAAATTATAAAAATCATATTAGGCTTTTAATCTATTCAATTAGTAATAGAAATAAAAATAAAATTACATGTAAAACAGACAAGTGGTTTCAAATCGATAGTGTCTTAGCTGACCGATTTGAAATCACAAAACTTTTGTGATTTTTGTTTGCAGAACACCTTTTATGTGATTTTAAATAACTTTCACAAAATGTGATTTTCAGAACAGGCCTGATAGTTTCCGAGTTGTGGACTTTCAAAATTTTATACAAAAAAGTTGATAGTGGTAAAAAAATTTCTTTAGGAGGTAGAAAAAGACTTGTCGGCGAGGCCCAGTTTTCGAGTTATGAACCTGTAAAATCTCGCGATTTTTTGAAAATAATTTTTAATCACAAACGTAAGTGCGCAGATAAGATATGGATTTTCTTAAATAAACCGTTTACTACTTTTCCGTGGTCATACATCAATCAAAATGGAGTCTTTGTGACTACAATATTTCAGAAATAAAACTACATTGCAATAAAGTTATAGAAAATCATAGTATAGGTTTACAAACTTAATTTTTTAGCACAAAATTACTATATAATACAAAATATTTTTGATTTAAATTTCGTTGGGACCAAATTTCAAAAAGAAATTTGTATTACCTTCAAATGATATCAAGATCATTGAAATCAGTCAAGAAATGCCGACAAAAACGCATTTTATGTTCAAAATTTTGAGGCCTATATCTCGGAAATCAGGTCACGCCGACAAAATTTTTTTATTCTCCGACTCACAATAAAAAGTTCTGTTATCCCTTGAAATTTGGGCTCAATATCTGCGGCTTGAATAAAATTTAAACTTTTCTAAATAAAAATGTTTCCCCTTTTTTTTGGGTTAAAGGTATTTTTAGTGTTTTTTAGTTATTTAAAAAATTTTCTTAGGAAAATATAACATATTTATAAATTAAAAAATAACCAGAGTCTCGAATTAGACCTATTGTTTACGGAAATTTTAATAATAATTCCTCCGAAAGCACGCGAGCTGTAAAAAACAAACTAAAAATACCCATTTTTGGAAATTGTTTAAATCTTTTTTAGGAATTCTGGGATTTGTCTTACTAAGAATATTTAAGACGCCCTACGGTTTAGAAGTTACAATATTATTTCCATTCTATTTTTAAACCATTCCACTGTGCGCCGTGGTATAGCATGTTAGTCATCCGCCTAGCATACCAGAGGTCCCAAGTTCGATCCCCGACCAGATCCACTTGAAAAAAATAAATTAAAAACAGCTGTTCACCTCATAACTCAGTTAGCCACAGGTTATTAGTATTAGACTATGAAAAACTTCTCTAACTAATGCATTTTCCCTTCGAAGTCGGTGTTAAAACGTAGGTCCCTTTCATTGATTTTATTTAAATTCAAAGATTACACACTGTGTTACAAATGAACTTTTGTAAAAACTTGGAAAGCGACCTAGTGGGGGTTATAGCCAGGTGAGGACATACAAAAATCATTTTTAAAGATTTCGTAATACGTGCAAAATGTTTAATTATTTTCGGGTAGTTCGCAGTACTTTAGTACCTCCAAATCTTACATTTTCAAAGCAATTTTAAAATTAAAAATTCTTTTAGAAAGTCAAGTTATCACTCTTTTACAAGCTGTATGCTTAGGGCTTATATTCCAACAAAAAAGGTGAGTTTTTTTAATCAAAATTTTCGTTTTTTTTACATTTTTCGTAATATTTAAAATTCGAAAGCAATTATTTCAACTTGTTTCTATAAAAACCTATTTTGTTGTATACAATCTTTTGAAGGTTGTTCTATATCGAGCCCTTAAATAAAAATAATCGTAAACGATATTCCGTTAAATATCTCTTAAACTACAGTAAACTTATATCTGTTTCTTTCTTAAGTAGTTTTCGAACGTGTAAAAATATTTTTGATATGTTAAAGGTTTTACATACAAGAGTTGTTTGACATTGGCCCATTGTAGAGGAGATTGTGCTAAAAATATATGTTTAAAAAATTGGTCTAAAACTCCAATTACCCTTTTGCCGATTTCTGCATATAGCGACGCAATCCGCCCATTAGCTTAAGAGTTATTGAATTTAATCTAAAAAGACTTCACACACAATACTTTGCACCATAACTTCTAAACAATTTTGAAAAAAATGAATTAGTTTTTCGAAAGTAAATAACAACCTAACAAAGAACAAAAACTTCGCCCCATTTTATTAAATTAAGAAGAGCTCGATATAGAAAAAAAAAAGAGACATTACTTGCTAATATCGGTTTGCATTTACAAAAGTTTCTAACTTTTTCCAAAGTTAAAATTCTTCGATTGCAAACAAAAATAATTTTAAATTAATTTTTGGTAAAAATAACGAGGTTCGTCAACATTGTTTTTTGAGTATTAATCTTAAATTTGGACGATTTGTCATGTAATCAGTAAGGCCAACAATTTGTAATAGTGTTATTTAATGAAATTTGAAACAGTACCTTATTTTGGTCCAAGTATAATCCCTATTCCTTTTGGGCAAAATTGGACCATTTCGGGTACCTTCCATAGGGATGCCTTCCTACTCAGAATAAGGACAAAATGGGTATCACTTAGTTGGTAATATCTCAAAAGTGACAGACTTTGGTTGGAATCCTAAGATTACCGAGTCGTTTCGTTGCAAAGAATCGACTGCCGTGGGAACTGTACTTAGCAATAAAAACACATCGTGTCATACGATTTGTGAAAATGCTTTATCACATCAGAAAGGTACATTCAGTGAATACACAATTGTAAAGGAAACATGTAAATGGAAACTAAATATTAGAGTTTTTTTTAGATAATAATTAATTAAAAAAAGTTCCTATTAAGCTTAAAATATTTAAAATTAATTTGTACCTTTTAATATTAGTAATAATTTATTAAGATATTTTATATAATTTGACCCCAAGAGCAATTAACACATGACCTAACCTGAGGTACAATATGTGTCATCACTGCCATATCATCAGAACCCACTTTAGTAGTACAATTTGTAATTTCCCAATTTCCATCACTGACTTCGTGTTATTTACCTCAACAACAACAATTGAGTTTGATTCTTTTTTGTCTTCATTTCTCTCTCATAAAAACTTCATTTAATTTCCATTTTTTGTCTGTTCTTCGTATTTGTTTGTGTGTTTTGTACTTTTAAATTTTAATTCACGTTTTCATTTCAGTGTTTTTTTGCTTCTTTTTATATAAATTTTTTATATCAGATTTTTTTATGATCTTTATTACTTCTTGTTCATTCTTTTTTTTGTGTATAAAATTTTTTATGACTTGTTTTTATTTTCGTTTTTTTTTTGTTGGTTCTCTTTCTCACTTCTTTTAACGTTAGCGCCTCTGTTGTCTGTTAAACGTCTTGTGTCCACTTTAGTTTTATTTGATTTCGGCTTTTTGTTGTTGTTGTTTTGGTTTTTGTTCGTGTTTAGATTTTGTGTTTGATGTTTGTGTGTGCGTTTGCGAGGGAGCAAACGAAAACCAACAACAAGAATAAGTTTTTGCATACTTTTTTGTTGTTGTTCGTTTTTCACAATCAATTTTTTTGTTTCTATTCTGTTGAAATTGCGCTCATTTAGGTTTTAAGGGTTACCAATTTTGGAAATTGGATTTTGCAAAGGAATTTTTAAAGAGATTAAACACTTGAATGTGATTTCTTCACACAGTGGGTGGGAAAGTTTTGAATAGGTTCAAATTGACTATTGTTTACTCTATAAACAAATTTAAATAACTCGAACAAAAATCATTAAAAAATCTTATTAAATTCATTTTAAAACCTATAATTGAAATTAAAAAAGGCTATATATATTAAAATTTTTAGAGCTTCTAGACCTTCTTCATCTTAGATGCACTGAATTAAAAAATTGACAAAATAATTTGTTAATTTTTGAACTTTTTCGGAAACTCTAGAAGTTGTTGATTTTTTTTTTTAATATGTATTACATATGTGAGCTTCTCCGAGAAAAGAGAACTAGTGTGTCAAAAAATGGGTTTGGATTTAAGATTGGATTTTGGTACCTAAAAGGGTGTAAAATAAGATGAAATAAGTTAGATTTTTTATAAGAATTTATTTTCTCCACAAACGTAAATTTCTATAGCCATGAAACCACAGCAAAGAAAGTGTGCTAAATTTCATACATTTTTTTTTAATCTATCATCATACCTGACTGTTCGAATTATGATTGTGATATAATATGTGTGTGCAATTATGGCACTTATTTATATTTGTCCAAAAATCTTACATTTTAATAAACGGCGTTGATATATTGCTAGTAAAAAAATATTTTATGGCATTTAGTAGGTTCCTCTATTATGCTTTAGATACTTATTTATGCATGTACGTTCCTCAGCACAAAGAACTAGCTTAAAAATTGTTAATATGATATCAGGAAATGTATTGATTCTATCCGCTTTTCAAGTAAAAATAACTAAAAAATTCCTACATAAACATTAAATGTTACTCGCCTTCTAATAAGACAGTCAACATCTTGCGAAATGGTGCAAGAATGCTATCAATCGTCAACAAATTTGGTCTTCTACAGCGGATAAGATTATTTTTTAGAGCTTTTGGTTTTGCTGCTTTGAGAAATAAATCGCTTCTAACACAAAGATATGATTTTCATTTAACATCTAATGGTCTTTTAATTTTAATTAAAACACGGATTTTGTGGAGCAGTATTGTGAGTGAATTAATTCCACTGATATAGCAAAAGCAAAGCTTATGCTTATCAAAACGAATGATTACGTTTCACGATTTTTTACTTAAACAGAGTAATTTTCTAACTAACGTAAAATAACTTTAAATCATAACATAGAAAAACTTTTTATTAGCACTTCCTTAAGTCGATTTAACTATGACGTTCGTCAGGCTGGTTTATTTTACTGCTGAATATATCGAGCTTTTACCATTTTATTTTTTAACCGATTTGCATTATCTCTTTAAATTTCATGGGCTTAGGTCAATGTTGAGCAAAGTCTCTATGATTTTGTATTTTGCTAACCCTAGCTTTAGGAACCGTCGTGGTATAGCAAGTTAGCCAACCTCCTAGCATACCAAAGGTTCCAAGCTCGATCCTCGGCCAGACCCACTTGAAAAAAATAAATTTTCAAAATAGCGGCGGTTTCACCTCATAACTCAGCTAGCCACTGGCTATTGAGTATTAGCCTTGCTTGCATCGTTTTTGGTGCTAATTTCGCATTGTTTAAATTTAGGAAATGAATTCTCAACAGTTAATTTTCCAGGTACAGAGATCGAGTAATATCAAACCTAAAATTGCTATAACCACAGTTGGCAAAATGTTAGTTTGATTGATGATTAAAAACTAAGGATTAAAAATGTATTGTGATTAACAACTTAAAATATTTAATTCTAATCATAAGAATTTATTTTGATTAATTAGTCGTAATTATTAACCGTTAGTCGAAATTACAAAATATGGTACACTTTTGGCTTCGTTTGAATCTTGAGTTCGCGGATTGGTTAATTCATTAATTGAAGTTGTAATTATTACAAAGCCAACAAAAAATAGAATAGTTTTTAGTTTTTGTTTACTTCCAAAAATTAAAACTAGAACATCCTGTTATATATTTGTTAAATATGTAAATTATTCTGCACGATGAAACTAATGACTAAGTATTAATTATTAATTTTATTTATCACGAATAATTTAATTTTTATTAATTGAACTAATTTAATCATGAATAATATAATCATGATAAGTCATGAATAATATAATCATGATTAATTTAATCAAAATTAAAACATCGATTAAAAAATTAATCGATTAATACCAACTCTGGCTATAACTACGGTGACTATACGTACTCTATTATAGACTGTATTTGAAAGGTCTGTTCGGTATAAATTATTATTTAGGAAAAATCGTAAAAATGTTCTGTATTTTTTACTGTTCTGTATTTGTCCTTTATTTGCATGTCTCAAAATTTAATAAAAAAAATTACGTAATTTTTTAATATTTCATTTTCTACAATAAGGGAAAAATATTATCCAAAATAGTCGTATTCATGACTTATTGACTACAAGTTATATAAATTTTGAAAAATCTAAAGCAGCTCAATTTTATATAGACTGTACTGAATACTTAAATCAATGGGAATATCGCTTATCATGAAGTTTCAGTATTAAAATGCGTTCTTCAACTTGAAACTTCTAAATGGGATGAGGTTGAATCCCGATGTGTTTACATTATGGACAAGAAAAACTAGCTAAATATATATGACACCGAATTATTTGACGAATTATCTCCTGTTAAATTTTTAGACATTTTAAAGAAAGAGATATAAGCATTAAAACATTTTGAAAGTTGTCGGAAATGGTACTTTGTTATGCGGCTAATACATGTTTCATTCTACAATATAAAATGACCACACATTCTTCTTGTCAATTGCCGTGGTACAGCGGGTTAGTCACCCCCCTAGCATACCACTGGTTATTGAGTATTTGGCTATGTAAAACTTCTCTAACTAATGCATTTGCCGTTCGGAGCCGGCGTTAAAACGTAGGTCCCTTTCAATAAGTCTAAAAAATAAAATCGGATGCAGCTCATTGTCTGAGAGAAGTACCGCTTGTTTCAATTGGAATGTTGACGGGGAATTATATATACAGTGGTGGTCACGTATTTTGTAATGTATTACACGTAATGCAATTATTTAAAACTAACCCATAAAAAATACTGGACATATTTTTAGCACAAATCAAAAACGATATTTATTAAAAATCAAAAACAAGTTATTAATTAAAATTTCTTGAAAAAAAAAACCTAATATTTTGTAGGATATCCTTTATTTTGTATAACTGGCGCACATCTTTTAGACACACTCTTCACAAGAGCCAGGTATCGCTCATTTGGGATAGCGTGCCATATTTTTTGGAATTCCGTCCATAAATCATTTAAGTTGTTAGGTTTTACGCTTGTTATATGCTTCTCTATATAATTCCAAAGATTCTCAATAGGATTGAGATCCGGAGATTGAGCTGGCCATTTCAAAACATCTATTTGACTCTAATCCAAGCAACACTTCACAGTACGTAAAGTGTGTTTAGGGTCATTGTCATACATGAAGCGCCAGCTAGGTGGCATCTTAGCCTCTGCTTATGGTATAATGATATCGGCTAGAATATTTTTATAAACGTGTTGATCCATACGTGTGTCAATTTTGTGTATTGGACCAACTCCATGCCCTGAGAATGCAAGCCACACCATCACATTTCCTCCACCATGTTTTACAGTCTTTGACGTATACTTTGGGTTGTGCTGCATGTTCGGAAGATACCATACATATCTCTTTCCATCAGATCCAAATCTGCAAAACTTTGCTTCAAAGTATGTTTTTTCCAAAAATCTAATGGCTTTTCCAAATGCTATCGGGTGAAAGAAATTCGTGATTTCCAATTCTTTTTTTGACACATGTGGCTTGTGTTGCACAATACAGCCACGCGGATTTTTTTCATTAAGGCATCTTTGTATCATTCTGTCGGTGACATCAATACTGTATTTTGATGACACTTCACTATTTATTTCACTGGAGCTCTAAAAAGGGTCGGCCACTGACATTCTATGTATTAAATAATCCTCTTTTGTTATCGTTTTTCTTGGTCTAGGTGCCCGTGAATCCTTTTTAATTATTCCGTGTGCTTTTATATGGCTCAAAGCATTATATACCATCTTTCTGGAGCAATTTAAAATACTTGCTATTTCACTTACAGGACATCCTCTCGAATTTATTTCACAAATCACCTGTCGTTGCGTATCTGTGCACCATTTATTTTTGGCCATGTCTAATAAATATTTTATTTCTGAAAAACCTTCAACTGTACACAATATGATGAAAAACTTACCAAAAATTTATTAAAAATTCAAAAAATAACAGAAATGTAAAATGTTTAATATTTGTGCTAAATTTGTGTCCAGCTCCAATTACGTATTACCAACAAATAAATTATATATGAAGCAATTGAAGAAAGGGAATAACAAAAAGATCACACCAAAGGCTACACATCGTGGCAAAAAAAAAAAAAAGAAAATTATTACTCCAACAGAAAAATATATGGTTTTGAAAAAAATTCATAACTAGTGTGCCAAATATGTGACCAAAACTGTACATATTTATAGACCATCACCCTCAAAATATGTCTTAGTGTTATCAAACCTCAAATTAGTATAGGCATCTGGCAAACTAATAGGCCGACAGCTTATTTATACAAGTACACTAGGGGTCATAAGTCTACGCTCCATGCTTACCGCAAGCTGTTAAGACAAAATAAGTTTTTGAGACCTATAGGAAACTGCATTATCTCCGACCTTAACAGTTGCTTAAAAGGTAGTAGATCATGTCCATACGATTTTTTTCATGTAAGTTGTATCTACCATGTATAACGGTATATTTTTTCAAAAGACATGTGTTTTCGAGGAGTCATAAGTGTACGCTCATGAGTTTAAATCTTAATATTTTTAAGAAGTGCGTGGTTATTGGTTATATTTTTTGAGTTATTTTCATTACAAGTTCAGAAAGTTAAGTTTATTACTGTTTTTCTTTTAATTAAAAACCATGGATGGAAAAAGAAGAGAAATTAGTGTTGACGAAAGAAAAATAATTTTGAAGCTTTGGAAAGATGGAAAAAATTATAGGCAAATAGGAAGAACCGTTTGAAGAGCATGGACATCTGTGCGTACTGTAATTAAAAATGTTGAAAAAACGGGAATAATAACCTCCAAGCCACGATCTGGCCGTCCACGTAAGTTAACAGATAGAGAATCCAAAAGTGTAGTGTCTCTTGTGAAGAAAAATCCGAGAACAACGGCAGCCCAAATAAAGGAAGACATCCTCCAGAAGTTTAAAAAGACTATTAGTGTAACCACTGCCAGAAGAATTTTAAGAAAAGCTGGCTATCATGGCCATGTCGCCCGAAAGAAACCTTTCATCTCCTTAGTCAACAGACGAAAGCGGATTGAATTTGCCAATAAATATGTGAATATGTCTCCAGACTTTTGGCATAAAGTAATTTTTTCGGATGAAAGCAAATTTTGCATATTCGGAATTAAAGGAAGGCAGATTGTGTGGAGAAAAACAGGAACTGCCCTAAATAAAGAAAATTTGCTGCCAACGGTGAAGCATGGTGGTGGAGGTGTAATGGTGTGGGGGTGTATGGCAGCCGGAGGTGTAGGAAATCTTGAATTTATAGAATCCACAATGGACAGGTTTGCCTATTTAGATATTCTAAAACGAAATTTAAAGCAAAGTGCCGAAAAGCTAGGGTTGTCCGCAGATTACTACTTCCAACATGACAACGACCCGAAACATACGGCTGAGATTGTTAGGTTATGGCTACTATATAATGTACCGAAAATGCTGCATACACCTCCACAATCACCGGACTCTAACCCTATAGAGCACCTATGGGCACTATTGGAGCGAAAAATTCGACAGCGGACAATAAGTAGCAAATCAGTGCTGAAAGACGTTATCAAGAAAGAGTGGGAAAATATTTCGTTAGCAGAGACCACCCACTTGAGTAACTCTATGCAGAATAGATTGAGAGAGGTTCTGAAATGCCGTGGTTATCCGACACGTTATTAATTTCTTATTTATTTTTGATGTTATACATATTTTATTTTTATATTTTTGAAATGAGCGTAGACTTTTGGTTTTTAAGTTTTAGATTTATAAATGTTTTTTTTATTACTTTGTAAAAACTATGATTAATTTTAGAAAAACTAATTTCCTTAATTTAAGTGCTTGAAGTAAGCTATTTAGTTTAATAAACAAAATATGTGCAAAAATAAAGATTTTTTTTTATTATTAATTAAACATATGAACCACTTCATGAGCGTAGACTTATGATGCCTAGTGTAGGTATCTTTTGAAGTTTATAGCTTAATAGATTGTTACGTTCTGTGCGATTATTAAGCATTTCATTCTTCAATATAAAATGACCACACATTTTCTTCTATGAAAGCTTTTGCTAAAACTTGGCAACTCTTGTAAGTTTTGTCGTGCTGCCGTTTTTTATGTTTGTTTGTATGTATTTATTTTAAGCGAAATTTTTGCTTTGTTTACATATGCCAGCCTATTCATACATTCATTTCTATGTCCGTCCATCCCTCCATCCACATAAACATTCTTACATACAAACTCATGCATATGTTTGTATGTATGTGAAGTAGATATTTCGCTTAACCGCGCGCAAATTATTGTACGAGAATAACAACAACAACAAATATTAAAATAAAACAACAAAAAAGAGACTCCCTCACTCACAATATTTAATTTCTCACTTTTTTTTTGTTGTCTACTTCTTCTTTTTTACTGTTTTTTATGCATGTGTTTTCTTTTTTTCTTCTTTTTTTTGAGTATTTTTTTTTATTCTGACAAGTTTTTTTTGTATGTATACTATTTTTTATACCAAAATGAAGTGTACAAAAAAAAAAAAAAATTATAATAAAGGCATGAATAATAAAAAAAGACACAAAAAAAGGAAAAATTTTTAATGCTTTTGATTAAGTTGGCTGCTGCAAATAATAAATGAAAGAATAAAATGTGAAAAAAAACTTATTAAATATAAACTGACAAAATTCATTGTATGAAAGAAAAATATGTAAATTCAATATTTATAAATTAATTCTGTACTTTAATGAATGTTTTATTAAAAACATACTTTTTAATGCTTTTGTTAATTCTAAATATTTTTTAGGAGTTGAATTTTGAAGATGTTTTTATAACAGATTAATTATTTAAATTTCTTCAAAAGTCAGATCATAAATCAATGTTTGCATTAAACAATTCTTATTTATTTAAGATAGGTATGAATTGATTTATATTAATTCATGTGCTTAGTTTTTTATTTAAGTTAATTAATCAAATATCTACATACACACGATTTCGTATTATTTGTACAATTTAAGCATAAAAAACATTTGGCAATATCTCTTGGCTTAAGTCTAGTTCAGCTGAACTGCACCGATCTTTAAAATTTGTATAGCTCATAAAGAACTTTTAATTTTAAGAATAATAGTGTAAAAATTGTCGGAAATTTTTGGTTTCGGAGATATAGTGCTTTAAAGTTCCGAAATACAAATCTCTCTTATTTCATTCTCACCGATAGTTGCAATATGTTTATCATGTGAAAGTGCTCCGAAATATCGTTGACATGAGATATCTAAATCGGCTTTTAATTAACCCGTTAAGGAATTAACAAAAATGTTAAATTTTACCCTAGGGTTTTCTACAAAAATGCCCATATCTCGAAAACTAATCGATACTTCAACCAATGGTATATATATATACTTCTTTTAAGTTTTTCTTGTAAATGGTGTAAAAGGAATAATCAAAAAGAACATTTCCATGTGTTAAAATCACAATGATTGACAAAAAAGAACCATGACATCAAAAATTCCCATTAAAAACGTACGTTTTTCCCATATGCGTAGAAAACTACGCAAGGGTAGACAACGTAACTTTTTTGATCTAATTCATAAAAAAGAAAATTTCGGAGTAAAAAATGCCTTAAATTATGTAAAATCATATTACTAACAAAGTCAATAAATTTTATTAACTTAAAGAGTAGTTTGCGTAGTTTTCTATGCAAAGAGCAGATGAAGGTTAAACATAAAAGATATATCGAGGGTTAAAATTGTTTTTTTTTTTTTGTATCTTTCAGTTCCAAAGTCTAGTTTAACTGAACTGCACCGATTTAGGTCATTTTTATGGCACATAATAAACTTTTAATTTTAAGAATAATAGTGTAAAATGAAATAAAATATGAAAAATTATTAACAAAAAAAAATCGCGCGATTTTTTTAAAATAATTTTTCGACTTTTCTCATTTTTATTTCTATTCAAATAAAAATTCATGTCGAAAAGTTATTTCCAAAAAAATCGCTTGCCAAAAATTTTTACACTACTATTCTTAAAATGAAAAGTTTTGTATTTCAATTAAACTAGACTTTGAAAATGAAAAATAAAATATAAAATTAAATTTAAACCTCAATATCTAGGGTAAGTGCACCAGTAGTCGGCATGTACCCAGTAGTCGGCATTTTTTTCAAATAAACCCAAATAAATAAGACAAGCGGTAAAAATAAGACTAACGGTATTAAAAATTAGATTGAGAAAAGACTCATCTTTCTATGTCCAAAAAATGATGTAACTAAGTCATATATTTCAGGCTGATCTTATCCTCCTTCGGCAACAGGTTTGTGACAAGTGCGATTGTGCTTTGTTTTCAATATTTTTTTTAAGGTGAGGGCCAATTTTAAAAGGCAAAAAACTTATGTTAATTTAACTTTTATTGTTGTCATACTTTTTTTCAAAGATAGATATTAGTTGAAATAATATGTTTAATTTGTAAAATTTAAAAAAAAGATAAAATATTCCCTAAAATCATGGCTGCCGACATTAGGAACAAAAAACTGTCTTAATATCCAATAGTCGGCAGAGGTGTGCCGACTACTGGTAAACGTTCATATTCCACTGAATATACTCAAAATACATCAAAATGTGTATTATTAACTCTCTTTTCTTTTGGCTTTACAAAAAATGAGTAAAAATTGCAAATATCCAGTAGTCGGCATAGTATATGTTGGCACTTTATAGACTGCCGAGCACTGGATAACAAGCTCCTTTTAGTCGGCAGTTGATTTTTTCCCATTCTTTATTAACTTTTATTCGGTAACACTAAAAATTAAGAATATTTAGGATATTAATGCTGTTGTTATTGCAAGTACCTGTACACTACTTACTGAATGGGGGTTTTGAAATGGCTTGGGAGTTAATCCCGACAAAACGGAACTTGTTCTATTCACCAGGAAATATAAAATTCCGCAGTTCACACTGAACTCGTGCTTACGGATCATGCCAAATATGTGAGAGTGGTCCGGGACTCAAAGTTGTCCTAGAGCTTAAATACCCAATCTAGGATGTTTAAGACATCATTTGCACTCTACTCGGTGGCCTGCTCTTAATAAGGCTAATCAGCGAGGATCTTTTGTCAAGATTCTCAGATCCACTTATGATTACAGGTACTTTAAGGACTACACCTTCAAAGGCACTCTTCGCTATGCTCAACTGGCTCCCGGTTAAGCAAATGGCCCAACTCGTAGCTCTTAATTCAGAAATTAGGATAAAAACTACCTAAGAATGGTCTACTTCATCTTTATTCCACTCTACTATTCTGGGTAAACTTATTAACCTCCTTGAAAACATCGACTACTGCATTCCCATACCCCTATTCGATCAATCCTTCTCTGTGGTTATCTCGGGGACTCAAATCGATTCCAGAGATGGGACCCTGGAAATCTACAAGGACCTATCTAAATCGGAAATCGGAGTGCGTGGGGGCTTCTTCATCCCACTTTTTGGGAAAAAAGAGTAACATTCAAGTTCCCAAAACAATGCAGTATTCTTCAGGCTGAAATCTTAGCTATATATGGGGCTACCAAATGACTCACGTACGACCGAAATTACAGCGATATTCGTTTCTGTACAGATAGTCTTACCGCCATCCACTCTTTACCATCGTTCTGCACGACATTTGTTATTATAAATGAATACCGGGCATCCCTAAACGAGATGACGAGACATTTTAACATTGAACTATTCCGGGTACGCAGTCACAGCAATGTATCAGGTTACATCATTGCGGATAATCTAGCAAAAGGATGTGCTCCCCTCGTTCAGGAGAACATTGGTATACCGCTACATAGGTATACCGCTATCAGCCTGCAAACTGCTCATCAAGCAGTTATCTTTAGGTCTGCACAGACCAACTGGTCCACAGAAATGATCTGTTCAGTCTCTAGACTTACATGGCCAGCTTACGACAGTAAGTGTTCTGAAATCTTGGTCACTTTTCCTTTCTTTCATTATTGCATCCGGCTGGATCTAGCTGAGCCTTTTATAAGCGATAGACTAGAATGTTAGTGTTATTCTCCCCATCAGAAAACACAAACAGATCATGGACCCAAGTGACGGACTCTATGGTCAATGATATTTAACGGATGAAACTCATTGTCCTTGTTCCAATTGGAGTGTTGTGTGGGAACTATATATATATAATGGATTTCATAATGTCAAAGATCAATTTAGTTTTATTTTTCCATTTTTTTATTGTTTTTATGGGTTAAATTGCGTAATAATTAATTGGAAAATCGAAAAGAATGTAAAAAAACTTTGTTTATATAAATAAACATTTCAATTTGATTAAAAATTTAAGTTTTCCCTGTACAAATTACCATGCCGACAATAGGATCACAATATGCCGTGTACTGGAAAATATGTGCCGACTACTGGAGAAAGGTACGAATTTTGAAAAAAGTGTAAATTTTTAAATTTTAACACAAACATTTTTAAAATCAGTTTTGCTAAACTAGAAAAAAACACCACATTGAATTGTAATAACTACAAACAACCATAATATATGTTTAAATAATAAAGTACATCAAATTCAAATAAGAAAAAAAGTTAAAGTGCCGACTACTGGTGCACTCACCCTATATTAACTTCAAAGATTTTGGCTGACGATTAGTACCAAATGAAAGCTTAAAATATTGGCTACTTATTTCTATATACATTGGTTTATGTCATATCGATCAGTTTTTGAGTTACGGATATTTTTGTACAAAAACCAAGGGTAAAATTTAACATTTTTCTTTATAACTCCTTAGTGGGTTAATTAAAAGTCGAATGAGATACATAGCTCTTCTGAAAGATATTTCGGAGCACTTTTACATGATATACATAATATTAATATCGGTGCGACAATAAAAGAGATATTTCGATTTATATTTCAGAACTTTAAAGCACTATATCTCCCAAACCAAAAGCTTCCGACACATAAAAACCCTGTTAAACAAAAGCCATATAAAGCCCCTAACAGGAAAAAAACATTTCAAAAAAATCGATGTAGTTCAGTTGAACTAGACTTGTTCCCGTATCTTATTTCGATTTTGACCATTTTTAATTATAAATTAACTTTAGTCCAAATGCCTTTAATTTAGTACTTTTTAGCTTCTAAATCGGCCCTACAATTGATTGTCTCTAGTGTCGACATATTCCCACTAATACAAGAACAACGACACTAAAAAGACTGAAAGAGATAGAAAACCTCAGAAAAAAAAATCTAATTTTATTGCAGGTCATAAATTAAGATCTTTTGCCACACGACAATTTAAAATTTTAAACATAAAGAAAAGAAATATGTTTTTATGGCTTTTTTTATAGTGTTTTCTTTTAGATATTTTGTTGCTTTTTTTTGTATTAATTTGATATTGTGTGTACGAAAAAAAAAGAAATACCTAAAACAAATTTTGCAAAAACTATAATAAATGTTTTGATTTAAACTCGAAAAAAAAACCACAAGCAAAAAAAGAGAACAAAAAAAATTATGCCCAAAAAATACAAACACAAATACAAACAATTCAACAACAATCAATGATTTCTTCTTCTTTTTTTTCCCAACGAGGGGTGTTTTTTTTTTTGTTTTCTTTTATGTGTATTCTTCTCTTCTTTTTTTGCAATTCTGATTTAATGGTGAAATAAGTGAATGCAAAAAATAAATAATACACATTGAGGAAAAAATAGAAAATCCTATAAAAAAAAAAGAAAAATATCACCTCAACAGGGAAACACCAACAATTTGGCATGCGACTGATTTAATTGTTTTTTGTTTTTTTTTTGTTCAATATTTTTTTCTATTGCTGCTTCTGCTGCGCTGCCTCTTCGCGCTGTTTATCTTTGGTTGTGGTCAACCATTCATTCAGTCAATCAACCAGCCGGCTTTTTTTTAGGGTTTTACTAAAAATGCTACGAGTATCTAAAAAAATACAAATACTTTTTTTTTATTCCAGTTATTTTTATGATACATTTTTTGTTGTTGTTCGTTCGTTTGTTTATATTTCCGATTTTTTTATAGGTATTTTTGTTTGTTAATAAAAACAAATGTTTTGTGCATTTTTTGTTGTTTTATTTGTACATATTTATTTTACTCACATGTCATTCATACTAAATACCGTTAAGTTGATATACTTTTTTTTATTGATAAGATTGTCAACAGCGTTGTCAACTCAGTGCTTTTAGCACAGTTTTTAGTGCTTTTTATACACACCATCAAACAGAATGGGAATATTGAGATTGTCATTCCGTTTGTAATTTCCTTAATATTGGCTAAAAAAAACCAAAATTGAAGTATATTCTGGAACCTTATGAAATTCTAGGACTATTGAGCGAGTCTGTTGTCGTCACGATAAAACCTTAACGAAAGGATATACCCAGTAAGAAAAAAGGTCTATTCTCAAATTGAGCATGATTTGAAAATAAATATTTTTTCAAAGGTCAAACGTTTGATACTGATTTGAGAATAATAGCGTTCTCAACAAAAAGGGGGCTTTATTCTCAAATTGAGAAATGCTTTTATTCTCAAATCATTATCAAACCTCATTCTCAAAGGTTTTTCAAATGTGGATATCATCTGCATGTGGAACATAAATAAAATGGCGTTGTATTTTTCATATTTTTGAGTTTGTTTATTTTGTTTTTGAAAACGGTGCATCATATTTGAATTCTTTTGCTTAAAATATAATTTTTTTTATTGTTAGGTAGAAAAAATTTAAGAAACAAAGAAAATTTACTTATGCATATGAATATTATTGAATTTTTAATCTTGACATTTTTTAAGCAAGGTTTTATGGTCAATATGGATCAATTTTAAAAAATCGGAAATAAATAACGAATTTCTTTGAAAAACAATGCCATTCCATTAAAATATCTTAAACATTATTTATTTTAGCATAAATTCAGGGGTGTCATAGAAACCAATTTCATTGGTATTGGTTTTGAAAACGACAAAAAAATTAATTTGGTGTCATGAATTCCAATATTAATGTTCGAGCTACATTTTCTATTGGTTTTATGTGTCACAGAAAATATTATTATTGGTTTAGTATTGGAAATAAACCAAGCAACTTACAGTTAACAGATTTCATTTCAAAAGTGGTCTATCAATTTAAAGCAAAGGCGTTACTGGCCAACTGGTGCCTTTTTCGATTTAAAGATCCACTAAGAACAGATTTTTGAAAATTTTGGCCCTATGGATGATGAAAAAGGGAAAATTCAATAACGCTATAATTCCCAAACTAAAAACAATAGAACCAAAATTGAAATAATAAAAAATAACAGTACAAGTGGTAAGTACTTTTCGAAAAAAGGGGAGAAAAAGAGAAAAAATATTTTTGGTACTTTTTAGCTTTAACTTTCAAATAAAAAGAGATGGGTGAAAAGTTTACATGTAATAAGATAAAAACAAGTTTTGGTACTTTTTGTCTTTCGCAAACATAAAAAATATCAAAAATGGGGAAAATTGTAAGGCTAGAATATTCTTTGTGTGGAGGTACTGGCGAAGAAAATACATATCAACATATTTGTTTGCAATTTAATGAATATTACATGTAAGTGACAATCGTCGTTTGATTGGCCGTGGTTTGTTTTTTGGTGTAGGTATATTCCATACCACAAACATCGCAAAAAACTGAAAGTTTTTCTTCAAATATTTTTTTTTTAATAATTTTTATTTTATTTTTTTATTTGATTTTTGATGTTTCAAAAAAATTTAAAATGAAATAATAAACAATTGATTCGAACATTTTGTTTGATTTAAAACCAATAATAACAAAACCGACTTGGTTTCATGACACCAAATACCTATAATCAGTATTGGTTTTCAAATCCGAGAAATTTAAAAACTGACTTGGTTACTATGACACCCCTGATTATTTTTTTAATGTTTGAAAAAAATTTGAAATAAGGTTTTATATCAAATTTATATAACACCATTTTTCAAATTATTCTCAAATCATCTTAGGGTTTGATAAGGATTTGAAAATAACCTTTATTCTCAATTTGAGAAACTATCATTTTTGAAACCTTTATTCTCAAATAAACCCTCATTTGAAAATGAATGTGAATCTCAAACATCTGTTCAGGCTTGAAAAAAGTTTGAAAAAAACGTTTGATATCAAATGTAAAAGTCATCATATTTCAAACGTTTGACACTGTTCTTACTGGGTAGGTCACAGAAATTTGGCATAAATATTCCTCATTTCATTTTGGTATTGAAATCGGGCAAAATCGGTTCACATTTGACCATAGCTCCCGTATAACCTCGTCTAGGCTATTTGCTTATTTGTTAATAAATAACAACTTGTAATAGCTATGATGATAAAATTTGGTATATAGAAGTTTTACATAAGTACTAGGCATCATATAAAATTTCATCCAAATCGGTTCACATTTAACCATAGCTCCCATAAAAAAAACTTACGGAAAAGGCCTAAATTCCAACTAAAATTCACTTAAATGCCAATAAATGTAATAAAACTGTAAAAGCTTTGGCCACTTAATTTAGCATAAGGAAGTCTTATATCAATGCCAACTAGTGTGCAAGATTTTGTCACAATCGGTTACCATTTCACCATAGCTCCCACATAAAAAAAAACTTATAGAAACACAAAAAGAAAAGGGGTTTATGTCCGTCTGTCCGTTAGATAAAAGCGCGATCGCGCCTTAACGAATACTTTTACAAAAGTATTTTCGATATCTTGACAAAGTTGTTTATTGAAAATGGACGAAATCGGTTCACATTTACTTAGAGCTCCCATATAACCCCGCCCCGGGAATCACATTAATGCTGATAAATTGAATACAATTGTAATAGCTATGACAACTAAATTTAAAATAGAAAAGTTTTATGCAACTATTGATCAGTATATCAAATTTTAGGGTCCAATAGGTCCATATTTGACTATAGCTTACATATAAAAACCACTTCTGGAAACCACTAAAATACCACTAACGCCAGTTAAAAGCCATTAAATTGTAAACTTTGACAGGTATGGCTACTAAATTTTGAATAAACAAGCTTTTTGTTAAAACCGGCCAATGTGTGAATTTTGTGACAATCGGTCATCATTTAACTATAGTTCTTATATCTATAACATCCTCTTTTTATATCTACAATTCAAAAGATTTGAAGGTCCAAAGATTTTACCAACTAGAGTAATTTTTTTTTTGAATTAGCTGCATCCTCGTAGATATGTTTCTAAATTTAACACAATTTGATGGTGGGTAAATAAGATTCGGCACAGCCACACCACTGTGACACTCTCACAGCCACACCACTGTGACACTCACTTGTTTTATTTTTTATTGATAAGAGAGTATTGTTAACAGCGTTGTCAACTTAGTGCTTTTAACACTGTTTTTAGTGCTTTTTAAAATTTTTGTTGCGAACATTTTTTGCTTCAGGGCTCAGTCCTTTTTATACCATTCACCACCATAGATGGAGAGGCTATTATAAGTTTGTGCTGATGTAACCCATTTTTCTTACTTACTTACTTAAATGGCCTGTAATTACAACCTGTTTAGGTCAAAGGCCGAGCATATTTTAGAATTCCAAGCACCTCTATCTTGTGCGCATATTCTCCAATTTCGTATACCAAGTTTCAAAAGATTTTCTTCTACTTGGTCTTTCCATCGAAGTTTTGGACGCCCTCTTCTACGCGTTCCCTCTGGATCATTATCGAAGACTTTTTTTGCCGGAGTATTTTCATCCATTCGCACAACATGTCCTAGCCAACGCAGACGGTGTTGCTTAATGCGTTTTACTATGTCGATGTCAGCGTATAACTCATACAGCTCATGGCTCATGGTTCATGGCTCATAGAATTTTCCTCTCAAATACTCCAAGGATAGCTTCATCTGTCTGTGCAAGTGCCCATGATTCAGCACCATACAATAACACGGGTAGTATGAGCGTTTTATAGAGCGTGATTTTAGTTCTTACAGAGAGGACTTTATTTCTTAGCTGTTTGCTTAGTCCAAAATAGCATCGATTGGCAAGTATGATTCTACGTTTGATTTCAAAGCTTATATCGTTGTTGATGTTCACAGCCATTTTTCACCATACAATTAAACTTTAGACCCATTGCGCGCCCATAGAACGTTGTCCTATTTGACTCTAATTTTTAGAACTAAACTTTTAGATCTAGTGTTACAATATACCGTTGAAAAAGTTATAAAATTCTTTCATACAAAAAATTGTCACCCTCACCCCCATGTAAACCATGTAATCAAAGTACAGGTAGCAATTCTAAAGATAATTTGATGACATTTGGCAGAGATCATTTTTTGGAATAAGTTTTTTGTACAAAAATGTCCATATCTCAAAAACTGATCGATATGACATAAACCAATGATATATAGAAATAAGTAGCCAAACTTTTAAGCTTTCTTTTGGTACTAATAGTCAGCCAAAATCAAATCAATCAAACAAAAACAAAACCAAGGCAAGTCGAAAACAGATCAATCAAGGCAAGTCGACGACTTTACCATAGGGAAAGAGACCTATCTAAGCCATATGAGTCCCAGTTCTTTGCTGTTTTCTCACCGATCCAAGAGTTGATGTCCATGAAAAGGTGAGATATAGGTGGTACTATTTCTGTCACCGCGAGCATCAGTTCCTGACTCAAGCCTTGTCTTGCGGCATCGTCCGCAACTTGAAAAAAAAGTAGATTGACCGTATTAGATCTATCAATCAGTTATAGGATTAGATTGTGATGGGTTTTGGGTCATTGTGACATCAATGGCAAGAAAGTTGTTGATAAAGTCGATAGACAAGGCTAGCTAGACATAGCTCCCGCTATCTGTCATTTCTATTTAGGTATCAAGTCTTGGATGAGTAAGGAAACCATAAGGACATGGGAAACATGGTTACCTGCAGAAAATCTAGGGCTTTATGGCCTAAACCGGACATTAGCGGAACAAAAATTCTGATAGGTCTGAATAGGTTGAGTTTAAGAAGATGTATTTATAGGCAATTTGGTCAAATTCAATCAAGGCAAGTCGACGACTTTACCATAGGGAAAGAGACCTATCTAAGCCAGTTCTTTGCTGTCCCAGTTCTTTGCTGTTTTCTCACCGATCCAAGAGTTGATTTCCATGAAAAGGTGACATATAGGTGGTACTATTTCTGTCACCGCGAGCATCAGTTCCTGACTCAAGCCTTGTCTTGCGGCATCGTCTGCAATTTCATTGCCTTTGATGTCACAATAACCAGAAACCCAGTAAAGTCTTTATCACCTCCAAACTTGAAAAAAAGTAGATTGACCGTATTAGATCATCAATCAGTTATGGGATTAGATTGTGATGGGTTTTTGGGTCATTGTGACATCAATGGCAAGAAAGTTGTTGATAAAGTCGATAGACAAGGCTAGCTAGACATAGCTCCCCCTATCTGTCATTTCTATTTAGGTATCAAGTCTTGGATGAGTAAGGAAACCATAAGGACATGGGAAACATGGTTACCTGCAGAACATCTAGGGCTTTATGGCCTAAACCGGACATTATATATATATATATATAATTCCCCGACAACATTCCAATTGGAACAAGGGGTACTTCTCTCAGACAATGATGCATCCGATTCTATTTTTGACTCATTGAAAGGGACCTACGTTTTAACGCCGGCTCCGAACGGCGAATGCATTAGTTAGAGAAGTTTTTCATAGCCTAATACTCAATAACCAGTGGCTAGCTGAGTTATGAGGTGAACCGCCGCTTTTTTGAAAATTAATTTTTTTCAAGTGGGTCTGACAGGGATTGAACTTGGGACCTCTGGTATGCTAGGCGGATGACTAACCTGCTATACCACGGCGGACATTAGCGGAACAAAAATTCTGATAGGTCTGAATAGGTTGAGTTTAAGAAGATGTATAGGCAATTTGGTCAAATTCAAGGCTAAACAGGTGGAATGGTAGCATTCTATACAGGCTGTGTCTAAATGAGGACTCGTACCAATCGGTGGAGCACATTCTCTGTCGCTGTCTAGTGCTCCAAAATCGAAGGCTTTGACATCTATGAAATAGATTCCATGATGAACTTTCGCATCAGATGCAATGAAAACTGAACGATATTGTAGGCTTTATAATTGGACTCGATTGGCTTTAATAGTAGTGGTAAAATGTAAGGCAAAAAGTTAAATTCTGTCGAATAGTGTTATTGAAAGAGTTGAATTTTATAAGCGTGGAGATGAAAACCTTTATTTAAAATATCAAGCAAAGTGCCTCTGGTGATGCCCAATTGTTGGACTAAAATTTAAAACTATATGTGGATCTGGAATTGACTCTTAATTATTAATGACTTCTCCAGATCTTTGCTGCATTGCAATGTTTTGTAATAACTTATTTTTTTTTTTTATTATAAACAAAAATTGTTTTCTCAATTATTTTTTATAAGTTGTCCATAAATTTGTTTAAATAATCAAAAAACTTTATATATTTTTTAATAATTGGCGCTTAGTATTTTTTGTGCTTAAAAAAAAAATGCTGATTTTTTCATTATCTTTTGATTAATTTTTTGTTGATTAGCAGAAATTACTTTGACACTCTTGCTACTTGTAATTGGAACGGTATTTTAGGTGATATAAACTATTGGAGACCATTAATGTCTAAGAAATTATTTTTTTAAGTTATAATTTAGTTTCAAACAAAAGTTATTTGAAAATTTTATTTCACAAAAAATTGTTAGGATCTGTAAAATCTTATATTCTTAAACGAGCAATAATTGTATATATATATATATATATATATCTACACATCTTTTTTGATGTGTAGGTCGAAGAAGAAGGGACTTTTGGAACTTTTACCTCTAAGAGGGTAAACACGGGTAAAAAGGGGAAATAATCGAAAACGCTATGTCTCCTAAAGTAATAGGTATAGAAACAAAATTAAAATTACGTTTTAAACAGCTTTGAAAATAAGCGGACAGGTGTTTGGTACTTTTTTGAAACTATGTCCGATAGGGGGTAAAAAAGGGTGAAAATAGTTTTTTGGCACCTTTTTAACCCACTCTTATATTTTAAACTAAAGAATATAGAAAGAAACTTGGTACTGCAATCAATAGATGTAAAAAAAACATGAAACACGTATTTGGTACTTTTTTGATTTTGGAGCCAAAATGGGTAAAAAAGGGATAAAATGATAACTTAACATTTCCAAAGTAATATGAATAGGAACATTATACATTATGTTAAATGCGTTTTAAAAAAATGTACCGAATTCAATTGGCACCAAAAAAGTACCAAATATACATATGGAACTTTTAGAAATTAGGGAATAAAAAGGGGGAAAAATTAGTATTATTTTAAACAAATGAATGTTTGTCTGTATGTATGTTCTTTATAGAATAGTAAACTGTGAATTTGATTGTGTTATGCTCTTTAGCGAAGATGTTGCGGATAAGCCGGCGAAGGTTTTAAAGTTGATAAGACTAATTTCCGACAGATGGCGCCACTGAAAATTACTAAAAATTAATTAAATCGTAAACTGTACATTTGATCATGCTATGATCTTTAGCAAAGTTGTAGCGCATGAGCCGACGAAGGCTTTTTAGTTGGTATGAATAATTTCCGACAGGTGGCGCTACAGAAACTTACTCAAAGTCAATTTAATCGTAATCTGTACATTTAATCATGCTACAATCTTTAGCAAAGTTGTTGCACATGAGCCGACGAAGGTTTCTTAGTTGGTATGAAGAAATTTCGACAGGTGGCGCTACTGAAATTTACTCAAAGTCAATTTAATCGTATGCTGTACATTTAATCATGCTATAATCGTCAGCAAAGTTGTTACGGATAAGCCGAAGAAGTTTTATGAATTGGAATAAGCAAAGTATGACAGGTGGCGCCACAGAAAACTACTCAAAATAAATTAAATCGTAAACTGTGCATTTGATCAGACTATAATCTTTAGCAAAGTTGTTGCGCATGAGTCGACGGAGGTTTCTGTTGATATGAATAATTTCCAAAAATATTCAAAATGAGTTAAACTGTAAACTATGCAAACTATGTGTTGGTCGGACAAAATAAATCAAATAATTCAAAATTAACTGAATATTTCTACAATGTCTTTCCTCTAAATTTATTTAAGCACTTTATAATATAAAATATATAAAAACTTTAAAATTTTCCTCAAAATACTTATCATAAAGCTCCGAGCAAGGCTCGGTCTACCAGGTACTAACAGCTTAACAGACTCCTTGGCCTTGGAGTCAGGCTTCCCATTGTCTGACTATTTAGTTAAGAAGCTACTGCTAAACTCAGTACCAGAAGTCGTCATCCCTGATAGAACCGAATGGAAGTGTCATACATCGCTTTTCCAAGGCAATTCGATCTTTATAGATTGCGGTACTAGGTCAGGTGTTTTTCTGGTGGAACAAAACATTAAGGCTTGCGGACGAATGCAGTGTCTTCCAGGCAGAAATATTGGCCATATGGAAGGCTACAGAGCTCATTCCTGGTACCATAGTTCAAAATAGTGATGTAGTGAGATTGCCAGGCTGCCCTTAAAACTCTAAAAGGGCTTAGTATTACCTCCATACTTGTTAAAAAATGTAGATTGGAACTAAATATTAGATCTATCATTCAGTTAGGAGATTAAATTGTGCTGGGTTTCGGGTCTGACAAAGTAGCTAGACAATCTGTTATTTCTATTTGGGCATCAAGTCTTGGGCGCATCCTCGAGTGGCGGATAGGCAGAGGCATTCCCCATTCATCCGAGACCCAAGGGTCTCATAGTGAAGCTGATTTTGTATGTACGTTTTCCCTCGGGGGAACCTAATCCCCAGAGGTCGTCTCCGCGTTGCCTTAAATTCTAGGCAAAACAGGTGGGATGTCAGCATTCCGGGTTCAGCAGACTGTCTAGATGAGAATGCTTCTGAATCGAAAGAATACATTCTCTATTTAAAAATAACAAAATTTATAAAAATTTTGTGAAATTTTTTTAAAATTTTGTGAAATTTTTTTTCAAAGTTTTTTTTTTTTCAAATTTTGTAAAATTTAAAAAAAAAAATTTAATTTTGTTTCAAAAATTTGTTGTAGCTAAAAATGTCTGTATTGAACACAATATCCATTCCATATTTTTTTTAACATGCGCCTAATTTTTTTATCATACCTTTTTGTTTTAATTCATTTTTTTCGCCAATTCAGAAATTTTTTGTGCTAAATTTTTCCAGCATAAAATAATTGTTTTGCTGATTTTTGAATAAAAACAAAATTGTTGAAACAATTTTTTACGCGTAATTGCAAAAATTTAAAAATTATGATGAAAAAGCTAAAATTTATTAAAACATTTATGAATGAATTTTTAGTAATTTAAGCAAAAAATTTAATAAATTTATTAAAATTTCCTTTATCTCTTATTATTTTCATTTTAGGTTTTAACAAACATTTTTGTAAACGAAAAGCCACAGTCAAACTTTTAACTTGAAACCAGAAACGTGTTTGATAGTTTCCAACAAATTCTGCGGGCAGTTGAAAAATATTGAAACTAAGCAACAACAACACCAACAACAACTCAAGAAACTTTCCATTTAAATTTAATATCTTCCAAATCCAAACAAGCCTTTAGAAGTTTATATTAATGGCTGATATCTCAGCCCTAACAGCGGCGGCAGCAACAACTGTTTATCCCTCATTAACAACATCGGCCAACGATTATTTACATCGTTCCACCATAGATCAATTACGTTCAATGAATGAACGTGGCGTTCTCTCGTCGCTGAGTCATTTGACAACAGCGGACTTGCGTACGGCCCAGTTGGTGCACGAATACAATAAACCGTTTAATATCAATGAGTTTCGTCAGAATGTGGAACGTTTGGACTATTCGTTGAAGAACGGTTTGGTCGGTGTTAATTTGCAGCAGCAGCAACAACAACAGCAGCAGCAACAGCAACAATTGGTGGAACATCAACAGCAGCAACAACAGCAACAGGCCCACGAACAGCAACAGCAATTGCATCAGCAACAGCAGCAGCAACAACAGCAACTAAAACAATCCTATAGTCCACCAAATTCCCCACCAACACCAAATATGGCGGAACAACCGGAACAAAAGGTGAGCCTATGAATCACAAAACTGAATTTCTTCTTCTTGTGTCATCTTTGACTCCCAGTGGAGCATAAGGCCTCAAAACTGAATTTCAACTAAAATTTATTTTCAATTCAAAATTTTCTATGAAATTTATGTTGAACTTAGAATTTTTACAGAAATTTAGTTGAATTAATATTAACACTGTCCTAGTTGAAAAAACCCGTTAAAAGGGAGACCTAGTGGGTAAAGATAATTCGAGTACGCTGAATTGAATTGTGCTTTATAGTGGGACAATGGCTTTGATATTGGTTTTCTTATAGTTACCTATAGGAAAGCTTTTGATATTGAAAGTTTTTTGCAGGAAAGTTTTAAATAATAAAAAAATCTTTCGATATCGAATGTTTATTATAGTGGAATCCTTTCGACATCGAATGTTTTATATACGAATTTTTATTATAAACAGTTTTTTAGAAAGCTTTAGATATTAAAGTTATCTAAAGGAAAGCTTTTCATAGGAAGGTTTTATATAACAAGTTTTATATCTGAAATATTTTGAGGGCAAATGTTTTATATAAGAAATGTTTCTAATAGAAAACCTTCGATATCGAAAGTTTATAATTGAAAACCTTTTGACATCGAGAAAGCTTTATATAAGAACACTTTAGACTAACAATGGCAGTTTTTTTTTTATTAAAAAGCTTTAGGAAATCTGTTGATAAAAAAGATTTTTAATCCGAAATATTTTGATGACAAAAGGTTATATAAGAAATCTTTTGACATCGTAAGTTTTCTATATAAAATCTTTCAATACCAAAAGTTTATTATAGGAAACCTTTCGACATTGACAATTTTATATAGGAAATCTTTATTATATCAAAAGTTACCTATAGGAAAGCTTTTGGAATTGAAAGTTTTTTGTAGCAAAGTTTTATATAATAAATAAAATCTTTCGATATCGAATGTTTATTATAGGAATCCTTTCGACATCGAAAGTTTTAAATAGGAATTTTTAATATAAACAGTTTTTTTTAGAAAGCTTTAGATATTAAAGTTATCTATAGGAAAGCTTTTGATATTGAAATTTTTTTATAGGAAAGTTTTATATAAAAAGTTTTATATCTGAAATATCTTCAGGGCAAATGTTTAATATAAGAAATCTTTCGATATTGAAAGTTTATAATTGAAAACCTTTTGACATCGAGAAAGTTTATATAAGAAAACTTTAGATTAACAATGACAGTTTTTTTATTAAAAAGCTTCCGATATGGAATGTTTATAGTAGAAAGCTTTAGATATTAAAAGTTATCTTTAGGAAAGCTTTTGATATTGAAAGTTTTGTATAATAAAAAAAATTTTCTATATCGAATATTTATTATAGGAATCCTTTCGATATCGAAAGTTTTATATAGGAATTTTAAATATAAACAGTTTTTTAGAAAGCTTTAGATATATATATAAGTTATCTATAGGAAAGATTTTGATATTGAAATTCTATAGGAAAATTTTATATGAAAAGTTTTATATCTGAAATATCTTGAGGGCAAATGTTTTATGTAACAAATCTTTTGATATCGAAAGTTTATAATCGAAAACCTTTTGACATCGAGAAAGTTTTATTTAAGAAAACTTTAGATTAATAATAATAGTTTTTTTATTAAAAAAGCTTTCAATGTGGAATGTTTTTAGTAGAAAGCTTCAGATTTTAAAAGTTATCTTTAGGAAAGCTTTTAATAAAAGACGAACTTCGCGTCTAATTTTGGAAACAGTACAAATTTTTACATATAAACGATTTTTTTTTTAATTTCCAGTACGATCCGAATGCCAGTGTTGAACACCATCACCAGCAGCAACAACAGAAATCCCATCGCTCACATCATCATACCTCGCCGGATGGACGTGAGACGAAACCCTACAAATGCACTCAATGCACAAAATCATTCGCCAATTCATCGTACCTCTCCCAGCACACACGCATCCATTTGGGCATCAAGCCGTACCGTTGCGAAATATGCCAACGCAAATTTACACAACTGTCACATCTGCAACAGCACATACGCACGCATACGGGCGACAAACCGTACAAATGCCGTCATGCCGGCTGTCCGAAGGCCTTCTCACAACTCTCCAATCTTCAGTCGCATTCGCGGTGCCATCAAACGGACAAACCGTTCAAATGCAATTCATGCTACAAATGCTTCACCGACGAGATGACTCTGCTCGAGCACATACCAAAACACAAAGATTCGAAACACTTGAAGACACACATTTGCAATTTGTGCGGCAAATCGTACACACAAGAGACATATCTGGAAAAGCACTTGCAGAAACATGCCGAAAAGGCGGAGAAACAACAGCAAAGACATGCCAATCTTAATGTTCAACATCATGTACCGGCGGGCGGTATTGGCTTAAGTCTGCAAAGGCAAGTGGTAATGAATGCCGCAGCTGTGGCCGGTGATGCTAATGCGGCATATTGGGCCAAGGTGGGAGCTGATGGTGCTGTCAATGCCGCAACATTAGCGGAAGCTATACAACAGCAACAGGCCCAGGTTCAGCAACAGCAAGCTGCTCAAAATGGCTACAACTTTAGCACTTTGCAGCATCAGCAGCAACAGCAGGAATTGTTGCAACATCACCAGCGTCTTGTAAATGGCACAGCCAATGGAGGCAATGGTGGTGGCGACAGTGCGGCCAGTGGTAATACACCCAATCATTCTCAAAGTCCCAATGAACAGGGCGAGGATTTGGTTATACGCCAGACATCACAGCAGCAACAGCATCATCAACAGCAACAGCAGCAGCAACAACAGCAGCAACAACAACAGCAACAAGCTCATTCGCCCAACAATATGGTGGTTGTGAATTCGTCTGCCTATGATGTCAAGACAACATCAGCTTTTACACCCATTCCCACAGCACCAACACATTTGCAAGCGGCCGCTTTGGCCCAACAGAGAGCACCACCTGCTGCTGCCTATATCTATCAACAAAATGCAGCAGCGGCTGCTGGCTTTCCCACACAACTAATATCGCTACATCAAATACGTAACTATGCTCATCAACCGGGAGCAGCTGCAGCAGCTGGTCTGCTGGCCGGTGATCATCTCTTAGGTCTAAGTGTAACTGCCGGTGGTGCGGGAAAGGACAAAAATCAATAGTATCATAAGCAGGATGATAAAAATGCAGGAATATACAAAATAACTAACAACAACAATAATAATAATAATAATCATAAAAAGCACAAATTTTTTAATAATCAACAACAATCCCTTACACCACCAACAACAGCAACAACAATAGCATTAACTTTACAACAACAGCTGCAGCAGCAACAACAGCAAAATCGCCAACTGCAACAACAACAAGAATCACTTAAAGCCTCCACTGTAGTAAGCTGATTTCGAAATTTCATTTAATTACAATTTTTCATTATTATTTTTTTAAATTTAATTTAAAAGTTTTTCTTTTTTGAAAAACCTAAAACAAAACAAGTAAATAATATAAATTTTTTAATTATTTAAAAAATAATAATTAAAATCCCTAAGAAAAACACAAAAAAAAGCAAAAGCAAATATGTAGAGTAACAAAAATTACTACCCGATTAGTTTAGTTTTATAGTTAAACAATTTGAAATTGTTTTATTTTTTACCTAAAACGCAAAAATATTTAAAATTATATAAAAAATTTTAAGTATGAAAATGAGTAGAGTTAGAAAATTAAAGTCCTCTAAAGAAAACAAAGGTAAAACTATTAAATATTCCCTAATTCTAATTTTTTTTTTTGGAAGGGAATATTTCCTAATTTTACCGAAACATTTTAAAACATTTTGTTTGGCCTAAACAGGAAGAGATTTGTTAAGACTTTTCTGTGAAATTGTTGAATAAAAAAAGATATTCAAATTTGAATTTGGAAACCTTTTTATCGCTTTAGTTTTTAAGCGAGAAAGTTGAAAAATTTGGTATTTTTTAAAAGTAGTTGAAGTTAAATTGTAACAGGTTAAATTTTGCCTTAACAGTTTCTATAAAAATAAGACATTTTAAAAAAATTTCCTATAAAAATAGGAAATTTTTGAAAAATTTCCTATTTTTAAAGGAAAGTTTTAAAAAATTTTCTAACTTTATAGGAAATTTTTCAAAAAAATTTCCTATTTTTAAAGGAAATTTTTCAAAAATTTTCTAGTTTTATAGAAAATTTTTCAAAAATTTTCAAAAATAGGAAATTTTTGAAAAATTTCCTATAAAAATAAGAAAATTTTTCACAAATTTCCTTTATAGGAAATTTTTCAAAAATTTCCTTTATATTAAATTTTTCAAAAATTTTCTAGTTTTATATGAAATTTTTCAGGAATTTTCAAAAATAGGAAATTTTTGAAAAATTTCCTATAAAAATAAGAAAATTTTTAAAAAATTTCCTGTAAAAATAGGAAATTTTTAAAAAATTTCCTCTAAAAAATGAAATTTTTGAAAAATTTCCTATAAAAAATATGAAATTTTTAAAAAATTTCCTGTAAAAAATTTTAGAAAATTTTCCTATAAAAATAGGAAATTTTTGAAAAATTTCCTATAAAAATAGGAAAATTTTTCAAAAATTTGCTATTTTTATAGGAAATTTTTCAAAAATTTCCTAAAAAATAGGAAATTTTAAAAGAATTTCCTATTAAAATAGGAAATTTTCGAAAACTTTCCTATAAAAATAGGAAATTTTCGAAAACTTTCCTATAAAAATAGGAAATTTTCGAAAACTTTCCTATAAAAATAGGAAAATTTCAAAAAATTTCCTATAAAAATAGGAAATTTTTGAAAAATTTCCTATAAAAATAGCAAATTTTAGAAAAATTTTCTATAAAAATAGGAAATTTTTAAAAAAATTCCTATAAAAATAGTTTTATATATTAAATCTTTTGATATGGAATGTTTTTAGTTGAAAGTTTTTTATATCAAAAGTTACCTATAGGAGAGCTTTTGATATTGAAAGTTTTTTGTAGCTAAGTTTTATATAGTAAAAATATCTTTCGATATCGAATGTTTATTATAGGAATCCTTTCGACATCGAAAGTTTTATATAGAAATTTTTAATATAAACAGTTTTTTAGAAAGCTTTAGATATTTAAGTTATTCTATAGAAAAGTTTATATAAAAAGTTTTATTTCTGAAATATCTTGACGGCAAATGTTTTTTAGAAGAAATCTTTCTATATCAAAAGTTTGAAATAGAAAATCTTTCGATAACGAAAGTTTATAATGGAAGCCCTTTCGACATCGAAAGTTTTATATAAGAAAATTTGATGACAAAAGTTTTATATAAAAAATCTTTTGTAATTTAAAGTTTTCTATAGAAAATCTTTCAATATCAAAAGTTTATTATAGCAAACCTTTCGACATCGAAAGTTTTATATGGGAAATTTTTTTTTTAAATCTTTCGATATGTAATGTTTTTAGTTGAAAGCTTTTTATATCAAAAGTTAACTATAGGAAAGCTTTTGATATTGAAAGTTTTTTGTAGCAAAGTTTTATATAATAATAAAATCTTTCGATTCGAAAGTTTATTATAGGAATCCTTTTGACATCGAAAGTTTTATATAAGAATTTTTAATATAAACAGTTTTTTAGAAAGCTTTAGATATTAAAGTTATCTTTAGGAAAGCTTTTGATATTGAAAATTTTCTATAGGAAAGTTTTATATAAAAAGTTTTATAGTTGAAATATCTTGAGGGCAAATGTTTAATAGAAGAAATCGTTCGATATCGAAAGTTTTATATAGAAAACTTTAGATTAATAATGACAGTTTTTTATTGGGAAGCTTTCGTGTGGAATGTTTTTAGTAGAAAGCTTTAGATATTTCGTTTTTTTTTTCTTAACAAATCTCTTCTTTCTTTAATACAAAAATTCTTCACCTATTTTTGAAAATTATTAAAAATATCTCAAAACTCAGGTTTAATTAAGGCTCAAAGGCAAAGTGTTTTTTTATACAGAAGAAAAAACTTAACATTTTTATGAGTTTAGAGGAAGAAATTTAAAAGATTTGCTTATATTTGGAGATCAAAAATATAATGTCTTAAAATTTTCAATAAAAAATAAAGCTAATAAAAAAGCTTTTAAACCTCGATCTTTTCTTGGTCTAAAGATATGATCTATTTCTTTCCTAAAATATACTCAAGTCTTTAAGTTATATTTTTGTAAATCCTATTGCGATCCCTATGTCTTCCCTTTGAACTCTTTAACTTATAAAAATGTTGACATTTTTTTTTTAATTTTGTTTTAACAAAATTTCAAAATTCTTGTTTAGAAAAAATCTTAAATATTTGAAATTCAGAATTGAAATGAATGAAATATTTGATAATTTTTTTTAACATTTTTCCTTTTTTTTAATTTATTTTTATAAACATTTTTAAAAAGTTTTATTTCTTTTGAAAAAAATTTTGAAAATTTCTAAAACTTTTTAAAGTCTTAAATTCTCTCGCTCTCACCCTCTCTCTGCCCATTTTCCTTTCTATTTATAATCAATAAATTTAGTTAAGGTCTTACATATGAATGAAAAGAAAACTTCCCCCTCCTTCCCCCCTTGGTATACTTTTATTCAAAATAGTACCAAGTACTATTTTGAATTAATCATAAATTAATATTTAAATATTTTTTTTAGAATTCTAGGATTTTAAACTTGATTTTATATTATGTTATATTTTTAAAATTTTAATATAATCTTGATAATTTTTTTATTATTCTTAAATAATAATTAATTAATAATTAATTAATTAAAAATTTAATTTTATTTTGTATAATTCAGTTTTGCATACCAGGTCTTGTATGATTTATAAACTTTTACACAATAAAAACAAAACAGAAATCATAATTTTAAAGAAAAAATTATATATCTAAAAATTTAAATTAATAAATTAAAGTATAATAAAAAAATTTAATAATTTTAATTTAATACTTATCATGAAAGAAAAAAAAACGTCTAAAAATTTATGATTATTAAAAAAGAAAACAAAAAAAAAATTAATGAAATTATATAAAAAAAAATTTTAAGTTTTTAAACTTAATTTAATAATATTTAAAATAACAACAACAACCACAATTAATAATAATTTATATTCATATATATTTAAAACAAAAAGTATATAAATATATGTATCTATGTAATATGTATTTTAGTATATAATAAAACTGTAAGCTAAAAATTTATCGCTAATAAAAATTTCTTTAAAAGTATTTCATAAAAAAAATAAAACTGAATGTGTTTTCATTTCTTAATTCTTTAAAATTCAACACTTTTTGGAGCGAAAAATATGAATTTATATATTAGCTATGGTCAAATGTGGACCGATTTCAACGAAATTGGGTACAATGATTTTGGTTTACATAAGCAGTATTTGTTTTAAATTTCATAATGAACCGACTTTGACGAATTTCAATAACCATGGTCCCACTGTCAAAAAAATTATCTGTGTCAAATTTCAGCAAGTTATCTTAATAATTGCGACCTGTACTTTGATAACATGGTTACATGGGGGCCCAGCCAGCCAGCCGGACGGACTGACATCGCTAAATCGACTCAGAAAGTGATTCTAAGCCTATTGGTATACTAAAAGGTGGTTCTAAGGCATATATTTCTTTGCGTTACATACATCAGCACAAACTTATAATACCATTTCCACCAATGGTGGTGAAGGGTATAAAAATTCGCTTTAAGGGACAATTTTAATTTATGACTTAAAACAAATTAATTTAGACAAATCAAAATTTATGTTAACTATAATCGAAACGCTAAAAACATAAAAAGTAATTTGAAAACTAATATTATTATTAATTTGATAAGTTATAATTAATGTTAATGAAATCACTTTAAAATGCTAGACAGTTACTAATTATAAAAAAAAACTTTAAAATTTATTCAAATTATTTATTAGTATTAATTTAAAATTTTTGAAAATAAATTAAACTTTATGAGTATTAAATGCTGAGGTGACCAAACCAGTCCGAAATTCAAAAATTTCCAAATCCATTTTTTCGATAGACATTTTTTATCTATTACATAGAAGTCAAAAGAAAAAGTTTAGTTCTAGTTCAGTTCTAGTTCAGTTCTAGTTCAGTTCTAGTTCAGTTCTAGTTCAGTTCTAGTTCAGTTCTAGTTCAGTTCTAGTTCAGTTCTAGTTCTAGTTCAGTTCTAGTTCAGTTCTAGTTCAGTTCTAGTTCAGTTCTAGTTCAGTTCTAGTTCAGTTCTAGTTCAGTTCTAGTTCAGTTCTAGTTCAATTCTAGTTCAGTTCTAGTTCAGTTCTAGTTCAGTTCTAGTTCAGTTCTAGTTCAGTTCTAGTTCAGTTCTAGTTCAGTTCTAGTTCAGTTCTAGTTCAGTTCTAGTTCAGTTCTAGTTCAGTTCTAGTTCAGTTCTAGTTCAGTTCTAGTTCAGTTCTAGTTCAGTTCTAGTTCAGTTCTAGTTCAGTTCTAGTTCAGTTCTAGTTCAGTTCTAGTTCAGTTCTAGTTCAGTTCTAGTTCAGTTCTAGTTCAGTTCTAGTTCAGTTCTAGTTCAGTTCTAGTTCAGTTCTAGTTCAGTTCTAGTTCAGTTCTAGTTCAGTTCTAGTTCAGTTCTAGTTCAGTTCTAGTTCAGTTCTAGTTCAGTTCTAGTTCAGTTCTAGTTCAGTTCTAGTTCAGTTCTAGTTCAGTTCAGTTCTAGTTCAGTTCTAGTTCAGTTCTAGTTCAGTTCTAGTTCAGTTCTAGTTCAGTTCTAGTTCAGTTCTAGTTCAGTTCTAGTTCAGTTCTTGTTCAGTTCTAGTTCAGTTCTAGTTCAGTTCTAGTTCAGTTCTAGTTCAGTTCTAGTTCAGTTTTAGTTCAGTTCTAGTTCAGTTCTAGTTCAGTTCTAGTTCAGTTCTAGTTCAGTTCTAGTTCAGTTCTAGTTCAGTTCTAGTTCAGTTCTAGTTCAGTTCTAGTTCAGTTCTAGTTCAGTTCTAGTTCAGTTCTAGTTCAGTTCTAGTTCAGTTTTAGTTCAGTTCTAGTTCAGTTCTAGTTCAGTTCTAGTTCAGTTCTAGTTCAGTTCTAGTTCAGTTCTAGTTCAATTCTAGTTCTAGTTCAGTTCTAGTTCAGTTCTAGTTCAGTTCTAGTTCAGTTCTAGTTCAGTTCTAGTTCAGTTCTAGTTCAGTTCTAGTTCAGTTCTAGTTCAGTTCTAGTTCAGTTCTAGTTTAGTTTTAGTTCAGTTCTAGTTCAGTTCTAGTTCAGTTCTAGTTCAGTTCTAGTTCAGTTCTAGTTCAGTTCTAGTTCAGTTCTAGTTCAGTTCTAGTTCAGTTCTAGTTCAGTTCTAGTTCAGTTCTAGTTCAGTTCTAGTTCAGTTCTAGTTCAATTCTAGTTCAGTTCTAGTTCAGTTCTAGTTCAGTTCTAGTTCAGTTCTAGTTCAGTTCTAGTTCAGTTTTAGTTCAGTTCTAGTTCAGTTCTAGTTCAGTTCTAGTTCAGTTCTAGTTCAGTTCTAGTTCAGTTCTAGTTCAGTTCTAGTTCAGTTCTAGTTCAGTTCTAGTTCAGTTCTAGTTCAGTTCTAGTTCAGTTCTAGTTCAGTTCTAGTTCAGTTCTAGTTCAGTTCTAGTTCAGTTCTAGTTCAGTTCTAGTTCAGTTCTAGTTCAGTTCTAGTTCAGTTCTAGTTCAGTTTTAGTTCAGTTCTAGTTCAGTTCTAGTTCAGTTCTAGTTCAGTTCTAGTTCAGTTCTAGTTCAGTTCTAGTTCAGTTCTAGTTCAGTTCTAGTTCAGTTCTAGTTCAGTTCTAGTTCAGTTCTAGTTCAGTTCTAGTTCAGTTCTAGTTCAGTTCTAGTTCAGTTCTAGTTCAGTTCTAGTTCAGTTCTAGTTCAGTTCTAGTTCAGTTCTAGTTCAGTTCTAGTTCAGTTCTAGTTCAGTTCTAGTTCAGTTCTAGTTCAGTTCTAGTTCAGTTCTAGTTCAGTTCTAGTTCAGTTCTAGTTCAGTTCTAGTTCAGTTCTAGTTCAGTTCTAGTTCAGTTCTAGTTCAGTTCTAGTTCAGTTCTAGTTCAGTTCTAGTTCAGTTCTAGTTCAGTTCTAGTTCAGTTCTAGTTCAGTTCTAGTTCAGTTCTAGTTCAGTTCTAGTTCAGTTCTAGTTCAGTTCTAGTTCAGTTCTAGTTCAGTTCTAGTTCAGTTCTAGTTCAGTTCTAGTTCAGTTCTAGTTCAGTTCTAGTTCAGTTCTAGTTCAGTTCTAGTTCAGTTCTAGTTCAGTTCTAGTTCAGTTCTAGTTCAGTTCTAGTTCAGTTCTAGTTCAGTTCTAGTTCAGTTCTAGTTCAGTTCTAGTTCAGTTCTAGTTCAGTTCTAGTTCAGTTCTAGTTCAGTTCTAGTTCAGTTCTAGTTCAGTTCTAGTTCAGTTCTAGTTCAGTTCTAGTTCAGTTCTAGTTCAGTTCTAGTTCAGTTCTAGTTCAGTTCTAGTTCAGTTCTAGTTCAGTTCTAGTTCAGTTCTAGTTCAGTTCTAGTTCAGTTCTAGTTCAGTTCTAGTTCAGTTCTAGTTCAGTTCTAGTTCAGTTCTAGTTCAGTTCTAGTTCAGTTCTAGTTCAGTTCTTTAGTTTCCCCATTCCTGCTTAACATTAATAAAATTGAAGTGCATAAATTTTCTGCTTGAAATCTTAAATTTTTAATTTTTTTGAAGCTGCAATTGTGGTAATATTTGCCCAAACTCCAAAACTTAACGATTATTAGGACAAATAAATACTAAATATGTACACATACTTATATTTACATATGTACATTAGGGTGCACCTTATTTTGCGTAAGTGCGAAATTGATACGGTTACGTAACATAAAAACATGCTATGCAAATTTTTTTCAAAATTGCATAAGGGAAACACTTGCTGCATCCGCCCACAAACTGTTAAACTTTTTTGTATAGGAAAAAATGGGAGTTTTAATATTTTTTGGACACAATAATTCGTATTTATTCTGTTCCGCAATTAATATATAATGTGTGGGTTTCGCTCTGTCTAGAATTAGGGATAATCCTCCTGAATAGATGGCCTAACCAACCATAGAAACGCGTCGAGTAAAGGTTCCTTACCAACATTTTTTGGTTTTATCAAAAAACGATTTATTACAATAATAAACAATTGGAATAAATTGGGATTTTAGTGCAATACAGTAAAACTTTTTAATAAAACTTAATATATTTTTGAATTTTTTGACAAAATTTGTTAAAAAATTCTCAATATTCCGTCATTTTCCTATAGAAAATAAAAAAACTCCATATTCTAACCTTTGACCCCGGGAAAGAAAGGGTTAAACTTTTCGATATTAAAAAAACAATACACGCTATTGTTTTTTTATTATTATATATAGTCTGAGAAAAAACATTAGCTATTATTTTTATTAATGTTGAACATTGGCACAATTTAACAAGCCTATACTCAAATTAGTACAAACAAATCGAATTTTCGCGAAATTCTACGATTTCAAATCGCTTGTACTGCGAAACGGTTAAAGATATCACCCTTGTTCTTTTTTTATTTTATTCTCCAAATTGTTTGTTTTATGATACCGAAAAGCAAATTAATTATTTGTAATATTTGTTGAACAAAATTTTCAAAAAATTAAAAAATGGTTTTTGAAACCTGCCTGAGAAAAAAGTATAATTTTCTAATATGAAAAAAACTAAGTAAATTCGGTTATATTTTAACAAAACTCGACTATTTAGTACTTATAGGTCATAGAATTGTAGATTATGTCTTACCTTGAAATTTGCTTATCCTTAAGTATCTTTTTCTTGGCTGCTTATTCTTAGGCGTGTCGTCAAGATCACGAATTTTCAGGGAAAAATTACAATAACTCCGAAACTGCTTCAATAATTTTTATTGTTGATGACTTTAAATAAAGCTACTTTATTTCTCTTTTATATTCCAATAATTTATTTTTAATAATTTAATTCTAAGTGGTTAAATTTTTGGGCAAAAACGAAAATATTCCCAAAAATTTTTACACTTTGTAAGCGAATACGGCACTTGTTCCCCTTATGCAATTTTGACATTTCTGGGGGTTTAATTTCGCACTTTTGTGTAATAAGCTGCACCCTAATGTATATATTATACAAATTTTTTAATTTAAACAGAATTTTTGCGCAAAAAATTAATACAGTAAATACTTAATTATACGGACAATAACTTTTTTTATAAATGTTTCAATTTTTTTATATATCGAAATGCTTAGGGCGATTTGAAATCAAGTTATATCTAAATAAATATACATATCGTCCCCTTAGTATAACAATAGCCTATAAATTTTTTGATGTTTTGAGAAAATGAATTTCAAACTTTTTGTCGAAAGTAGCTCTCACTCAAATCTCGTTATGTCTGTAAATATTTATTATTTTCGACGTTTTTTTTTTGAGACTGTTTAAAAATGAGTCTATTTTGTTAACTGACCAATTTTTATTATTGTAATCATCCTTTTAATGAACAAAAAAGCGGTGTAAACTGCAGATACATCAGATAGGCTATTTTATTTTTTAATGTTTTCTATCAAGTTTCTGATACGTTATTTTATTTTGTATGGTATACACTATTTTATTCAAGAAATACACCAGAATAATAAGTAAATTTAATATGAATTTTTATTAGTATAAAATTATGTTTTAATTACAGTCAGATCGTAAATTATTAGCATGGTCTTTAATTATTGTCGTCTTCATCCTCTTCTTCGAATCTGTCTGGTTCATCTAAACAATCGCGATTATTCCCTCCTTGTAAATTCAAAAAAAATGTCTGTGAGCCGGGAGGAATTACATTTTTTTTGCATAAATCTTTGAGATCCTTCAATTTTTGTCAGAAATTGGTAGTTCTTTTTTATATTTGTGAGTTAATGTAAAATTTGTGACCCCTTTCTTTTTCATTCTCGAGCCATCTATATCAATCACTTTGAAGTCTTCGTTCCATTGCTCCTTGTATAACAATTGTCTCTTTTCACTTTTTATTACTTGGAGAACCTTGATTTTAAGCCAATTTACCGTTTCATTGTTGACATTTTTCTTCAAGTTATGGTTCAATTTTGAGAACGCCGTTTTGAGATCAATAATATCGCTGTAGTTAAGCCTTTCTACAGCGTACGGATTTTTTCGTCTTGCCAGTCTAAGTATAGTTGGCCATTCTTCTGGTGAATATACACAAATATTTCTCTTAGTTCGTTCTATAGCCGAATGCATGGAATCTGCTTCCATTTGTGTGTGTCCACTTTGAAGATATTTAATCGTTATTGAATTAAAATGCAATGAATGATTCATATGAAGCAATAATGTGCCAATTAATCTGTATCTATAAGATTCATACAAATGAACAAATTGAAAATATTTATTAAACAACAACGTATATCATTATACGTCATTTTAGGTGTTTGTGTCATAACAAAATTGATTTTTTTCCTAAAAGTTAAAATAGAGTATGTGAGTGTACATTACTATTATATTGAATAAACAGAAAATTTACTTTATGTAAAATAGCGTATATGCGTTTACATGATTTTTGAGGAAAATAATTTAATACAAATTTATACTATATTTTTTTGACTGACGTTTTGACACACTTTGTGGAACTAGAATTTGACAAAATTTTGACCACATATAAAATCGACGATGGAGAATCCAAAAATTCAATAAAAAAATAATAGCCTATGAGCACATAGGCTATTGTTATACTAAGGGGACGATATGCTTGTATATAATTTCAGAATTAAATTTATATATAAATTAATTTTTAGTGAAATAATTTCTTCGAATTATATAATTGAACTTCTACTGTTTCAAATCATTATTGTTTTTTTTTTCGCTTTATTTAACAATTAATTATATTCAAACATGAATAATTAATAAAAATAAATAGAAACAATGACTCTTTGTTAAATAAACAAAAATTAAATTAAAAAAGGAATTGAGCAAAAAATTTTAAATAAATTAAATTTTGATTATTTTTTAAAAAAATTTTGAACCAAGTTTAGAAATTTTATTAAATGGGTATTTACAATTTGGTATTAACAACTGCCATCTAAAATTTAAAATATTAAGGCCTACAATTACAAAATTCAAATTAAAACTTCACAGTTGCATAATTAGGTATTCTTTTTCCTTAAAATATTGGATCATTAAGTTACAAAAGTGCTTTGATCTTTGGGAATAATTGGACTTCGAACGTTTGTTCGATTTCAATTTGTTATAAAAGTGACAATTAACTATATGGGGCATTTCTTTTTTCAATCGGATGAGCGAAAGGCGTGCCCATTACCCGCCTTCAGTGGGTACTTTTTTTGATGTATAGGTAGAATAAGAAGAGACTTTTGGAACGTTTGGTACAAACGGGTAAAAAGGTCAAAAAGTCGAAAATGCTATATCTACTAAAGTAATATTCATAGAAACAAAATTTAAATTATGTTTTGAATAGCTGTTAAAATAAACGGACAGGTGCTTGGTACTTTTTTCAATCTATTCCCAATAGGGGGTAAAAAAGGGTAAAATTAGTTTTTTTGGTACCATTTTTAAGCCACTCTTGTCTTTTGAACCGAACAATATAGAAAAGAATTTTGCAATGCAATCAATAAATGTGAGAAAAATATTGAATACGTGTTTGGTACTTTTTTGATTTCTGGGGCCAAAATGAGTAAAAAAGGGATAAATAACTTAACACCTCATGAAGTAATATGAATAGGAACAATATGTTAACTGCGTTTTTATAAAAAGTACCGAATTCAAATAATCATATGTAACTTTTTAGAAATTGGGAGATAAAAGGGAAAAAATGTATGTATGTCCTTTATAGAACAGTAACCTATGAATTTATACTCATGCAATGATCTTTAGCTAAAGTTGTTGCGCATGAGACGACGAAGGTTTTAAAGTTGTATCACTATCCGACAGGTGGCGCAACTGAAAATTACTCAAACTCGTAAACTGTGCATTTGATCTTTAGCGAAGTTCCTGCAAATGAGCCGGCGAAGGTTTTTTAATTGGTATGAACAATTTCCGACAGGTGGCGCCAATGAAAATGACTCAAATTGAATTAAATCGTAAACTGTGCATTTGATCATGCTATAATCTTTAGCAAAGTTGTTACACATGGGCCAACGAAGGTTTCTTAGTAGGGTATGAACAATTTCCGATAGGTGACGCCACTGAAAATTACTCAAGGTAATTTAAATCGTAAACTGTGCATTTTATCAGGCTATGATCTTTAGCAAAGTTCTTGCGCATGAGTCGACGGAGGTTTCTAAGTCGGTATGAGCAATTTCCAAAATTATTCATATTAAACTATCCATTTGATCATGTGTTCATAGGACAAAAAGAATAAAATTATTCAAAATTAATTGGATATTTGTGAACCGTCTTTTCTCTAAACTTATTTTAATTTGTTAGTACTTTATAAAATATTTGCCTCCGAATGCTTATCATAAAGCTCCGAGCAAGGCCCAGGTACTGAGCACTATTGCAAGCACTGATTCTTTTGAGGTAATTTTCGACCACTTTTTGACACATATTGGTGGGTATTTCAACCATAACTTGACATATGTTGGTTTTTAAGTGCTCAGGAGTTAAAGGTTTATCTGTTTAAACACGATATTTCTCGTAGCCCCACAAAAAAATCTAATGGTGTGAAATCGCAAGACCAGTTGATATCACCATGACGAGAAATTACGCGGCCAGGAAATGTCTCTTGCAATAAAGCCATATTCGCACGAGTTGTGTGGCATGTGGCACCATCTTGTTGAAACCACATATTCTCCAAGTCGTATTCTTCAATAGCAGGCAAAAAACTAGTTATCATATGACCATAACGCTCCGAATTCACGGAATCGAAACATTCGGGTCTTCGGCAACACTGTCCTAACAGCTGCTATATTTTCAGCGGAACGATCGCAACGATGATGCTCAGTCCTTACAATATTTGTAACCGCTCCAGTCTCTTCAAATTTCATCACAATTTTGCCAATTGCTTGCGAAGATGGACGATTATATAAACCATAAACTCCTCTTAAAACACGATATGTGGCTGTTGCAGAATCACCATTTTTGTAGTATGTTTTGATAATTTTTATGCCTTGTGTGATACTTAAACGATCCATTTTCGTCAATGTCAGACTTTCAATTGAAAAGAAAAAATTGTTTTAAGAACTTAGTTTGACAGAAGTCGAATTCCTCCAGTTCTATACTTTTGAAACCACGAAATGGATAACCCGATACTTTTTCCTCAGGTCGGTTTGAAAAATCATTTTTTGATTTTTTCAATATTTTGTTCTGCAAAAAAAAATTACTTTTTTTTTGAAAATTTAAACTTAAATACATATAATTTTTGATCGCCTAAAGATTTTCCATCAATTCTTTTGTTGTGAGATTTATGCGCTCCTTAGAAATAAAATGAAACAAATTTCGAAAAAGTCGGGAAACATTTGGATTTCATATTAGCAAAATTTTAGGCTTAAGTCTTCGAAAAGTTGAATTTTTTTTTTCGAAGTGGAATATCTCATAAGCTATAGGAGATAAGCCATACATATAGCAATGTAGATCTCAGCAAGCAGATTTCGTACATATAACAATTTTTTTTATATCGGATCAAAAATGAGACTTCTGGATCGTTTTTATACCCAACATCAAAAAGTATTGAGATTGTCATTCGGTTTGTAATTTCCTTAATATTGGCTCAAAAACCAAAAACGATATATATATATATATATATATATATATATATATATATATATATTTATATATATATATATATATATATATATATATATATATATATATATATATATATATATATATATATATTCTGAATCCTTGTGAAATTCAGCGATGTCCGTCTGTCTGTCTGTTGAAAGTTCTATAACGTCTTAACAAAAGGAGATATGTCACTGAAACTTAGCAAATAATGGGTGTTTTTTTTAGAGGTATAGAACTTCGAATTGAAATAAAACACAAGAAAATCGTTTTAATGTCCATCAATTTGGCTTTATTGGAAGGATAATTTTATGCCATTAATGTTTAAATATGATTTCGGGCATGTGTCAAATCGCACGATCTTGGTGGCCAATTGTCAGGTCCATTCCGCGAAATTATGCGCTCATCGAATGTTTCCTTCAATAAATCAATTGTGACGTGCGCTGTGTGGCATGTAGCGCCGTCTTGTTGGAACCACAACTCATCCACATTCATGCCATCCAATTGGGGAACAAAATAGTCGAACAAATGCGGCAATTTTGCTTGTTGACGTAGCCATTCAACCAAAAATGAGCCTCATCACTGAACAAAATTTTGCGATGAAAATCAGCATCGAGATCAATCTCATTTTCGGCCCATACACCAAAATCACGACGCATTGCATGGTCTCGCGGCTTTAATTCTTGCACAAGCTGGATCTTGTAAGGTCGCAAGCCAAGATCTTTGCGCAAAATCTTCCATAAAGTTGATGGACAAAGCTCCAATTGCTGTGCACGGTGGCGAATCGATTCATTCGGGTCCTCTTCAACACTTTGCTCTACAGCGGCAATTGTTTCTTCGGTGCGCACTGTTCGACGTCGCTGCGGATGCGTATTATCACATAGAGTAAACGTAGTGCGAAAACGATCCATGGTTAACCGAATTAATTGCTCTGATGGACGATTATGTCGACCATAAAATGGACGGAGCTTGCGGTAAACTTCGCGAACTGAACCATTATTTTCGAAATAAATTTGCACGATTTGCAAGCGTTGTTCTTTTGTCAACCTGTTCATGATGAAATGGCAAACCAAACTAAATATTAATCACTTGACAGCTGACAAAATGGCCGCCAGTTAAAAAAGTGATGCCAACTTAAAGTTCTATACCTCAATAAAAAACACCCGATATATTCATAATTTCTGGAAACATTTTGGTATTGATATCGGGCAAAATCGGTTCACATTTATAAGCTCGTCTAGGTTAATCGCTTATTTGCTAATAAATGACAAATTGGTATATAGAAGTTTTACATAAGCACTAGGCAGCATATAAAGTTTCATCGAGATCGGTTCAGATTTAACCTTAGCTCCCATACAAAAAACTTACGGAAACAGCCTAAATTCCACCTAAAATACACTTAAATGCCAATAAATCTAAAATTATAACAGATATAACCACTAAATTTAGCACAAGGAAGTCTTATTTCAATGTCAGCCAGTATGCAAAATTTTGTCACAATCGGTCACCATTTGACCATATCTCCCATATTAAAAACTTACGGAAACCGTCTGTCCGTCTGTCCGTCAGATAAAAGCGCCTTAACGAAAAGTGCTAGAGGGACAAAATTTTACAAAAGTATTTTCGATATCTTGACAAAGTTGTTCATTGAAAATGGGTGAAATCGGTTTACATTTACTTAGAGCTCTAAGTAAATATAACCCCGCCCCCGGGAATCACATTAATGCTGATAAATTGAATACAATTGTAATAGCTATGACGACTAAATTTAAAATAGAAAAGTTTTATGCAACTATTGATCAGAAGTACCTGGGCGACCGAGTCTTGCTCGGAGCTTTATGATAAGCATTTCGAGGCGAATATTTTATTTTTAAAATAAATTTAGAGAAAAGACGGTACACAAATATCCAATTAATTTTGAATCATTTTTTAATATGAATAATTTTGGAAAAGAAATTTGTCGACTCATGCGCAAGAACTTTGCTAAAGATCATAGCCTGATAAAAGGCACATCGACTTAGAAACCTCCATCGACTCATGCGCAAGAACTTTGCTAAATATCATAGCCTGATAAAATGCACATTTTACGATTTAAATCATTTTGAGTAATTTTCAGTGGCGCCACCTATCGGAAATTGTTCATAATCTACTAAGAAACCTTTGTCGGCCCATGTGTAACAACTTTGCTAAAGATTATAGCATGATCAAATGCACAGTTTACGATTTAATTCAATTTGAGTAATTTTCAGTGGCGCCACCTGTCGGAAATTGTTCATACCAATTAAAAAACCTTCGCTTGCCCATTTGCAGGAACTTCACTAAAGATCAAGTGCACAGTTTACGATTTAATTAATTTTGAGTAATTTTCAGTTGCGCCACCTGTCGTATAGTGATACAACTTAAAAACCTTAGTCGTCTCATGCGCAACAACTTTAGCTAAATATCATTGCATGAGTATAACATGGTTAAATGCATACTTTACTCTTCTACAAAGGACATACAGACATTTTTTCCCCTTTTATCCCCTAATTTCTAAAAAGTTACATATGATTATTTGGTACTTGGTACCAATTGAATTCGGTACTTTTTATAAAAACGCAGTTAACATATTGTTCCTATTCATATTACTTCATGAGGTGTTAAGTTATTTATCATTTTTTTTACCCATTTTGGCCCCCGAAATCAAAAAAATACCAAATACGTGTTCAATATTTTACTCACATTTTTTGATTGCATTATAAAATTCTTTTCTTTATTGTTCGGTTCAAAATGTAAGAGTGGCCTAAAAATGGTACCAAAAAAACTATTTTCACCCTTTTTACGCTTTATCGGACATAGATTGAAAAAAGTACCAAACACCTGTCCGCTTATTTTAACAGCTATTCAAAACATAATTTAAATTTTGTTTATATGCCTATTACTTTAGTAGATATAGCATTTCCCCTTTTTACCCGTTTTTACCCTCTTAGAGGCAAACGTTCCAAAAGTCCCTCCTTATTCTACCTATACATCAAAAAAGGTACCCACTGTCCAAATTTTATCAAAATCGTTACAATTATTGCTCGTTTGAGAATATAAGGTATCAAATTTTATGGTCCAATAGGTCCATATTTGACTATAGCTTTCATATAAAAACCACTTCTGGAAACCACTAAAATACCACAAGCGCCAGTTAAAAGCTATTAAATTGTAAACTATGACAGCTATGGCTACTAAATTTTGCATAAACAAGCTTTTTGTCAATGTGTAAAATTTTGTGACAATCGGTCATCATTAAACTATAGTTCTTATATATAGAACATCCTCTTTTTATATCTACATTAAAAGAGATTTGAAGATCCAAAGATTTTACCAACTAGAGTAATTTTTTTTTTGAATTAACTGCATTCTCGTTTCTAAATTTAACACAATTTGATGGTGGGTAAGTAAGATTCGGCACAGCCGAATATGACACCCTCACTTGTTTATTTTCGAAAAATCCGAGATGCCCTACTTTGGGGACATATAGCTCCCCTCCTAATAAATCTAAAGACTCCAATTCTAAACTTAAGCTCGAATACTCCTTCTCAATAGCCAAGAGTTTTAGAGCTGCCTTTAAACAATAAAAATAGTTTTCTATTGGAGATCAGATTCTAACACCAAAATTGGATTATATAGAACAGAAGTTAAAAAATTAAAATATGAGAAAATCCGAAAAACATTAAAGCAAGGACAATGTTTATAGAAAAATTAACCATATATTGATCCTTTAGAATATATAATGGATACAAATTTTGATTGCTCTTTTCGTGAATGGCAGGTCTATATTTGCACCTGTCTCGAATTTTTATACATTTTTTAAAATAATAGGTTTTTTAAAATCGCAAAAACATCCATTTAGGTATCAAGTTTCAGTAGGGACTTAAAGTCTGCTTAATTTTAGGCAATTAGATGTAAAAGACGCCATCAAAAGTAATTAGAGTGATATAAATAACGTCAAGTATAGGGTGTTTACTCGAGTTATGTTTGCTCGATTAATCGGAAAAATAAAATCGATTAATCGCTCGAGTAAAATAAAATGGCTAATTTCAAATAAAGATTTATTTGAGTAATTTTCCACGAGTAATCGAGTTATTTGAGTAAAATTATTTCAATAATTTTTTAAGTATTTTTTTAAAATAAAACGACTAAAATTTGTCTCAACGTATTTCTAAACTGTTAAGTTTGTAAAAAAAAAACGTTGGCCAAATGGAAACGAGTTAAGAAAAAGTTTTCTTGTTTAATAATGGCCAACTTTGACTTGAAAGTATTTGCTGCTACTAATGATATATTCCATTTTATGCAATAATCAAGGGTTCAAATGAAGACCACTTAAAAAAATTATCTACCGTTCTATGGTCCATCTTAAGCAATAATTGATGGTTCTACTATAGTTAATTTAAAGCAATAATCGAGGGTTTCAATATATTTAATTTTCCATTTATAAAATAATCGTGGATTTTAATATTGTCAATTCTAAGCAATAATCGTGACTTGTAAATTACAACTTGTAATATGTAGTACCTGGTTGACCGAGCCTTGCTCGGAGCTTTATGATTAGCATTTTGAGGCAAATTTTAAAGTTTTTATATATTTTACTGTATAAAGTGCTAAAATAAATTTAGAGGAAAGACATTGTACAAATATTCAGTTAATTTTGAATTATTTTATTTATTTTGTCCGACCAACACATAGTTTGCATAGTTTACAGTTTAACTCATTTTAATAATTTTGGAAATTATTCATACCAACAGAAACCTCCGTCGACTCATGCGCAACAACTTTGCTAAAGATTATAGTCTGATCAAATGCACAGTTTACGATTTAATTCATTTTGAGTAGTTTTAAGTGGAGCCACTTGAAGTTGTTCGTACCATATAAGAAACCTTTGTCTGCTTATTCGTAACAACTTTGCTTATGATTATAACATGATCAAATGCACAGTTTACGATTTAATTCACTTTGAGTAATTTTCTGTGGCGCCACCTATCGGACTTTGCTCATTCCAATTCACAAACCTTCTTCGGCTTATCCGTAACAACTTTGCTGAAGATTATAACATGATTAAATGTACAGCTTACGATTAAATTGACTTTGAGTAAATTTCAGTGGCGCCACCTGTCGAAATTTCTTCATACCAACTAAGAAACCTTCGTCGGCTCATGTGCAACAACTTTGCTAAAGATTGTAGCATGATTAAATGTACAGATTACGATTAAATTGACTTTGAGTAAGTTTCTGTAGCGCCATCTGTCGGAAATTATTCATACCAACTAAAAAGCCTTCGGCGGCTCATGCGCTACAACTTTGCTAAAGATCATAGCATGATCAAATGTACAGTTTACGATTTTATTAATTTTTAGTAATTTTCAGTGGCGCCATCTGTTGGAAATTAGTCTCATCAACTTAAAAACCTTCGCCGGCTTATCCGCAACATCTTCGCTAAAGAGCATAACATGATCAAATTCACAGTTTACTATTCTATAAAGAACATACATACAGACAAACATTCATTTGTTTAAAATAATACTAATTTTTCCCCCTATTTATTCCCTAATTTCTAAAAGTTCCATATGCATATTTGGTACTTTTTTGGTGCAAATTGAATTCGGTACATTTTATTAAAACGCAGTTAACATAATGTATTATACATTATTATTAACATAATGTATTATACATTATTCCTATCATATTACTTTGGAGATGTTATGTTATCATTTTATCCCCTTTTTACCCATTTCGGCTCCAAAATAAAAAAAAAGTACCAAATACGTATTTCATGTTTCTTTTACATCTATTGATTGCAGTACAAAGTTTCTATCTATATTCTTTAGTTTAAAATATAAGTGTGGGTTAAAAAGGTACCAAAAAAACTATTTTCAGCCTTTTTTACCCCCTATCGAACATAGTTTCAAAAAAGTACCAAACACCTGTCCACTTATTTTCATAGTTGTTTAAAACGTAATTTTAATTTTGTTTCTATACCTATTACTTTAGGAGATATAGCGTTTTCGATTTTTCCCCTTTTTACCCGTTTTTACCCTCTTAGAGGCAAAAGTTCCAAAAGTTCCTTCTTCTTCGACCTATACATCAAAAAAGATACCCACTGTCCAAATTTTATCAAAATCGTTAGAGCCGTTTTCGAGATAGCCATTCTATATATATATATAAATACATACAATTATTGCTCGTTTAAGAATATAAGATATAGTCCATTGTATGTATATAGTCCATAGTATATATATAGTCGATATTTCGGATACAAATAGCCTGGTCTCTAGACCTAGACCTCTTGTGGTATCCAATGTATTCGTAATTTTTACTATTGTTTATTTAAAGATCCTAATGTAATCGTAGCTCCTGTTATAGATTAGATGAAGGTACCATTGCAATCGTAAAACCTACTATAGTCCAGTTGAAGTCTCCGATGTATTCGTAGATTCTACTATAGTTTAGCTGAAGATCCCTGTATAATCGTAGGTCCTACTATAGTAACAGCAAGACCTACTATAGTTCAGTTAAAGGACGCAATGTAATCGTAGATCCTACTTAAGTCCAGTTGAAGATCCCATTGTAAACATAAGTAAAAGGTAGACGTAGAGCCTGCTTATCTATTAGATCAAAATCAGGATTTATGAAATCGAAAGATTGCTTTCTATATATAGAAGTAAATAAACTCACTTAAAATATTAAGGGTGTTACAAATGTTAATTTGTATTAAAAATAAATTTTTATATTTTTGTTTTTTTTTATTGCGAATTATTGCGTTTTTGTCAATAAAACACTATAATTTTATTAAAAAATTGTTGTATTAAAAAAATATATATAAAAAGCTTACAGAAAAATCTTACTCGAGTAATTTTAAGATGAATTTTTTACTCGATTAACTCGAGTAATTTTTAACGGTTAATCGATTTTCCGAGTAACTAAAAAACCCCATTTTCAAGTTATTTGATTACTCAAACAATTAAAAGTCGAGTAAAATGAACACCCTAGTCAAGTAAAAAAGGGCTCACAGTGTGTAGCGTCCGTCACAGAAATAAAGGTTTTTTTTTTAATTTGACTAGTGCAATTTTTCTTTTTTCTCCAATTGAACTTGGTTCGTAAAGAGAACTTATAGTATGCTTTACATAAGGCTATGAATATATAGATGTTAATATAGAATTTTACAGAATAATATGTAAAGGAAAGTGTGTAGCGTCCGTCACAGTATATTTTTTTTACAAAATTGTATTCATTAAATACAATTTTTACGAACAAATGTCTGTCTTATTCATAAAGCAATAACACTGTATATGTCCACAGATTAAATTTAAGATATTAGGTGTTTAAAAAATATACAGTGGGGCAAATTTGATGCTTTTGAAATTAGTTTTTTTTTATTTTTGGGATACTCTAACAGCTAGCCGCAGCATTTTTTCGACAAAAAATAGGATATAAAAAGTGAAAAACTTTAAATAAATAAATATATGTGTGAAGCCGTTTTGCGAAATATTAAATTGTGCCCGAAAATCGCTTTTTAACCGCATGAAAAGAAAGTAGATGAAATTCGGGAATAAATAACACCATTACTTTCACTGATTAACAAATCCTTAAAAAAATATGACATATACATTTTTTTCTAATAAAAAACATTCAAGTAAAAACTGTATCGGCCGTCACGTAACGTCCGCAACAGTTCATTTATGGATTTTTGGTGAAACTGGAAACTTTAAAATATTTTATAAATGTTTGTTTTGTAATCCTCTGATTTTCCTCTATCTTTAATGTATTAACAATTTTTTTTATTACTATGACCGATTTGATAAAAATTACAGAAACACTTGTTGAAAAAATGTCACTTCCATTTTTTGTAGCGTCCGTCACAACACTTTAAGAGCGAATATCTTTTTCCTCCAAAAGAAATATGTAAATTAACAAATGCCATTCGATAGCACAATCGATGGGCTAATATTCTCAGAAATCTGTGCATAGATATCTCGTGTAGAACGCCAATGGGATACATTTAAAAACAATAAAATCCGTACAAATGTATCGTCCATCACGCAGGATTTGCCCATATGTAAACCTGAAATTCAAAATTGAAATGCATAGAGTCTTGCAGTTAAAAAATAGGATTGAATTTGGATTTGCCCATATGTTAACCTGAGATTCTGAATTGAAATACATAGAGTCTTGCAGTTAAAAAATATAATTGAATTTCATACAGAACGGAACAGAATTTACGGTTATAGACTGAAATTTAACATAAATAATTATTATGTAAATACTATTTTACATTATTTAAGATATTTCGTTAATCCTCTACATTTGTAAAACATTTGAAAACATTTCGAAAACTCTCGTTGCCCTGTTAGCAATAAAAATCAGTAGATCCTAAAATAAAGAAAACAAGTAAGAAAGTGCTATAGTCGGTCAAGCCCGACCATACGATACCCTTCACCACTAAGGTCAAAAGTGTTATTTTTTCTGTATAAAGACAAATATTTGCTAAATTTTGCCATCATACAAACATTTTCTCAAAACTTTTATATTTAAGCTGCTTCCGACATTTGGACTTATATGAGAGCTAGAGTCAAATGTGGACCGATTATCTCGAAATTTGGTAAATTGATTACAGTTGTTAGAAAAATTATGTATGTAAAAAATAAACTTAAAATTCCCATTATCTTCAGATTTACGAGCTTTTTAGTGATTTTTGTCTCATTGTGCGTTTTTAAAGAAAAGTTTGTATGGGAGCTATGGTCAAATGTGGACCGATTTTGACGAAATTTGGTACAGTGATTTTAGTTGACATAAGCAGTATTTGATTTAAATTTCATGAAAAAATATTGATATTTGTGGCCAATATATCAATTCCGAGATTTACGAGCTTTTTAGTGATTTTTGTCTCATTGTGCGTTTTTAAAGAAAAGTTTGTATGGGAGCTACGGTCAAATGTGGACCGATTTTGACGAAATTTGGTACAGTGATTTTAGTTGACATAAGCAGTATTTGATTTAAATTTCATGAAAAAATATTAATATTTGTGGCCAATATATCAATTCCGGGAAGTGGGACCTATGGGAGGTACCATAAATAATGGACCGATTTTGAAGAATTTCAATAGCCATGGTCCCATTATAAAAAAAATGATCTGTGCCAAATTTAATCAACTTACCTTTAGAATTGCGACCTGTAGTTTGATTACAAGGTTTACATGGGGGTCGGACGGACGGACATCGCTAAATCGACTCAGAAAGTGATTCTAAGCCTATTGGTATACTAAAAGGTGGGTCTAAGACAAATATTTCCATGCGTTACATATAATACATTATATATAATACATTCTCAAATGTTATCATAATGTTCAAAAGTCAGACACATAATTAAGATAAATGCAGTGTGTCTGTCTGCTAAAACCAGATTTGTGGTGCTCCTGAATTGTCCCACCCTGAATTTCAACATTGTCGATCAAAACACCATCGCTTAAACGCTAAATTATATCTACCACAAATTACAGAATGCATCAGGATTTAGATAATCCCCTGCGAAGGACACTATTAAACTTCATCAAAATAAACATCTGAGATATCGACAAAACAGGAGCTCCAAAAACTTGACTACAACAGAAAAAAGGACATAAGCAGTATTTGATTTAAATTTTATGAAAAAATATTGATATTTGTGGCCAATATATTAATTCCCGGAAGTGGGACCTATGGGAGGTACCATAAATAATGGACCGATTTTGACGAATTTCAATAGCCATGGTCCCATTATCAAAAAAATGATCTGTGCCAAATTTTATTAAATTATCTTTAGAATTGCGACCTGTAGTTTGATTACAAGGTTTACATGGGGGTCGGACGGACGGACATCGCTAAATCGACTCAGAAAGTGATTCTAAGCCTATTGGTATACTAAAAGGTGGGTCTAAGACAAATATTTCCATGCGTTACATACATCAGCACAAACTTATAATACCCTTTCCACCTATGGTGGTGAAGGGTATAAATATGTATATCAAGATTTGAAAAAAGTTGTTACATGATCGTCAAAAATCTTAAAAATACTCTTATTTTACCTAATCCGCTTAATATTTTTCAATACAAAAGAAATTGAAATTACCTCGGAATTGAAATAGAATTTTTTCGTAACTAAGGATTTTAAAGGATTAAAAAATCCTTTGGTTTTTTAAAGTATTAACACTAAGATTAGTGGCTGATTTTGAAGAAAATATAAAAATGATGTTGAATATTTGAAATTGAATATTGACATTTGAACATGATTTTTTGATTTTTCTTTTTCAAAACAAAATAAGTAGTTGTGATCCACTTGAAATCTGAGCGAAAGAGTATTTGGAAAAGACTTGAAAAAGTTTTTCAAGTAATATTTAAAGAATGATTTGACATTTTTTTTGTATTACTTTAAGTTGACTTTTAAAAGACACTTTGAAAAAAATTTTAGAAAAAAAAAAACTTGAATAAAACTCAAACATATCAAATTAAAAGTGATCGTTTAAAATGTTGTGGAAATGAAAGTAATTGATCGTGACTTTTATTTGTATGCTTTTTAACACCATAGGTGAAAAGGGTATACTGGGTTTGTGGTAATGTTTGTAACACATACAATATAAATCGAAATAACCAATAAGAACAACTTTAATTTAAAATTTCTTTTCAATCCACCCATAAATGGATTTTTTTTGGCGAATTTTTAAAATAGTCGAACACCCGAGGTGACCAACTTTGAAGGTCCATCAATCACTCTCCCGACCCTTCACGGACCGCCGTGACAAATTTCATTCAAATATCTGCAGTCCTGCAAAAGTTACAGAATTATTTCCAAAAAAAGCGTCCGTAATCCACTGTGTGCCGTTATATTTACCGTTTTGGCGGAAGTTAAGTTGTGGCTTTTGATATTTGCATGCCTTTTAATAGATTCCACCATAAGTTCAAGATCAATTCAGGGATATTGCAAGGCTCAGTTCATTTTATACCCTACTCATATATAAAGATTTGCACTTGGAAATTAAACTCTTTAGAAATTTACGACCAAAAATTATGTTATCCTATTATTCTTCTGTTATTCCTGACTCCCAGTGGAACATAGGCCCTCAAATATCCTTCTATATTTGCGAGATGTTAGGCATACGTCATTCGAAGAATAGCTTGCTGCTTGCAACTCCGCATCAATTCTAGCAGGTGCATTTATCGATGCCATTTGTGCGTTTCCAAGACTGACATCCGTAATACAGGATGGACTTGACGTTCGAGTTGTATATTCAAAACTTGATTGTTGTTGATATTTGCGAGATTTCCAAATAGCTCGAAGAATGCCGAATGCAGATTTGGCCTTGTTAATACCAACTTTCAGAGATAATTTAATTCTCCTCGGTGCAGGAAGAGCTTTTAGTTTTTCGTTAAAAAAGTTAAGAATAGTGCTAGTTCTTCAATTCCTACTCTTTTAGAGAATGAAATAGTATTTACGAACCCGGTTGATAAAGCCAACCTTCTAGCTGAATTATTTGCAAGTAATACCCGGTTACCAGAAAGCGACCAACCACTGCCAGAGCTTGAAAGAGTATCTGTAACTATGTCAAAGATATTTTTTCTAGCACGTGCAGTTAAGAGGGTTTTATCGAATCTCAACATGAACAAGTCTTCAGGGCCGGATGGTATTCCAGCGCTGGTCTTAAAGCAGTGCTCTTCGACGCTAGCTAGTCCATTAGCAAACCTTTTCAGTACCTTATACCATGCCGGTGAATTTCCTATGTGTTGGAAGATTGCTAATGTAACGTCAATCCCGAAAAAGGTTGAGGCTAACAACCCTGAAATTTTTTTTTTTTTTTTTATTTAGGACCAGCACTCAGGGGATGACCCCTACTTATGCAATGCATTGTGTTGGAACTAGGAAAATAGGTTATGGGAGGGTGGATAGATGGAGTAGTATTTATGGACATTTGATTTGAACTTCCCTATATTGCAACTGGCAGGGAAAATTTCTGCGGGAAGTAAATTCCACATACGAACTGTACGGCTAAAGAATGAATTTTCTCTGTAGTGTGTTGTTCTGTCTACTTACCAATCGACTACGAAGGGATGAGCTCTAACAGACAGACGTGTATTGCGTAGAAAAATTCGAGTTTCAGGAACAAGTTCCCTTATTTCATTAGAGCACATTCCAAAGTAGTAACGATAGAACAGTGTGACACAACCCACATTGCGACGGTGCTCTAGTGAATCAATAGAGTTGGATACCCTACTGTCACCAATAAGCACCTTCGTCCTCTCCTGCACTCGGTCGAGAAGCTCCAAAATAGACTTTGAAGCACCGGCCCATACATGAGAGTTGTATTCCATTTTCGGTCGAATATAGGTGGTGTAAATAGTAAGGAGATCAGATGGAGTGAAGTATCTCTTATACCGTTTAAGAAAACCGAGACACTTAAATGCTTCTTCCGACACTTGAAAAATGTGATCAGTCCAACGGACATCACATTGAATTATCATGCCCAGAACATCAAGAGTATCTGATTCCTCGATATTTTCATCACCCATTAATACAGATGAAGTAACATGATCCGCCGTGCGTTTGTGCGTAAGCATACAACACTGAGTTTTCCGCGCATTAAAATCGACTCTATTCGCACGACCTCATTCTGAGATTGTTTCTAAATCGCGGTTTAATGATTCATTCATGTTTTGCCTCATAGTGCCAATCTCTAAAAGGTTTGGTCTATGATTGAATGAATACGAATGGCAAATGTTACTATCATCTGCAAAAGAGTAGATAGGATTAGAAGTTTGACGTAGAAGGTCGTTTATAAAGATAAGAAACAGAGTAGGAGAAAGAACGGAGCCTTGCGGTACCCCTGAATTAAGCTTGAACTCGTTTGATGAGATCCCATCTACAACAACTCTTATAGTGCGATCTCTGAGAAAGCTCGATATAAATCGAGAGAAGTTATCACCGACACCAAAAGCAATAAGTTTTGATAGAAGTGCTACGTGCCACACTCTATCAAACGCCTTGGAAATATCCAGAGCCACAACTTTACTTTCGCCAAAACGGTGTATTGAATGACACCATTTTTCCGAAAGGAAGGCTAGCAGGTCTCCCGTAGAGCGTCCCCTACGAAATCCACACTGGCGGTCGCTTAGTAGGTTGTTAGATTCCAGATATTTAACAAGATGGTGGTTTACCATACTCTCCAATACTTTGGAGAGTGCAGAACAAATTGCTATTGGGCGGTAATTTTCACCCTTTTTAGGGATTGGCGTTACATTAGCAACCTTCCAACACCGAGGAAATTTACCAGCATGGTACAAGGTGCTGAAAAGGTTAGCTAATGGACGCGAAAGCGTCGAACAGCACTGCTTCAAGACCAGTGCTGAAATACCATCCGGCCCTGGCGACTTGTTTATGTTGAGATCTGCTAAAACCCTTTTTACAGCACGGGCGCGAAAGAATATCTTTGGCATAGTTACAGATACTCTTTCGAGCTCGGGCGGAGGCTGAGTGCTTTCCGGCAAGCGGGAATTACTTGCAAATACTTCAGCTAAAAGGTTAGCTTTATCAGCCGGGTCAGTGAAAGTAAAGTTGTGACTCTAGATATTTCCAAGGCAAAAGTAAAGTTGTGGCTCTAGATATTTCCAAGGCGTTCGATAGATTATGACATGGTGCACTTTTATCAAAACTTTTTGGTTGTGTTGTCGGTAATACCTTCTCTAGATTTATATCGAGCTTCCTCAGGGATCGGACTATAAGAGTTGTTGTAGATGGAATCTTATTAAACGAGTTCAAGATCAATTCAGGGGTACTGGCTTTGTTCTTTCTCCTACTCTATTTCTTATATTCATTAATGACCTTCTACTCATATATCAAACTTCCAATCCTATCTATTCTTTTGCAGATGATAGTAACATTTGCCATTAGTATTCATTTAATCATAGACCTGATCTTCCACAGATTGTGGCTATGAGACAAAACATGAGTGAATCATTAAATCGCCATCTCGAAACCGTTTCCAAAATGGGGTCGTGTGAATAGAGTCTTTAATGCACGCTGGGCCTTGCTTACGCATAAACGCACGGCAGATTATGTTACTTCATCTATATTCATAGATGGTGTAAATATTTATTAATCAGATGCCGTTGATGTTCTGGGCATGAGAATTCAATGTGATGTCCGTTGGATTAAGCACATCTTTCAAGTGTCGAAAGAAGTATTCAAGTGGCTAGGTTTTCTAAAACGGTGTAACAGATACTTCACTCCAACTGATCTCCTTAAAATGTACGCCACCTATACCGACCAAATACAACTCACATGTATGGGCCGGAACTTCAGAGTCTATTTAGGAGTTTCTAGACCGCGTACAGGGGAGGGCGAAAGTACAGTAGGGTATCCAACTCTATTGACTCACTGGAGCACCGCCGTAATGTGGGTTGTATAGCACTGTTCTATCGGTACTACTTTGGAATCTGTTTTCAGGGACCTCGTTCACGAAACCCGAAGATTCTTACGCAACAAACGTCAATCCACTAGATCATATGCATTTGTGGTTCATTGTCCAATGGATAATAGAGAAAATTCGTTCTTTAGCCGAACAGTACGTATGTGGAACTCACTTCCCGCAGAAGTTTTTCCTGACAGTTGCAATATAGGAAATTCATGATTCAGTACCATATAATAACACGGGTAGTAAAGCGTTTTGTAGAGCAAAATTTTAGTTCATTTACAGAGAGCTATATTTCTTATCTGCGGTACCAAGGTAAACTAATTATTTTAAAACCTCGAAGCTATAGTTCTCAATCATCACATGTGATCACAAAGGACTTCGATAGGTTCCTACCTATTTTAACCAATCGGGTTGTCTTAACCTTAAAAGCATAACCTTAAAAGCTTCGCAGGGACGCCAAACTTAGACATTCCCAGCAAAACTTTGGTAATGGCAAGTACTCTGATAACTGGTTACCTTGTAATGACTACAACATACCCTCCGAATAAATAATAAGTTATTACAGAAGTACTTATTTGTAATTAAGATGGTAATTTAAACTGAATGGCCCCGGTTCAAATCCCACCAAGGGCAACAATTTTTTTTATTAAAAGAGGCTTTTTAAATGATTTTTGAATTTTAAGAAATTAAATATTAAATTCTGTAAAAAAATTTGGAAAACTAACTCACGGTAATGAAAAAATACCATGATGAGTCAATTTTGATTATGTAAGGGATGTTGGATATCAAACACGATTCAAATTAGTCTTAACTTGGTAAGCCCAACTTATCTGGGTCATCCTTCATCTCAACTGTGGACACATACCTCCTCGTGGTATCACCGGGGGGGGGGGGGCTAGTTTAACACCCATTAATATAGTGAGCTAACATGTACCGAGGGTTGTCCCATAAGATCGATAAAAATGGGTTAGGATTACGGGCTAGTAACCCTCTCTTAAAAAAAAATGCTATGAAGAGGATAAAATTAGAATTAAAATGTCCCACCACCTAATGTTAGAGAAGGATGTCCGAAACTTCGATAGAAAGACCAAGTAGAGGAACATTTTTCTCAGCTTAGCCAATAAAATTGGAGAATATTCGCACAAGATCGAAATCCATGGAATTCTAAAATATGCTCGGACTTTAACCTTAACGGGTTGTAACTATAGGTCATTTAAGTAAGTTAGAGTCAATCTTATGTAAAAAAAAAAAAGATTTAAAAAAAATTTTTGTATTTCATTTCAAAATATATTTTTTTAAATACAACAACAAAAAAGTTTTTGTTGTTGTTTTCCAATTGCTTACCCAAGTCATTACTTTTCTGCAATTGGTAAGTACTTGCCTCCAATGACATCACCATGTTAATGTAATGACTTAAACAGTGAATGAGTAAGTAGCTTGTGTTCAATAGTTTAGCTGTTTAACTCATTACTTGGTAATGAAAAGTTTTGCTGGGTTGCTTCAAATAACTTCGTTCGAATCGGGCTGTCAAAAGCAGATTTGTAGGACACTTATCACGTCCATTTGTTTCTCTGGGGTCTTTTCCAGGATTTGGAGTAGCGTGAAGATCTGGTCAGTAGTAGATTTACTTGGTCTAAAGCCACATTGGTATGTTTCAATTATTTCGATTTGGGATTTTTAACCTTTCTCACAGTATGGTCGATAGAATTGTATAAAATTGAAGAGGTTTTAGCTTCTTTTTTGTGCACTGGACAAAGATCACTGAGACTCCAATTGTCTGACACACGTTCTTCTAACCATATGGTTTTTATAAGCTGGGACATACACCTTTTAAACTTAAATTCTCCAGCCTTAAAAAGCTCTGCTGGTAAACCATCGGCACCCGCAGCTTTTTGTTATTTTTCAGTCGAGTTATTGCAACTCTAACCTCATTTTGGTTTTGTGGTGGACATATAACGCCGACATCATTGATTTCTTCAGATGTGTCATCTTGGTCGCTTACATTTGTTACGTGTTTAAGATCTTCGATTGAAAATGTATCTCTATAAAGACAATCGTTTGACCTACGAGGTTCTATAAAGATTTACGTTTAAAATTTGGTCTCTATAAAGATCTACTATTGAAAATTAAATTCTTAAAAAAAAAGAAATTCAAAATAATATAAGTACTTTTGAGTACTATTTATCTTATATTCTTAAACGAGGAATAATTGTATATATATATATATATATATATATATATATATATATATATATATATATATATATATATATATATATATATATATATATATATATATATATATATATATATATATATATATATATATATATATATATATATATATATATATATATATATATATATATATATATAGAATGGCTATCTCGAAAACGGCTCTAACGATTTTTATAAAATTTGGACAGTGGTTATCTTTTTTGATGTATAGGTCGAAGAAGAAGGGACTTTTGGAACTTTTACCAAAAAAAGGTAAAAAGGGGAAAAAACGCTATGTCTCCTAAAGTAATAGGTATAGAAACAAAATTAAAATTACGTTTTAAACAGCTTTGAAAATAAGCGGACAGGTGTTTGGTACTTTTTTGAAACTATGTCCGATAGGGTGAAAATAGTTTTTTTGGCACCTTTTTAACCCACTCTTATATTTTAAACTAAAGAAAGAAACTTGGTACTGCAATCAATAGATGTAAAAAAAAACATGAAGCACGTATTTGCTACTTTTTTGATTTTGGAGCCAAAATGGGTAAAAAAGGGATAAAATGATAACTTAACATCTCCAAAGTAATATGAATAGGAACATTATACATTATGTTAAATGCGTTTTAAAAAAATGTACCGAATTCAATTGGCACCAAAAAAGTACCAAATATACATATGGAACTTTTAGAAATTAGGGAATAAAAAGGGGGAAAAATTAGTATTATTTTAAACAAATGAATGTTTGTCTGTATGTATGTTCTTTATAGAATAGTAAACTGTGGATTTGATTGTGTTATGCTCTTTAGCGAAGATGTTGCGGATAAACCGGCGAAGGTTTTAAAGTTGATAAGACTAATTTCCGACAGATGGCGCCATTGAAAATTACTACAAATTAATTAAATCGTAAACTGTACATTTGATCATGCTATGATCTTTAGCAAAGTTGTAGCGCATGAGCCGACGAAGGCTTTTTAGTTGGTATGAATAATTTCCGACAGGTGGCGCTACAGAAACTTACTCAAAGTCAATTTAATCGTAATCTGTACATTTAATCATGCTACAATCTTTAGCAAAGTTGTTGCACATGAGCCGACGAAGGTTTCTTAGTTGGTATGAAGAAATTTCTACAGGTGGCGCTACTGAAATTTACTCAAAGTCAATTTAATCGTATGCTGTACATTTAATCATGCTATAATCTTCAGCAAAGTTGTTACGGATAAGCCGAAGAAGGTTTATGAATTGGAATAAGCAAAGTCCGACAGGTGGCGCCACAGAAAACTACTCAAAATGAATTAAATCGTAAACTGTGCATTTGATCAGACTATAATCTTTAGCAAAGTTGTTGCGCATGAGTCGACAGAGGTTTCTGTTGATATGAATAATTTCCAAAATTATTCAAAATGAGTTAAACTGTAAACTATGCAAACTATGTGTTGGTCGGACAAAATAAATCAAATAATTCAAAATTAACTGAATATTTCTACAATGTCTTTCCTCTAAATTTATTTTAGCACTTTATAATATAAAATATATAAAAACTTTAAAATTTTCCTCAAAATGCTTATCATAAAGCTCCGAGCAAGGCTCGGTCTACCAGGTACTAAAAGATTAAAGGTCGCTGAACTAATTTCTTTTCTTAGAAACTAATTATGTATTATTCTCTGCTCGTAACCACAAAAATACAATGAATGCAATAGAATTTCAAGTAGATATTCCGATTTTAGGTAATTTGAACTTGAACCCTTAAAAAAAGGTAATTCACAAAAACAAGGTCAGAATTTTTTTTTTTTCAGGAAAGATATACATATATTTATGTATACGATTTTGCGATCCTTAAAATCAAACACAAACCGCATTAATTTCCTGCTGAGCTAAAGGAATAGCAAACATCAGTTGGAATGTTTAAAATATAAAAGAACGAAGGCGTTTAAGGTAGATAATTCTTGTTGAATTTAAAGGAAGTAATGATTAACTGTCTTAAAAAGAAGAGTTCAAAAAGATAAACGGGAAGTTATTTTAAATTCTGAACAATCTAACAGGTAGTGATTAGACAAATTTAGAAATTCTCTACTAAATTTAAAAATTATCCTAAATAAATTCTTGAGCCGGTGTGGTATAGCAGGTTAGTCATCCGCCTTGCATACCAGAGGTCCCAATTTCGATCCCCGGCCAGACCCACTTGAAAAAATTAATTAAAAAGGCGGCTGTTCACCTCATAACTCAGCTTGTTATTGAGTATTCGACTATGTAAAACTTCTCTAACTAATACATTTGCCGTTCGGAGCCGGAGTAAAAACATAGGTCCCTTTCAATGAATCTAAAAATCGAATCGCATGCAGCGATTCTATTTTGTCGGGCAATTTAATATATATATACATTCATGTTTTAGGTACACAATTGCGATCTTGTTATATGTAAGTATTACCTTCCGGATTCCTCAAAACCCGATTTAAAAATAGACTCTTAAACATCTTCCATTAAAAATGGAAATCAATGGTGATATATGTATATACATTTAAAAAGCCGCCTTGAAAACCATTTTACCGATTTTTTCCTTTTCTATCCAATAAACAACCGAACATGGGTTAAAAAAAGTACTTAAGTTTTCTTCTTATTTTGTTGTTCTATCTTTTGAAGTTTCGTAAACGAACGAATTTCAAAAAATATATTTATCGGAAAAGAAATCCATTGTTCAAATTAAAGTTTTATAGCTGTTTTGCTGGGCGATCAGGAATCAGCCGGTAACGCTACAGTTTTCTATATAAAAATTCGATTCTATGAACTTCTTGTTACTATAACTGAAAACTTACAAATCGTTGGTCTGATGTAGAAAGGCCGTAACTCGCATATTTAAAACTTTACAGGAGAAGGTAAAAACTGTTTTAAAAAAGTAATTGCCAAAATTTTATGTTTTTTAAAATACATGACGAAATTGATTCTCAAAACTTTTTTTTAAATCTTTAACATATAAAAAACTAAATTGAGATAGGGCTTTTTGTATTCTCATTTCAGAGCATAAATGTGACTTAGGGCTTTTATCTGCATTGATGAAAACAAATTATATTAAGGAAAGCTTTACATAGCGAATGTTTTCTATAGGAAAGCTTTCGATAGCGAAATGCTTTCTAAAAGAGATCTTTTAATATTAAAAGTTTTCTATAGCAAAGCTTTCGATATTGAAAGTTTGACTTGCAATGTTTTCTATATAAAATCTTTCGATATTCAAAGTTTTATGAAGGAAATTAAAATGTTTCTATAGAAAATCTCTTCATATCGAATGTTTATTATTAGAAAGCATTTCGAAATCGAAAGATTCATATAGGAAATCTTTCACATTTTTATATTCAAAAGCTCGAAAGATTTATATAGGAAATCTTTAGATATTGGCATTTTGTATATTGGAAAGCTCTTCATATAGAATGTTTTAGTAGAAAGATTTGGATATTAAAAGTAACCTTTAGGAAATCTGTTGTTAAAACTGATTCTCTTTCGTAGTTCTAGAAAGAAAAACTTTTTCAACATCTTTAAGTTACGGTCTCCATTGGTCATAACAGTAAAAGCGATTTCTTAGAAAAAGTTTGACCCGGCAATGAACTTAGATGAATCCGCGCAGCGCATTCAGTCGGGAAGTGGATGCAATTGCATCTTATTGAATATCTATGGGTTAGAAATTCTCCATATTTGACAATTTTGTTTGTTAACATTTTGCCGTTCAAATCAAAATGTTCATAAAAATGCAGTTCAAGATGTTTTGACTTCATCTGCTAAGAGAAGTTTCACAAAACATGCACCTATTTTATCTTTGGACAGAAACTACGGATTCAAAAGCGTGAAAGCCACCCAGCTCACAGCTTGCCTATAACAAAGACAAAACTGCACTCCACTCATTAGTTAGTCCATATTAAAAAATCCCTTGAGTTCTGCGAATTTACACTTGCCGGCTTGCTAGACATAGAACCCGATTTTAACAACATAAAACCAGAGTTGATTATGTCGGTAAAGGAGGACTTAGGGGTCGATAAATCTATTATCTCGCTTGTAGATAAGCTATTCACCTACAGAATCATCAGCTCAACTATGGACACTGCTATAATCTACAAGGTAGCATGTAGAGGGACTCTACGAGGAGGTTTACTATCCCCTCTCCTATGGAAGCTTGCCATAATTAAACTGCGTACTGAATTAGATTCTCTGAGATTCAACACCGTCTCATACGCGGACGGTGTCGCTATAGCAGTGCCTGGGAAATTTCTCAATACCCTGTCACAACGTCTTGAAACAGCTCTTGACATATACTACCGCTGGAGAGTCTCCAACGGCCTGGGAGTCAATCCCACTAAAAGGGAACTTTTACTTTTTTTGCGGGAATACAAAATACCCACTTTTACTCTTCCAAAATTAAATAAGGTAGAACTTGTGCTCACTGACCATGTTAAATATCTTGGGGTTATTCTGGACTCAAAACTGTCCTGGAGCCTAAACACCCAACTCAGGGTGTCCAAAGCATCCATTGAACTCTACTTATGTACAGGGGTCAAAGGCAAAACCTAGGGAATCAATCCTACCAACACTGACTGGCTCTTCGACATAATTGTCAAGCCTATACTAATGTATTATGCGCTGGTTTGGTGGCCTCCACTAACCAAGGAAAACCATCGGGATTCTTTTACCAAAATTTTAAGATCGTCCGCTCTAATGATTACTAGCGCCTTATGAACTACACCATCTAAGGCGCTTTTTGTCATGCTTAACTGGCTCCCAGTCAAATGGCATAACAAATTGCTCTTAACTGTTAATTTGGCCCTATGCCTGAATTCGATGTATTTGAATCCAATATCCCACCTCTTTACTGATTGGAAAACTAGTACTAGCTATCTGAATTGATGTAACCAATTCAGATTTCCTCCTTCTCCTACACTGACTCTAGCTTGAAATGATGTTATCACTTCAACTTACCGATATCTCTGTCTTGCCACCACGTCTTCCACGTTCCGCTGTAAAATTACAAGAGACCTAATCGTTAATTTTCCCTGGCTTATATACTATTATATTTTGGCTACAGTTTGTAGTTTTGTAGTTATTACTTCGCGCTAGGTGTGAACCGATACCTTTACTGTAACTCTCTAGAGACCCATCATCCCTCAATGACGGTTGTCTGGAGGTATACACAGACGGATCCAAGTCAATGAGAGGCATCTTCATCCCACTGCTAGGGAAGAACATTTCTTAAAGGCTTCCTGATCAACGCAGTATTTTTCAATCCGAGATATCGTCCATATACAAAGCAGTTAAATGGTTAAGATAAAGTCTCTATCTTATGTTCACACGACATCTGTTTTTAACAGCGAATGCCGGGCATCTATTAACGAGATGGTGAGATATTGCAATACTGAACTTTTCTGGGTATCCAGGTACAACAACACACCTGGTAACTAAACAGCGGACAGACTTGCTAAATCCGATGCACTCCTAACTCAAATAACATCGAAAAATTTACGGCTTACCGCTATCCGCCTGCAAATCAGTAGTTAGGCAATTCATTTACGGGTTAGCGCAGAATACTTGGTCCACTTGTTCAATATCCAGGCTCACATAGCCCACTTACAACAATAAACGTACAAAATGCTTGGTATCTCTACCTCGTCACAGACTTCGCAACCTAATCTCAACTTTAACAGGTTATTGCGTTTTTGGGTTGCATGCCAGAAGACTTAACCTTTAACACCATGACTACTGTCGTAGTAGAGGAGGAGACAGTAACTCAATTTCTCTGCCACTGCCCCGCTCTTTCAACTGTGAGGGCTCTATATCTGGGGGCACTTTTTCTGCATGATTTATCTGATCTAGCTAGTAATATCATTCGTAAAATAAACTCATTTATCAGAGCTTAGGCTGGCTTGAGGCCCTATACTCCATTAGGAGTTAAGGATAACAGAAGAAGAAGGCTGGCTTGAAAAATATGGCCTGGAATAATTATCTGTGCTTTTCTTTTCCAGTCTATCCCATAAAGGGACATTGGTGCTAGAAACGCAATGTGACGCTGACTTAATATCGGCTGCCTGCCTATCCTAACATAACCTTGAATATGAATTTGCAACGAACTTTTATTTGCAGTGGTTCCACTATATTAACAATTTTTGCTATTGCTTTAAGGATTTTTTTATAACGCAAAGGAAACTTGCTTCTTTTTCTCAGATATGCCCTCTTGTCTTTTTGCAACCCCTTATTCTTTTCTTTTGCTAAAAAGAATCCCATTAACGGAATATTTGATGATCAAATTTTGATCACTTGGATGACATGTTTGCGAAAACCTTTTTTTTGCTTCAAGTTGTGCAAAACATTATTTTTTTTTTGTTATTTGAACAATAGGAGACAATAAAATGATTAGTATGATTTTGGCAGATTTTTGTTGTTTAAGAAAAAGGAATAAGGAATTTCGTTAGAGAAGATTTGCATCCTTTATTGCGATTTTATTTTGTACTCGGTGGTTTAATGAATGGTATCATAAATTAAAGGTGTTTAAAAAAGAAGGTTTTCTCAAATCTATTGTCGAACATTTCAATATTGAGTTTTAATATTTTCAAATATTTTGCAATTTTTCTATTGTTTTCCTTGCAGCACCCAAATTATCCTTTGTATCATTATCATCATTAATATTTCAATAAATTTTGAAATTTTAATAAGAAGTATTTGGAAGTTTTGAAATTTGATGCTGTTTTGGTTTTTTTGTTCTTTTTGTTTATAAAATGTATCTTTTTGCACATTCTCTTTGTTTATCGGAATTGTTAAATTTCATTATTGTTTCCTTTTAGCTTCAGCGGTTTTGTATGGGGATTTTTTCTTTGTTTTTTTTTTTTTTATTTTATATAAAAAATAAAATTTATCATTTTTAATGAAGTTTGTAAAAATAATGAATGAGATAATGTTTTTTGATTGGTAATTGATATTTAATAATTTATTAGCTGGGATTTGAATTTGACAAGAGAAAACGACAAGACAAAGAACTTGAAGAATTTCAGATATGATATTTTTATCTGAAATTTTCTCTAGAAAAATTTTTTTAACTCAAATTTTTCTATAGAAAAATTTTTTTAACTCAAATTTTTCTATAGAAAAATTTTTTTAACTCAAATTTTTCAAATCAAATTTTCGTTAAAAAAATTTTTCTATAGAAAAATTTTCGTTAAAAAAATTTTTCTATAGAAAAATTTTCGTTAAAAAAATTTTTCTATAGAAAAATTTTCGTTAAAAAAATTTTTCTATAGAAAAATTTTTGTTAAAAAAATTTTTCTATAGAAAAATTTTCGTTAAAAAAATTTTTCTATAGAAAAATTTTCGTTAAAAAAATTTTTCTATAGAAAAATTTTCGTTAAAAAAATTTTTCTATAGAAAAATTTTCGTTAAAAAAATTTTTCTATAGAAAAATTTTCGTTAAAAAAATTTTTCTATAGAAAAATTTTCGTTAAAAAAATTTTTCTATAGAAAAATTTTCGTTAAAAAAATTTTTCTATAGAAAAATTTTTGTTAAAAAAATTTTTCTATAGAAAAATTTTCGTTAAAAAAATTTTTCTATAGAAAAATTTTCGTTAAAAAAATTTTTCTATAGAAAAATTTTCGTTAAAAAAATTTTTCTATAGAAAAATTTTCGTTAAAAAAATTTTTCTATAGAAAAATTTTCGTTAAAAAAATTTTTCTATAGAAAAATTTTCGTTAAAAAAATTTTTCTATAGAAAAATTTTCGTTAAAAAAATTTTTCTATAGAAAAATTTTCGTTAAAAAAATTTTTCTATAGAAAAATTTTCGTTAAAAAAATTTTTCTATAGAAAAATTTTCGTTTAAAAAATTTTTCTATAGAAAAATTTTCGTTAAAAAAATTTTTCTATAGAAAAATTTTCGTTAAAAAAATTTTTCTATAGAAAAATTTTCGTTAAAAAAATTTTTCTATAGAAAAATTTTCGTTAAAAAAATTTTTCTATAGAAAAATTTTCGTTAAAAAAATTTTTCTATAGAAAAATTTTCGTTAAAAAAATTTTCCTATCGAAAAATTTTCGTTAAAAAAATTTTTCCATAGAAAAATTTTCGTTAAAAAAATTTTTCTATTTTTCTATAGAAAAATTTTCGTTAAAAAAATTTTTCTATAGAAAAATTTGAGTTAAAAAAATTCAAATTTTTCTATAGAAAAATTTGAGTTAAAAAAATTTTTCTATAGAAAAATTTTTCTATAGAAAAATTTTCGTTAAAAAATTTTTTCTATAGAAAAATTTGAGTTAAAAAAATTTTTCTATAGAAAAATTTGAGTTAAAAAAATTTTTCTATAGAAAAATTTGAGTTAAAAAAATTTTTCTATAGAAAAATTTAAGTTAAAAAAATTTTTCTATAGAAAAATTTTTAGTTAAAAAAATTTTTCTATAGAAAAATTTGAGTTAAAAAAATTTTTCTATAGAAAAATTTGAGTTAAAAAAATTTTTCTATAGAAAAATTTGAGTTAAAAAAATTTTTCTATAGAAAAATTTGAGTTAAAAAAATTTTTCTATAGAATAATTTGAGTTAAAAAAATTTTTCTATAGAAAAATTTGAGTTAAAAAAATTTTTCTACAGAAAAATTTGAGTTAAAAAAATTTTTCTATAGAAAAATTTGAGTTAAAAAAATTTTTCTATAGAAAAATTTGAGTTAAAAAAATTTTTCTATAGAAAAATTTGAGTTAAAAAAATTTTTCTATAGAAAAATTTGAGTTAAAAAAATTTTTCTATAGAAAAATTTGAGTTAAAAAAATTTTTCTATACAAAAATTTTCGTTAAAAAAATTTTTCTATAGAAAAATTTGAGTTAAAAAAATTTTTCTATAGAAAAATTTGTGTTAAAAAAATTTTTCTTTAGAAAAATTTCAAATTCATTTAACTGGGACTGCTTTAAGTTTACAATTTCGAAATGTGTTTGTATTTAATGAAATATATTTTATATTCAAATTCTATTTTTATTGATTGGCATATCAAGGAAATTGATTAATTTCAATGAAACCTTAAACCTAAAAAATCCTTAGAATTTTACTAAAAATGAAAGTGCTGAAATTATCACTTAAAGAGCCTGAAGCTGTAAAGAAAGAAAATTCTTTGTTATTATTCGATCTTGCGCATGATCTGTTGAGTATGTTTTTCTATTTTGGGTAATCAGCCAGAGGATCTTCTTTTTTTCTTCTGTTCCTTGGCTATTGTTATGTAAAGTATGAGAATTTTTTTTCGATTTTCCAATTTTCATAATAGTCATTTTTTTCTAAATCTTGTCTTCTTAGATTTTCTTGGGTAGAAAAAACAAATGTGTTATTATTTTCTAATGCCATAATATGCACCACCCCAGGGAGTACAAAGAGATCTGTCACACACAGACAATAGACACGAAAAAAAAATCAAGATCCTTGCAAAGTCCTTTTAACCGTCACATTTTTGATCCACCCCTTATTATTGATCCTCTATATGTATTTTATTTTTTTGTTTTGGTTTTTGTTTCTGTTTTTTTCATTCTTTCTCTTACTATCTTCACCTTGAACATCTTGTGTTTATGTTAATTTTTTTTATCTGTCTATTCTTTTGAATTAAAAAAAAATAAGGATGAGTGAGAGTAAATTATGCAAAATCCTTTTCTTTTTTGGGAATAATTAATTTTTTTGGGACAACTGCTAAAAAGGGTTAATATTTGCTCTGCATGATCGTGGCCTGGGGTATTACTGAGGCTCCGAGTAATCAAGCAGATGATATTGATCATTATTTTTAGGTAAATGAACAAGAGGAGATAGTAATTAATAACGATGATTTTTAATGAGTATTTTGGGTTTAGAGTTGAATGAATCTTTATTTTTTTTAATAATGAACAAAATTTTCGATTTAAATTCACCCGTCCCTCTGTTTCTTCTTCTTCTTCTGTTATTTTTGACTCGCAGTGGAGCATAGGGCTTCAACTATTCTTTTATATCGAACTCTATTGCGAGATGTTAGTTATACGTCATTCCACGAATAGTATGCTTGTAACTCCTCATCAATTGACCTTCTCCACGTTCTAGCAGGTGCACCAAAACGACTGCCGATTCCTTGTGAATTCGAAAGAAGCACTTGTCGATCAATGTTGGTATTCGGCCTTCAAAGTATGTGGCCTATCCACCGCCATTTCCATTGACATACCTCTATAAGGGCAGGGATTTGGCTTGTAGCGCTTTGTAGATCTTTATTTTTTATGCGATTCGGCCACCATATATTAGGGATTTGAAGTAAGCATTTGTTTGCAAAGGTTTGTAGGCGCTTATCGATGGCATTTGTGCGTTTCGCAACCGTAATACAAAATGGACTTGACATTCGAATTATATATTCGTAACTCAATTGTTGTTGATATTTGCCGGGATTTTCAAATAGCTCGGAGAATGCCGAATGCAGATTTTGCCTTATTAATACGCGATTCAAAATCCTCGTCGGTGCCACCTTTTGTAGATTAAAGGTACCTACACATCCAATAACCTCGTTGTTCACATTGAAGTTATCTTTGTCTTGGAAATATTGATTTCCAGACCAGTTGCCCGAGATTTAATAAAGGGTGTCCATTGGATAAAACGTCTACCATTTAGTGCCGCGGCATGCCGTGAGCATTATATTGTCGATGACAAGGATAAAAAGTATAGGTGGCAAGATACATCCTTGTCTTACTTCAGTAGTAACTTCGAACGGATTTGATAATTTACCTTTATGTATAACCCGGCATTGAACCGCCGTGGTATAGCAGGTTAGTCAACCGCCTAGCATACCAGAGGTCCCAAGTTCAATCCCCGGCCAGACCGACTTGAAAAAATACATTTTGAAAAAAGCGTTGGTTCACCTCATAACTCATCTAGCCACTGGTTATTGAGTATTAGGCTATGAAAAACTTCTCTAACTAATGCATTTCCCGTTCGGAGCCGTCGTTAAAATGTAGGTCCCTTTCAATGAGTCTAAAAATAGAATCGGATGCAGCTCATTGTCTGAGAGAAGTACCCTTGTTCCAATTCGAATGTTGCCGGGGAATTATATATATATATATATATATATATATATAGAACCCGACATTTAAAATCTACATACATTGCCCGAATTAAGTTCAGAATTTTCGTTGGTATGTTACGATTTTCTAAAATTCTTCATAGATAGCTCCTACTGACACCGTCGAAGACCTTCATAAAGTCGATAAACGCTAGGTAAATGGGGGTGCGAAATTCATTATATTGCTCCAGTACTATTCTTACAGTATTGATTAGATCAACACAAGTTCGATTCTCTCGAAACCCAAACCGATTTCCGCGGAATGTAAAGGAAACTGCGTCGGATGTTCTATTCAAAATTACTCGACTTAGTATTTTGCTCGGTATTGGAAGAAGTGTTATATCTCTGTAGTTATTGCCATCTTTGGAGTCACCCTTTTTAGGTATTTTTTCCCATATTGTACCAACAAATGGGTGCCACAGTCTCAGATCACTTCAACATCACATAAAAGCATCTCCGCTGAGATATTGTCATTGCGCTTAAGGTTTTTAATGGCATTTTTCAATTCTTGTATTGTTGGTGGCGGTCTAAAATTCCGTTGAATAAACTGTCATGGTTGGTTTCATTTTGCACTTCAGTCAGTGCTTCTAATCCAATAGGATTGTTAAATGTTGACTGGAAGTGTTCCATCCATCGTATTAATTGTTCTTCCGGGGTTGAGAGAAGTGTACTACTCAGGATGGGACTGTTGCCACACAACGCCCTTGATATATTGTATAAGGTCCTCGCGCTGAGTCAGCAGCAAGTAAAGGCGACATTTACTTGCTGCTGACTCAGCACGGCTCGCTTGTGTATCTATCCACATTCTCTTGTCCCTCCTTGTAGACCTTTTTATTCTGTTGGATAGGTCACGGTTTGTTGTACTGAGCACCTCAACATCCACGTTTTCATTTAAAATTGTATTTTTTAAGATTTGACGTTGTTCAAAAAGGTCCCATGTTGCTTGGATGAGCCAAACTTTCCTCTTATGGCCTTTGAATCCTAACGTTTGTTGACCAACCTCTTTGTACGTTTTAGTGATACACCTTGCAAATTCGTTAATACTAGCATCGTTGTTGTTAACAGCATCTGGAAGCCGATTCCTTAAGGAAGTAATAAAGGCATTTCGATGTCGTTCTGATGCCAAATCTCCCAACATCAATTTTCCGATCGGCTTTTGCCATTTTAGACCTCAGAACCGCTACTTACAATAGAACTTTAAATATAACTAAATGATGGTGGCTGTTTGTATCTGCTCCAAGTGAAAATATTCGCCACTTAGAGTTGGTTCTTAGTAACGCCGTTCGGCGATATCCAAGTTATTTTATGGTGGAGCTTATGAGGAAAAATAGCGTCACCTACAACAAGTTTCCTTTCACAGCATAGTTCGATTAACCATTATGACTGCAAAATGAGTTGTTCTCAAACCTGAGAATTAAGGTCAAATGTGGACCGATTGTATCGAAATTTGGTAATATGATTACAGCTTATACACAAATTTCGAGTGCAACAAATAAACATAAAATTGTTATTATCTTCAGATTTATGAGCATTTTAGTGATGCTTGACAGAAGGTTTGTATGGGAGCTATGGTCAAATATAGACCGATGTCAAAGAAACTTGGTACAGGGATTTCTGTTTACATAAGCATTAATTAATTTCATTAAAAAAAAATAAAATGAAATTTGAGGCCTAGATCACAATTCCGGGAAACCAGACCTATAGAAGGAACCATTTTTGGTCATTTTCAATAGCAATGGTCCCACTATGAAAAGAAATGTCTGTGCCAAACTTCATTAAAGTATTTTTAGAATTGCGACCTGTATTTTGATTACAAGGCCTGCCAGCCGTGCAGACATCGTTAAATTGGCTCAGGAAGTGATTCTAAGTCTATTGGTATATTAAAAGGTGGGTCTAAGACCAATATTTCTATGCGTTAAATATGTACATCAGCACAAACTTATAATACCTTTCGACCTAAAATAGTGGAGGTAGGGTTGCCAGTCAGGCTGGATTCGACTGGATTGTCCAGCTTTTTTAGTGCTTGTCCGGTGTCAAGCTAAAATTAAATTTGTCCAGCTAAAAGTTGAAGATTTGAAATTTTTTTAATATTTTTAAAGAAAAACTATTTTTATGAAAAAGAACGCATAAAAACTTTTGCAAAAGTGTATTTTTTTCTGTGATTTATGTGTTGATTAATTGATGGCTTGATCAAGTTCATTTTGTAATAAAATAACCCTCTATCAAATTTCCCCATTGTACTTACTTTACTTTAATGGAATATATCAAAATTTTTTCAGATGTATTAGCTGCAGCATCACGGAAGATTTCATTTTTTCTCAATATCGCTGCGGTTTCGCTATTCGGTTTATCAAAAATTGGAAGATTCTTAGAAGCAAATTATTGAAGCAAGTTTTTTATTATTAATGTATAGCTAATTTTTGGGTTGTCAAGCTTTTTTTCCTTATGTCCAGCTTTTTTAGGATTTGTGTCTGGCAACCCTAAGTGGAGGGTATAAAAAAAGCGTATTCATTACAAAGACCTGACACATGTACAGATCAGCAAATCAATATTCCATATTATTTCTGTAGGACTCAAATAGTCTCCAGAAACATACATAAACCAATTCGAATCAGTTTATCGACTTTTGGAAAACAATATTTATATCTCCTTCTTTGGTTTCATCTAAAATCGGAAAACGACAGAACGGATTTGTCTTACTTTTTTTCTTAAATCCTCGTAGTAATTCAATTTAAGTTTTTATGGAAAAAAAAATATACCACTCGCAATTTTTTTAATAAAAAAAAAAAAAAATTCGCATGCCCACTTTACCGCCCCCTTTTTTCGATTTATCTAAAATCGAAAAACGGCAGAACGAATATGGGTTATTTTTTTCCTCAAATGTTAGTAGTAGTTCAATTTAAGTTTTTATGGAAAGAAAAATTGGCCACGACGTTTTCGAAAACAATGGGCCCATGAATGTTTAACAACATATAGGCAGACAAACAGACTCGAATATTTTTTATATTTATAGATTATCAAACAATCGCCAAACAATCGTCAAATAGAAATCAAATAACCGTCAAACAATCGTCAGTTAATCGTGAAACAATTATCGAGCAATCTTTAAAAATCATTGAACAGTCTTCAATCAATCATCAATCAATCATCAAACAATCATCAAACAATCGTCAAAAAAATCATCAAACTACCGTCATAAAATCGCCACTTAATCGTGAAGCAATTATCAAACAATTGTTAAAAATCTTCAAACGGTCATCAGTCAATCAATCATCAAACAACTGTCAAACAATCGTCAAACAACCATCAAATAATCATAAAACATCTTCAAGCAATCATCAGTCAAGCTATTATCAAACGCCAATCATATTTCCAATATCCGTGCAGCCGTTTTCCGATTTTAGATAAATCTAAAAAAGAGGGCGTAAAAGTGGGCATGGTAAATTTTTCTTTATGTAGAATCCTAACTTGGACTAAAGAAAACATGTAGAAAAAAATGTCCTGATCGGTCCAGGCGTTCTGAAGTGATGCAATTTTAAAGAAAAAGGGAATTTTATCCCCGTTTTTCGATTCCCACGTCCTCCTTGGTCCATTTTTAAAAAATTTAGAAAGCGAAAAACTATCCTATAGTATGAAAATATTCACATTTAAAACTTTAATTAATTTGGTTAAATCGTTTTGATCATCCATATTTTTAATTTTTATATTTGGCTTATATTGGAGGGGTCACGCCCACTGGAGATTAAAAAAACAACCTGGCCTATTTTACCCACTGGTCACACCTTAACATACTGTCAAAATTTCAGAAAAATCGGTGTGCAGGGTCATTCATATTTGTCATTGTTAATAATTGCCTTATATGGGAGGGTCCACGCCTATTTGAGACTCCAAAAAAAACCTAGCCTATTTTAACCACCGGTCACACCTTAACATACTATCAAAATTTCAGAAAAATCGGTGCCGTCGTTCATCTATATTTGTCATTTTTAATATATGAGTTATATGGGAGGGGTGACGCCCACTTGAGATTTGAGAAAAAGACCTTGTCCATTTTAACCACTGGTCAGATCTTACCATACTGTCAAAATTTCAGAAAAATCGCTTCGCAGGGTCATCCATATTTGTAATTTTTAATATTGGACTTATCGGTCCCGTCGGTCATCTATATTCGTCATTTTTAATATATGAGTTATATGGGAGGGGTCACGCTCACATGAGATTTGAGAAAAAGACCTTGTCCATTTTAACCACTGGTCAGATCTTACCATACTGTCAAAATTTCAGCAAAATCGGTTCGCAGGGTCATCCATATTTGTAATTTTTAATATTGGACTTATCGGTCCCGTCGGTCATCTATATTTGTCATTTTTAATATATGAGTTATATGGGAGGGGTGACGTCCACTTGAGATTTGAGAAAAAGACCTTGTCCATTTTAACCACTGGTCAGATCTTACCATACTATCAAAATTTCAGAAAAATCGGTTAGCAGGGTCATACATATTTGTAATTTTTAATATTTGACTTATATGGGAGGGGTCACGCCCACTTGAGATTTCAAAAAGTCTGGCCAATTTTATCCATCGGTCACTGTCAAAATTTCAGCAAAATCGGGCCACTCGGTCACCTTTATTTGTAATTTTTAATATATAAGTTATATGGGAGTGGTTACGCCCACTTGAGATTTCAAAAAAAAAAACCTAGTTTCGAAAATCTTTCATAGCAAACAATAGTCCACAAGAGTCTTATGGAAAGAGATGTATAAATTTAAATGTACATATATGTGGGAATCAAGAATAATGGCTTAAGTCCACATTTCGTGTTTTAAAATATAAATGGTTTTGTCTCATAAGCTGAATGGTTTTGTATAGAAAAGTTAAAATATAAATGCGTATAGTTTTATTAATAATGACATTTTATACATTAAATTTAGCTGATTGATAGATCTTGAAGAAGAGAATAAGAATATGTAATAAAATGAAAAAGGACTTATGTGCACTTAAGCCATTATCATTTATTATCACAGATATATGGAAAATAAAATAAAAATTTATCAATTTAGGCGAAAAATCCCCAACCGTATATTGAACAACTTTATACAACCGTAAATATTATTCGGAACACTTCATAGTTTTTAAATAAGGGTGGTTAAATTGTAAGGGCCGATGTTGAATGTGAACCACACCTAAACACCAAGTTTTTTTTCCGAATTTTATTTGATATTTCTCTATTTCAGACTTACTCAATTTGAACCATGGAGAGATACACAATCCAACAACGTGTTAAAGTTATCCAGACTTATTATGAAAATGGGCGTTCAAATCAAAATGCATATCGTGCACTTCGTGATTTTTTTGGTCAATTTGATCGTGCAAATGTGCGTACAATTACAAAAATCGTGGAAAAATTCGAGCAAACCGGGTCTGTAGAAGATGTGAGAACACCAGTGCATGCTCGTACACCAGTGCATGCTCGTACTGCAAAAAATATTGCTGCTGTTTGCGATAGTGTGGCTGAAGAGCCGTCCACCTCAACTCGTCGTCGTGCCCAACAATTGCACCTCTCACGCTTGTCGTTGATGAACATTATGCATAAAGACTTGCATTCACACGCTTACAAGTCGCAATTGGCTCAAGAACTAAAGCCTCTTGACCATTCCAAACGTCGTGAATTGGCAGAATGGTGGCAAGAAATGGCAACAATGGATGATCAATTTTCGAAGAAATCATCTTCAGTGATGAGGCACATTTTCACCTCAGTGGATTCGTCAATAAACAGAATTGCCGCATTTGGGCGAATGAAAATCCAAGAGTGATTGTCGAAAAATCAATGCACCCACAAAGAGTGACTGTTTGATGCGGTTTATGGGCTGGCGGCATCATCGGGCTAAAATGAGGCCGGTCAGGCAGTTATTGTGAATAGTGTTCGCTATCGTGAGATGATAACGAACTTTTTATTGCCCGAATCGGAAGATATGGATGTGGACGATATGTGGTTTCAGCAGGACGGTGCCACTTGCCACACAGCTGACCAAACAACGGCTCTTTTGCGCAACAAATTCAATGGCCGTGTTATCTCACGTAATGGCGATGCCAATTGGCCGCCAAGATCATGTGATTTGACACCGTTTGACTTTTTTCTTTGGGGTTATTTGAAAGAAAAGGTGTACGTCGATAAGCTAGCAACAATTCAAGAGCTAAAGGACGAGATAATTCGGCACATTAGCGGCATAGAACCTCCATTATGCCTCAGGGTCATCGAAAATTTGGACCATCGGATGGAGGTGTGCCGCCGTGGTCGCGGCGCCCATTTGGTCGATATTTTGTTCCATACATAATTGAGTAATACCAATAAATCATAATGAAATAAAATTACAATAATTTCCCAAATAGTTTGTGTTTTATTCAAAATCAACATCGGCCCTTGAAATTTAACCACCCGATATTTAAAATTTTTGAAAATGACATGGAATATTTAAATATATTCCAAATTTCCAAAATCCACCTCAGTTCTCCCCGTTATATATTGTAATTTATTCCAATCAAATCTAATCTGCTTTAATACTCTAAATTCCCAAATTCTTGTTACATATGCAAATATTCTTTCACAGCATTTAAATGATTAATGTTTTCTGTATTTGCAGTGCATTTTTGAAAAATCTTTGGGAATAATCTATCCATCCCCTAAATCTCAATATCCTCTAAAAATTTTGCCAATAATCATTTATCAATTATATTATTGGCAAACATTGCGTACGAGTATTTCTTTGAAATACCTTTTTTGGAATTGGCAAACTTTTCAATAATCTTGAATGGCAACCGCCGAAGATTTTGGGTGAAATGATCGATTATTTTCTATTGTCTCGGGGAGAACAATGGGCCAGACAATAACTGTAATTGCTTGAAATCTTTGCTAAATATAAAAAGAAAATATTTGTGAAAAAAAAATACAAAGACGTTAATTTGTTTTTGGCAAAGATGATCCTTTTCTTATAATTTTATTTTTCTTAACAATATAGTTTTCAGTGGTTTTGTAGTAGTTTTTTTATCCCGATCTTGTTATTTTTTTAATAATGAAAAAATGTTTAAGGGTTTAAGTAGGTTTGATTTTTTTTATTGAATTTGGCGCAAGCTTAAAAAGTGTGTCTTGGCAGATTTTATAATGATCAAATGAAGATCATATAATGATCAAATGCACAGTGAAAAGAGGTGATGGGTAGTGTGTGGACTTTCTCCACAAGCTGGACAGGTGTTGGGTATTGTAGGATTAATTCTGGACCAGTATGAATTAAGTCGACTACAATAACCTGATCTTAGTTGTGCCAGTAATACCCTAGTAGTTCTCGGCAGACTTCTATCTTCCTCTGCAATAGGCGGGGGACGGCCATTAAGTATAACATTCAATTGGTAACTAGATATTGTTGATGTTAGAGTGCTACTGTGAATGTCTTCCAGAGCTGTCTTGTATGAGGCGAGTGGTTGGGTGGTATACTGTCTAATATCATTCGTGGAGGGGGATCTAATTCCGTTAGATGGTAATTCGGATGATCTTTGGCTACATGTGTATCAAAATAACTGTAACCAATTCTTTTCTCTTTTTATGTTTATTCGCTGAACTCAGGAAATTAAAATAGAGTGATTTTTGGTTTTGTTTAAAATATTCGGCTTAAACAAATCAACGGTGTACCGAATTCTAAATCTAAATTTCGAACAACATATAACGTGAGGCAAGTCTGCCAGTGGTTGCCCAAGAAAACCTACCCAGCGCGAAGATCGCCAAGTGATTAGACTGGTTGAAGCTAATCCAAGAATGACAGTTGTGAACGTTACTAAATATGCTAACGAGATTTAATTGATGCCAATTTATTTGCCAGACGTTTCCTCAAAGAAACTGCTTATAACTAAGGCCAATAAAATCAAGCGCCTTGATTTTGGGAAGCGGTATCAAAATTGGTCAAGTGAACAGCGAGGAAAAGTGCTGTGGAGTTGTTGTTGTTGTAACAGCTCTAACATTTACATTGTATGCCCTACAAAATGTTTTCCAGACTTCTTCTTCTGTTATCCTTGAATCCCAGTGGAGCATAGGGCCTCACACACCTGGAAATTTCATTAATACTGGCACCGTTGTTGTTTATTACATCTGGAAGCCGATTCCTTATGGAAGTAATAAAGGCATTCCGATGACTTTAGGATTCCAGTTTTCATCCATCTATTTTTCGATCTGCTTTCGCCGTATCAGACCTCAGAGCAGCAACCTTTAGTCGAATTTTACACATCACTAAGTGATGGTCGCTATTTATATCAGCTCCGTGCCTCGAGCGTACATCAAGTAAAGATGATCGCCACTTAGAATTTATTAAAATATGGTCAATTTGATTCCTAGTGATGCCATTCGGCGAAATCCAGGTTATTTTATGCTGTTCTTTATGAGGGAAAATAGTGCCACCCACAACAAGATTCTTTTCGCAACATAGCTTGATCAGCCTTTCTCCATTATCGTTTCTTACTCCGACACCGTGTTTACCAGTATAACGCTAAAAAACGGTATTATTTGAACCTACCTTGGCGTTAAAGTCGCCAAGTATCATGGTAATATCACAGTTATGTACGTTGCTGTTCATCCAACTGCTAAGTACATCATAAAATTCATCCTTATCATTTTCAGATTGGATTTCAGTCGGAGCGTAGACATTGATAATTATCAAATTGCGAGCTTTAGTTTTGATCATTATTGCCATGAGCCTCTCACTGATAGGATACCACGCTATTATGGACGGAGTAAAGAAACACAGTACTCTCATTCCGTATTTCCCCTTGACCTGTCCATCTTGCTTCTTGTACCGCCAACAAATCAATTTTATAACGTAACATTTCTCGTCTTAGTTGTTCTAATTTCTCCGTTTCGTATAGTGTGCGTACGTTCCATGTCGCAAACTTTAAACTTTCTATGATGTCTATATTAGGTTTTATAGTCCGATTTCTTGGAATCGAATTGGTTTCATTCATCAGGATGTTGTTGCATAGATTAGGCACCTCTAAAATCCTTGTGCCAGCTGCCGTAGCAGGGGGATTTCTCGCATGATTTCCCCTTGGAGTAGTATATTCTGTAATGTTGTTTCTTTCCATGCTTAAAACATCGTAAGTGCTAAGTCGATGGATGATGAGTCCAAAGTCAAGAGCCACGTTTGTAAAGCGAGCCGCTCGATCCGAGACAGACGCCCGCAACAAACATGTTGAACAGACGCTGCAGTTTCGTACTTCACCAAGTGGAATTATATTTTACCCTTAGACCAAGTACGTCGGAATGGCTCCAAGATAACTAACTCTCACGTTGGCCCTGACCTAGAATCCCACTCGAGTTATTTGCCGCATCTTACACTAGGTTGCTCAGGTTTCCAGGATGTACCACTAGGAGGTGTTGTTACAGTTGTTACCTGTTAGCAGGAAACCCAGGCAACAACTGCATTCCATTTATATCCCGTTTTCCAGACTAATGGCTTTATATTAGAATAACCAAAAACATCTGAATATCTAATCAGGTGATGAAATAAATACAAAACCCAAACTGATGCCATATGTTGCAACATATCCAAAATTGCTAACGAATTTTGTGGTAATTAATACAAAAAAAATCCTGTTAATACAAAAAGCACAACAACTACAAACATATATAGATACATAACTAACATCAAATTAAACAAATTTTTAACACTCACTTTGATTTTAAGGCTTTTTTTATACCCTTCACCACCATAGGTGGAAAGGGTATTATAAGTTTGTGCTGATGTTTGTAACGCATAGAAATATTTGTCTTAGACCCACCTTTTAGTATACCAAAAGACTTAGAATCACTTTCTGAGTCGATTTAGCGATGTCCGTCCGTCCGTCCGTCTGGCTGGCTGGACCCCCATGTAAACCTTGTAATCAAACTACAGGTCGCAATTCTAAAGATAATTTGATGAAATTTGGGACAGATGATTTTTTTGATAATGGGACCATGGCTATTGAAATTGGTCAAAATCGGTTCATTATTTATGGTACCTCCCATAGGTCCCACTTCCCGGAATTGCTATATTGGCCACAAATATCAATATTTTTTCATGAAATTTAAAACAGATACAGCTTATGTAAACTTAAATCACTGTACCAAATTTCGTTGAAATCGGTCCACATTTGACCATAGCTCCCATACAAACTCTTCTTCAAAAACGCACTAAATGAGACAAAAAATCACTAAAACGCTCGTAAATCTAAAGATAATGAAAATTTTGAGTTTATTTTTTGCAAACATAATTTTTGTAACAATTGTAATCAATTTGCCAAATTTCGAGATAATCGGTCCGCATTTGACCCTAGCTCTCATATAAGTCCAAATGACGGAAACAGGTTGAATATATACGTTTTGAGAAAATGTTTGTATGATGGCAAAATTTAGCAAATATTTGTCTTTACACAGGAAAAATAACACCTTTGACCTTAGTGGTGAAGGGTATCGTATGGTTGGCTTGACCGACTATAGCGCTTTCTTACTTGTTTTTATATGGAGAAAAGCAAACAAAAAAATAAATTCCCACGTACTACAACCCAGTTTTTAACAAAAAAAAAAAAAACAGGCAGCAAATACAACAACAAGAACAACAATGAATTAAAAGCAACCAAAAAAATCCCATTTACAAAAACTACATCCAAAATCCCAAAAACAGGTTTTTCTGAGATACACTTTTACCACAAACAACAAAATGACTCAAAACAAGCGACCGACAACAACAGAAAAGAGAAATTTATAAAAAAAAAAAAAACAACAACTTGCTAAAAGACCAACAACAACAAACGATTTTGTACCTTTTTCCAGAGGATCCTATAATATTATTTTTGCCTTTAAAAACCAGAAAAAGAAACCAAAACAGATCAGATCAGGTTGTTGGCTAACACACACTCACACACAAACATTTACTCCCTAATTCGATTACCCACCTAACCAAAGGATTCGACTTTTCCTAAAGTCAGACTTATAAAGAATTCTTCAAAATGCTTCGATGGTTTATCTAAAAGGAGACTTGTAAAAATTGGTGTAATTATGTAACTCATGGATCGAATATAGTTCCACAGCTTTAATCTTCACATTACTCTTCAATACTCCAATATTTAGCTTAAAAATGCAATGGGAGGCAAAGTTTTCAGAGCTTTTAAAGGATATGTATTAAAGCTTGATATACGTGTTTAGTATCATTGGATCGGGAAAGACCAGGAGATGAACACCAAGTAAAAATCTTTTTTAAGTGAGTTAATCTTTTTACACTTTGTATCGTAAAACAAAAAAATATTGTTTTTCTACTTTTTTAAGGATAATAATTTCAATTTTTGATATTTTGTAGAAATGACATGGATAAAGATATCACAATGAAATTTTGCAGTTATGTAGACCAATAAGATCTAAAAGCAATAGACTAAAAAAAATCCCAATTTTGACTGAAAAATTCCCCAATTCCCAACTCGGGAAAAAGGGGTTTCAAAAAATGAGTTTTTTTACAAATATGGCAACACGTTGCATGCGTTTCAGAAAAAACTTTTCTAATCAATAACAGATATGTCAGAAAATATAAGCATTATAATTTTTTTCAAATCGGTGCTTTGCCTTTTGAGAAATTTTTGTTTAAACTAAATTTTTTTTTTACAAATTAGCATTTTTTGGAGAGGGCATGTGCGAGGACCAAAAGTCCAATTGGCAAGAAATTTGTTTTATACGCATTCTCATTATGCTTTCTTTTAAAAACTTTAAAAAGCTTTTTATGTTTCTTAAGAAAATATTTTTTTATTAGTGAAAAAATATAGCTATCTTTTAGGGAAAAACTCAAAAACAAGAGAAATTTTTTTAAGTTTCAACTTTGAATATTTTTAACTTTTAAACGAAAGAAGATATCTATAACTAACTTGCACAAAAATTATTACAAATTTAGCGAATATTCTTAAAAATTTGTTGGTCCTCAGATGCGTCCACCAGATTAAAAAAAGCTTAAAAAAATAGGCAAAAAATCAACCCAAAAATTCATTTGTACCCAAATATCTCGAAACCCAAAAGAGATAACCTACACATGTAAGCGTATTTTTGTAGACCTTCTCAAGGACAACTTAAGTTTATTTCTTTTCAATCCATCCATAAATGGATTTTTGGCGAATTTTTAAAAAAGTCGAACACCCGAGGTGACCAACTTTGAAGGTGCATCAATCACGCTCCCGACCCCTCATGGACCAGTGCTTTTGAAAACCAACTCGAATACTCCTTGACTACCATCATGCAATTTAAATATCTTTAGTCGTTCAAAAGTTACAGAATTATTTCCAAAAAAAAGCGTCCGTAAACCACTGTGTGTCGGTTTCAATAAGACACAGAACCTTGGTTTTTTTTCTTCTTTTTTCTTCTACAGAAGAAAATAACTTAATCTCGTATATAGTTTAGAAAATATCAGGAAATCAAAAAAGCTCTACAAAATTCAGTGTTTTCTTTCTGCAAAAACTAAGTAGACTTGGTGCTCGGTGCTCCCACCATAACCACGTGATTGAGCGAAAAAATTCTTCAAAATTTACAGATCGTCGAACGAAGTTCAAAGTCGTGTAAATTGTTACGCATAATTTAAGAAGAAAGTGTTGCAGTCGTTTATTATTGATTATACCCTTCACCACCATAGGTGGAAAGGGTATTATAAGTTTGTGCTGATGTTTGTAACACATAGAAATATTTGTCTTAGACCCACCTTTTAGTATACCAATAGGCTTAGAATCACTTTCTGAGTCGATTTAGCGATGTCCGTCCGTCCGACCGTCCGTCCGGCTGGCTGGACCCCCATGTAAACCCTGTAATCAAACTACAGGTCGCAGTTCTAAAGAATCATTGTTTCGGATGGTGAATTCCGCACATTAAAATGACGACGATAGGCTCGTTGAGTTTGAATTATTGATCGTTGATGATGTTCAAAATAAAGTTCTATGATTTTGGTTCGCTGGATAACGTGGTAACCTTTCATAATTAATCTCCCAGATTGATTTTACAAGTCCTTAAAAGAAAAATAATAATAATAATTAAATTAGAGAAGTTATTAATTTTTCAAATCCGTTCGCGACTTTTGGGCCACCCTGTATATCTAACGATTTTTTACGAAATCGTAACATTTGGTTTGGTGGGTACATATACCAACACACAAAAAGTTAGCAAATATTTTAGCCTTGTCAGAAATGACAACCAGAATTCGTATTTGACCCTCCTGCAACATTGTTGTAGTCTTTTGCCGTCTCCTTAACGTTTTTTTTAGAACGGGAGGTTTTTTTTTTGGTTTCTCCTAAATTTAGTTTAAGAAGGAAAGTTCTCATCTTTCATGTATGTAGTCTTTTGTTATTGTTTGATCCTTATAAGATCAATTTGATAGTGTTTTTGTTGTTCTAAATTTGTTACTGTTGTTTAGTTGTTTTTTTTTATGAAGGACATTTGTTGTTTTTTGTTGCTGCTGCAGTTGTTGTTTATTTCTTAGACTTCTAAGATGATTAATTTCTACACTTGTGTTTGCAACTGTTACTTAGTGTGAGAGTATGAGTGTTTGTTTTTAGGATTAGATTTTTTTAATCTTTTTGCTATTGTTGTTGCTAATTTATAATCATCAAGTATTGGGTGGGTGCAAAATTAAATTAACGAAAGTCGGAGCTAAATTGAAATTTTATGTAAAGGGTGGTTAAATTGTAAGGGCCGATGTTGAATGTGAACGCCAAGTTTTTTTCCAAATTTTATTTCACATTTCTCTATTTCAGACTTACTCAATTTGAACCATGGAGAGATACACAATCCAACAACGTGTTAAAGTTATCCAGACTTTTTATGAAAATGGGCGTTCAAATCAAAATGCATATCGTGCACTTCGTGATTTTTTTGGTCAATTTGATCGTCCAAATGTGCGTACAATCGCAAAAATCGTGGTAAAATTCGAGCAAACCGGGTCTGTAGAAGATGTGAGAACACCAGTGCATGCTCGTACAGCTCGTACTGCAGAAAATATTGCTGCTGTTCGCGATAGTGTAGCTAAGGCCGGTCAGGCAGTTACTTTGAATGGTGTTCGCTATCGTGAGATGATAACGAACTTTTTATGGCCCAAATTGGAAGATATGGATGTGGACGATATGTGGTTTCAGCAGGACGGTGCCACTTGCCACACAGCTAACGAAACAATGGCTCTTTTGCGCAACAAATTCAATGGCCGTGTTATCTCACGTAATGGCGATGTCAATTCGCCGCCGATCATGTGACTTTTCATGGACTCTTTTTCTTTGGGGTTATTTGAAAGAAAAGGTGTACGTCAATATTCCAGCAACAATTCAAGAGCTAAAGGATGAGATAATTCATCACATTAACGGCATAGAACCTCCATTATGCCTCAGGGTCATCGTAAATTTGGACCATCGGATGGAGGTGTGTTGCTGTGGTCGCGGCGCCCATTTGGCCGATATTTTGTTCCATACATAATTGAGTAATACGAATACATCATAATAAAATAAAATTACAATATTTTCCTAAATAGTTTGTGTTTTATTCAAAATCGACATCGGCCCTTGAAATTTAACCACCCTATATTAAGAGAAATCGACGCCCGAGATTTGTGGTTTGAAAAGTTTAATTTGTTCGTAATGGATTTTTGAAATTTAATCTTTAACTAAGTATAAACAAGAACAATTTGATGATGTTGTATCTCCTTAACTTATAAAGTGAATTATGAAATACAAATTGGACCCATTTCTTTCACTTAAAATGGATAAAAGTTGATTCAGGGGATGCCCCTATAAATGCGTTCCATTGTGTTGATTTTAATAACTAATGTGATAGGTAGGAGGAAAGAAGAAGCAGTGTTTACGAACTACTTTTATAGTTCGATGACTGAGAAGCTAAAGATCAATTTGGTAAGCACTTCACCTACCCGAAAGAAGTAAGCTTCGAAAGTAATGATTTATGCCAAACTCTATCGAATGCTTTGGATATATCTAATGACACTACCTTGTTCACACTCATTCTGTGAATTGAATGAGACCATTGTTCTGAAAGAAATGCCATTAAGTCTCCTATAGAGCGACCATTTCGAAATCCATACTGTTTGTCGTTTAGTAGGTGATTAGTTTCAACATAGCTCACAAGGTGGTGATTTAGCATACTTTACATTATTTTGGAAAGTGTAGAACATAAGGCAATAGGAAGTTAATAGTCAGGGTTGGATTGTACACATTTTTTCGGAATTGGTTGTACGTTTGCTATTTTCCAACATTTAGGTAAAACCCCGGGCTGGTATGACATGTAAAATAGATTACACAAAGGGCGAGATATTGAAAACGAGCACTTCTTTAAAACTATTGGAGATACACAATCTAGGCCAGGTGATTTATTTGCATTTAATTCGGATTGGGCAAAGTAAACGTTACACCTCTTTTGAGAAGGTAAGAGTTTGATGAAAATAAATTTGCGAACAAGTCACCTTTCTTCTCAGGTTCAGTAATCACGCGGTCGTTCTTTTGGAGGGGAGGAATTGAACAATCTCTATTATTTCGGATCCTTTTGACAAACGACAAAAAACTTTTGCTATTTTTTTTTTTTTTTTTTTTTATTTATAAGACCAACACTCAGGGGATGGCCCCTACATATGCAACGCATTGTGTTGGAATTAGGAAAATAGGTTATGGGAAGGAGGATAGAGGGAGTAGTGTTTGTGGATATTTGATTTAAACTTTTTTATATTATAACTGGGGGGAAATATTTCTGCTGGGAGTTTATTCCATATACGAAGTGTTCGACTAAAAAATGAGTTTTCCCTGTAGTGTGTTGTGCGATTCATTGGACAGTCGACTACAAATGGATGAGCTCTAGTTGAGGTGCGAGTATTACGTAAAAATGAGCGTGTTTCAGAACAAGTTCCCTAATTTCATTAGAGCATTTACCATTATAATAACGATAGAACAGTGAAACGCAACCCACATTGCGACGATGCTCCAGTGAATCAATAGAATTGGCTACCCTACTGTCACCGATAAGCACCTTCGCTCTCTCCTGTACGCGGTCGAGAAGCTCCAAAATAGACTTTGAAGCACCGGCCCATACATGAGAGATGTATTCCATTTTGGGCCGAATGTAAGTGGTATAAATATTAAGGAGATCAGATGGAGTGAAGTATTTCTTACACCGTTTCAAGAAACCAAGGCACTTGAGTGCTTCTTTTGACACATGAAAGATGTGTTGAGTCCAGCGGACATCGCACTGTATTTTCATGCCAAGAACATCAAGAGCTTCTGATTCCTCGATATTTATACCACCCATGGTTTCAGATGAAGCAACATTATCAGTTGTGCGTTTATATTTGCATTGAAATCCACCCTGTTTAGACGACCCCATTCAGATATTGAAATAAGGTCCGCATTTAACGTATCGTTCATGTTTTGTCTATTGACTGCAATCTCAGAGAGACTTGATCTATGACTGAATGAGTACGAATGACATATGTTGCTGTCATCTGCAAAAGAGTAGATAGGATTTGAAGTTTGACATAGAAGGTCATTTAGAAATATAAGAAAAAGTGTAGGAGAAAGAACTGAGCCTTGCGGTACCCCTGAGTTAATTATGAACTCTTTGGACGATATCCCATCTATCATCACTCTTATAGAGCGATCTCTGAGGAAGCTCCCTATAAATCGGCAGAATTTATTACCGACACCAAAAGCATTGAGTTTGGATAAAAGTGCATCATGCCAAACTCTATCGAACGCTTTGGAAATATCTAAAGCCACAGCTTTACTTTCGCCGAAACGGTGAATAGAACGGCACCATTTTTCTGATAGAAAAGCTTGTAAGTCTTCCGTAGAGCGTCCGCTACGAAACCCATACTGGCGGTCGCTTAGTAGATTGTTTGACTCCAAATAGTTAACCAAATGGTAGTTAACCATACTCTCCATTACCTTAGAGAGTGCGGAACAAATTGCTATTGGGCGGTAGTTTTCAGGGTTGTTTGAGTCACCCTTTTTGGGAATAGGAGTTACATTAGCAACTTTCCAGCACATGGGAAATTTTCCAGAATGGTATAATATACTAAAAAGTTTGGCTAATGGGCGCGCTAGAGATGAAGAGCAATGTTTTAAGACCAATGCTGGAATGCCATCTGGACCAGGAGATTTATTTGTATTTAAACTTGATAAAACACTTTTGACTGCGCGGACTCGAAAGAAAATTGCTGGCATAGATACCGATACTCTCTGCAGTTCTGGTAGTAGTTGATTGGTATCAGGTAGGTGCGAATTTTTTTCTAAACTACCAATAAATTAGAGGCTCAAACTAGAGCCATCCAATAGCACAAATAAAAGAGCTTATTTTACGAATGTTTGTGTTCGAGATCTCTGATAAATCATGCAAAAAAGGGTATCTCAAGTGGAGTGTCAGCAAGGGCTGGGCAGTGGCAGAGGAAATGAGTGATGGTTTCTTCCTCCTCCACGTTTTGACAGCTTCTGCAGTGTAAACCTATTAACCAGTGTCCTGTGAGTACTGAGATAAGGGTGCGAAGTCTATGGCGCGGAAGGCTGACCAAGATTGCAGAACACTTACAGTCGTAAGTTGGCCATGTAAGTCTGGAGATCGAACATGTCGTTTCTGTGGACCAGTTGGTCTGTGCGGACCTAAAAAGAAACTGCTTAATGAGCAGTTTGCAAGCTGATAGCGGTATACCTATAAATTGGTCGATGTGCTCCTGACCAAGGAGAGCACCACCTTTTGCTAGGTTATCCGCATTGATGTTACCTGGTGTGTGACTGCGTACCCAGAGAAGTTCGATGTTGGAATGTCTCGCCATCTCGTTTAGGGATGCCCGGCATTCACGAATGAGAACGGATGTCGTGTAGACCGATGATAGAGAATGGATTGCCGCAAGACTATCCCTACAGAAAGGAATATCGTTAAAGTATATTCGGTGATACGTGAGCATTAGTCATTGCTTTGAAAATTTACCCCCTAATTCATAAGCCAACTATTATGTTATCAAAGCCTTATTGTAGAAATTTTGTATGTCATAGTCTTATTTTTCGATTATGAATTAGGTGGTAAGTCTTCTAGCATGTAATTGGTCGATGTCCTCCTGACAGAGGAGAGCACCGAGTTTTGCTAGATTATATGCAATAGTGTTACCTGTTACATTATTGTGGCTACGTATTCAAAAAAGTGCTATATTGGAATGTCTCGACATTTCATAAAGGGAAGCCCGGCATTCACGACTAAGAACGGATCTTAAACAGAAGATAAGAATGAATATCGGTAAGACAATCAGTTCAAAAACGAATATCTCTGTAGTATTTTCAATGGTACCTTAGCCATTTAAATATAATTTCAGCCTGTAGAATACCGCAGAGTTCTGGGAGCTTAAAATAAATTTCGTCTTTATTAGTGGGATGAAAATCCTCCACTCTAATAATTTTTCGATTTTGTTGAAATTGGTACACATTGACCATAGCTCCCATAAAAAAATCACTAAAATGCTCGTAAGTCTGAAGATAATGAGAATTTTGAGTTGATTTTTTGCATACATAATTTTTGTGAAAACTGTAATCACATTTGATCCTAGCTCCCACATAAGTCCAAATGACGGAAACAGCTTAAATATATAAGTTTTGTGAAAATGTTTGTATGATGTCAAAATTTAGCAAATATTTGTCTTTATACAGGAAAAAAAAATTTGACCCTAGTAGTAAAGGGTATCGTATGGTTCGACTTGACCGACTATAGCACTTTCTTACTTGTTTTTTTTTTTACATTCACAATTTAAGCAAAAGGTTTAGGATTAGGGCAAAAGGTGTAGGATTGGAGTACGGAGGCCTTTGTTGAAGATAAAATGGATCGACCTCAATATTTTTAGTCCTTAGAGAGTTCATATGCTTAGAACCACATTTCATCATTGAAGATTATTGTAAAAATAAAATATTGTCCAAAACTTAGTTCATCCAAATTCGGAATGATTCATTTTCCTACTACGTATGTATGTATGTGTTTAAAACCAGTAGAATTTCCGCTAAACTCAAAATTGCCATCACATTGTGAAATTATTTTATATGTAAGTTTAATGCAATGATAAAATCAATTTTTCTCCTACCCAATATTCACTTAAATCGATATGTTTTTTGAACATCTGCTTTGAATTTATTGCAGGTTGTCCATTGACTGAAAGTGGAATAAGATTGATATACGGATGTAGGCGTCATCGTAATATTTTGTCATTCATCAGGTACTTTTTTTGGTGCTTACTTTTGATTTGGGGATTTTTTTCCAAACACAATTTGAATTGTTTTGTGTTTCAAAATAAAGAATTCTATTAAAATTGCATGATACTACGTATTTGTTAAAAATACTTAAATCCTAAAATTGCAAATACTTATATTCATTCTAATCGATTTTTAATAATCAAAATTTTGTTAATTTATAAAAATGGTGGGATGCACAGTAGATTCATTCGATAAATTTGGTGAATATAATGGTTTACCATTATTGGACATTGGAAAGCCATGAAGACTTGTAGACGATGTAAAAAGTTTTTTTTTATCAGGACTAAGTTCACGAATATGTTACAGCACTGGGATAGTAATAAGCGGTCAGAGGAAGGCCCACTACATGACCTGGATTAAATTTTGCAGCCGAGTTGAGTACATTTTGAAGTGTTTGAAAGAGTTGCTCGACTTCTTTTGCCTTACCATTATTCCTTTTACCTTTTCTACTTCCAGATCTTTCAATATAAAGGGTTATCCATTTCGTGGTTTCAAATGTATATGAGTGGAATTCGACATCTGTCAAACTAAGTTGTTAAACCAATTTTTGTTTTCAGTTGAAAGTCTGACAGTTGAAAGTCTAACATGGATCGCCTAAGTATCACACAACGCATAAAAAATGATCAAACATACTACAAAAATGGTGATTCTGCAACAGCCATATATCGTGCTTTAAGAGGAGATTATGGTTTACATAATCGTCCAACTACGCAAGCAATTGACAAAATTGTGAAGAAATTTGAAGACACTGGAACGGTTACAAATATTGTAACCGTTCGATCGTTCGGCTGAAAATATCGCTGCTGTAAATAAAATTATTGCTGAAGATCCAAATGTGTCGATTCCTCGTTGTTCTCAGGAATTGGGACTTGTCTAATATCACTCTCATAGCAACGAAGGTCCTTCCTAACATGTCGTGGAGGGGGATCTAATTCCGTTAGATGGTGGTTCGGATGATCTCTCCTATGACACCCCAGAAGGAATTGCCTAGTTAGCATTTGGCTATGTTCCTTAAGTGGCAGGACCTTCGTCTCCTCATGTAGATGGCTTTCTGAGGACATTTTTAGACAGCCTGTTATAATTCTGAGGGCTGCATTTCGACAGCTCTGGAGCTTTTTCCACTGGGTTTCGCTCACATTTAGTGACCACACTTGAGCAGCATAATTTGCCACGGACCGACCAATTGCTTTATAGGTTGCAAGTAGGGTTTCTTTATCTTTTCCCCAAGTGCTGCCGGCTAGTGACTTGAGGACCTTATTCCTACCGCGTAATTTATCGCAAGTTGCGGTGGCATGTGCTGACGAAGAGTATAAGCTGACGAATGTCACTCCCAATATTTTGGGGCGGGTTTTCGTCGGTATTCTTACATCGTCGACTAAGACATTCAGTTCCAGCGATACTTCCTTCGTCCATGTGGTGATTTGTGGTGATTTGGCTGGAGAAAGCTGCAGATTTCTTGCAGTGAAAAAGTTTTTTACGTCCCGTAGGTATTGATTTAATTTATCGCATAGCTCATCAATGTTATTGCCCCTTGCCATTATTGTGCAATCATCGGCGTATGTCACTAATTCCACTCCTTCAGGTGGTGCCGGGAGTTTAGAAAGGTAGAAGTTAAATAGGATCGGGGAGAGAACTCCACCCTGTGGTACTCCTTGTTTAACTCTACGGGGTTTTGACTTTTTGTTTCTAAACTCCACAAATGACTTGCGGCCACACATATAGTTTACAACCCATCTTTTGATGGAATTTGGAAGATTTGACATGTCAAATGCTTTTGATAGGTCAAGCGCTACCATTATTGTGCGCTCACATGGCTTCTTTTGATTAAGGCCATGGCATATATGTGTGGTGATGGTAGTTAACGCAGTGGTAGTACTGTGTTCTTTGCGGAAACTATGTTGATGAGATGCAGCTGGTAGATGTTGTGTCAGCCTCGGAAGGAGAAGTGCCTCAAGTGTCTTTGCGACAGGTGACAACAGGGAGATAGGACGGTATGATTCTCCCTGGCTCGCATTTTTGCCAGGTTTTAACACTGGTACCACTCTACCCAACTTCCATACCTCGGGTATCACAAGAGTGGTAAGGGACAAATTGAGGACTTTAGTTAAATACTCAACTTCCGGTGCATCTAGATTTTTTAATATCAACATTGAGATTCCATCAGGGCCAAGTGCTTTAGATGGTTTAGCATTTCTGGCGGCCTCTGCAACATTGCTCGACGGGAAGATAATTGGCGCGTCTTCGACTAAGAGATCGTGCAAGCTCTGCGGCCTCCGCCGGGAAGTTTGGTCTCATTAACTGTATTCGACCAGCGGGAATAAAACGGGCAGCTGCTGTTATGACGATTTTTCGGAACATCTTCTCTGCTGTTCTTGTATCAGAGGGAGCAGGTAGATCACGAAATTTGCGATTAGTGTACTCTCTGAATCGTACCCAGTCTGCCTTTTTCTGGTTCATATAAATCCTTTTGGGACTGTCTTGTTGTACATTTTAGCGTATTTTGCATTTAGATCTACACCTACATCCATATAAAGTCCAGCTCACACAACAACTGAAGCCAGCTGACCATTCACAACGTCGTAGATACGTAAAATGGGTGCTTGAACAACAGGCGATGGACGGCGATTTTTCGAACAAAATTTTCTTCAGCGATGAAGCACATTTCTCACTCGGTTGATCGAAACTCGCCACTAAATTTATAGCATTTCGTATTTTTAAAAATCCAAATTTTGACCTTTGACTCCGATGAAAAAAGGGTTAAGCTCACCCAATATCAAAGAAACTTCTAGTGGACATTACTGAAAGACTGGGCAACTAAATTCAGTATAAGCCTTATCAATAGAAAACTTAAATTAAATTGACTATGAATCTACTTAAATAATGTCTAAAAATGTACTTTTTCGCGAAATTTTATGATTTCAAGTCGCAGGTACGGCGAGACGATATGAGATATCAAACTGAACTTTTTTGGATTTTATGACCACATCTGTCTATTTTAACATGCCGATCAAAAATTTTGAAATTTTTAATATTTTTTTAACAAAATTTTCTAAAACTTAAAAAGTGAGTTTTGAAACGGTCCTTAAAAAGAGTACCATTTTCCAGTATAAAAAAAGCTAAGTAAATTTAATTTTATTTGAATAAATTTAAACTATACTTATACTTTAAACTACTTATAAGTCTTTAGATGATAAGGAAAATCTTACTTTGTAATTTCTGTACTCTAAAAATATTTTTTTTGCTGCATATCCTTAGGCGTGTTGAAAAGGACACGAATTTTCTGGGGCAAATTGCAATAATTTATAAACTGCATAGATTTTTAGTTTTTATAACTCTAATCAAAGCAGATTTAGTTGTCTTCTACATCCAATTATTAATTTTGCCAAAAACATATTTTTATGGGTTGAAATTTACCAAAAACCGAAAAAAGTCACATTTTTCCCCATACAAATGGGTCCTAGAAATAAACGTCCTGTACGCCACCTCAGGATATTGACCTAGAAAGACAACATTTTTTTCTGAGCTTCTTAGGACGTAGAGCATCGATTTTTAACCCAGGCGTATCGAATTTCAATAAATGTCGTTTTTCGCTCCACCCTAATGTAGGTGTCCTAAAGCTGTTTTGACCTAACATTATTTATATATTTTTTGGGTTTCGGGTGTCCTAAAGCTGTTTTGACCTAACATTATTTAAATATTTTTTGGGTTTCGGGAGTCATTTTGAAAATGTTTACTTAAAATTTTGAAAAATTGTGTTTCCATGTAAAAAGTTTTAAATAAATATTAATTGTATAATTAAAATAACAAAAACCATCAAAATTTGATTATAATAAATTATTATTTTTAATTACACGTTATCTATATACTTTTTGTTTTTTTAAGTCTCATATAAATTTCTCGATAAATTGAAAAAAGCGGCAAAAATGTTATAATCGTCTAAGACGAATTTTTAACGCTCTATATATAACAGATTTCTGGGTTAAGTGAATCAAAAATTGTTTGTCGATAACACCATTTGTGAATGTTTATAAGCGCGGGGCCGGCGCTTGTATTTGATTCCAATAATCAAAATTTGAAATATTTTTGCGATCGGAATAGAAAAATAAAATTAAAAAAAATTGAGGTTAATTTCTTGTATAATTTCGCGATTAGAATTCGTCAAAATGTCATTTTTTGATTAATGCTGCTTTGAATTTACTTCTTTTCAATTTCGATAAAGCTGTTAAGAATATTCGCGCTCAGTTTTTAGAGAATATATACTGAGTTTTTCAAATTGGATAATTTTAACCCTTTCTTCTCCGGGACAAATTTAAAAATTTTCATTTGTAAGTTTTCATGGTAAGATCTATTAATTTTTACGCGAATTTCAACAAAATAGTTTAAAAGTAACTATTTAACACCACTAACTATTTAATAATACTTTTAAAATTAACCTTAAGCAGCCATTGGGACTTAAATGGCCCAAAATGTTTCTGGTTAATAGATTTATTGTGATGAAATTTATTGAATGTCCATTATTGGTACCAAAGAAGAAGACAGTTGGTTTTTGCCAATAGAGCTCCAATATTTCGAGTACCTCCTATACAAATATCCTCTTGGAAAAAACTAAATGACGATAAGTCTCTGGTTAAGAGAGATATAGTAATGAAATTTAGCGAATGTAAATTTTTGGTACCAAAGATAAAGCCAATAGATTTTGATACATATAGGTTCTTAATTTCATGTACCTTCCATACAAATATGCTCTCGGAAACAAGTGAAATGACGATAAGTTTCTAGTTAAGAGAGATATATAAGAGATATTTGGCGAATGTTCATTTTTGGTACCAAAAACAAAGCTAGTTGATTTTGGTCAATATAGACTCATTATTTCGCGTACCTCCCACACAAATATGCACTCGGAAATAACTAAAATGTCGATAAGTCTCTGGTTAAAAGAGGTATAGTAATACAATTTGACGATTGTTAATTTTCGATACCAAAAACAATGCCAGTCGATTTTGGTACATATAGGTCCAATATTTCGCGTACCTCCCATAGAAATATACACTCAGAAACAATTGAAATGACGATAGGTCTCAGGCTTAGAGAAATATAGTGTCGAACTTTGGCTAGTGTTCATTTTTAGTACCAAAGACAAAGCCAGTTGGTTTTGGTTAATATAGGTCCAATATTTCGAGTACCTCCCATACAAATATGCTCTCGGAAACAACTGAAATGACGATAAGTTTCTCGTTAACAAAGATGTAGTGATAAAGTTTGGCGAATGTTCATTTTTGGTACCAAAAATAAAGCCAATTGATTTTGGTACATATAGGTTCTTAATTACATGTACCTCCCATACAAATATATTCTCGAAAACAACTGAAATGACGATAAGTCTCTTTTTAAGAGAGATATAGTAATGCAATTTAGTGAATGTTAATTTTTGATAATAAAGATAAAACCAGTTGATTTTGGTACATATAGGTCAATTATTTCACGTACCTCCCATACAAATATACCTTTGGAAACGACTAAAATGAGGATAAGTCTCTGGTTAAGAGAGATATAGTAATGAAATTTGGTGAATGTTAATTTTTGATACCAAAGACACAGACAGTTGATTTTGGTACCTATATGTTCAATATTGTGTACCTCCCATACTCCCGGAAACAATGGAAATGATGATAAGTCTCTGGTTAAGAGAGATATAGTGATGAAATTTGATGAATATGAATTGTTTGTACCAAAGACAAAACCAGTTGATTTTGACATATATATGTAGGTCCGTTTTTTTCACGTATCACGCATACAAATACATATATTCTCGGACACAACTGAAATGACGATAAGTCTCCGGTTAAGAGAGATATAGTGATGAAATTTGGTGAATGTTAATTTTTGATACCAAAGACACAGACAGTTGATTTTGGTACCTATATGTTCAATATTGTGTACCTCCCATACTCCCGGAAACAACTGAAATGACGATAAGTCTCCGGTTTAGAGAGATATAGTTATGAAATTTGGTATCAAAGACAAAGCCAGTTGATTTTGGTACATATAGGTCCATTACTTCATATACCTCCCATAAAAATATGTATACCCTTTGGAAACAACTGAAATGACGAAAGGTTAATTTGATTAATGTTAATTTTTGGGACTAAAGATAAAACCAGTTGATTTTGGTACATATATGTGGTCCATTATTTCGCGTACCTCCCATACAAATATACTATCGGAAACAACTGAAATGACGATCAGTGTATGGTTAAGAGAGATATAGCGATGAAATTTGGCGAATGTTAACTTTTGGTACTAAAGGCAAAGACAGTAGATTTTGGTACATATAGGTTCCTTATTTCACGTACCTCCCATACAAATATACTCTCGGAAACAACTGAAATGACGATAAGTCTCTGGTTCATAGAGATATAGTGACGAAATTTGGCGAATGTTAATTTTTGGTACCAAATACAAAGCCAGTTGGTTTTGGCCAATAAAGGTCCAATAAATCGCGTACCTACCATATAAATATTCTTTCGGAAACAACTGAAATGACGATAAGTCTCTGATTAAAAGAGATATAGTGACGACATTTGGCGAATGTTCATTTTTGGTAAAAATATATAAAGCCAAAAGATTCTGGTACATATAGGTTTTTTATTTCACGTACCTCTAATCCAAATATACTCTCGGAAGCAATTGAAATAACGATAAGTCTCTAGTTAAGAGAGATATAGCATTAAGTAACTTGTGAACGGCCCCTTATGGGTCTTATTTTTTTAATTACAAACGCAATGACAGTCTTAATATACCCCCCATTATTGTTGATGGTGGGTATCAAAACGATTGCTTAATTCTAAATTTTATATTTTAGCCTCCAGCGATTATTCAAACTTATTTATTTTGTATTTTTTTTTTTTTTTTTCTTTTTCAAATATTTCATTTCAGACGTAGTACCATCATGTTTGTATTAAATTTTTTGACAAAAATTAACTTTCGATCAAGTAAATGAGTTTTAGAAGCGCCAAAAGATTTTAAATCAAAACTGAAGAAAAAAAACATACCAAAAAGCTAAAAAAAAAACTAAAAATTGGTAAAATGTTTAGAAACCACCAGCCAACCTTAACAAAAATAAAACAAAAAAAAAACGAAAAATTTAATAAAATGATTAATTGCCAAAACTGCGGGCCGTAAGAGCCAAAAATTATTTATAAGATAGAAAAAAAAAATCATTGAATCGATTGAATCTACAAACGGTTCTGCTCCACTCCGCTTATTTTGTTCAAGTGGCTTCTAGTCTAACCGGTCTTTCGTTTATCCATAAACTGAAAAAAAAACTTCATCATCATCTTTATAATTTATAATCATTATAATTATTGTATTACTTGTATATATTTATATCTATTTGATTTAAAATGTTTTTTTTTTTTTCTTATTAATTTTCTAGGGAATATTTCATTTTTTTATAGATTAATGAATATTTACTTTAAATATGATTTTAATAACTAAAATTTTGATGTTGATTTTGAAAAGATTTAAAATATTTTCCATGGGTTGGTTTAAGATTCCACCTTTGAATTGAAGCGAGTTTAGTATTTTACATATCACTCAAATGAGTTACGAGTGTTCCGAGAAAATAAAAAAAATTTAATGTACCCAGAGCAACAGGAACCCATTATGCCATTATAGCCAAAAGCAACAAAACCTTTTGTATGGTTCAAATTTCAAAAATGATAATAGAATCTAACACAGAAGTAAAGTGGCTTTTATTAAAATTATAAAAAATAAAAAATCCTTACACCATGGATTCGTATTGGACCATGGCTTCCATACAAATGTCACTTAAAAAACCACACATTATTCACAAAAACGTTCCCTTATTCAAAGATAATCAAAATTTAATGTTTATTTATTGCACACATTATTTTTGTGTGAACTGTTATCAAGTTGCTAATTTTTGAGAAAATTGGTCCATAGTTAACCCTAGCTCCCATATAACCCCCAATGCCCAGTGTTCGATTCGATAATAACTTCGGAAATAAATGGCGTTAAGCGGTCAGCTAACATATTGGCCATCAGATATAAACAAAATTCCTGAACTTATTGATTTTTCCGTTACAAAAGGACTAAAACGTAATTCTATAACTGTGATTCCTTCACTCGAACTTTCGTCAGATCATTCTCCAACAATCTTAAACTTGTTGGAACACTCCAGTTATTACTGAAAGGCAAAATTCTTATTTTCCAAACAAGAAAACGAACTGGTTGAAATATAAAATGTATGTGAGTTCTCATTCGCCACAGAATATTTCCCTTAAAAGTTGAAATGAAGTTGAATCTGCCATCAATATTTTTACAGATATATTAAATGATGGAGTTATAGTATCCACGCCAAAAAATTACTTAAATAGTGTTAATAAGAAAAATAATAAAGGATGCTCCAGTGATGTCGAATCTCTCCTTAGAGGAAAAAGAAAATTAAGTCATCAGTGGCAGGAATCTCGTTCGCCTAGCCTCAAAATGCAACTCAATCAGTGTCAAAGAAAATTGCGTTTCGCATTGAAAAAACAAAAAGAGTCAAACCTCAGGAGCTATTTACATTCCTTAGGCCCTAATAAGGAAAATAACTACAGTTTATGGAAGGCTGTAAAAGGCATGCAATGTCCAATTGCATATGAATCGCCAATTCGCTTGCAAAATGGCCAATGGGCTAAAAATGCAACAGGAAAAGTTGAGACATTTGCTAATCACTTAGAAGATGTCTTTACTCCAGATATTACAAGTTCCGTCATTGCTACACCCAATATTGATGAAATGGTTTCCAATCCATTAAGAGTTCGTCTTTCTGCAGTGAAAATTGCAAATAAATGCCTTAAGCCAGAGAAATCTTCTGGAAATGATAAAATTACAACCACAATGATTGGATTCTTACCAAATTCAGCTCTAAGATTCATTCTTATAATTTTTAATTCCATACTACGTATAGGTTACTATCCAAAAATCTGGAAATTATCCGTAATTTTAATGATACCTAAGCCAGGAAAAGATGTGAGCCAGGTAGCATCTTATGTCCTATAAGCTTATTATCAATTTTATCTAAACTATTTGAAAAATTACTTTTGGAATATTTATTAAACAATCTAAATACAAACGGTAGCATCCCTAACCACCAGTTTGGCTTTAGAAGTAAACATTTGAGCATTGAGCAAGTTCACCGCATTACGTCTCTTATACAAAACAGTTTTGAGAGCAAGCAGTATTGCTCGGCATTATTTATAGACATTTCCCAAGCTTTTGATAAAGTATTGCACACTGGTCTCATTCATAAAATTGTAACATTACTCCCTGTTAATGTTCACAAATTGTTGTATAACTATATTACAAATAGATTCAAAGTTCAAAGTTCCTGTTATAGCATCTGAACGTCTACAATCACATATTTATGACTTAGAGAAATGGTTGAACAAATGGAAAATTAAAGTGAATCCCACAAAATGTGTTCACATTACATTTACGTTAAGAAGAGAAAATTGTCCACCAGCTAATATCAACAATGTCCATATTCCTGAAGAGACAATAGTTAAGTACCTTGGTGTTCACTTGGGCCCATCATATACAATCAAAAATCGTGCAAATTAAACTGAAGACTAACCAAATTTATTGGTTAATAAGTCTACGGTCTTCCCTAGACCTAGAATACAAACTCCTCTTGTACAAGGCCGTTATAAAATCCGTAGACAGACACGCCCACTATTCTTATGCAAAAAATTTTAAATAAATTTTTAAATTGCTTTCAATTGATAACTTCGGAGATAAAAGGCTAATAATGATGATTTTTTGCACATAAGCTACTTGGCCACCATAGAACTTTCTTGCAATAACTTGGAAAAATCCGTACACAGACACACCCACTTTTCTTATATAAAAAATATGAAATTTGTAAAGCGTTTCTTTTATCAATTGATAGCTTTGAAAATGAAAGGCGTATGATGATAATTTTTTACATGTAAACTACCAGGATTTTGTGCAAGTAGATTGCGTGGCCCACATAAAATATCATTTAAAAAATTTAGAAAAATCCGAACACAGACATGCCCTTTTCATATGTAAAAATATTAAATTTTTAAATACCTAATCTTTTTATACCCTTCACCACCATAGGTGGAAAGGGTATTATAAGTTTGTGCTGATGTATGTAACGCATAAAAATATTTGTCTTAGACCCATCTTTTAGTATACCAATAGGCTTAGAATCACTTTCTGAGTCGATTTAGCTGGCTGGCTGGACCCCCATGTAATCAAACTACAGGTCGCAATTCTAAAGATAATTTGATGGCACAGATAAGCTTTTTGATAATTTGTTTGAAATAAACGAAAATTTTCTCAGAAATATATCTGAAATCATATGTCTATGAAGATGAACAAATTTAAAATGTTCAATATTTGTATAACAAAATTTTCGAAAACTTAAAAAGTGAGTTTTGAAACCTCCTTAAAACAAAGTAGCATTTTCCAGAATAAAAAAACTATGTAAATTTGATTATATTTTAATCAAATTGAACTAATTAGTACTCACAAGCCGTAAAGTGGTAAAGCGAGTCTTACTTTGTAATTTCTGTATTCTAAAGTAAATCCTTAGGCATGTTGAAAATGACACGATTTTTCTGGAAAAATTGCAATAACTTCAAAACTGTTGCATGGAATTTTTGTTTCTTCAACATCAAATTATTTTTTTTTTTTTGCGAAAGCAAATCTTTATTGGCTAAAATTTAGCTCAAAATAACTCAAATTTTTTCCTATACAAATGGGTCCTAAATATAAATATAATGAGTCCTAAATAAATCTTATGCGCCACCTCAGGACATTAACCTAGGAAGACCAACTTTTTTTAGTACCTTAGGATGTATTTTGAGGCCCTATGCTCCACTGGGAGTCAAGGATAACAGAAGAAGAAGAAGATGGATGTAGAGTATCGATTTTTAATACTGAAGTATCGAATATCAAAAAATATGTTTTTCGCTCCACCCAAATGTACAAAATAATGCAAAAAAAAAAAAAAAACTTCTTACCTTTATTTTGAAATATATATATATATATAATTCCCCGACAACATTCTAATTGGAACAAGGGGTACTTCTCTCAGACAATGAGCTGCATCCGATTCTATATTTAGACTCATTGAAAGGGACCTACGTTTTAACGCCGGCTCCGAACGGCAAATGCATTAGTTAGAGAAGTTTTTCATAACCTAATACTCAATAACCAGTGGCTAGCTGAGTTATGAGGTGAACCGCCGCTTTTTTGAAAATTAATTTTTTCAAGTGGGCCTGACAGGGATTGAACTTGGGACCTCTGGTATGCTAGGCGGATGACTAACCTGCTATACCACGGCGGTTCACAAATAAGTTCTAGTTTAATTTGACTCGTATTTTATAGTATAATAGCAAATATATTTGCGATTATTCGTGCAAAATTTCAGAACTCTTCCTCTAAGAACAAAAAAGTTACAGATTTTTGATCCGATTGCAGGTTTAAAATTTTTTTTTTTGAATTTTTATACCCTTCACCAAAAAGGTGAAAGGGTATTATAAGTTTGTCATTCAGTTTGTAATTTTTTCATTATTTATTATATAAAAATTATACCGATCGACTCTGAATCGCCAGGAGAGTCCTTTTAGGAAGGTCCGTCTGTCTGTCTGTTGAAATCAAGTTTGTGGAGCCCCTGGTGGGTGTACCCAGACAAATTATATACCAGATTTTAGGAATTTCCCTACGCAGCACGCTATTTAATTTCATTAAAATCGGTCCATAAACACCTGAAATATCGCTTAAATTCTCATCGAGCCTTGGAGTATTTTCTAAAATCTGATATAAAACTCAAACTAATTTTTTAAAAAATACTGTTTAAAAAAAATTTAAATTTGTCAATTTTTGTACATCGATATTTTTTGCTTTGGCGATATCTCGGTTATTGATCTACCGATTTTGATGAAATTCAATAGTTTGATATACAGTTCAAAAAACTTTTTTTTTTAAAACACAGTTTTTTGAAGAAATTCAAAACTTTTTTGTGAAAAACACAGGTTTTAAAAAAAAATTGTTTTAATTCTCATCGAATTTTTAATTTTGGCGATATCTCAGATGTTTATGGACCGATTTTGAAAAAATTTAATAGCATGTTTCGTTGGAGTATTTTCTAAAATCTGATATTTAATTAACATTTTTCCTGTATAAAGATTATATATTTGCTAAATTTTGCTATCATACAAACTTATATATTCAACCTGTTTCCGTCATTTGGACTTATATGAGAGCTAGGGTCAAATGTGGATCGATTATCTCGAAATTTGGCAAATTGATTACAGTTGTTACAAAAATTATGTATGCAAAAAATAAACTCAAAATTTTTTAGTGCGTTTTTAAAGAAGAGTTTGTATGGGAGCTATGGTCAAATGTGGACCGATTTCAACGAAATTTGGTACAGTGATTTTAGTTTATATAAGCAGTATTTTTTTTAAATTTCATGAAAAAATATTGATATTTGTGGCCAATATATCAATTCCGGGAAGTGGGACCTATGGGAGGTACCATAAATAATACACCGATTTTGAGCAATTTCAATAGCCATGGTCCCATTATCAAAAAAATTATCTGTGCCAAATTTCATCAAATTATCTTTAGAATTGCGACCTGTAGTTTGATTACAAGATTTACATGGGGGTCCAGCCAGCCGCCCAGCCAGACAGAAGGACGGACATCGCTAAATCGACTCAGAAAGTGATTCTAAGCCTATGGGTATACTAAAAGGTGAGTCTAAGACAAATATTTCTATGCGTTACATACATCAGCACAAACTTATAATACCCTTTCCACCTATGGTGGTGAAGGGTATAACAAAAATTTTAATTTGTCAATTTGCGTACATCGATAACTTTTGCTTTGGCGATATCTTAGTTATTAATCTAGCGATTTTAATGAAATTCCATAGTGTGCTGCGTTGAATGATTACCTAAAATTCAAAAAACTTTTTTAAAAAAACACAATTTTTTGACGAAGTGAAATTTTTTTTTTTTTTTTTTTTTTGAAAAATACAGTTTAAAAAAAATTTAATTCTCATCGAATTTTGAATTTTGACGATATCTCTGGTGTTTATAGAACGATTTTGATAAAATTTAATAATATGTTGCGTTGGAGTATTTTCTAAAACCTGATATATAATTCAACATTTTTTTTAAACTGTTTAAAAAAAAAAAAATATTAAAATATGTCAATTTGCGTACATCGATATCTTTTGCTTTGGCGATATCTCAGTTACTGATCTACCGATTTTGATGGAATTCAATAGTGTGTTGCGTTGAATGATTTCTTAAAATTTGATATACAGTTCAAAAAACTTTTTTTTAAAAAAAACTTAGTTTTTTAAAAAAACCTAGTTATTTTGAAAAATACAGTTACTAAACAAAAAATTTAATTCTCATCGAATTTTGAATTTTGGCGATATCCCTAGTGTTTATTGAAAATAAAAAAAAATGTAATTTAGCATCGAATTTAAAGTTGTGTCTATATCTCAGTTGTAAGTAGAACTATATAGTGTACTTCGTAGAACGCTATTAACATCTAATACCTTTACATACAAGTTATGTCGGTATGCCATCTAGAAGCTCATCAAACTTAATTTAAGCATACCGAAATATCATATCTTATGTAACTCTTGTTGCCAAAAATATAATCTAAATAGGTCCGCTAAATATTCTCAATTAAGCAACCATGTAATCGGTCCCCTAATTTTAAAGATATATGCATTTAAATACGACCTCTCTCAAGGTGCGAAAAGTTACAATGTTGTGTAATTTCTTAAATTATTTGTATTTCAATCTACCTCCAAAATGTAGACCCAATATAAAACAAGGTTATTCACTAATTAAAGTATTATTCATATATCGCCTAAAAATTAAATGTATGAGACGTGTTATTATCAAGATTTGAAACTTTTTCAGATTCAAAAATCAATATACATATCTTAGTATTTTTGTAGGATTCACCTAAATCAGTCTTCAGAAACATACACTCTTGTAATTGACCAAAAACTCTTTTCACTCTGCACTTTACTTTTGTAACACCATTGATGAAGGGTATTTAAGATTCGGCATACCCGAACATAGCACACTTGTTTCCTTTCTATTTTTATTTCCGTTCTATTTTTATACCCTTCACCAATAGGTGAAAGGGTATTATAAGTTTGTGATTCCGTTTGTAATTTTAGACCCCATAAAAATTATACCGATCGACTCAGAATTGGGAGGAGAATCGATTTAGCGATGTCCGTCTGTCTGTCCGTCCGTCTGTCTGTTTGTCTGTCTGTCTGTCTGTCTGTCTGTCTGTCTGTCTGTCGGTCTGTCTGTCTGTCTGTCGGTCTGTCTGTCGGTCTGTCTGTCTGTCTGTCTGTCTGTCTGTCTGTCTGTCTGTCTGTCTGTCTGTCTGTCTGTCTGTCTGTCTGTCTGTCTGTCTGTCTGTCTGTCTGTCTCTCTGTCTGTCTGTCTGTCGGTCTGTCGGTCTGTCTGTCTGTCTGTCCGTCTGTCTGTCTGTCCGTCTGTCTGTTAAAATCAAGTTTCTCAAGCCCCTGGAGGATGGACCTACATAAATTATATATCAGATTTTAGGAAATTCTCCCGCAATGAACGCTATTTAATTTCATTAAAATCGGTTTATAAACACCGGAAATATCGAAAAAATACAAAAAATTAGACGAAAATTTTAAAATTGTTGATTGAAACACACTTTTAAATAACAAGATAAAAGAGATACTCCTGGTGTACATGTGATAATATATTATATATCAGATTGTAGGAAATGGTTCACTCAAAGCACTTTGTAAAATTTTATCAAAATCGGTCCATAAACCACTGAGATATCGCCAAAACACTAAATTTGATGTATTGCAAATTGCCCAAAGTACGCATTAGAGAATGTTTGTTGAAGAAATGAAATGCAGAAATAGGAAAACCACCTCCTTTAGCACGGACATACATAAATTTTATATAAAATTTTAGGAAATTCTCCCGCCAAGCACGTTATTAAATTTTATCAAAAGCGGTCCATAAACAACTGAGTTATCGCCAAAACACTACTTGTGATGTGCAGCAAATTCCCCAAAGTACGTGTCTAACAAATTTTGTTTACATTTTGTAAGTATTGTTTCAGCGATATCTCAGGTGTTTATGGACCGATTGTGATGAAATTTGACAGCGTTCTTTTTGGGAGGATTTCCTAAAATCTGATGTATCAACTCTACTAATCTGATCATGAATACCATTCAAATTGTTCCGATCGACTCAGAATCGGCAGGAGAATCGATTTCGCGACCTCCGTCCGTCTGTCTGTTTGTCTGTCCGTCCGTCCGTCCGTCCGTCCGTCCGTCCGTCCGTCCGTCTACCTGTTTGTCCTTTTTTCTGTTGTATTCAAGTTTTTGGAGCTCCTGTTTTGTCGATATCTCAGATGTTTATTTTGATGAAATTTAATAGCGTACTTCGCAGGGGATTACCTAAACTCTGATGCATTCGGCAATTTGTGGTAAATATAATTTAGTGTTTAAGCGATATTTCAGGTGTTTTGATCGACAATGATAAAATTTAGGATGAGACGATATCCTAAAATTTTGTGTAAAATGCATATGTTTATACCTTCCATATGTTTATAGCTCCACAAATCTGATTTTAGCAGACAGACACACTGCATTTATCTTAATTTTGTGTCTGACTTCTGAACATTATGATAACATTTGAGAATGTATTATATATCAATTTATAGGTAATCTGCCTAGGAAGTACAAAACTGCAACTGAGTACATGATATCTGTTCAAAATCTACATATGTATGTATGTATCTCACATATCAACGAAAATTAAAATTTTTTAATTGCAATTGGGAGAAATTCGTTCACGTTTGACAATTGCTTCCGTATAACTTCGCCTGAGGCAATCTCTTAGTAGCTAATAAATGACAAATCATAATAGATACGATGATGACATTTAGTATAAAGACATTGTACAATATCGTTATTCAGGGCGACAGCGCCTAAAATAAACTTTCTAGAGGGACAACATTTGACAAAAGTATTTTTGATCTCTTGAAAAGTTCGGTATTAAAAATGGTCGAGCTCGGATCACATTTAGTGAAATCTCCCATATAACCTCGACCGGGAATCACTTTAATGCTGATAAATTAAATCACATTATAATTGCACTAAGAACTAGAGCAAAACTTTCCACACATCCATCGGACAAATCGAAAGAACAATACATTATTATTGATGAAGTATTCATCTTAATTCCATTTAAAAGCTATATATTTCACGTATGTATCTAAAACTAAGAGCTTATACCCCATAATTCTAAGGCTTGTTTACATTGACAGTCATTGTTTAAGCTTTGACCTAAATCAGTTCGCTAACTTCAAAGTCTTACACAACTAATCAAGAATCAAGCATGCCAGAATACCTAATCTTCATCAAATCGATGTGCTTTTGCAAATCTAAGGGCATCTACATTTTGAAGAATCTTTTATTAAGTGTTCGTAAAATAGACACATAGTACCTGGTTGACCGAGCCTTGCTCGGAGCTTTATGATAAGCATTTTGAGGAAAATTTTAAAGTTTTTATATATTTTATATTATAAAGTGCTAAAATAAATTTAGAGGAAAGACATTGTAGAAATATTTAGTTAATTTTGAATTATTTGATTTATTTTGTCCGACCAACACATAGTTTGCATAGTTTACAGTTTAACTCATTTCGAATAATTTTGGAAATTATTCATATGAACAGAAACCTCCGTCGACTCATGCGCAACAACTTTGCTAAAGATTATAGTCTGATCAAATGCACAGTTTACGATTTAATTCATTTTGAGTAGTTTGCAGTGGCGCCACCTGAAGTTGTTCATACCATATAAGAAACCTTTGTCTGCTTATTCGTAACAACTTTGCTTATGATTATAACATGATCAAATGCACAGTTTACGATTTTATTCACTTTGAGTAATTTTCTGTGGTGCCACCTGTCGGACTTTGCTCATTCCAATTCAAAAACCTTCTTCGGCTTCTCCGTAACAACTTTGCTGAAGATTATAGCATGATTAAATATACAGCATACGATTAAATTGACTTTGAGTAAATTTCAGTGGCGCCACACAGTGGTTTACGGACGCTTTTTTTTGGAAATAATTCTGTAACTTTTGAACGACTGGAGATATTTGAATGAAATTTGACATGGTGGTAGTCAAGGAGTATTTGAGTTGGTTTTTAAAAGCACTGGTCCATGAGGGGTCGGGAGAGTGATTGATGGACCTTCAAAGTTGGTCACCTCGGGTGTTCGATTTTTTTAAAAATTCGCCAAAAATCCATTTATGTATGGATTGAAAAGAAATTTTAAACTTAAGTTGTCCTTGAGAAGATCTACAAAAAATATGCTTAAATGTGTAGGTTATCTCCTTTGGATTTCGAGATATTTGGGTAAAAAGGAATTTTTAGGTTGATTTTTTACCTCTTTTTTTAAGCTTTTTTTGATTTAAGAATATTCTTTAAATTTGTAATAAAATTCTGAATAATTTTTGTGCAAGTTAGTTATAGAAATCTTCTTTTGTTTAAAAGTTAAAAATATTCAAAGTTGAAACTTACAAAAAATTTCGCTTTTTTTTTAGTTTTTCCCCAAAAGATAGCTATATTTTTTCACTAATAAAAAAATATTTTCTTAAGAAACATAAAAAGATTTTTAAAGTTTTTAAAAGAAAACATAATGAGAATGCGTATAAAACAAATTTCTTGCTAATTGGACTTTTGGTCCTCGCACATGTCCTCTCCAAAAAATGGCAATTTGTAAAAAAAAAAATTAGTTTAAACAAAAATTTCTCAAAAGGCAAAGCACCGATTTGAAAAAAATTATAATGTTCATATTTTCCAATATATCTGTTATTGATTAGAAAAGTTTTTTCTGAAACGCGCTGCAAATAGAGACAGTGTTGCCATATTTGTAAAAAAACTCATTTTTTGAAACACCTTTTTCCCCAGTTGGGAATTGGGGAATTTTTAAGTTAAAATTGGGAATTTTTTTTAGTCTATTGCTTTTACATCTTATTGGTCTACATTACTACAAAATTTCATTGTAATATCTTTATCCATGTCATTTCCACAGAATATCAAAGATTAAAAATATTTTCCTTAAAAAAGCAGAAAAACATTTTTTTTTTGTTTTACGATACAAAGTGTAAAAAAAGTAACGCACTTAAAAAAAACTTTTACTTAGTGCTAATCTCCTAGTCTTTCCCGATCTAATGATACTAAACATGTATATAAAGCATTAATACCGAGTCTTAAAAAACTCTGAAAAGTTTGGCCCCCGTAGCATTTTTACACTGTTTATTTAAATATAAGTGATGAATTTGTGCATATAAAGTTAATTATCATACTCAAATATTTCACTATTTTTAAGATGACAATGATCCTTCGCTAATAAACAAATATTTTCTTCAAAAAGATATAAATAGTTTTTTATTTTTTTAAAGAAAACATTATAAGAATGACTTAAAAAAATTTTATTCGATTTTGCCTTTTGTTCCAAGCTAAAAAATAAAATTTTAGTAAAAGATTCTAAATAAGTAAGTACGAGTAAGGCACCGATTTTGATAACAGTGTAAAGGTAATATATCCATAATTTGTAGCAAAAGTTTAATTAGAAGAGTACTTTTATAGTAACAGTGTGACAATTTATTTAAAATAAGATTTAAAGGCATTTTTCCGGTATTTAAAATTGGTGTATTTGAAAAAATTGCAAAATTATGTTAAGGTTATAAAATGTTTTTTAATGTGAAAGTTAATGCAATAGGTAAAAATTGTTACAACTTGGGTTTTTCATAATGGTCAGAAAGGATATGGTTACTCACCTCCATACAGGTAGGTTTTACGAGACGCACATATTGGTTGAGTTATATATGCACCTATTTTTAGAGGTAAAAAATACATTAATTCATTGATTTCTTTATTATTCTTTGGATACAGGTATATATAAAAAATGTTTTTTTTTAATATAAAAAAGAAAGTTTTAAATGTAACTGCTATTAACAGTTAAAACATCATGGCTATAACATTGGAATTTAAAGTGTTGTGCGATATTCTTTTTGAACAACCAAGCAGTTCGAGAGCAGAAAAAATTAAAATAATCATGCGATATGCTAAAAGTCAAACTAACTCCATGATTCTCAATAGTGAGGAAGACAAAGTCGTAAAATTTGTAAAGTTATTTGAACTTAAAATTAAGTCGGTTAATTACTGTTTAAAAAGATTTGAATCTAAATTTAAAGACTGGCTGAAGGACTCAATTGAGCTTAAAACTTCTGGTGCTGGAGCCCCTCTAAAAAACTATGATGATCTCGGAGAAAGATCTAAAAAGATGCGATTATCCGAAGTTCTTTCTACTCATTCGGATACTGAAATCAAAGATTCCTTTAAGGAAGTGCTCAAACGAAATAATCAACCAGCTGAAGCTAAACAAATAGCAGATATTCTCCCAGAGGCTTCTCCTAAACGTCTTAAGCGAATTATTAAGAGTATACCAACTCCTTCTTCTCAATCAGAATTTTCGGAGGAAGAAGCACTTGCTCTTATGCTCGAGTTGAAATTGAGTAAAAATAAATATATTAAACTCTGTAAGGCATTACGAGACAAAGGACACTCAATTTTACCAGGATATAATGAGTTATTAAAAACCAAAAAAAACTTAATACCAACAAACGTGATAGGAGACGAAAGTGCATCTGTGGATTTATCAAAATTATTGGAAAATACGGCATCAAGGCTGATATCTACTACATTGTCTGAAGAAGAAGCCAAGAAACTTGACAACAAGGACTTAACTTTAATATGTAAATGGGGATGTGACGGTTTATCTGGATTACCGGAATACAAACAATCAACATCTCATCAGAACACAAATGACTACAGAAGCGTTTTTATGGCATCCCTAGTACCACTAAGATTAAGAAAGAATCGTTCTGAACCATCCACATCAAAAGAGCGTACTGAATATGTGTGGGTTAACACATCTCCAGGATCAAAGGCATTTTGCAGACCGATCAGATTCGAATATTTAAAAGAAAATGCAGCAAGCACAAAAAATTGGGTTGATGATATCAAATATTCAATAGACAATTTGAGTCCAGTCTGCATAGACATACATGGATATTTGATTAATGTAAATTTTGAGCTTCAATTGACAATGATAGATGGAAAAGTAAGCAACGCTATAACGGAAACCCATTCAACTTGGAAATGCTCATTATGCGGAAAGAAGAAATCGGAATTTCTACAAACTTCAGAAGATGCATCAGCTAGTACTGCAATTAATCAAGAGGTTCTGGAATTTGGTATATCGCCCCTACATGCACGTATCCGATTTTTAGAATTTATGCTACATATAGCATATGATCTGAAATATAGGAATATACCTGATAATCAGCTAAAATCCGTGAGAAATAATAAGGAACTGATTGAAATGAGATCCAGTGAAAAAAAAAGGATTCAGGAAGAATTCAAAACTATGACGGGTCTAAACATAGACAAACCACTTGTAGGATATGGCAGTACAAACGATGGTAATACGGCCAGGCGATTCTTTGAAAATTATGAAACAACTTCAAAGATTACTGGAATTGATGAGGAAGTTCTTCGTAAATGTTACGTAATATTATCGGCAATAAATAGCAAATATCAAATAAATGCTGAAAAATTTCATTGCTATGCCCTCAACGCGTTAACTCGTATACGACATTTGTATCACTGGAAAGAAATTACACCAACAGTTCATAAAGTCCTTCAACATGGTCGTGAAATAATTGAATCAAATCTTCTCCCACTTGGTGAACTGACAGAAGAGGCCCAGGAAGCGCGGAATTCAGATTTCAAGTATATCCAACTATTTAATACCAGAAAATGCTCAAGAAAATCGCAAAATCAGGATCTAATAAATTATCTCTTGTTGTCTTCTGATCCTGCTCTATCAACGATAAGAAAGAAATGGTGGAGCAGTTATACAAAAACTTCTGAAAACGAACACCTGGAAGAGGTTCTTGATATAATAGATTGTACTGATTATTTTACTGAAAATAAAAATTAAGTAAATAACTACTTTTATATAAATATGTAATAAAAACTGTAAGTTTAAACTTTAACTACAAATACTTCAATAAAATGTATTTCACCTTTTAATATAAGTACAAATTATTTACATTTTGATATTTCATAAATCCTCATGATATTTTCTTTAAAAAAATAAAAAAATATTTGTTTGTTATCGAAGGATCATTGTCATCTTATAGTGAAATATTTGAGTATGATTATTAATTTTATATGCACAAATTCATCACTTATATTTAAATAAACAGTGTAAAAATGCTACGGGGGCCAAAGTTTTCAGAGTTTTTTAAAACTCGGTATTAATGCTTTATATACATGTTTAGTATCATTAGATCGGGAAAGACTAGGAGATTAGCACTAAGTAAAAGTTTTTTTTAAGTGCGTTACTTTTTTTACACTTTGTATCGTAAAACAAAAAAAAATTGTTTTTCTGCTTTTTTAAGGAAAATATTTTTAATCTTTGATATTCTGTGGAAATGACATGGATAAAGATATTACAATGAAATTTTGTAGTAATGTAGACCAATAAGATGTAAAAGCAATAGACTAAAAAAAATTCCCAATTTTAACTTAAAAATTCCCCAATTCCCAACTGGGGAAAAAGGTGTTTCAAAAAATGAGTTTTTTTACAAATATGGCAACACTGTCTCTATTTGCAGCGCGTTTCAGAAAAAACTTTTCTAATCAATAACAGATATATTGGAAAATATGAACATTATAATTTTTTTCAAATCGGTGCTTTGCCTTTTGAGAAATTTTTGTTTAAACTAATTTTTTTTTTTACAAATTGCCATTTTTTGGAGAGGACATGTGCGAGGACCAAAAGTCCAATTAGCAAGAAATTTGTTTTATACGCATTCTCATTATGTTTTCTTTTAAAAACTTTAAAAATCTTTTTATGTTTCTTAAGAAAATATTTTTTTATTAGTGAAAAAATATAGCTATCTTTTGGGGAAAAACTAAAAAAAAAGCGAAATTTTTTGTAAGTTTCAACTTTGAATATTTTTAACTTTTAAACAAAAGAAGATTTCTATAACTAACTTGCACAAAAATTATTCAGAATTTTATTATAAATTTAAAGAATATTCTTTAAAAATTTTTGGTCCTCAGATGCGTCCACCAGATCAAAAAAAGCTTAAAAAAAGAGGTAAAAAATCAACCTAAAAATTCCTTTTTACCCAAATATCTCGAAATCCAAAGGAGATAACCTACACATTTAAGCGTATTTTTTGTAGATCATCTCAAGGACAACTTAAGTTTAAAATTTCTTTTCAATCCATACATAAATGGATTTTTGGCGAATTTTTAAAAAAGTCGAACACCCGAGGTGACCAACTTTGAAGGTCCATCAATCACTCTCCCGACCCCTCATGGACCAGTGCTTTTAAAAACCAACTCGAATACTCCTTGACTATCACCATGTCAAATTTCATTCAAATATCTCCAGTCGTTCAAAAGTTAAAGAATTATTTCCAAAAAAAAAGCGTCCGTAAACCACTGTGTCATGTGCAACAACTTTGCTAAAGATCATAGCATGATCAAATGTACAGTTTACGATTTAATTAATTTTTAGTAATTTTCAGTGACGCCATCTGTCGGAAATTAGTCTTATCAACTTTAAAACCTTCGCCGGCTTATACGCAACATCTTCGCTAAAGAGCATAACATGATCAAATTCACAGTTTACTATTCTATAAAGAACATACATACAGACAAACATTTATTTGTTTAAAATAATACTAATTTTTCCCCCTTTTTATTCCCTAATTTCTAAAAGTTCCATATGTATATTTGGTACTTTTTGGTGCCAATTGAATTCGGTACATTTTTTTAAAACGCATTCAACATAATGTTCCTATTCATATTACTTTGGAGTTAAGTTATCATTTTATCCCTTTTTTACCCATTTTGGCTCCAAAATCAAAAAAGTACCAAATACGTGTTTCATGTTTTTTTTTACATCTATTGATTGCAGTACCAAGTTTCTTTCTATATTCTTTAGTTTAAAATATAAGAGTGGGTTAAAAAGGTGCCAAAAAAAACTATTTTCACCCCCTATCAGACATAGTTTCAAAAAAATACGAAACACCTGTCCGCTTATTTTCATAGCTGTTTAAAACGTAATTTTAATTTTGTTTCTATACCTATTTTTTCCCCTTTTTACCCGTTTTTACCCTCTTAGAGGTAAAAGTTCCAAAAATCCCTTCTTCTTCGACCTATACATCAAAAAAGATACCCACTGTCCAAATTTTATCCAAATCGTTAGAGCCGTTTTCGAGATAGGCATTATATATATATATATATATATATATATATATATATATATATATATATATATATATATATATATATATATATATATATATAGTACCTGGTAGACCGAGCCTTGCTCGGAGCTTTATGATAAGCATTTTGAGGAAAATTTTAAAGTTTTTATATATTTTATCTTATAAAGTGCTAAAATAAATTTAGAGGAAAGACATTGTAGAAATATTCAGTTAATTTTGAATTATTTGATTTATTTTGTCCGACCAACACATAGTTTGCATAGTTTACAGTTTAACTCATTTTGAATAATTTTGGAAATTATTCATATCAACAGAAACCTCTGTCGACTCATGCGCAACAACTTTGCTAAAGATTATAGTCTGATCACAGTTTACGATTTAATTCATTTTGAGTAGTTTTCTGTGGCGCCACCTGTCGGACTTTACTTATTCCAATTCATAAAACTTCTTCGGCTTAAAACGTAATTTTAATTTTGTTTCTATACCTATTTTTTCCCCTTTTTACCCGTTTTTACCCTCTTAGAGGTAAAAGTTCCAAAAGTCCCTTCTTCTTCGACCTATACATTAAAAAAGATACCCACTGTCCAAATTTTATCCAAATCGTTAGAGCCGTTTTCGAGATAGCCATTATATATATATATATATATACATATATATATATATATATATATATATATATATAAATACATACAATTATTGCTCGTTTAAGAATATAAGATATCGAACCTACTGGCTGGCATTCTCTACCTGCCCAACCTAACCTTTGGGTCCGTAACTATTCTAGATGATGACGCCACCGAAAAGCTTTTCGTTTTCCGACATAGCTAAATATTTCTAGGAATTACATTTAGTGGGGCTCAACTAAGTCAGTAATCAGAAACTATATAATTATCAATATATTCTTACGATTTTGTACTTTACTTTTGAAACGCCATTGGTGAAGGGTATCCAAGAATCGGCAAAGCCGAATATACCACTCTTACTTGTTAACCATCCCACTGTGCGATGGTAAGTAAAGGAATACAAAAAGTTGCATTTTGTTGACTAGTTTAATTTATAATTATTTTACGCTAAAAAAAATGTTATAATTTCCATTTTTTATTCAATTCATGTGGAAGAAATTGGGATGTTTTCAACGAAATAAAGTCAAATATTTCATTAACCCTTCGATTTTTTTGAACAATCTGCCGTATTTATTTGAAATTTTTTTTAGAGCAAAAAAATTTAGGCATATGTACGAGTGAGTATCCTGTGATCTAGTGAACTCGTATGCAAATGAGTTTTGATCTTTGTTAAGGACAACAGCTTTTATTTAATAATTCAATGGTTTTTAACCCTTTTTCTCGGTTCATCCCAAAAAGGAATTGTAGTTTTTTTTTTTGTTTGTTTCATTTACGTGATAAACATAATTTATAAGGGTTTTTCTTTTCTTTTGTTATTCAAACTTAATCATCTTTGAGAGTGAATTTTTGTATTATTTCATCCCTTTTATTTGAAAAGAGTTAGAGTTTCCTTAAACTATTTTGGGTGATCTTAGAGTGAAGAAAAACGAAATCCTTTGAAGAAAATTAATTTGATTTCTTTATGCAGGGAAATGAGGCAAAAAAAAATACAGGATTTTTTGGGTGTTTGAAGTTCAAGTTTCATTTTTTATTGTAACAAAATGAATTCATTTTAATTGTCTCTAGTGTTGAAGCGATTTTTTTTATTATCATTATATTTTTTTTTTCTTTGAATATCCTTTGTCACCCCAAAAGCTTTAGCCAGGATTTTTTATGCGTGAGAAAAAACTGTGAGTCTCACATTTTTTTTTATAAAATATTCAAATTAGTTTTTTTTCTTTCTTCAGAGACAAAAAAATCATTTATTTTTTGGGTAATTTTTTACTATTTAAAAGTCATACATTAAAAATTTTTATTGCGCATGTGCAGCCCTGTATCCTTTTTTTTTGTTGAATTTCCTTATTTTCATTGTGACTAACCCGTTTTTTATATCATCAATTCGTTATATAATTTTTTATGTAGATTTTTTTCTCACATGTTCTAATTTTTTATGTAAAAAATACGTTATTTCTTTCTTGTTCTAGAAAAAAATCTGGTTTAGGATTTAGATTTTTTTTATCATTTTTTATACCCACATTTTTTTCTATTCCCTAAAAAAAAGAAAAAAATTGTTACATTTTTATACCGGTTTTTACCTAAATTTGGGTTGAATTTTCCTTTTTTTTTGCATATAGTTTTTTTTTAACCAATTTCATTAACGCGTGTCCTGTGTAAAATCGTTTTTAAACCAAATTTTAATTAAAGGGATTTTATGTTAATGTTTAACAATTCAATTAACAATTTTGCATTATAACTTTAAAATATTTTTTTAGATTTGCTCATAAAACAAGTAAGAGTGTTCCATTTCGTGGTTTCAAAAGTATAGGACTGGAATTCGACATCTGTCAAACTAAGTTGTTAAACCAATTTTTTTCTTTTCAGTTGAAAGTCTGACATTGTCGAAAATGGATCGGTTAAATATTGAACAACGCATAAAAATTATCAAAACATACTACAACAAGTGAGAAAAGCTATAGTCGGTCAAGCCCGACTATATAATACCCTTCACTACTAAGGTCAAATATAGACCAATAATTAAAGTTTTCCTTAAGTCTTATAGACATACATACATAAAGGGTGGTTAAATTGTAAGGGCCGATATTGAATGTAAACCGCACCTAAACGCCAAGTTTTTTTCCAAATTTTATTTGACATTTCTCTATTTCAGACTTACTCAATTTGAACCATGGAGAGATACACAATCCAACAACGTGTTAAAGTTATCCAGACTTATTATGAAAATGAGCGTTCAAATCAAAATGTATATCGTGCACTTCGTGATTTTTTTTGGTCAATTTGATCGTCCAAATGTGCGTACAATCGCAAAAATCGTGGAAAGATTCGAGCAAACCGGGTCTGTAGAAGATGTGAGAACACCAGTGCATGCTCGTACAGCTCGTCCTGCAGAAAATATTGCTGCTGTTCGCGATAGTGTGGCTGAAGAGCCGTCCACCTCAACTCGTCGTCGTGGCCAACAATTGCTCCTCTCACGCTTGTCGTTGATGAACATTATGCATAAAGACTTGCATTTACACGCTTACAAGGTGCAATTGGCTCAAGAACTAAAGCCTCTTGACCATTCCAAACGTCGTGAATGGGCAGAATGGGCAACAGTGGATGATCAATTTTCGAAGAAAATCATCTTCAGTGATGAGGCACATTTTCACCTCAGTGGATTCGTCAATAAACAGAATTGCCGCATTTGGGCGAGTGATTGTCGAAGAGTGATTGTCGAAAAACCAATGCACCCACAAAGAGTGACTGTTTGGTGCGGTTTATGGGCTGGCGGCATCATCGGGCCGTATTTTTTCCAAAATGAGGCCGGTCAGGCAGTTACTGTAAATGGTGTTCGCTATCGTGAGATGATAACGAACTTTTTATGGCCCGAATTGGAAGGATTGGATGTGGACGATATGTGGTTTCAGCAGGACGGTGCCACTTGCAACACAGCTAACGAAACAATGACTCTTTTGCGCAACAAATTCAATGGCCGTGTTATCTCACGTAATGGCGATGTCAATTGACCGCCAAGATCATATGATTTGACACCGTTGGACTTTTTTCTTTGGGGTTATTTGAAAGAAAAGGTGTACGTCGATAAGCCAGCAACAATTCAAGAGCTAAAGGATGAGATAATTCATCACATTAACGGCATAGAACCTCCATTATGCCTCAGGGTCATGTAAAATTTGGACCATCGGATGGAGGTTTGCCGCCGTGGTCGCGGCGCCCTTTTGGCCGATATTTTGTTCCATACATAATTGAGTAATACCAATATATCATAATAAAATAAATAATAAATAAATAGTTCGTGTTTTATTCAAAATCAACATCGGCCCTTGTAAGTTAACCACCCGATACATAAACTATGTGCAATTTTTTTAAAATTTCGATATTTATATCATTTCCGGCTAAGGGCCGATTGTTACCAAATTTTGATTATTAGTTTATATTTACAAAATATTTATCTGTGCAAAGTTTAAGTAATCAAATGCATTTATCTTTAGAGTTATTAACGTTTTTGTGCTTTTATGCAGAGACCGGATTTTAATACTTTTAAAACAATATTTTCATATTTAAATCCATAAAAAAACAATCATCGAAGTTTAAAAAAAATATTAAAAATCCCTCATGATTTTTATTTGTTTAAAAATTTTGTTTTTTTTTTCAATCCGATGAAAATAAAATATAAAAAAATCGTTTGGGATATTTATCAGTACAGTTCAAAATAATTTTCATCTGTTTTCATCCGATGAAAATAAATTTTGATAGAAAAAACTCAAATTTTATATCTGTATTTGTCCGGGTATAAAGCATCTTTAGGACGTTTAAATAGCAATAAATTCAATTATTGTTGCGCATTTTATATTGAAATGGGTTTGGGCAACAAATGGTCATTGTCTAAGTGCGTTTAAAACGTTTCAAAGTTAAATTTTTTTAGAAATAGCGACGCGAATCACAGTTCCCATTGGAACTATTAGCTTTAACTTCGATGTCCTAAAACATTGCAATAAATTGAAAACATTCATACATGTTGAAAATTTTCAAATTTCATAAACATTTTCTTTTTTTAAAGTCAAAACAGAAGTTCAAAAATAAAACAATCAATAAAATATTTTTCTGTTCGGATATTTATCGTTATAGATATTTAAAATTTTCATCATGAGCGATATTTATATTTGAAATATAATTCCCTCTTTTTTTATTTTTCGATCGAAATGAAAATAAATTTTCATCGGCAATGATATTTATACACTCAGGGAAAAAACGTGCTGATAATAAGATTTTCTGCTTGAAATCGAAACTTTTTCTGCTTGAAAGTAGAGTAAATACGAAAAATCTTATTTTGAGAATAAAATCTTAATTTTTTAAGATTCTTTGTAAGATCGCAATCTTAAAAAAAATCTAAGCACAGGATCGATAACTAAGAATATGTTCTTATTAATTAAGATTAAATTCTTAATTTTTAAGAATGCACTCTTAATTAATAAGAACATAATCTTAAATAAGAAGAACGCATTCTTAATTATCGATCTTGTTCTTAGAACTTTTTCAAGATTGCGATCTTACAAACAATCTTGAAAAATAAGATTTTATTCTTAAAATAAGATTTTTCGCATTTACTCTACTTTCAAGCAGAAAAAGTTTCGATTTCAAGCAGAAAATCTTATTGTCAGTACGTTTTTTCTTATTATAATATTCCTATTTGGTGATAAAATAAAACACATTTTTTATTATTTTTTTTCCCCTTTCGAGGATTGTAATAGTATTCCTATATTTTAAAATTTTTATTTATTTATTTTAGATTACAGGTAGTTAGTAAAAAATTGTATCCAAAAATACCTTGACTTCATCTTCCGTTGGAAAAAGTGTGCATATTTCTGTCAATATATCTTGGAAATCGTGAGGATGAAGTGTGAGATCCTTTTTTAGAATTTGATGTTCTATAATCTGGATCAGCTCATCACGATAGTTATTGTTTAAATCTTTGTGTGAAGCATAAAATTCTGGGATGTTTTTGCCACTTAGTGATTCATTCAATAATGAAGCTAAATCCTATATAAATAAACGAAAATATTTTATGTTTTGTACACATTTTAATGTATTAAGTAATTATCTAATACTTTTACCTTGTCAAACACTTTTTTGTTAGCTTCCACATTTACAGAAGACGATGGAGTGGAAGTTACATCCGGACATTTTTGTAGCCATTGACCTACCTTCGACGGCATCGAAAGTGTATCTTCATCAATTCCAAACTAAAGGACAAAACTATTAGTGGTGTAATTTACTTTCTAAATAAAATATTAAAACCTGTTTTTTTTCCAGAAGTCGAAGAGTGGAATGGCTTCCTTTACATCTTCTGCTTTCATATACTGCAGACTTCTAAGAGTTACATTTGAGCCTGAAACAAATTAAATCAATATAAATATGATGAAAAACTTACGCTGCAGGTACGGAAAAATGCATTCCAGATCGAATTCTTTCAAAAGATTTTTCAGCAACGCGTCATCGTCCGAGAAATCTGATGAAATTTCTTGTGAAGGGCAGTTCAATTCATACTCCCCATCACATACCGAAACTAAATTGCCTTCTATTGGAATATTTAAAAGGATCACTTCATCCGGATTAAGGTTTTCCATTTATATTTTTTATTAAATATATATTTTTTTTTAAAAAATTAGTTTTTCACTTTTTCACAACTACTTTGGTCGGCTGATTACAATTTATGACAAAATCAAGAATACGATCTTAAGATTAGAACTTACAATCTTCAAAATAAGAATAAAATTTTGAAATCAAGACCACAATCTTAAAATAAAGAATACGATCTAAAATTAAGATTTAAAATCTTATAATAAGATTAAAATCTTAAAACCAAACAAATTACAGTTTATTTTTAGATTGTATTCTCATAACTAAGAATTTATTCTTAAATTTAAGAATATAAATCTTACTGGCTATATTTTCAAGATTGAAAATTCAAGATTTCGCAATCTTATATTGTAGATTTTTTTTCTTGAAATCAGATCGTCATTTTTCTCTTAGTGTACTTGATGGATTTAAAAAATAAAACGATCTCCGGTCTCTGCTTTTATGTGTATATAAACGTCTATTGAGAATGTGTCTTGTATGGGAGGTATGGTCAAATATGGTCCGATTTCTACAAAATTAGGAACACATTTGTGCTGAATATTATTCAAATACACCTAAATTTGTTGCTGTAAAGGACCAAAAACTCTATTCCGGGAAGGCATCCCTATGGGAGGTACCCGAAATAGTAATCCGATTTCGCCCAAAAAGTATAGGGATCGTCCTTAAACCAAAATATGAACCTGTGCCAAATTTCATCAAATTATCTTTTAAAGTTACGACCTGTAGAGTGATAACAAGCTTACATGGATAACCGGCCAGCCAGCCGGACGGACATCGTTAAAACAACTAAGGGAGTGATTCTAAGTCGATTGGTATACTAAAAGGTAGGTCTCAGATCAATATTTCTATGCGTTACAAACATCAGCACAAACCCAATATACCCTTCCCACCTATGGTGGTGAAGGGTATAAAAATGGTGATTCTGCAACAGCCACATATCATGCTTTAAAAGGAGATTATGTTTTACATAAACGTCAAACTACACAAGCAATTGGCAAAATTGCGTTTCGCTCGTTCCGCTGAAAATATCGGTGCTGTAATGCATTAAACACATAGACAACAGCAGGCTACGGGCTACAACCTGTCAAAATTAGAATACATGCATTCAAATAGAAATAAATTTTTTAGAGTCGACACGGCTACACGACTACCGACCACAGTTGTAGCTGTAGCCAAAATTATGCATTAAACACATAGACAACAGCAGGCTACACGAACACCGACTACAAAAGTCGTTGGCTGCAATCGTCGCCTCGTAATCAGCTACTTAATTATTTTGGGGACGGCAGCTACATTTAAGATGGCAGCTACATTTCGAAACATCTGTTTATGAGTGGTGCCAATATCGCGTTTATAAGATGCACAAAATAACAATTTCAATTTTGATAAAAACGACATAAATTAATTTTATTAATTAACCTCCAAAATCAACGGTTTTCCTGTACCTGATAGTATGTCTACATCAAAAAAAAAAAAAAAAATTATAGAAAGATTTTGGTGTGATCTCTAATAGTTTAAGAGTTATGGGCTTTTTAAATTTCAAGAATAATACGGTATAACTTTAAAAGTTTATATCCGATATTTACTTTTTTGGTATCAAACAAAAGCTACTGAAAATATCTTTTATATTCTTATATATTCTATATAATATTCTTTATAATGGATAAGGAGCTAATATACTATAAACTTATTTTTGCAACCGACTTTTTTTTATAAAAATTAGTATGTCTTAAAACAATATATATATATATATATACATATATATATATATATATATATATATATATATATATATATGTAAGTATGCTCTTTTATATAATGAATTTTATAAAGGACATACTGGGCTTTTATATAACATGAACTACGTAGCTCTAGCACACGTAGCGTGTGACTTAGACAGTTTAAAAAATAACTTTTTAAAATTTTACTTCTATTGATTTAGAGTTATATAAATATAAATTTTTACATAATATTTTATTAGATATTATTATATACATTAAATATATAAATATTTTATAAGTATGTAAATTGTTTACATAAATTCTCCCCATTGTATTTGTGGTAAATAAATTCAAGTGGTTTAAATCGCTCATTTATTTCAATACTATATGGTGTTGACAGCACTAAATCTTTTATTGTCGCCAACAAAAATAGAAAATAGTTTAATTTTGGCTACAGCTACAACGGTGGTCGGTAGTCGTGTAGCCGTGTCGACTCTAAAAAATGTATTTCTATTTGAATGCATGTATTCTAATTTTGAGAGGTTGTAGCCCGTAGCCTGCTGTTGTCTATGTGTTTAATGCATTAAACTATATTCTATTTTTGTTGGCGACATTAATAGATTTAGTGCTGTCAACACCATATAATATTGAAATAAATGAGCGATTTAAACCACTTGACTTTATTTACCATAAATACAATGGGGAGAATTTATGTAAACTATTTACATACTTATCAAATATTTATATATTTAATCTATATAATAATATCTAATAAAATATTATGTATTATTTATATTTATATAACTCTAACTCAATATAAGTACAATTATAAAAAGTTATTTTTCAAATTATCTAACTTACACGCTACGTGTGCTAGATCTACGTAGTTCATGTTATATAAAAGCTCAGTATGTCCTTTATAAAATTCATTATATAAAAGAGCATACTTATATCTATATTGTTTAAAGCTATGCGAATTTTTATAAAAAAAGTCGGTTGCAGAAATAAATTTATAGTATATTATAGCTCTTAATCCATTATAAAGAATATTATATAGAATATATATGAATATACAAGATATTTTCAGTAGCTTTTGTTTGATACCAAAAAAGTTAATACCGGATATAAACTTCTAAAGTTATACCGTATTATTCTTGAAATTTAAAAAGCGCATAACTCTTAAACTATAAGAGATCACACCAAAATCTTTCCATAATTTTTTTTTTTTTTTTGATATAGACATACTATCAGGTACAGGAAAACCGTTGATTTCGGAGATTAATTAATAAAATGAATTTATGTCGTTTTTATCAAAATTGAAATTGTTATTTTGTCCATCTTATAAACGCGATATTGGCACCACTCATAAACAGGTGTTTCAAAATGTAGTTGCCGTCTTAAATGTAGCTGCCGTCCCCAAAATAATTAAGTAGCTGACTACGAGGCGACGATTGCAGCCAACGACTTTTGTAGTCGGTGTTCGTGTAGCCTGCTGTGGTCTATGTGTTTAATGCATAAATGAAAGTGTTGCCGAAGACCCAAATGTGTCGATTCCTCGTCGTTCTCAGGAATGAGGACTGTCTTACGGCACATTATGACGTATTTTGCTTTAAGATCTACATCAACATCCATATAAAGTCCAGCTCACACAACAACTGAATCCAGCTGACCATTCGCAACGTCGCACAGTGGTTTACGGACGCTTTTTTTTGGAAATAATTCTGTAACTTTTGAACGACTAGAGATATTTAAATGAAAAGCATTTGAATTGATTTTCAAAAACTCTGGTCCATGAGGGGTCGGAAGAGAAAAAAAATGTTTATATTCAAATATCTCTTAAACTAAAAGAGATAAGATAGTACAGTAAGCATGTTTTTTCTTAAGTTTTTTGAGAAATTTTCGAAAAATCTTTCACATCGGAACAAATAGGCGAAAGTTATACGGACCCAAAGGTTTTACATAACAGAGGTAGGCAACTTTGGCCCACTGTAGAGCCCACTGTGCTGCTGACAGATACTTTCTTAAACATTGATCTAAAAGCACCTCTTCTATTGACGTTCGAAATCCGTCTAGTAGTTTAGAAATTGTAGAGTTAGTACCACTGTGCACTATTAACTTTATTTGCACACATAACTCTCCAATACTTCAATATTCAGGGTAAAAATGCTATGGGAGGCAAAGTTTTCAGAGCTTTACAGCTTGATATACGCGTTTAGTATCATTGGATCGGGAAAGACCAGGATATTAAAACTAAGTAAAAATCTTTTTTAATTGCGTTAATCTTTTTACATTTTGTATCGTTAAACAAAAAAATATTATTTTTATACTTTTTTAAGGAAAATAATTTCAATCTTTGATATTCTGTAGAAATGACATGGATAAAGGTATCACAATGAAATCATGTAATTATGAAGATTAATAAGATCTTAAAGCAATAGACTAAACAAAATTCCCAATTTTAACTGAAAAATTTCCCAATTCCCAACTCGGGAAAAAAGGGCTTTTAAAAAGGAGTTTTTTTTACAAATATGGCAACACTGACTCTATTTGCAGCGCGTTTCAGAAAAAACTTTTCGAATCAATAACAGATATATCAGAAAATATAAACATTATAATTTTTTTCAAATCGGTGCTTTGCCTTTTGAGAAATTTTTGTTTAAACTAAATTTTTTTTTACAAATCGGCATTTTTTGGAGAGGGCATGTGCGAGGACCAAAAGTCCAATTAGCAAGAAATTTGTTTTATACGCATTCTCATTATGTTTTCTTTTAAAAACTTTAAAAAGCTTTTTATGTTTCTTAAGAAAATATTTTTTTATTAGTGAAAAAATATAGCTATCTTTTAGGGAAAAACTCAAAAACAAGAGAAATTTTTTTAAGTTTCAACTTTGAATATTTTTAACTTTTAAACGAAAGAAGATATCTATAACTGACTTGCACAAAAATTATTTGGAATTTTATTACAAATTTAGCGAATATTCTTAAAAATTTTTTGGTCCTCAGATGCGTTCACCAGATCAAAAAAATCTTAAAAAAATAGGTGAAAAATCAACCCAAAAATTCTTTTTACCCAAATATCTCGAAAACCAAAGGAGATAACCTACACATATAAGATCTTCTCAAGGACAACTTAAGTTTAAAATTTCTTTTCAATCCATCCCTAAATGGATTTTTGGCGAATTTTTAAAAAAGTCGAACACCCGAGGTGACCAACTTTGAAGGTACATCAATCACTCTCCCAACCCCTCATGGACCAGAGTTTTTGAAAATCAACTCGAATGTTTTTTTCATTTAAATATCTCCAGTGGTTGAAAAGTTACAGAAAAAGCGTCCGTAAACCACTGTGCGTCGTAGATACGTAGAATGGGTGCCTGAACAACAGGCGGTGGAAGGCGATTTTTCGAACAAAATTTTCTTTAGCGATGAAGCACATTTCTCACTCGCAAATTTTTATGGGGTCTAAGACGAATAATGAAAAAATTACAAACTGAATGACAAACTTATAATACCCTTTCACCTATTGGTGAGGGGTATAAAAAGAAATATCATGAAAAAAATATTGTATATGTGTTTTATTTACGTTCACTTTTGAAACCCCAAAACGGATAACCCAATATTAGGCAGTGCCGATTCTAATATAAACACCATCAAGTTGTGTTAAATTTAGAAACATATCTTATAATTCTACGAGGGTGTAGCTAATTCAAAATGTGAACCAAATTCGAAAAAAAAATGTTGCGTTAATTGGTATTGGTATGGTCAAATGTTAACCGATTTTGCCCGATTTCAATTTTCCAAGATATCAAGAATATCTATGCCAAATTTCAGTGACCTATATCTTTTTGTGAAGGTTTTGTCGTGCCGACAACAGACATACGGACATCGCTCAAAATTTCGTCTTAAAATTTCATTAGGATTCAGAATATCCGTATATGCCTTTTGGATTTTGAGCCAATATTAAGGAAATTACAAACGGAATGACAATCTCAATATATCCCCCATTCTTTTTGATGGTGGGTATACAAATATTTTTTTTTCGGATATTTTTGTACTAATTTTGAGCTGAAGAAGTCATCATAGGTGATTCAAAACAAGTACAAGAATATTTTGTAATGAAAAACAAGTAAGAAAGCGCTATAGTCGGTCAAGCCGACCATACGATACCCTTCACCACTAAGGTCAAAGGTGTTATTTTTCCTGTGTAAAGACAAATATTTGCTAAATTTTGCCATCATTCAAACATTTTCTCAAAACTTATATATTTAACCTGTTTCCGTCATTTGGACTTATATGAGAGCTAGGGTCAAATGTGGACCGATTATCTCGAAATTTGGCAAATTGATTACAGTTATTACAAAAATTATGTATGCAAAAAATAGACTCAAAATTTCCATTATCTTTAGATTTACGAGAGTTTTAGTGATTTTTTGTCTCATTTAGTGCGTTTTTTAGAGGAGAATTTGTATGGGAGCTATGGTCAAATGTGGACCGATTTCAACGAAATTTGGTACAGTGATTTAAGTTTACATAAGCAGTATTTGTTTTAAATTTCATGAAAAAATATTGATATTTGTGGCCAATATAGCAATTCCGGGAAGTGGGACCTATGGGAGGTACCATAAATAATGGACCGATTTTGACCAATTTCAATAGCCATGGTCCCATTATCAAAAAAATTATCTGTGCCAAATTTCATCAAATTATCTTTAGAATTGCGACCTGTAGTTTGATTACAAGGTTTACATGGGGGTCCAGCCAGCCAGACGGACGGACGGACGGACATCGCTAAATCGACTCAGAAAGTGATTCTAAGCCTATTGGTATACTAAAAGGTGGGTCTAAGACAAATATTTCTATGCGTTACAAACATCAGCACAAACTTATAATACCCTTTCCACCTATGGTGGTGAAGGGTATAATTAACAAAAATGTTACCCAAATCCTTTTGGCCAGTGACGAAAGAAAAACTTTTCAAATAGAATGTCCTTAACCTTTATCCTTGTGTCACCTTGCTATTTTTTAAAGAACAAAAAAGTACGAAGTAATTAAAAAGGGTAGTTCCCATTTATTTCTTCTTATAAAAAATCAGGGTGAACATTTAAATCTTATGATTTAAACCCCTTAAGTTTTCACCCCTCAATAAAAAGGGTTTTTCTCTTAAGGAAATTTTAAAACTATGATTTTTATATCTTGTTTTTTGTAAATGACTTATCCAACCCATTTTTTTTACCAATATCTAATGATTTGATTATGCAAATTATTGATATTGAATTTCTATTGATTGTCTAGTTCATTATGATGTTTTCATGTATTGATCTTGGTTGGATTATTTGTTCCTGTTCCTGTTTCTTTTGTTATATAATAATTCAGACTCAACTCCTTTCATCTCATGTCATAGATCACTTTATTCTATTATTAAGAATGATTTATTAAAATAAATATTTAATGTATTAAGTATTGTCTAGGAATAATCGTATTATTTTTAAAGATTTTTTGGAAATTGTAGTTTTTATAGGAAGTAAAATTGAACTATCAGTTTCAAGTCGTATACAGCTGTTCAAATACTCTATTTGATGAAATGAGTGTAGACTAACTCCATCAACAAATTTTATTTATATCATATGCCCTTAGTCTTAGACTTCCGATTTATACTCAGTTACACTCGGAGTACCTTGTTTAACTGGGATTACTTACGAAATTATATTTCTATGATCTTTGGTCTTATGAGTCCTCAAATTAGATTGGCGTTCTCTCTGAGCAATACGTCATGAATTGGTTTAATCCTCCTTTACCGCAGCCATTGAAATTGCCTGGTATTTGTTTATATTCCATTTTTACGTACTTTGATGATCGCGTCGTAAATTGGGTTTTCTTCTTTTTTGCATGTTAATTTGCATCACTAAATTTTTAATTTAAAAAAAAACAATCGGCATTTTTTGGAGAGGGCATGTGCGAGGACCAAAAGTCCAATTAGCCAGGAATTTGTTTTATACACATTCTCATTATGTTTTCTTTGAAAAACTTTAAAAATCTATTTATGTTTCTTAAGAAAATATTTTTTTATAAGTGAAAAACTAAAAAAAAACGAATTTTTTTTTAAGTTTCAACTTTGAATATTTTTAACTTTTAAACTAAAGAAGATATCTATAACCGACTTGCACAAAAATTATATAGAATTTTATTACAAATTTAACGAATATTTTTGGTCCTCAGATGCGTTCACCAAATCAAAAAAAAGCTTAAAAAAATAGGTGAAAAATCAACCAAAAAATTCTTTTTACCCAAATATCTCGAAAGCCAAAGGAGATAACCTATACATATAAGCTTATTTTTTTGTAGATCTTCTCAAAGACAACTTAAGTTTCTTTACAATCCATTCATAAATGGATTTTTGGCGAATTTTTAAAAAAGTCGAACACCCGAGGTGACCAACTTTGAAGGTACATCAATCACTCTCCCAACCCCTCATGGACCAGAGTTTTTGAAAATCAACTCGAATGTTTTTTTGACTACCACCGTACCAAATTTCATTTAAATATCTCCAGTGGTTGAAAAGTTACAGAATTATTTCCAAAAAAAACACTGTGCGTCGTAGATACGTAGAATGGGTGCCTGAACAACAGGCGGTGGAAGGCGATTTTTCGAACAAAATTTTCTTTAGCGATGAAGCACATTTCTCACTCGCAAATTTTTATGGGGTCTAAGACGAATAATGAAAAAAATACAAACTGAATGACAAACTTTTAATACCCTTTCACCTATTGGTGAAGGGTATAAAAAGAAATATCATGAAAAAAATATTTTATATGTGTTTTATTTACGTTTACTTTTGAAACCCCAAAACGGATAACCCAATATTAGGCATCAAATAATCATGAAAAATCTTCAAACAATCATCAGTCAAACCATTATCAAACACCAATCATATTACCAATATCCGTGCAGCCGTTTTCCGACTTTAGATAAATAAAAAAGAGGGCTTAAAAGTGGGCATGGTCAATTTTTCCTTATGTAGAATCCTAATATGAACTAAAAAAAACTAGAGAAAGGGAATTTTATTCCCATTTTTCGATTCCCAGGACCTCCTTGGTCCATTTTCAAAAAATGTAAAAAGCGAAAAACTAACCTATAGTATGAAAATATCCAAATTTAAAACTTTAATTAATTCGGTTAAATAGTTTTGATCTTACATCCATATTTGTCATTTTTAATATCTGACTTATATGGGAGGGGTCAAGCTAGGGTTGCCAGCCAGGCTGGATTCGACTGGATTGTCCAGCTTTTTTAGTGCTTGTCCAGTGTCAAGCTAAAATTAAATTTGTCCAGCTGAAAAATGAAGAATTTAAATTTTTTGAATATTTTTAAAGAAAAACTATTTTTTTTTTTTAAACAACGCAATAAAAACTTTCGCAAAGTACTAACGTTAAATCGCATTTTAAAGCAAATTTTAGAATTTGATGCGCTTCAATCATGTACATATTTTCCAACTCGTAGGTCAAGCTTTGAGAGATTTTCCTCTAGTTGGCTTTTTTATTGAATTTTTGGACGTCCTCATTTACGAGTTCATTCGGTATCGTTTTAGAGTACTTTTGTTACTAGAGTATTTTCATAAATTCGCACAACATGTCCCATCCAACCAGACGGTGCTGTTTAATGCGTTTTACTATGTCGATGTCAACGTATAACTCATACAGCTCATTGTTCATTCAATGTCGATGTTCATTGTTGATCCAAAGATTTTTGTAGAACCTTCCTTTCAAAAACTTTATTCCTCTGCGTGTGCAAGTGCCCATGATTCAATACCATATAATAACAGGGGTAGTATAAGCGTTTTGTAGAGCGTAGTTTAAATTCTTACAGTGAGAGCTTTATTTCTTATCTGCCTGCTTATGATTCTACATTTGATTTCGAAACTTGTGTCGTTAATTATGTTGACGGCGGTACCAAGGTTAACAAATTCCTTTACAACCTCGTAGTTCTCAACGATCACATGTGCAGTTTTCTTTTGATTCATTGGTCGATTTTATCAGGTTCCTTCTCGATACTTGAAAATGCGACAGTAAAATCGAGCAATGTGCGTCTTATGATAGCAATGTCATTGACAAACGCGACAAGCATGTGTTTTCTATTGAAATTTTTTTCAGATGTATAAGCTGCAGCATCTCGGACGATTTAATTCTCTCTCGATATCGTTGCGGTTAATTGCGGTATTCGTAATTCGGTTTATCAAAAATTGAAAGATTCATCGGAGGAAATTATTTAAGCAAGTTTTTTACTATTAATGTCCAGCTAATTTATTGGTTGTCAAGCTTTTTTCCCTTATGTCCAGCTTTTTCAAGATTTGTGTCTGGCAACCCTAGGTCAAGCCCACTTGAGATTTCAGAAAAAAAACTTAGCCTATTTTACCCACCGATCACACCTTAACATACTGTCTAAATTCAAGAAAAATCGGTCATTCAGTCATCCATTTTTAATATTTGACTTATATGGGAGGGGTCACGCCCACTTAAGATTTAAAAAAAAGAACTGGCCTATTTTACCCACCGGTTACACCTTAACATTCTGTCAAAATTTCAGAAAAATTGGGCCGCTCGGTCATTTATATTTGACATTTTCAATATTTGACTTATATGGGAGGGGTCACGCTCACTTGAGATTTCAGAAAAAAAACCTAGCCTATTTTAACCACCGGTCACACCGTACCATACCGTCTAAATTTCAAAATAATCGGTCGTTGCGGTCATCCATATTTGTAATTTTTATTATTTGAATTATATAAATAAATCTGGCCTATTTTACCCATCGGTCACATCTTAAAATACTGTCAAAATTTCAGAAAAATCGAGCCTCTCGGTCATCTATATTTGTCATTTTTAATGTATAAGTTATATGGGAGGGGTCACGCCCTCTTGAGATTTCAAAAAAGCCTATTTTAACCACAGGTCACACCATACCACACTGCAAAAATTTCAGAAAAATCGGTCCGCTAGTTTCGGAGATCCTTCATAACAAACAACATACAGACAAACAAACAGACGCGAACATTTTTTATAAATATAGATTCGTAGAGAATGTGATTCTAGAAAAATTTTTGTGTTTTCGAACATATAACAAAAAAGTCAAGCCGATTTTGAAACTTTTTAACATGCAGGTTTATAGTCCCATATATTCTCTTTAGATTTCGTAAATAAAAAGTAGCACGAATTCTTGAACGAATCCAGAAAATCGAATTTTATCAAAAATGGCAAATTTCTATATACCAAAACTTAATTGCAAAAAAAGTCAATTGGGTTTCCTTTTTTCGAAAATCAGCTATTTTCAGATAAAACTTTAATTTCTTGTGTCTGTAAACAAATTTGATTATGGTTTTCAAAACTTTGCTTAATTAAATTGTTTTAAGTAAAATGCTCTTAAGGTCTATACAAAAATATTATTGGGCATGACCATAAATGGGGTCACAAAAAACAACAAACTTTTGAAAAGAGTACTCTATCAGAAATTTTAATTATAATTTTACAACTCGTTCTGAAATTTAGATTTCTAATTTTCTAATTTATTGGTCTATACTATTTTCAAAAAAAAATCCTTATATCTTGTTTAGTTTTAGAGATTATTGCAAAAACTTACAAAGTAATGTTAAAAAATTACATAATTTTATAACAAAAAGTGTACTCGTCTGTATTCAGAAATGTTAATTAAAATTTCAGAACTCGCTCTAAAATTTATGTTTTTGAATTTCTAATGTAGTGGTAAACCGCCGTGGTATAGCAGGTTAGTCATCCGCCTAGCATACTAGAGGCCCAAGTTCGATCCCTGGCCAGACTCACTTGAAAAAATAAATTTTCAAAAAGCGGCGGTTCACCTCATAACTTAGCTAGCCACTGGTTAATGAGTATTAGGCTATGTAAAACTTCTCTAACTAATGCATTTGCCGTTCGGAGCCGGCGTTAAAACGTAGGTCCCTTTCAATGAGTCTAAAAATAGAATCGGATGCAGCTCATTGTCTGAGAGAAGTACCCCTTGTTCCAATTGGAATGTTGTCGGGGAATTATACATATATAATGTAGTGTTCTATACTGTGTCCAAAAATGGTCCTAAACCTTGTTTAGCTTTAGAGATTATTGCTAAAAATTACAAGGTAGTATATAAAGCCATATAAACAACAAGTAAACAAAATCTCGTTATAGTTTCATATTATGGCCCCAATATCTCTGAAAAGACTTGTTTGACTTTGACAAGTCATATATCGGAGGATATAATCGCCAGCAAGCGACTACAGCCTTTATATTTAATTTAAAAAATCATATGTTAAAGGTATTTTACACTGTGCTAGTTGAAACAAGTAAGAAAGTGCTATAGTCGGTCAAGCCCGACCATAAGATCAAAGGTATTCTTTTTCCTGTATATAGACAAATATTTGCTAAATTTTGCCATCATACAAACATTTTCTCAAAATTATATATTTAAGCTGTTTCCTTCGTTTGGACTTATATGACAGCTGGGGTCAAATGTGGACCGATTATCTCGAAATTTTTCAAACTGATTACAATAGTTACAAAAATTATGTTTGCAAAAAATAAACTTCAAATTCTCATTATCTTCAGATCTAAACGCGTTTTAGTGATTTTTGTCCCATTTAGTGCGTTTTGACACATAAGTTTGTGTGGGAGCTATGGTCAAATGTGGACCGATTTGGTACAGTGATTTTAGTTTACATAAGCAGTATTTGTTTTAAATTTAATGAAAATATTGATATTTGTGGCTAATATCGGGTGGTTAAATTTCACGGGCTCCGCGACCACGACGACCACCTCCATCCGATAGTCCAAATTTTCGATGACCCTGAGGCATAATGGAGGTTCTATGCCATTAATGTGCCGAATTATCTCATCCTTTAGCTCTTGAATTGTTGCTGGCTTATCGACGTACACCTTTTCTTTCAAATAACCCCAAAGAAAAAAGTCTAACGGTGTCAAATCACATGATCTTGGCGGCCAATTGACATCGCCATTACGTGAGATAACACGGCCATTGAATTTCTTGCGCAAAAGAGCCATTGTTTCGTTAACTGTGTGGCAAGTGGCACCGTCCTGCTGAAACCACATATCGTCCACATCCATATCTTCCAATTCGGGCCATACAAAGTTCGTTATCATATCACGATAGCGAACACCATTCACAGTAAATGCCTGACCGGCCTCATTTGGAAAAAATACGGCCCGATGATGCCGCCAGCCCTTAAACCGCACCAAACAGTCACTCTTTCTGGGTGCATTGGTTTTTCGACAATCACTCTTGGATTCTCATTCGTCCAAGTGCGGCAATTCTGTTTATTGACGAATCCACTGAGGTAAAAATGTGCCTCATCACTGAAAATGATTTTCTTCGAAAATTGATCATCCACTGTAGCCATTTCTTGCCACCATTCTGCCCATTCAGGACGTTTGTAATGGTCAAGAGGCTTTAGTTCTTGAGCCAATTGCACCTTGTAAGCGTGTAAATGCAAGTCTTTATGCATAATGTTCATCAACGACGAGCGTGAGACGTGCAATTGTTGGGCACGACGACGAGTTGAAATGGACGGCTCTTCAGCGTACAATCGAACGATTGTGCGTACAATCGAACGACGATCAAATTGACCAAGAAAATCACGAAGTGCACTATGCCCATTTTCAAAATAAGTCTGGATAACTTTAACACGTTGTTGGATTGTGTATCTCTCCATGGTTCAAATTGAGTAAGTCTGAAATAGAGAAATGTCAAATAAAATTCGGGAAAAAACTTGGCGTTTTGGTGTGGTTCACATTCAACATCGGCCCTTACAATTTAACCACCCTTTATATCAATTCCGGGAAGTGGGACCTATGGGAGGTACCATAAATAATGAACCGATTTTGACGAATTTCAATCTTGCCATGGTCCCACTATCAAAAAATTATTTGTGTCAAATTTCTTCAAATTATTTTTAGAATTGCGACCTGTACTTTGATTACAAGGTTTACATGGGGGTCCAGCCAGCCAGACGGACGGACTGGCATCACTAAATCGACTTAGAAAGTGATTCTAAGCCTATTGAATTCAGCGTTATATGTTCGAGTAACTCGAAAACTGTTTGTTATCTTGAACTAAGTAAAAAAATCGAAATTCGGCAACAAAATTATCTTTCAGAAACACTAATTATTTTTTGAATCCGAGCAAGTGCAATTAATACCTTTTATAATCGTCAGCAACTACTCCAAGTGGTAATCAAGCGAGAAATCCCCCTGCTACGGCAGCTGGCACAAGGATTTTGGAGCTGCCTAATCTATGCAAGAACATCTTGATGAATGAAACCGACATGAGGATCTTATACAATATTTCAAGGGCGTTGTGTGGCAAACCTACCTACACCAATAGTCCCATTCTGAGTAGTAGCGGTACACTTCTCTCAAACCCGGATGAACAATTAATACGATGGATGGAACACTTCCAGTCAACATTAAACAATCCCATTGGATTAGAAGCACTGACGGAAGTGCAAAACGAAACCTACCATGACTGTTTGTTCAATGGAATTTCAGACAGCCCACCAACAATACAAGAAGTGAAGAATGCAATTAAAAGCCTTAAGCGCAACAAGGCCCCGGGCAATGACAATATCTCAGCGGAGATGCTTTTATGTGACGTTGAACTATCGGCGAGACTGTGGCACCCATTTGTGCGTAAAATATGGAAGAAGAAGCTCTGCCAACCTCCTGGAATACTAGTATACTAGTCAAAATACCAAAAAAGGGTGACTCCAATGGCTGCAATAACTATAGGGGAATATCAATATCAGAACGTCTGACGCAGTTTCTAAAACACTACGCGAAAAGTAGTAGTGGGTTCCGAGAGAATAGATCTTGTGTTGATCTAATCAACACAGAAAGAATAGTACTGGAGCAATGTAATAAATTCCGCACCCCCATTTACATAGCGTTTATCGACTTTATGAAGGCCTTCGACAGTGTCAACAGGAGCTATCTATGGAGAATTTTAGAAAACCGTAACATGCCAACGAAAATTTTGAACTTAATTCAGGCAATGTACGTGGACTTTAAATGCCGGGTTCTAAATAAATGTAAATTGACTAATCCGTTCGAAGTTACTACTGGAGTAAGACAAGGATGTATCTTATCACTCATACTTTTTATCCTTGTCATCGACAATATAATGCTCACTGCACTGAATGGTAGACGTGGTATCCAATGGACACCCTTTAAACAACTCGAGAACTTGGAATACGCCGATGACGTATGTCTTCAAAGCCAAAGCCTAAGTCACCTTCAAGAAAACACTAGCGCTATTACTGTTGAATCTCTGGCAGCTGGGCTGGGAATCAATATCTCCAAGACAAAGATTATGCCTGGAGGCTATGGCGCGAACCCGTCGCCACACATCAATGTGGATAACGAGGTTATTGGATGTGTAGGTACGTTTAATTATCTTGGTACTTTGGTATCTACAAAAGGTGGCGCCGACGAGGATATTGAATCGCGTGTTAATAAGGCAAAATCAGCATTCGGCATTCTCCGAGCTATTTGGAAATCTCGGCAAATATCAACAACAACTAAGTTACGAATATATAACACGAATGTCAAGTCCATCTAGTATTACGGCTGCATAACTTGGAAACGGATAAATGCCATCGATAAGCGCCTACAAACCTTTGCAAACAAATGCTTGCGGCAAATCCTTAATATATGGTGGCCAAATCGCATAAGAAATGAAGATCTACTAAACGCTACAAACTAAATCCCTTCATCTATAGAGGTATGTCAACGGAAATGGCGGTGGAGGCCACACACTTCGAAGGCTAAATACCAACATTGCTCGACAAGCTCTTCGTTGGAATCCACAAGGAAGCGGCCGTCGTGTTGGTGCACCTACTAGAACGTGGAGAAGGTCAATTGAAGCAGAGTTACAAGCAGCAAACTATTCATGGAATGATGTATGCCTAACATCTCGCAATAGAGTTCGATATAAAAGCAAGCAAGCGACTAAAAACTCAAATTTGTGCTGGTTGAAAAAACCGACAAAAGAGAGACCTAGTGGGTAAAGATAATTCGAGTATGCTGAATTCAATGGTACTAACCGTTTTTTATTATTATTCCCGCAACTCTAAAACTGTTTATTTTTATGAACTAAGTAAAAAAACCGAAATTCGGCAGCAAAATTATCTTTCAGAAGCACTATATATTTTTCTTTTTTTGCAAACAAAAAAAATTATTTCCTAAACGGCTGCTCAGATTAAAAAATAATTAGTGTTTCTGAAAGATAATTTTGTTGTCGAATTTCGATTTTTTTACTTAGTTCAGGAAAATAAACAGTTTTCGAGTTACGCGAATATTTTTTGCGCAACCTCCTCCAGTTTTTTTATAAAACTATATCTCGAAAACTAGAGCTAACCTAAAAAATGGTTGGCACCATTCAGCTTACTCGATTTATCTTTACCCATTAGGTCTTCTATTTGTCGGCAAAAAAGTTGTCAAAATCTATACAGGAAATTCCAAGAAAAAAGTCAAGAAATGACCAAGTAAAACTTATTAGATTTTTATTTTACAAACTTTTAAAATAAATAAAGAAACAAAATTATGAATAAATAAATAATAACAATAAAAAAATTAAAATAATAAATTAATAAATTGTTCAGCAATTTTTTGCAAAATTGTTGCAGAAAAATAATAAACAAATAATCCTAAAATAATTATAAAAAATAGTTCGTTTTGTTTTGAACTCTCAAAAGCTTTGGCGGGACTACAAAGATTATTATTATTGTTATTGTTGTTGTGTAAAACATCGGCGTCACACGAAGCAGGACTATGTTTCTTTAACTCCAATTTTAATTTTTTAATAAAAACCTTCTTTGCCGCTGTTGAGCTCTGAACAGAATACCCGGAATTTTTGTTGGCCTCACGATTTACGGAAATTTGTGTAAGCAATTCATTTAGTCTATTTTTATAAAAATAAAATATATTTAGAAATTAGAACTGGATATAGAATTTAAAGACACTTACTTAGCATCATGCTCGTGCAATTTCTCTTCCAATATCTTTTTTTCATCGGAAAGACACAACAGACGCTCTTCAATTGTGATCATTTTCTTATTGGTCTCCGTTAATTTGACGAATCCATGCCATTCACTTTCCAAACGATTCATGCGTTTTTCGAAATCCGCTCTAAAAGTTTGTTTATTTTCCGTTTGTTGTGGCGTATCGTGTAATTGGCGATGTAGATATTTGTGTTCTTTATAATCCCAAATTCTGAAATCATGCAATTGCATTGTATAGGGATGTTGAGTTTTGGTGAAATGCTGTAAGGCATGACGATTTTTTTTACGTGAACATCCAATATAATCACAATAAAGACATATCCACAAGAAAGCTGTATCGCTAAGTTCACATTTCATGCAAATCGGTTCTTTTAAAAATTTGTTTAAGCGCTTATGACGACATACGGGACAAGTACATGTCGATTTGCTGTTGACTTGGGTGTATGTGTGAAAGTAATCGAGACGTTGATCATTAGTTTCTAGGAAAAAATAAGTAAGAAAGTGCTATAGTCGGTCAAGCCCGACCACACGATACCCTTCACCACTAAGGTCAAAGGTGTTCTTTGTTCCTTTATAAAGACAAATATTTGCTAAATTTTGCCATCTTACAAACATTTTCTTAAAACTTATATATTTAAACTGTTTCCGCCATTTGGACTTATATGAGAGCTAGGGTCAAATGTGGACCGATTATCTCGAAATTTGCCAGATTGATTACAGTCATTACAAGAATTATGTGTGCAAAAAATACGCTCATTATTTCTAGACTTACGAGCGTTTTAGTGATTTTTGTCTCATTTAGTGCATTTTAATAGAAGAGTTTGTATGGGAGCTATGCTCAAATGTGGACCGATTTCAACGAAATTTGGTACAGTGATTTAAGTTTACATAAAATTTCATGAGAAAATTTTGATATTTGTGGCCAAAAAAAAAATTCCGGAAAGTGGGACCTATGGGAGGTATCATAAACAATGGACCGATTTTAAGGAATTTCAATAGCCATCAATTATCTGTGCCAAATTTAATCAAATTATCTTTAGAATTGCGACTTGTACTTTGATTACAGGGTTAACATGGGGGTCCACCTATGGTGGTGAAGGGTATAAAAATGATATACTTTGAGAGTGATAAAGAAAAACTTTAAGTAGACGATTACTCCCGACTTTCTACTTACTGCAGTAATTTTAAAACTAAAGAGTGTTCTAAAAAAAATATGCATTTACTATTTTAGACAAAATTTATCCATAGTGCAAGAAATAATTTATTTTTTGATCAAGTTAGTTTCTATAGATATGTCAGATACTATTATTTTAGAAATTATTAATTTTCAATAGTTATTTCAATCAAAATGGACTGCGAAAAAAAAGTTCGTGAAAATATAATTAAAACTTTTCAAAAAAATCCGTCATGGACTTTTAAAAAAATAGCTAAAAATTTGAAAGTTGATCCTCGAACGGTTTCTAATACCATCAGACGGTATAAGGAAAACCTGAGAATTGAAAGAAAACCTGGATCAGGGAGGAAAAAAGGTCCTACAGATATTGGTAAAGCAAAAGAAGTCGAGCGACTCTTTCGAAGAGCGCCTAACACTTCTTTAAAAAAAGCAGCTCGTACGGTGAATTGTTCTACGAATTTTGCACATAGAGTCAAAGCTTATGCTTGACTGAAGACATACAAAGTCCAAAAGGTTCCAGATCGCAATGCTATAAAGAACTTAGAAGCAAAAAAATGAGCGAAAAAATTGAAGTCTGATTTTATAAAAAATACACCTGTTGTGTGATGGATGATGAAACATACGTACTGGCAGACTTTTCTCAACTTCCTGATAAACGGGGCAATGTTCGGCAAGAGTTTCGCACAAAAAAACAAACAAAATTCCCTAAGAAGTTTCTCGTGTGGCAAGCTATTTGCAGTTGTGGCAAAAGAAGTAAAGTATTTGTGGCATCTGGCACAATAAGCACAGAAATTTATATAAAGGAGTGCCTACAAAAACGGTTGTTATCCTTTTTAAGAGAGCACAGAGTGACTACATTTTTTTTGGCCCGATTTGGCATCATGCCATTATGGAAAAAAGGCACTTGAGTGGTAGTCAAAGAATAATGTCATTTTTGTACCACGAGAGGCAAATCCACCTAACTGTCCAGAACTTCGGCCTGTGGAAAGGTATTGGGCTCTGGTAAAAAAGGAATTGAAGAATACAGGAAAGATTTCCAAGAACATGTCCGATTTTAAGCGCAGGTGGAACACATGCTCCAAAAAGGTATCAGAAGCAACTGTAAAATCTTTAATGGGAGGGTTTCCGAAAAAAGTCGATAATTTTGCAAAACCCGAGTACTAAGTAAACATTTTAATGCTAAATGATTTTGTATAATATGTCAATATATTTGCGTATTTTGTAGAGTTTTTATATTAAAAGGTTTGATTTTTATTTAAGAAAATCCAACTACAAATTTTATTTAGAGCACTCTTTATAATCTTATAGTCATACCATCTTATTGTCAAACTGTCATCTTTTACACAGTTTGACGTACCGTCTTATTGTCAAACTGACGTGACTACCGATTAATAGCCAGACTTTCTTCTTATACTCAGGTTGACATCTTATAGTCTGATTACTTATTAATACTTATACTACCATTGTATACTCAGACTTTTCTATCCCAAGCATTTTTTGAAAAAAAAAAATCTTATTCGAGTCTTTTATAACTCCTCCGCTCGATTAAAATAAACATATATGAGCTCATTTTCTGATCGTAAATGATTGTTTTCTCTGGGGAAAATGGTACCCTACACAGGACTCTTTTATTACCTAGTCAGTTTTTCATCATTTAGTCAGCTTTTCATCATTTAAGTGAGCAAAATATTATTAATAAATAACTTCAAAACAGTTATATTTCAAACACTTGTATGATCCATTTTCGATTACTTTTTTTTATTGTATTTTCAATAATTTACTTTTTAAGCATAAGCTTGAATCATTTTCGAGTCTTTTTTCAAGTAAGCAAGTGATTAATCAGTTTTTAATCGTCAAAAGTACTCGAGAAAGATTTAGGTGGTTTTTGATAAAAGAATCTTCCAAATGTTAGTAGGGTCAGACTAATTTCTTTAACACAAACTATAATTTTATACTCATACTTCCGACTTACAGTCAGACGGCCATTTTCAAATCAGTCTTATACCATCTTATACACAGACATTTTATATTTAGGCATTCGTATTATACTCATACTTTCATCCTATACTCAGGCCAAAAAAAATATAATATAATATAATGATGTTGCACTCCATACTTCTTTTGTGCCAAATGTGAAATTAAAGTACATAAACGCACAAACAAACATACATTTCAGGAGCACCTGTGTGTGCCTTAGCTTTCTTTTATTGAATAGTCATCTCCATAAGTTGTTTCTTAAAAGCGATACACTCTCTTTTTTGTGGAGTTTTCAAAACGACCATACGGCAAATCAATGTCCATACATTGCAACAATTTATAGGTATTATAGAATTTTTGCTTTGAAATTGTTTATACACAAACTATCATTATAGCATTATACCGTAAAACGGTCAGAATACAGTCGTCTTCTACGTTTGGCTTTGCCTTTTGGTACTTCAAGTACCTTCCTAAATATACACATACTTATTCGCTACCCTAATTATATTTACCCTTTAAAATGTGCATGACTATTTGCTCTTCAAAATTCCAGACGTTAAATTCTCGTACTCCCATAGCATATTTATGTTTCGTATCATAATAGTGTTCTAAGGCATGAGCATTTAGCAACTGACCGCACCCGACATGGCCACAGGTGATGCAGAACCACAATAACTCGGAGTTATCACATTCCATGCAGGCATACGAATTTCTCATTAAGTCGGGATGTTTCATATAATAACAGGCGGGACAGTTATAAGAGTTCCATTCCATCAGACATTTGACATGGAACGTTTCTATACTGGTGTCCATTATAGGAAAAATATTTAAGAAAAAAAAAAATAGATTTTTAGTTTAATTTGGTTATATTTCTTCTATTGTTTTGAATTGCCCCTTAAGCCGCGTTTTTTGTTTTGTTTTTAAACTGAAAAACAGTTAATGAGTACTTAAGCCAGGATCTGATCAACTAAAATATCTGATTGGTTACTTTTATGGTGTCCACCCACTAAACATTTTTTGTAGATTTAGGTACTATATTGCAAGTACTGCCATCAACCAACAATAGTTCTAAAACTTAATAGAGTGTGTCTTAGGTTAGGATTGGGGTATGGTTTAGGTTAGATTAGTGTGCCAGTGTTGTGTCAGCAAAAGCTCTGACACAAAAGCCCAGAGTCCAAATTCTATAAAACCCACCTGTTACAAACTTCAAAGTGAATACTAAATCCAGAGTCAAAATGAAACCTACTCGATTATTAAGTCGAGACTCATCTGAGTACAAGTCAACATATGTATGTACGTCTTTTAAAAGAAGTACCACTTAGCCTCTGAGGCGTTGTTGAAAAGTCCGCAGCAGAAGTTACGGTGGAGGCATCGCATTTATCATCCACAACTGAGTGTAGTATAGAGTTTTATCTCTTGATCTAGACAATAGGGTATTGCTGTTAGATCAGGGTACACATAGTTAGAACTCTATAATTTATACATTTCGCCTGTAACCAGTTGTCCAACTGGTTACCTTCCCGACATTAGAACCCTTTTAGAAGGAGAAACACGGCTGGTTCTTGGTCAGATTTTTCCGACATAGCAATTGCAAGTTCTGGTCTAATAAACTGTGTACCCTGGCTAGCAGTTGTGGCTCTAACTTTAGACTACCTCTCCATAATCATAAGATGCCACTTGCTTCATCCTTGCTGGTAGAATACCAGTAGTAAGGCCGCACTTCCCAACAGAAGCAATGGGATTAGCAGATAAGCGTGATGCGATCCGCAATGCGAACCCTGTTGATCCCAGAATAAGGACTAGCGGAACCCTTGGCTTGTTCGATCTCCCTCGAAAGCAATGAAAAAGGATAATCGGATAGCTATTAGGTTTTCCGACAACACCATATCCGACCCGAAAGCTTACTTTTAGCCGATTATTTATTGAGCACCCCGAGGGAGACAACGCAAAAAAGAGTATTTTTCGCAAGATGTATGATCTCCCAGTCTCGGACGCACCACAATTTTTTACGCTCGCTGAAGTTACAAAGGCCATAAGTACAGCTAAACCTGCTAAGTCAATTCTTCTTCTTCTGTTATCCTTGACTCCCAGTGGAGCATAGGGCCTCTAAGGCAATTGGCCCTCATAAATTGCGATGTGGAAACAAGGACTTCAAAACACTAGCCGGCTGTACTTGGGGAATGGACAAAGAAACTTCGCAGTCTACCTATAACGCGATTGGTCGGTCAGTGGCAAATTATGCTGCTGCGGTGTGGTTAGCGTCGCTAAGTGATTCAGCTCTAAGAACTATAAAAGGCTTCCTACAAATTACCTCACCACAACACCTTCATGAGAAAACACAAGATCCCTCCAGTAAAGGAACACAACATTATGCTATCGCAGCAGTTCCTTTTGAGATATCATTGGAGAAATCATCCAAACTTTAACACCACAAAGTTGGTATCTTCCCTGAGACATGTCAGGAAAGATCTTCGCGTGTATGAGGATAGCATACGAAGATATGTACATTATCCTTTAAATAATACCTTATCCGTGATTTCAGGTTATCGCATGAATGTTGTATTAGGAGGCCGCCCACTGCCGCGGAAAACAAAAGTTGTTCTGGCTCAACTGAGGTCGAGATGGAGCAACAGACTTAACATCTTTTGGTCCCGCATAGGGACCGTGCCATAACCAACGTATAATCAACTTGTGATCAGGGTCCTCATGATACCTCCACATTTTCAACTGTAAAGCGAAACCTACTTCATTAGTCCCGAGGATTTGTGACTCATCCAGTAAAAGTATCACAATTTCTTGGCCTTGATTTCTTAACAGATCCCCATAAAAAAAAAAAAACAAAATTATAAAATTGTAAATATTAGCGCTGCTTCTACAAAGGATAGAAATCAAATTGCTCTAAGACCTTTAACGAAATTAACTTATTTAGAACATTTCCATTTTGTTAATTAATTTAAAAACACATTTAATTTAATAATAAATATAAATATATAAAAAAACTAAGAATATATAAATATGCATATGTTGTTATAGTAATAGCTATGAAAAAAGCCAACACATCAATTAAAAAGCCGCAAAACTTCTCAGTGACTCTTAAATTCTTTTATAAAGTATAAAGTTCTATGATCAATAAAATTATTTAATGCTTCTTCTTGCGACGATTTGCTTTGGCCGAACTTGTTGAGGGAGCTTCTGCTTCGGGCACTACCACAGTACCGCCAGCAATTTCATCTTTCAAATCGGATTCAGCAATTTTACTTTGAGCATGCATGTAGAACATAATATCGTGCAGTTGTTCTTTAATTGAATTCAATTCCAATTCCTTGGCTTCTTTGTACTCTTTATATTGTTGATCCAGCTGCTTGTATTTGATGTGCCAAGAATTTTGATTGTTTTGTAAGGCTCGTGAAATTTCCTGTTCTTCAGTAAGTTGTTTTTGTAGTTCCTTAAGCCTAAATGAAAATACATAATATTAATAGTGTTGATTTTAAATAAATAAAAAATCATACTTTGTATTATTCTGTTGTAATTTTCTTTCAACAGTTTGTTTTTCTTTGGTTAAAGTTTGCAGACGCTGCTCCATTGTATTCATTTTTTCTTTTGATTCATCTGCTGTACAGCGAAAATCACGCCATTCTTGCTCCAAACGTTCCATGCGCTCTTCATAATACTTTCTTTGTGTATCCAATTGAGACGTTAATAAGTAGGTAAATTCCAATTGCAAAGAATCGGTTTTTTCCTCACCCTCATCATTGGGGGCCTGAGTGGCAACCAGTTTGCCATCGGTTTTATTTTGAAACAAACGATGTACAAAATTGTCACCTGCATAATCCCAAACACTTGAGGTGCCTAATTGCATGGCAAATGTATGATTAGTGGCACGATAATGAGCAGCGGCATGGGCGCCTTGATATCGACCACAGCCTACATGACCACAAATCAAACAAATCCACAAAGAGTCGGTTCCCTCACACTCCATGCAGACAGAATTTTCCATAAGTTCTGGTGTTTGAACATGACGGCAGACAGGACAGGTGGAGTCACCCCATTTAATGAGACAGTTAGCGTGGAAAGCATGATTACAGAGAATAGTGAGAACACCATCAACACTTTCATCCATGCGTTCAAGACAAACTGAAAATAATTTGTTTAAATTTATAAAATATTTAACATTCATTGATATTTTGTTTTACCTGGACATGTTGGCAACTCAGTATGACCCATTGGCGGTACTCCATCTTCACCTCTTTCGATTTCTGAAACCCAAACGGCATGACACAAAGAATCAGGTTCTAGACTATTGTAGGCAGCTCCATTATAAGTTTGATAAAATTCTAATGCCGATGCATTTGAACGGAATCTACAGAAGTAAAATTTTTAGATTATAACAAATTCCTTTATAATTTACAATTTTGACTTACTCTAATAAGACCATAAATTGATTTGGACAACCATCTCTTACTATACGTATATGTTGTATTTCCGAATGACATGGAGCCACAAAACTTAAGAGATCATGACAACTTAAGCTGGCTGGTACCGCTAAAAGACATAATTGATTTGATGGAGCCTCTTTGATTTCTTTCCGTTCACTAAAAAATAAATTTGATGACTAATATTTTACAATTTAACTTCGATGTCCTATTCAAAGGTGGTTTACTTTTCTATAGAAAAGCGGAGTTTTCTAGAAAAAAGTTGTAACTAGTTTAGATTTTTTCGTATAAAAATAAACAGTGGGTTAGAGTTTTGTATAAAACTCTTCCTGCCGTCAACTTTTCTATAGAAAACTCTTCCTACCGTCAACTTTTCTTTAGAAAACTCTTCCTACCTCCAATTTTTTTATAGAAAATTCTTCCTACCGTCAACTTTTCTATAGAAAACTCTTCCTACCGTCAACTTTTCTATAGAAAACTCTTCCTACCGTCAGCTTTTCCATAGAAAACTCTTCCTACCGTCAACTTTTCTATAGAAAACTCTTCCTACCGTCAACTTTTCTATAGAAAACTCTTCCTACCGTCAACTTTTCTATAGAAAACTCTTCCTACCGTCAACTTTTCTATAGAAAACTCTTCCTACCGTCAACTTTTCTATAGAAAACTCTTCCTACCGTCAACTTTTCTATAGAAAACTCTTCCTACCGTCAACTTTTCTATAGAAAACTCTTCCTACCGTCAACTTTTCTATAGAAAACTCTTCCTACCGTCAACTTTTCTATAGAAAACTCTTCCTACCGTCAACTTTTCTATAGAAAACTCTTCCTACCGTCAACTTTTCTATAGAAAACTCTTCCTACCGTCAACTTTTCTATAGAAAACTCTTCCTACCGTCAACTTTTCTATAGAAAACTCTTCCTACCGTCAACTTTTCTATAGAAAACTCTTCCTACCGTCAACTTTTCTATAGAAAACTCTTCCTACCGTCAACTTTTCTATAGAAAACTCTTCCTACCGTCAACTTTTCTATAGAAAACTCTTCCTACCGTCAACTTTTCTATAGAAAACTCTTCCTACCGTCAACTTTTCTATAGAAAACTCTTCCTACCGTCAACTTTTCTATAGAAAACTCTTCCTACCGTCAACTTTTCTATAGAAAACTCTTCCTACCGTCAACTTTTCTATAGAAAACTCTTCCTACCGTCAACTTTTCTATAGAAAACTCTTCCTACCGTCAACTTTTCTATAGAAAACTCTTCCTACCGTCAACTTTTCTATAGAAAACTCTTCCTACCGTCAACTTTTCTATAGAACTTTTCTATAGAAAACTCTTCCTACCGTCAACTTTTCTATAGAAAACTCTTCCTACCGTCAACTTTTCTATAGAAAACTCTTCCTACCGTCAACTTTTCTATAGAAAACTCTTCCTACCGTCAACTTTTCTATAGAAAACTCTTCCTACCGTCAACTTTTCTATAGAAAACTCTTCCTACCGTCAACTTTTCTATAGAAAACTCTTCCTACCGTCAACTTTTCTATAGAAAACTCTTCCTACCGTCAACTTTTCTATAGAAAACTCTTCCTACCGTCAACTTTTCTATAGAAAACTCTTCCTACCGTCAACTTTTCTATAGAAAACTCTTCCTACCGTCAACTTTTCTATAGAAAACTCTTCCTACCGTCAACTTTTCTATAGAAAACTCTTCCTACCGTCAACTTTTCTATAGAAAACTCTTCCTACCGTCAACTTTTCTATAGAAAACTCTTCCTACCGTCAACTTTTCTATAGAAAACTCTTCCTACCGTCAACTTTTCTATAGAAAACTCTTCCTACCGTCAACTTTTCTATAGAAAACTCTTCCTACCGTCAACTTTTCTATAGAAAACTCTTCCTACCGTCAACTTTTCTATAGAAAACTCTTCCTACCGTCAACTTTTCTATAGAAAACTCTTCCTACCGTCAACTTTTCTATAGAAAACTCTTCCTACCGTCAACTTTTCTATAGAAAACTCTTCCTACCGTCAACTTTTCTATAGAAAACTCTTCCTACCGTCAACTTTTCTATAGAAAACTCTTCCTACCGTCAACTTTTCTATAGAAAACTCTTCCTACCGTCAACTTTTCTATAGAAAACTCTTCCTACCGTCAACTTTTCTATAGAACTTTTCTATAGAAAACTCTTCCTACCGTCAACTTTTCTATAGAAAACTCTTCCTACCGTCAACTTTTCTATAGAAAACTCTTCCTACCGTCAACTTTTCTATAGAAAACTCTTCCTACCGTCAACTTTTCTATAGAAAACTCTTCCTACCGTCAACTTTTCTATAGAAAACTCTTCCTACCGTCAACTTTTCTATAGAAAACTCTTCCTACCGTCAACTTTTCTATAGAAAACTCTTCCTACCGTCAACTTTTCTATAGAAAACTCTTCCTACCGTCAACTTTTCTATAGAAAACTCTTCCTACCGTCAACTTTTCTATAGAAAACTCTTCCTACCGTCAACTTTTCTATAGAAAACTCTTCCTACCGTCAACTTTTCTATAGAAAACTCTTCCTACCGTCAACTTTTCTATAGAAAACTCTTCCTACCGTCAACTTTTCTATAGAAAACTCTTCCTACCGTCAACTTTTCTATAGAAAACTCTTCCTACCGTCAACTTTTCTATAGAAAACTCTTCCTACCGTCAACTTTTCTATAGAAAACTCTTCCTACCGTCAACTTTTCTATAGAAAACTCTTCCTACCGTCAACTTTTCTATAGAAAACTCTTCCTACCGTCAACTTTTCTATAGAAAACTCTTCCTACCGTCAACTTTTCTATAGAAAACTCTTCCTACCGTCAACTTTTCTATAGAAAACTCTTCCTACCGTCAACTTTTCTATAGAAAACTCTTCCTACCGTCAACTTTTCTATAGAAAACTCTTCCTACCGTCAACTTTTCTATAGAAAACTCTTCCTACCGTCAACTTTTCTATAGAAAACTCTTCCTACCGTCAACTTTTCTATAGAAAACTCTTCCTACCGTCAACTTTTCTATAGAAAACTCTTCCTACCGTCAACTTTTCTATAGAAAACTCTTCCTACCGTCAACTTTTCTATAGAAAACTCTTCCTACCGTCAACTTTTCTATAGAAAACTCTTCCTACCGTCAACTTTTCTATAGAAAACTCTTCCTACCGTCAACTTTTCTATAGAAAACTCTTCCTACCGTCAACTTTTCTATAGAAAACTCTTCCTACCGTCAACTTTTCTATAGAAAACTCTTCCTACCGTCAACTTTTCTATAGAAAACTCTTCCTACCGTCAACTTTTCTATAGAAAACTCTTCCTACCGTCAACTTTTCTATAGAAAACTCTTCCTACCGTCAACTTTTCTATAGAAAACTCTTCCTACCGTCAACTTTTCTATAGAAAACTCTTCCTACCGTCAACTTTTCTATAGAAAACTCTTCCTACCGTCAACTTTTCTATAGAAAACTCTTCCTACCGTCAACTTTTCTATAGAAAACTCTTCCTACCGTCAACTTTTCTATAGAAAACTCTTCCTACCGTCAACTTTTCTATAGAAAACTCTTCCTACCGTCAACTTTTCTATAGAAAACTCTTCCTACCGTCAACTTTTCTATAGAAAACTCTTCCTACCGTCAACTTTTCTATAGAAAACTCTTCCTACCGTCAACTTTTCTATAGAAAACTCTTCCTACCGTCAACTTTTCTATAGAAAACTCTTCCTACCGTCAACTTTTCTATAGAAAACTCTTCCTACCGTCAACTTTTCTATAGAAAACTCTTCCTACCGTCAACTTTTCTATAGAACTTTCTATAGAAAACTCTTCCTACCGTCAACTTTTCTATAGAAAACTCTTCCTACCGTCAACTTTTCTATAGAAAACTCTTCCTACCGTCAACTTTTCTATAGAAAACTCTTCCTACCGTCAACTTTTCTATAGAAAACTCTTCCTACCGTCAACTTTTCTATAGAAAACTCTTCCTACCGTCAACTTTTCTATAGAAAACTCTTCCTACCGTCAACTTTTCTATAGAAAACTCTTCCTACCGTCAACTTTTCTATAGAAAACTCTTCCTACCGTCAACTTTTCTATAGAAAACTCTTCCTACCGTCAACTTTTCTATAGAAAACTCTTCCTACCGTCAACTTTTCTATAGAAAACTCTTCCTACCGTCAACTTTTCTATAGAAAACTCTTCCTACCGTCAACTTTTCTATAGAAAACTCTTCCTACCGTCAACTTTTCTATAGAAAACTCTTCCTACCGTCAACTTTTCTATAGAAAACTCTTCCTACCGTCAACTTTTCTATAGAAAACTCTTCCTACCGTCAACTTTTCTATAGAAAACTCTTCCTACCGTCAACTTTTCTATAGAAAACTCTTCCTACCGTCAACTTTTCTATAGAAAACTCTTCCTACCGTCAACTTTTCTATAGAAAACTCTTCCTACCGTCAACTTTTCTATAGAAAACTCTTCCTACCGTCAACTTTTCTATAGAAAACTCTTCCTACCGTCAACTTTTCTATAGAAAACTCTTCCTACCGTCAACTTTTCTATAGAAAACTCTTCCTACCGTCAACTTTTCTATAGAAAACTCTTCCTACCGTCAACTTTTCTATAGAAAACTCTTCCTACCGTCAACTTTTCTATAGAAAACTCTTCCTACCGTCAACTTTTCTATAGAAAACTCTTCCTACCGTCAACTTTTCTATAGAAAACTCTTCCTACCGTCAACTTTTCTATAGAAAACTCTTCCTACCGTCAACTTTTCTATAGAAAACTCTTCCTACCGTCAACTTTTCTATAGAAAACTCTTCCTACCGTCAACTTTTCTATAGAAAACTCTTCCTACCGTCAACTTTTCTATAGAAAACTCTTCCTACCGTCAACTTTTCTATAGAAAACTCTTCCTACCGTCAACTTTTCTATAGAAAACTCTTCCTACCGTCAACTTTTCTATAGAAAACTCTTCCTACCGTCAACTTTTCTATAGAAAACTCTTCCTACCGTCAACTTTTCTATAGAAAACTCTTCCTACCGTCAACTTTTCTATAGAAAACTCTTCCTACCGTCAACTTTTCTATAGAAAACTCTTCCTACCGTCAACTTTTCTATAGAAAACTCTTCCTACCGTCAACTTTTCTATAGAAAACTCTTCCTACCGTCAACTTTTCTATAGAAAACTCTTCCTACCGTCAACTTTTCTATAGAAAACTCTTCCTACCGTCAACTTTTCTATAGAAAACTCTTTCTACCGTCAACTTTTCTATAGAAAACTCTTCCTACCGTCAACTTTTCTATAGAAAACTCTTCCTACCGTCAACTTTTCTATAGAAAACTCTTCCTACCGTCAACTTTTCTATAGAAAACTCTTCCTACCGTCAACTTTTCTATAGAAAACTCTTCCTACCGTCAACTTTTCTATAGAGTATGTAAGAACTGATATGTACTTATCATTCCCAGACATGGACTTGTAAAGATATTAGGGAAATGTAATAAAAATTGTAAATAAACTTTAGACTTACTTCTTCTTATATAAATGTATTATACCGTTTGTCACCTCGACACTAGGATTACCAGAGAAGAAACCAATTTCCTTCGGAAATTCTGAAGCACATTGACCCTCTTCCAAAGGCGTAGTTTCTCTGCTACTACTTGATGTGGGCATTTCTCTTTGCCGTTTCTCGGACAAGGGTTTCTTTTCGCTTGAACAACTCATTTCTAAAGAATCAGACTGGTCTTCTGACCACAATTTGTTCGTATATGTTTCAATGATAATTTGTGATGAATGGCGCAAACCACGATCACGTTCGCGTTCCTTTTGAACTCGAGGATTATTGGGATGTTCTGATGAGACGGCACCGGCTTCTCCTGGTGGTAATGTAAGAGTTCACACAATATTCTTAAATTATAATGATCTTATTCTTTGGATCACAAACTTACCAGAATCTTCACTTGTTGGTGAATCGATTTCGATTTTAATAACACAAACCGAAATATTGTGTAGCATTACATTGATATTTTAGTGGTAATTTATTTATGTGGACATATTTTTGTTACTATGTTTTTATTTTTCTTAAAGAAATTTTGATTTTTTACAAACAAAATATATCTTCTTTGTACAACAAAGAATTTTAAACCGTTTGCATCAGACGAAGAAAAATTTATAGCAATTTTTTTATTGTGTTTTTGCACAACGAAGTGTCAAAACAAAGCAACAGAGTTGCAAGGGTTAGTATTATTATTTAGTACAACTGTTTTAGTTAACTATTAGACGCTAGATGGCTCTTTAAGAAAATACAACTTTCGCCGTAATATGTAGCAAAATATTGATATACAGTGCCGCACATATATGTCGGCACAGAAATTAGTTTTAAGTAAAAACTAGGATTCAATTAAAAAAAACATTTCTCCTTGTTCACACTTATTGCGAGAAGGCTACTTGTAAAAAATGGTATCCAAACAACTAAATTTTTAGTTGTTCTATTATTTCATTAATACCACAATTGTGAACTGTTGGATAAGCAAATGGTGATTAATTACAGCCAAGATAGAAAAATCAAAATGTTGATAAAAAAACATGTTAAAAAAAGTATAATTTTATAATAGAATATGGTTTTATATCAGGGCGAATTCATTACAGGTGGTGGCAAGAATACAACAAATACAACATGACAAAATGAAACCCCATGTTGTTTTTGTAGGTTTGCTTACATTTTGTCAAATTTTTGTTCGTTAAATTTCCAGGCGAATTCATCAGCTGGGCTCTTGATATCACTTTCATTATTACACTATGGTTTTATATCATATCTCAGCTATTGTACTTGAGAAAATTGAGCCGAAAACTGGAAAACTTTAAATTTTCTTTTCTAGCTAATTCAAAAACCATTTTTATGTTTAATTTTTAATAACCTTACATGTTAAAAAATGTTATGTTATATCTGCAACACTTGCGAATAATAACGGATTACACGGTGTTACAAATGAGCAACCTTTGTAAAAACTTAGCTAGCGACATAGTTATAGGACTAGGTGAGGACACACAAAAACCATTTTCAAATATTTCGAAACACGTGCAAAATTTTGAGATATTCTCAAAAAACTGTTTTCGAATTTGCAGAGCGATTTTTAAGCTTTAAACAGTTATGAAAAGTCAAATGATCGCTATTTCCTTTTTAATTTTTTGTAATTTTTAAAATTCAAAAGCAATTAAAACTTTTTTCTATAAAAACCTTGTTTGTTTTACATAGTTTGTCGTTCGTACTGTAAAACACGGCGGTGGAAACGTGATGGTCTGGGAATGTTTTTCTGGTGAAGGACAAGTCCGTGTACCAACCCATTTTGAAAAATACCCTGTTGCCCTATGCTGAGTGGAATATGCCCCTTTTATGGCAATTTCAACAAGATAATGACCTGAAGCACACAGGGAGGTGTATCAAAGATTAGTTTCGAACGCAAGGGGTCAACCTTTTAGAGTGACAGGCGCAACACCCTCCTCTTAACCCGATCTAAAATCTTTGGGAAGTTGTAAACAAGAAAATTAATCGCGAGGGAGTTTGTGGAGATAAAAATAAACTATTTGAAGCCCTTACGACACAAAGATCATATATGTATAATCCAAATTCTTCTATGCCAAAAATATGCAAAGCAGTTCAACAAAGGATTTTCCACAAAATATTAATAAAAATAATTAGTCGAATATGTTTTGTCATTAAAATTTTTCTTTTAATAAATTTTGGACTCAGTATAATTTCTGAAGCCAAATTTGTTCTCTTTTGCAAAATTAGCTATTTTATTCCTAATTTAATAAAAGCTTAAATTAATATTATTGATGTTAGGTTAGATTATAAAAGTAGTGTCAAACGACACCTTCACTCGAGACCCCAGGGGTCCATTGTGATCATTTACTAAAGAGAAGAAAAGAGGAGATTGAAGATATAGGAAGAGAAAAGAAGAGTACTAAGGGAGAAGGAGAGTACCCTATCTAAGCCAACTGAGACCAGTGGTAAACCCTACAATATCATGCAAGTTGCACTGTTGCAGATCCTGAAGTTCAGCAAAAAATCTGCTGCCTAGGTGTATAAGCCTTTGATTTTGGAGCCTTGAACAGTGACAGAGAATGTGTTCTACCGATTCGGACGAATCCTTATCTAGGCATAATCTGGAGAGTCCGGAATGCTACCATCCCACCTGTTTAACCTCGAATTTAAGGCACAATGTCCCGTTAAGAACCCTATGCATCTTCTTAAGCTTGACCTATTTGGATCCACTAATGTCCGGTTTAGGCCATAGAGCTCTACACGGAACCATGTTTCCCCATGTCTTTGTGGTTTTCTGTCACTCTTTGACTCAAGTCTTGGCTCGTTGCCAGCGATGTCGCAATGACCCGGAACCCAGCACAATCTAATCCTATAGCTGAATAATAGGTCAAAAAGAGCTATGCTACATTTTTTAACTAGTTTGGAGGTGATATTATGTCCCCGCATCGCCTTGAGCGCAGCCTGGCTATCGACGTATATAGTCAGCTCACTATTTTCAGCTTTCCAAATGACCTGAAAAACACTGCACTCATCCGCGAGTCTGAAAGATTTCCTAATGTTTTGGTCCCTCAGGAAAACACCAGATCCAGTACCGCAATCCATTTTAGAACCATCTGTGAGGCTCGAAATGAATTGAAAAAGTGTAGTTTGCCCCTTCCAGTCGATCTATTAGGGATTACAATTTCTGGTGCTGTGCTAAACAGTAACATCTTGACTAAATAGTCAGATTGTAGTAGACCTGACTCCAAGCCCAAGGAGCTTAGAATACTGGGGTGTCGCTCATGCCTGTATCTAAGTATACCCGACCCGTACATCCTTACTAGACTTCTGGTTGCCACTCCCTTTATGAACATATTAAGAGGATATAGTGACAACATGATGTCTAGGGCTGCTTGAGGTGTGCTTTTGATTTTAAGGGCACCGGTTATACCAATACTAGCAATACAATATACAACTATTGGTCTTAGGCCCCATTTATTGATATTATTGATAGTTTCAAAGATTTTGTTAATTGACCAACTGTGCGAATGTATGTATTGTCCTATACTGTTTGTACAAATTTATAGATAATTCCAAACAACAATACACAGGAGAAAATTTTAGACGTATGTATTTTGAGGCTGTTTAAAACCTTTAACCTTCCTATACACGCGCAACAAAACGATTTTACGTAAATATCGATTTTGATGGCTTATTTGATAAGGACTAAAACGCTGCAGTCACTTGCTTTATTCCTGCTGGTAGAATACAGTGAGAATGCACTTCACAGCAGAAGCACCTTTACCTCTTTAAACTCCCAGCTCCACCGCAAGGTGTTGAAGGGATATCACATGCGGATAACTGCACGATAATGGCGACTGGCCAAAATTTGGCCAAAAATGATACTCCTGTTGTATTAGGCGGTCGCCCACCGCCCATAGCAGAAGAAAAGAACTTGCAGCGGAAAACAAGAGTCCTTCTGGTTCAACTTAGATCGGGATGGAGCAACAGATTAAACATTTTTTGGTTCCACATAGACCGTGCCGTTCCCAACGTATGCACAGCTTGTGGCCAGGGTCCTCTTAATAACCCCACATTTTCAACTGCACCATTCCCTTCTTATTCCTAAGGATTTGTGGACTCATCCAGTGGAAGTAGCACAATTTCTTGGCCTTGATCTCCTAACAGATTCCCCGTAAACAACAAGTTATAAAATTGTAAATGTTAGAGCTGTCAGAACAACAACAAAGCCACTCATAGTATTATTTTACGAACGAAAATGTTCGAAAGCCATGAAATTTGATGGGGCTGGGCAATGACGAATGAGGAATACCAAGACTGTAAAACGATTACGTATGTTTTTATTATATGACTTAATTTAAAATAAGTAGAAAATTGGGTTTTTTTTGTCACATGTAACAAAAATTAAGACTTTATTAAGAATATATATTTTTAATTGAAATTTTAATATAATTTTTATACTAAGTGAACTCTTATAGCTTGATATATTTGTGTGGAACATACTGGGCAGCTAGCATCACTCTGTTGTCATAAGCGATTAGCACATACAGAACACAATATTGTATGTCCACATGGTATTAGAGCTGCAACGATATCCTTTTCGTGGCACATCCAACAATTTTTACGCTTTAGTTTCTCCAACATTTTTGTTTTTGATGAGACTTCCAGCTGATGTTGCATTATTGCTCTTTTGTTATTGATACCATCACCAAAAAGGGAATCTGTGGGACTTATAGATGCTGAAGTTGGTGTGCAATAAGCATTTGTTAACGTCGCTATGGAGTTCGGTAGTCCCCAGCTATATAGAGGTGATTCACCTATACCTTCATCGATTTCGATGTTATCAACATCGTTACAACCTGTAGTAGCACATGTTCCATTAGTTACCAGCGACTTCCAAAATTGATTATTACTGTTGTTGCTAGTATTATTTGAGCTCTTTGAAGACGATGCTGTGGACGAGGCCGATGAACAGGAACGCGTTAAAAGAGTATTTGCGGTAAGATTGGCTTGCTGTTGTAGGAGCCCGTTGTTTGAGTTTTCCAAAAGATTGATGGAATTTATTACTGATTTTATATTTCTAATAGCACTTGCACTGTTTACTTGGGAAAACTGTTTACTTTTGTCAATGTTTTGTAAATGTTGTGTTGCATTGGAGTTAGATGATTCCATTATATTGTCAATAAATTCACTGCAGTTTAGCTTAATATTTCCAGTGATGTTAGTATCCGAATTCATTGTTACACGTCGCTGTATATCGTTTATGGAAATAATGTTTGGATTCAGTTCAGTTTTAACCAAATCGTTGAATGTATTTGTGGTGTTACATTTGTTGCCCGAGTTTAGAAGATTGCCTCCTCCTCCTATTTTACTGTATTCCAATGCTGAACCAATACCATTTTTATAAATTGATGATAAAATTTCTGAGTGCAAGTTGTCGTTGAGTATTTCACTGAGGGAATTTAATGAGTGAAAAGCGGCATCTGGATTAGAAGCAATAGTCTCAGTTAAACTATTGATAGAACAAGGTTGAGCTGACGGCGCTGTAGACGGTACAGCTAATGAGTTGCCTGTACGTGCTGCAATATGAGCTTCAATTTGTTTTCTGGCCAATTGTACGTTATCTGGCATTCCGGTTACTTCAAATATCGGTTCTTTGTCGCGTGACGGCGTAATTATATAAGTCTGCGTTTCATGTTGAATATGTTTAATCGTATTACCTTTTGGGCCCACAACTAGGCCAACAACTCTATATGGTACCCTCACTTGAATTGTTATTTGGCCAGGCACTGTAGTAGTGGAAGTCAATACATTTTTATTTAAAGGTACTAGACTACCTCCAATCTCTGTGCCACTTTGGGAATTGGACAAACATCCATTTTGCGCATCACTTGTACGCCGCGTTGCCCTTATTAGTGTAAAATGTTCTGCAGCAGACAAGATTTCTCGTTTAGCTTTAGCTACATCTTCCTTGCGCCCGGTAACTACGAATACTGGCTCCTCATTTCGCACCGGAGTTTTAATATAAGTATTAGTTTTGGCTCGAAGCGCTTTTATTTTGCAACCTGAAAATAAGAAAAACATGAATTTTTACATTTGGCTCTAAGGTGAGTAATAGCACTCAAACGGATCATAAAACTACTTCGTAAAATTTGGGCAACAGTATCAAAAGTTATAGGCATATAAAATATGCATGTTTGAAAAAAAAATATTTTAAAAAGCAAACTTTCAACCGCCATAAAATCTGCATCAAAGCAAATTAAAACTTTTAAAGAACTTTAAAAATTGTATAAGATATAAGAATGAGGTACAAAAATCTTGTTTTGTTTGAAAAATTTTGATTTGACTCGTTATCGATATTTTTCAAAGTTAAATGCGGCCGCGAAAACTGCTTTCACCTCAAATAATGGTAGCGCTTGTCCTGTCTCAAACATTTAATGTGGTGAATCCTACAACACCAAGGAAAATTGCCAAATATAAGTTTCTCCGAACAACACATTAGCCACCTATTTTAAAGGAAAACAAATGCCTATAAAGAACTACTAGGGAATCACTGTCATATTTAAGAGTAGGATATTGCAGTTGACATAATTCATATTGGCATATATGTATAGCAATCTGAACCCAATAACTCCAGATTATGTTTAGACTTGACCTATTGAAGTGGTTGGAACCGGACAACAAAACAAAATCGAAATGTTTTTAAAATTCGCAAAAATATTTATTTAAATATTTTCAAGATAAATAAGTTGTGAACTAAAATGTTGGTGTTTTTTGTGTTCTTGTACTTTTGGGTATGTTTTTTTATTTGAGAGAGTAACTACTATATTCCTCTCATTTGCACGAATTTACCCATTACACTGTGCTCCATTTTGACAATTTTTTTTCCGACAAATAAATCGAGTACGATAAATCTAGGAGTTTTTGAGTTATACAAAAAAACTTTTTTTCTTGTAAAATCACAAAAACTTCGATTTTTAAAATTTTATAAAAACAAGTAAAAAAGTGCTATAGTCGGTCAAGCCCGACCATACGATACCCTTCACCACTAAGGTCAAAGGTGTTTTTTTCCTGTATAAAGACAAACATTTGCTAAATTTTGCCATCATACAAACATTTTCTCAAAACTTATACTTAAATATATAAGTTTTGAGAAAATGTTTGTTTCCGCCATTTAGACTTATATGAGAGATTATCTTCAGATTTACGACCGTTTTAGTGATTTTTGTTTCATTTAGTGCGTTTTGAAAGAAGAGTTTGTATGGGAGTTATGGTCAAATGTGGACCGAATTTGGTGCAGAGATTTTGTTTTACATAAGTAGTACTTATTTAAAATTTCATAAAAAAAATTTGTGGCCAAAATATCAAATCCGGGAAGTGGGGCCTATGGGAGGTACCATGAATAATATACTTAAAGGTGGGTCTAAGACATAGATATTTCTATACGTTACATACATCAGCACACACTTATAATACCCTTTGAAGGGCATACAAATACATAATCCAGTTATGCAGTTATTATACCCTTCACCACCATAGGTGGAAAGGGTATTATAAGTTTGTGCTGATGTTTGTAACGCATAGAAATATTTGTCTTAGACCCACCTTTTAGTATACCAATAGACTTAGAATCACTTTCTGAGTCGATTTAGCGATGTCCGTCCGTCCGTCTGGCTGGACGGCTGGCTGGCTGGCTGGACCCCCATGTAAACCTTGTAATCAAACTACAGGTCGCAATTCTAAAGATAATCTGATGAAATTTGGCACAGATAATTTTTTTGATAATGGGACCATGGCTATTGAAATTGGTCAAAATCGGTCCATTATTTATGGTACCTCCCATAGGTCCCACTTACCGGAATTGCTATATTGGCCACATATATCAATTTAAAACAGATACTGCTTATGTAAACTTAAATCACTGTACCAAATTTCGTTGAAATCGGTTAACACTTGACCATAGCTCCCATACAAACTCTTCTTCAAAAACGCACTAAATGAGACAAAAAATCACTAAAACGCTCGTAAATCTAAATATAATGAAAATTTTGAGTTTATTTTTTGTATACATAATTTTTGTAACAACTGTAATCAATTTGCCAAATTTCGAGATTATCGGTCCACATTTGACCCTAGCTCTCATATAAGTCCAAATGACGGAAACAGGTTGAATATATACGTTTTGAGAAAATGTTTGTATGATGGCAAAATTTAGCAAATATTTGTCTTTATACAGGAAAAACACCTTTGACCTTAGTGGTGAAGGGTATCGTATGGTCGGCTTGACCGACTATAGCGCTTTCTTACTTGTTTTTAATATACACTTATAGAGAAGAAAGTGCCAAACAAAACAAGGCATAAATGATTTAAAACCATCCAAAATAAAAAACAATTTTAGTCCTACTTAATGATATTTTTGTTGCCGAATTTCGATTTTTTTTTGTTTAATTTATTTCTTTCATAACGCTATATCTTGAAAACTAGACGTAACCCGTAAAAAAAAACGGTTAGCACGGTTAAAATTGATCCTTCAATTTTTGCAAATAATTCAGCAACCCTTGATATTAGAAATTAAAAACATAATTAAAAATTTTCTAGACAAATGTAAAAACATACGTACAAAGGTTTAACGAAACCTGATAAACCTTTTTAATAAATATACGGCTGCACCTGTGCCAAGTTTTTAAAATAAACTTTTGTTTCTTTAAATCATTCTTTGAACCACCTTTATAGCACTTTTGTTTTAGTCGCCAACAAAGCAACAACAAAAGTGTGGGAAATAAAGAAATTATAAAACTGAAAAATGTTTGTGTGTTTCTGTTCAGATGATAATCTTCTCTTCATGTTGATATTAGTTGGACACAATAATAATTCGTATTTATTCTGTCCCTCAATATAAGATATAATGTGTGGTTTTTGCTCTGTCTAGAATTAGGGATAATCCTCCTGAGATGATCTAACCAACCATCGAAACGCGTCGAGGAAAGGTTTCCCCACCAACATTTTTTGGTTTTTATCAAAAAACTATTTATTACAATAATAAATAATTGTAATGAATTCGAATCTTAGTGCAATACACTACAGTAAAACTTTTTAAGAAAAATTTGCAAGTAAAAAAAAATTACCACTAAATAAGCAATTGTTAGAGAAAACAAATTCTGTACACAACTCTAAACAATCCTTCAGCAACGTATAGCAAAATTGCACGAAAAGTAGGAACGTCACGGTTAAAAGTGTAATAGGTCGATACAAGAAAGAATTGGGAATCCAGAGAAAATCTGGAAGTGGTGGAAAATTTGGTCCGCGAAATAAAAAATTGGCAAAAACCATACAACTTAATTTCTTTCGAAACCCTACCACTTCCATTAGAGATATGGCCAGAAAAACTGGTGCTTCAAAATCTTTCGTTGAAAGAGTCAAAAAAAATTTAGTAATTTGTAGTATTTTGGCCAGAACTAACCACCAGCCACTATTCCAAAAAAAAAAAACGTAGAATGGTATACTGTAAATAATATAAATTAAGCTTCTGAGGACTGTAACCCCCCTAACTGTCCAGAGCTTCGCCCAATTGAAAAATATTGGGCATTAATGAAAAGATCCTTAAAAAATACTAAACAGGTGTGCAAAAACGAAAGATAGTTTCAAAATATGTGGCGAAAATCCTATGCTACAGTAAATGAAAGAAGTTAAGCGAAAAGTGAGAGTATTTTATGGAAATAGGCGATAATTTCTTAATATCGATATTTTAAGAATTGGAAGATACCATAAATTAATAAAAGCTTTAATTTTCTAAAATTAAACTGAGCGTTTTAATTTTATTGACCAAAATCCAAGGATCAATTTCAATCGAGACAGTCTTTCCTACAAAAATGGTAATTCTGCAACAGCCATATATCGTGCTTTAAGAGGAGATTTTGCCAATTGCTCCAACTACGCAAGCAATTGGCAAAATTGTGAAGAAATTTGAAAAGACTGGAGCAGTTACAAATATTACAAATGTAAAAAATCAACAATATCGGACATTAATTGAAAGAGCTACATGGTCCAAGAGTTATTTAACTTTTGAGGTGGTCTACTTTGACGCCCAATAATTCACCCTGAAAACACAGGGTAACCATAATTCCAAAAATCAAAAAGCTTGGGTCCCCCTTAACAATTCTCTCATGTTTACTGATGCAATCAGACTTACAGGTTGGAAGATACAGATTTACTACCATTTGTTTATGATTTCAAACCGTTGTTTATAGGTTTGCTTACAAAAGTCGCAAACTAAACTTTAAGGTTTAAACATTTTGTGGTTGTTAAAAATACTATATACTGTATTCTTACCTTGCCTTCCAACGATTTCTGCAACGTGTTCTGAGCTCGGAACCGGTACACATTCAGTCATATTTTGAGATTTCTTTGAGCGTTCATCTATTATTGCCGTTTGTGCAGCAGCACTCATGCTTTGATTTGGATTTGGCATTGAATTAATACTATTTGAGATATTTTCTTGGCTTTGTTCGACAAAAAATTTATGATTTAAAAGTGCAGCACCACCACCGGATGGTGAATGAAGAAAACTTTTGGTAGTTATATTATACTGATTTGCAACTGGTGAAGAAGACGAATGTGGTTGTTGATGATAATTTATTGAACCATGTAACATGTGATGGGGTTGTAATTGCTGATAATTATTGGTTATAGAAGACAAAGGTAATGTACCAGTTGATGTTGACGGTATTTGATTCAAATTCATCATTGTTAGCTCTACAGCTATTTGAAGGGTTCGTGCATCCTCGTTATTCAAACAAGGACTATCTGTACACAATTGTTGTGTATGTTGATGGTGTATGCTTTCCATCATAAGTCTATTCTCATTCTCACTATTATCATGCTGGGTTTGATTAATAGATTCCGCCATATGTATATTTGTTTCAGTCTGATTGGAAATTTCTGGCGAAGCACGATCATCTTCTAAGTCTCCATTAACTACAGCCAATAAAGAAGCATTTAGTTTGCTTGTGACCGAAGTAATGGAATCATTTAAATCGTTAGATGATATATTTGAACACATTTGATTCTCAGCAGTAGCTGTCAGTCTGTTACATGAATTTTCCATGGAATGTGATTTTAAATATGAATTCGATGATGACGATGATGGAGAATTCGATAGCGAGCCGCATCCCGAGCTACCACTTAAAACTACACCAGTTTCAAGGGAAATTAGCGATGACGAACCCATATATTTGGCAGCTATTGGAGATGTTGATGATAATTGTTGATCATTTAATGATGATGTAGTGGGTGTTGATGGTTGTTGCATACAGTTAACCGATGTTTGAGACGGTTTTGTATTGATGTGATGTGAATTCATGGCTCCTAAAATACAGTTTTGTTGTTCCGTTGTCTCTTCCTGGGACTGCAGTCTTAATGTAGGTCCAGCTACTCTTTGCTCTTTTTTTAATCTAGGCCTTGCGATTTTAGAATATATGGGGTAAAGTCAAAAATTTTGTACAAATTAAGTCGAATACGAAGATTTCTATCAGAAAAGCATAAATGGGATTATATACAGTAAAATAAAATTCTATTTTGGTGATTAAAGATTTAAGGCAAATATTTTTTTCTGCCAAAAATACACATTTCCTGAATTCTTTACTTATATTGACTACTCATACATACATATGTATCTTTAATTTTTATAAAATTCCGATTTAAAGCTGATAATCTTATCTTATAAAATTTAAAGTGCCCTTATAGTTTTGATATAATGTAAAGTTAATTTTTTTTAATACTTTGGTCAATAAGTAAAATTAGGATTAACGGAATTGATTCAAATAACTTCGTTAAGAACACTATTCCAAAAAAATAATATTATTGGTAACAGTAAAAATAAATCTGACCTCTTAAACATGATGCGCACAAGGTAGGTGTTTAAAGTGATTTATAGCAATCTTTTAAACTGTAATTTCATATAATAAGTTCGCCGCCTTCAATAGAAATATACGGAGTTTAATTGATTAGGGGAATAAGTATAAAGTGTAAACCAAAATTATTAAGCTTTCGCTTAATGTTACTTATTGACCATCATATTCTTTCCTTTCTTAAAATTCTTGATTTATAAATTGTGAACCCACGGAATCTAGTAGGCCATTTATTCTCGTTTATTTAAGAAACTTGGGGGAAATTGATTAGTTGTAACAAAAAGTATTCACTCAAATTACAATTTTCTTTTAACTTCATTTGAATAAAATTCAATCTTAAAAAATTTATTTGTACCACTAATATTCAGATGAAAATAATCTATGCCTACAGTCGCATTGTTTAAAAATGTCGAACACTTCCAAACTTACTTTTTCTTATACAAATGCATTATATCATTTGTCACCTCGACATTGGAATTATCGCAGAAAAAGCCAAATTCCTTGGAAAACTCTGAAGCGCATTGACCCTCTTCAAACGGCGTTGTTTCCCGGCTACTATTCGATGTGGGCATTTCACTTTGTAGCTCAGACAAGAGTTTATTTTCACTGGAACAACTCATTTCTGTGAAACTAGTCTGATGTCCTGGCCACAATTTATTCGTATACGTTTATTGAGATTTTTTCATAATATGGCACCAGCTTCTCCTGTGGATTAATAATAAAATGAAGTCAAAATAACGTTATTTCGAGGAGAAGAAAAAACTTACCCGAATTTTAACTTGTTAGTGAATAAATACAAATTTTAGTTAGAAAAACCCAAACATTGTGCAGCATTACACTGATATTTTTTATATAAATTTATTTTAGCAACATTTTTAAAATCAGCCTCAAAAATTCTACTAAAAATAAAATCGTCATTGTAATCAAAAACTTTTTGTGGAAGATTGTTCCTGGCTTCAAAGTTGATAATGTGATTGGTCCTGGCTTCAAAATTGATAATGAAATTAATCTAAAGTTCATATGGTTACAAATTTTGAATCGTAAAGTTTGCATGTAGAACTTCCTATTGTAAGATTGTTTCAAATTGAACTTGTTACAAATATTATTGTTAACGTATAAAAGCTATGAAAAAAGCCCATCTCAGTATGAAATTTTCATATTTCAATATATGAACTACTTAACGTAGCTTGTCGACATGGTTATAGTTGATTGTGTTAAATGTCATTCAATAGATAGCGTCGGTTCATTTAGAAATTTATCAGCAATCTTACAGTATTTAAATGAAATCTGTCTTACCGAAAAAGATTTATGAGCCAAAAAAGACCAGAAGTCATGTCTAAAAACTCAAAAAAAAAAATTTTGAATTCTAATATCTTTTATATTATACGCTAGCATGTTTTTTTGGATTATCACTAAGAGGCTACAAGCTAATACACGCCAGTGGATCAGGTAGGCTGCGGGCATGTATTTTAGCTAAAAGCACTTTAAACGTCTTCATTCTATCTGATTTTAGTGATGAAGACACGGTAGTGGCTGCATTGGAAACCAGCGCAGGCCCTACACTGATCGCCTCGTGTTACATGGGCCATGACCAGATTGAACCTCCACCCAACAATTTGGTCAGGAAGACAGTGGATATGGCTGTCAGCAGAAATCTGCCGCTAATAATAGGTGCGGATGCAAATGCCCATCACACCATCTGGGGCAGCTCTAACATTAATGAAAGAGGTGAGTCTATTTTTGATTTTCTTCTTCGTAGCAGTTTAGATGTTGTCAACACAGGGTCAGAACCCACCTTTGTAGTAAGCAATAGGCAAGAGGTTCTTGATATTACTTTGGTAAGCTCTTCGCACCATAATCTAATTAAAAACTGGAGAGTGTCAAATGATTGCTCCTTTTCCGATCACAGGTATCTTGAATTCGAACTTCAGTTCACTCAAGATAAACCAACACCCTTCTTAAATAGGAAGAGAACAAACTGGGACATGCACAAAGAATCCCTCTGTCGACTCTTGCCCACTGTACCGCATATAGACTCTTGCGAAGACATTGATCTAGCTGTCAACACACTGACCAATGCCTTTCAGCAAGCTACAAATCAAGCTTGTAAGAAAATCACCAGGAAAGGTAAATGCAAACCACCCTGGTGGTCAACCGACATTGAGAAGATACGCAAGGAATGTCGACGTCTGTTTAACGAAGCTAAGAGGACATCCAACTGGGTCCCCTACAAAGCTTCAGTTAACAGATTTAAAAATGTCGTCAGGAACGCGAAGAGGCAATCGTGGAGAAATTTCTGCAGCGGCGTGGAAGGATCTTCCGAGACTAGCCGACTTCGTAAAATCCTGACCTCCTCTCCCTCCGTCACTGGCTATATTCAAAAAGCCTGTGGCAACTGGACCACCAGTAGTTATGAAACCCTTGAGGTCCTCATGGGCACACACTTCCCTGGATGCAGTGCTCTGCATCGCGAGCCAGTGTCCAGTAACTCGACTGTCATCGGGTCCTCACCCATCCTCATTGATAGAGGAAAAATCAAGTGGGCTCTTGACAGTTTCAAACCATTCAAGTCAGCGGGTCCGGATGGAATCATCCCAGCTGACCTTCAGCATAACGCTGAGACTATAACTCCCTGGCTCATCAGGATTTTTATGAGCTGTCTTAAATTCTCATATATACCGGAATCCTGGACCAGATGTGAGGTAGTATTCATCCCTAAAGCGGGTAAAGCTAGCCACACAAAATCGAAGGACTTCAGACCAATCAGTCTCAGCTCCTTCCTTCTTAAAACTTTAGAACGCATTATTGATGGTCACTTACGATCATCAATCAATCCACGCTTTCTCTCTAAATCACAGCACGCCTATAATAAAGGTAAGTCTGTTGAAACAGCACTCCACTCACTTGTTAGTTCCTTAGAAAAATCACTTGAGTTCGGCGAATTTTCACTGGTTGCCTTTCTAGATATAGAGGGAGCCTTTAATAATATTAAGCCCACGTCGATTACTTCGGCAATGGCGGATATAGGAGTTGATGACTCTATCATCTCTTTTATTGGAAAACTTCTTTCCTATAGAATTATTTTCTCTACCTTGGGAAAAGCTACAGTATATAAAGTAGCATACCGAGGTACTCCTCAGGGGGGTGTTTTATCTCCCCTGCTCTGGAACCTTGCCATCAACAAATTGTTAATGGAATTGGACTCTCTGCGCTTCAAAACTATTGCTTACGCAGATGATGTCGCTATTGCAGTTTCGGGCAAGTACCTAAACACTATCTCGCAGCGACTCGAAGTCGCTCTCGCCACACTTACTGAATGGAGCGTTTCCAATGGCCTGGGAGTTAACCCCGCCAAAACGGAACTCGTTCTTTTCACTAGGAAATACAAGATTCCCCAGTTCAATCTTCCAAAGCTTGATGGAACGGAACTGGTACTCACGGATCATGCCAAATACTTAGGTGTGATCCTGGACTCTAAGCTGTCCTGGAACTTAAACACCCAATCTAGGGTGTCTAAGGCTTCCATTGCACTATACTCGTGCAGAAGAGCTCTAGGAAATACGTGGGGCCTATCCCCTTCCAATACAGCCTGGCTCTTCGAAATGGTTGTTAAACCCATTCTCATGTACGGCGCTCTTGTCTGGTGGCCTGCCCTAAACAAGGCTAATCAGCGAGGACTTTTTGTTAAGATCCTTAGATCTGCTGCTCTCATGATTACGGGTGCTTTAAGGACTACTCCTTCAAAGGCACTCTTTACCATGCTTAATTGGCTTCCGGCTGAGCTAATGGCCCAATTAGTAGCCCTCAACTCAGCTATCAGGTTAAAAACCACCGGTGAATGGTCTACTTCGTCTCTAGGCCACACCACTATTCTGGAGAAACTTAATCTCCCTGATAATATAGACTACTGTATTCCCTCACCCGCTTTCGAGCAATCCTTCACTGCGGATATCTCAGGGGCCCATAACGCTTTTAGTGAAGAGACCCTGGTTATCTATTCGGATGGATCCAAATCGTCACGTGGTGTGGGTGGGGGCTTCTTTATCCCATCATTTGGGATTAAAGTGAAATTCAAGCTCCCTAAACAATGCAGCATTCTTCAAGCTGAAATTTCAGCTATTTATAGGGCGAGCAAGTGGCTCACGTACCACCGAGTATATCCCAACGATATTCGTTTCTGTACAGATAGTCTTGCCGCCATTCATTCCCTTTCATCGGTCTACACGACATCCGTTCTTACCCGTGAATGCCGGGCGTCTCTAAATGAGATGGCGAGACATTCCAACATTGAACTTTTCTGGGTACGTAGTCATAGTAATGTACCAGGTAACATCATAGCGGATAACCTAGCAAAAGATGGTGCTCTTCTTAGTCAAGAAAACACTGATCAATTCATAGGTATTCCGCTCTCAGCATGCAAATTGCTCATAAAGCAGTTTATTTTTAGGTCCGCACAGACCAACTGGTCCACAGAAAGTACCTGTACGATCTCCAGACTTACATGGCCAACTTACGACAGTAAGCGCTCTGCAATCCTGGTCAGCTTTTCGCGCCATAGACTTCGCACCCTTATTTCAGTACTCACAGGACACTGTCTTATAGGTATACATGCTAGAAGACTTAATCTTCAAAGCAATGACTACTGCAGAAGTTGTCACAATGCAGAGGAGGAAGAAACAATATCCCACTTCCTCTGTCACTGCCCAGCACTTGCTGAACTTAGAACCCTCCATCTAGGATTCCCATTTCTGCACGATCTATCAGAGATCTCGAACATCAATATTCGTAAAATAGGCTCTTTTATCGATGCATCTGGCTGGCTCTAACTGAGCCTCTTACTCTCGGTAGTTTTAAGAATTTAATTCTCTCTATCCTTGCAGGAATTACAAAGGGACCTATTTATGGACCCAAGTGAGGTGGACCTTACAGTCTGCATCCTGCCTAACCTAACCTAACCTAGCATGTTTTTTTCCTAAATTTTTTAAGAATTTTTTAAAAATGTAAAAAATTTTCTGATCGGACCAAATTGGGGAAAGTTATACGGACCCAAAGGTTTTACATACTCGAAGTGGCCTTTGGCCTACAGTAGAGCACACTGTTCTACCGATAGATACGTGCTTAAACATCTTCATCATCTGTTACTGAAACCAGGCAAGTCATTTTTGACTTGAAGCTCTGTTTGTAATAACTTAAAAAAATTTTGTTTAAAAAATTTTGCAAAATATTTTTCATTGCAAAATTCCTATAAGTAAATTTTCGAAAAATTTATATAAAAAATTCCTATAAAAAGTAAATTTTTGAAAAATTTCCTATAAAAAGTAAATTTTTGAAAAATTTCCTATATAAAGTAAATTTTTGAAAAATTTCCTATAAAAAAGAAATTTTTGAAAAATTTCCTATAAAAAGCAAATTTTTGAAAAATTTCCTATAAAAAAAATTTTTTTTGAAAAATTTCCTATAAAAAGTAAATTTTTGAAAAATTACCTATAAAAAGTAAATTTTTGAAAAATTTCCTATAAAAAGTATATTTTTAAAAAAATTCCTATAAAAAGTAAATTTTTAAAAAAATTAAAAGTAAATTTTTGAAAAATTTCCTATAAAAAGTAAATTTTTGAAAAATTTCCTATAAAAAGTAAATTTTTGAAAAATTTCCTATAAAAAGTAAATTTTTGAAAAATTTCCCATAAAAAGTAAATTTTTGAAAAATTTCCTATAAAAAGTAAATTTTGAAACAATTTCCTATAAAAAGTAAATTTTCGAAAAAATTCCTATAAAACGCAAATTTTCGAAAAAATTCCTACAAAAGGCAAATTTTTGAAAAATTTCCTATAAAAAGTAAGTTTTTGAAAAATTTCCTATAAAAAGTAAATTTTTGAAAAATTTCCTATAAAAAGTAAATTTTTTTAAAAATTTCCTATAAAAAGTAAATTTTTGAAAAATTTCCTACAAAAAGTAAATTTTTGAAAAATTTCCTATAAGAAGCAAATTTTTGAAAAATTTCATATAAAAAGTAAATTTTTGAAAATTTCCCTATAAAAGTAAATTTTTGAAAAATTTCCTATAAAAGTAAATTTTTGAAATATTTCCTATAAAAAGTAAATTTTTGAAAAATTTCCTATGAAAAGCAAATTTTTGAAAAATTTCCTATAAAAAAAAATTTTTTTGAAAAATTTCCTATAAAAAGTAAATTTTTGAAAAATTTCCTATAAAAAGTAAATTTTTGAAAAATTTCCTATAAAAAGTATATTTTTAAAAAAATTCCTATAAAAAGTAAATTTTTATAAAAAGTAAATTTTTAAAAAATTTCTTATAAAAGTAAATTTTTGAAAAATTTCCTATAATAAGTAAATTTTTGAAAAAATTCCTATAAAAAGTAAATTTTTGAAAAATTTCCTATAAAAAGTAAATTTTTGAAAAATATCCTATAAAAAGTAAATTTTTGAAAAATTTCCTATAAAAAGTAAATTTTTAAAAGTTTTCTTTAAAAAGTAAATTTTTAAAAATTTTCTTTAAAAAGTAAATTTTTAAAAATTTTCTTTAAAAAGTAAATTTTTGAAAAATTTCCTTTAAAAAGTAAATTTTTGAAAAATTTCCTATAAAAAGTTAAGTTTTTGAAAAATTTCTTATAAAAAGAAAATTTTTGAAAAATTTCCTATAAAAAGTAAATTTTTGAAAAATTTCCTATAAAAAGTAAATTTTTGAAAAATTTCCTATAAAAAGTAAATTTTTGAAAAATTTCCTATAAAAAGTAAATTTTTGAAAAATTTCCTATAAAAAGTAAATTTTTGGAAAATTTCCTATAAAAAGTAAATTTTCGAAAAATTTCCTATAAAAAGTAAGTTTGTGAAAAATTTTCTATTAAAAGTAAATTTTTGAAAAATTTCCTATAAAAAGTAAATTTTTGAAAAATGTGTAGGTAGGTATCAAATCGTTAACTACAAAATGTTTGACAGTCAACATTTTAGTAGATGTTGTAAATTTAAAATTATTTTTTGCATAGTAAGATCCACAATTGCAGAGCCTTTCCCCATCATTAACTTAATTTTTTTGAAATGTAAGTTTACATTCCACTTCAAAAATAAAATTCCAGTTTAAACCTAGAGTTTAGTGGATATATTTAAAAGAATACATTTTTCATTGAGAGGCATTTTCCCATCGTTGATATGAAGCTTCAAAAATTCACTTAAGTATTATACCTGGTTCATTTTTGAAACAACATAAATTAATGCATTGATATACAAATAATTATATTGTATACTTTATTTTGTCGCTCACAGTTTATAGGGAATTTAGGTCAACTAGGCACTGTGGTCTTAGTTATTATCAAAAACCCTGCTTTTAGCTATTTATATACATATTTTCTTAAAAACTATATTACCTATAATCTTTAAAAACGGAAATATAACAAAAAAACTAAATGAAATTTTCTTTCGTTACCTTAAGTATATAAGTAATTTAGTTAAAGCAGAAGTATTACCCGGCAGTTGCACACAAAACTCTACAGCATCCCCTTTATTATCTGTTTTCTTAGTCAATACATAAAGTTTTGCAAGGGAATGGTGGGGGTAAACTATAGAGTGCTGTCCCCAAATAAAAAAATATTAATTTCAAAATTAACAAATATCTTGCAATTTAATATACATACTTAAATTAATTTGAAAATAGGAAATATTTTTTTAATTAGTCCGTAGCCGGTCTTTTTGGGTTATTTGTTTTTTTGCATTGCCGGTCTTTGCCCGGGCTCATTGATTTTTTCTGTGATATGTCAAACGCCGGTCTTGTAAAGTTTTTATGCATTGCCCGCCTTTAGCTGGAAGCAAAGCGTTTTATCCTCCTTAGTATACATGTCTCAAATGCCGATTTTGCTGGCAAGAAGCTTTCTTTATAGCCGGCCTTTTCCTGAGCACTAGGATTTGTTCCTTTATAGTATAAAGAACGCCGGCTTTGCTAAATTATTATTTTTTTCTATATATAGGATGTAAAAATATATTATTATTGTACACATAAAAGTTTTTGAGTTATCGGCATTAATATTATCAACTTTGAAGTCACGCCCACTAAAAAAGGGGCTTTTCTGTCAGAAAATGTTTGTATCTCTTTGATTGACTTAAAACGCCCTATCTGAAGAAAAAAAAAGTTCCTTCGAGAAATGTTTTGGTCAGAACGTTTTGGTGCGAAATATTTGATGAAAATTATTTACACCGTCAGTTTTTCGTTGTATTGTTTTAATATTTATCTTATTCTAAAAATTTTTATTACTTTTATTTGAAAATTCGGCTTTTTTACAACAAACAAACTCAAACCCGCTTTTTATCAGACGATGGAAAAATTACAACAATTTTTTCTTTTCATTTTTTTGCGCAAGAAAATGTCAAAATAGCAAAAAACAAATCAACAGAGTTGTAAAAACTAGTAGTATTGTGTAAAATTATTGCTATAAACCACTAGATGGCAGCTTGTTAAGGAAAAATTGGTGAGTTCAGAATTTTAGTGGTGGGACAAAAAAAATTCATCCTGAAACTATGCTGTGGAAAATATGATAGAAAATTATTTAGTATTATTTTACTAACACTGTAAATTAATGAGAAATTTTGAAAAATCAGAGTGGCCCAATTATTGCTTCTGCTCAGTGTTGCCATATTTTTTTTGAGATAGCACGAGTCTTATGCTACCTCTTGTGTTAAGAAAAGAAATTCAGCCTAAAAATTAAAAATTCTGCCTAAAAATTAAAAATCGTGCATTTTATTAAAAAATTAATTGATAATTATTAATACATTATTATTATAAAAATTTATTTAATAGAAATTATTTAAAAATTTCTTCGTCTTATCATCATTTTAACATGTTTTACCGAAATGTTGTAACCACGGAAAGTCATCCATGTAATGCCTTTTGCATAGTTTGTATCGCCATATTTGCCATTGAGATTGCTATAGAAAATATAAAATTTTGAAAACAATTAAGACAGTAATCCAGTCAGTCGATTCCGTTTACAAGATACCCTATACCAGTGAAGTCAAATCTTTGCTTTGTCATTATTCAATATTTTTCATTTTTATATAAATATAAGCACTGGAGTAACCAGGAAAGAATCTGCTACCAAGAAATTTAAGTCTGTGACTTTGGAGAATAGGAAATTGACACAAATTGCGTTCTATCGATTCGGAAGCAACTTCGTCTGCACATTATCTGTATATGTCCGGGTGTCCTCTATCACTACTTATCGCGGAATGTAGCGCAGGTTAGGTTGTTCTTACTCAGTCCTAGCAAAATATAGGCCCAGCCTGGGCCATAGGATTGTGAATACTTTACAGTCCGCCATGTTGCACCAGGTCTTCAAACTTAAAAGACTCGGAGACCGGATTCATTGTGATCCTTAAGACTGGTTCTGTTAAGACCCAGTAAGAACTTGGGCTTGCGTATATTTAAATCGGGCCATAAGGTCCTAGATATTGTGTAAGTAGCCAAGTTATGCCAGTTCTTTGCTGTTTCCTCACTCAGGTGGTGTTATTTCTGTCACAGCAAGCGTCAGTTCCTAACTCGAGCCCTGTTTTATTGCCTTCGATGTCGCAATGACCAGGAACCCAGTAAAGACTTACTCTATACTTCGCTGACAAACTAATTTCCCGACAACATTCCAATTGGAACAAGGGGTACTTCTCTCAAACAATGAGCTGCATCCGATTCTATTTTTAGACTCACTGAAAGGGGGCTACGTTTTAACTCCGGCTCCGAACGGCAAATGCATTAGTTAGAGAAGTTTTACATAGCCTAATACTCAATAGCTAGCTGAGTTGTGAGGTAAACCGCCGCCTTTTTGAACATTTTTATTTTTCTTCAAATGATTCGGGCCGGAGATCGAACTTGGGACCCCTGATATGCTAGGCTGCTGACTAACCTGCTATACCACGGTGGTTCACTCGCTGATAAACTAATGAAAGATAATCTACATGATTAATTCTGAGGTGATACTACATCCTTCCAGGGCCTTTAGTGCAGGCTGACTGTCGACGCAGATGATCACCTCACTTTCTTGAGGAATGTTGTATGAAATTAGCTCAGTAGCTTTCAAAATGGCAACAATTTCTGTCTGAAAGACACTCATTCATCCCTAAACCTGAAAGATTTGCTAATATTCTGATCCTTTAGGAAAATACCGGCACCGCTGCCGAGAACCATTTTAGAGCCGTCTGTTAAGATCGAGTTTCCCTCAAAGAGCGATTGATGATTTTTCCAGCTGGCTCTATCTGGAATAGCGACCTCTGGTATGGAACTAAACAAAAGTTCCTTGACTAAGTAGTCAGATGTAGGTGACTCTGACTCGAAGCAAGTGACATTCGTTCCGTACAGTATGCTGTTGTGTGCTGCCTGCCTTGTGCTTAAGTATACCTGACTCATGCAGCCTTAATAGGCACCAGTGATGCCCGTGCTATGCTTAAAACATCGTAAGTGCTAAGTTGATTGATGATGAGTCCAAAGACAAAATCCACGTCCGCTTGTAGCCGCAACTAACATGATGAACAGACGCTACAGTTTCGTACTTTACCAAGTACAATTGTCTTAGACCAAATACGTCGGAATCGCTACAAGATAACTCCCTCTCATGTTAGCCTTGACCCAGAATCCCACTCGGGTTGTTTACCGCATCTTCAACTAGGTTGCTCAGGTTTCCAGGATGTACCACGAGGAGGTGTGAGTAGGAATTGAATACAGTTATTACCTGTTAGCAGAAAAACCCAGGAAACAAGCTGATACGGCAGTTGGCACAAGGATTTTGGAGGTATCTAATCTATACAAGAACATCCTGATGAATGAAATCAAGAGGCCCTATGCTTCACTGGGAGTCAAGGATAATAGAAGAAGAAGATGCCCGTGCTAGCACATCTTTGAAGAAGATGCCCGTACTAGCACATCTTTGAACTTTCAAAAGTCTAAAAAAGGAGACCTTTTTCACCGCTTCCCACTATACTGCGCACCCGAACGTTAGAACTGGTCTTACAAGAGTCGTGTAGATTCAGTACACTACCATTGGTTTAAAGCCCAAACTCTTACCTACCGAGTTCTTGCAAAAGTAGTAAGCGTTAAGTCCCTTTTTCATTCTTTCAAGTGTGTTCTTCTTCCAAGATACTTAGCTTCCTATCTAAGATGTTGCCTAGGAATTTGGCTTCTGATGATCGTCCTAGCCCCACACCATTAAGTACTGGAATTTTGGAATTGTCAACCTTGTACTTCCTGGTGAATAAAACTAACTCGGTCTTTTCAGGTTTGTCTCCGGCCCAGGAGGTGAGGTCTCCTAGTGCCGATTTCACTGATTGTATTCAGGTATATACCGGATACCAGTATAACTACGTTATCGTAGGCTACAATCTTCCTACCTGGTGGTCAAATTTACATAAATGTTAATGGAACGAAGAATTTATAGACACTAGTCGGAGGAATTACCAAGAACTCTTGGTATGACGAGGAGTGCCGCGATGCCACTGCTGTGGAAAATGCAGAATACAGAGCAATCTGCAGTCAGTAGTTACTCGTCGAACTTAAGAAAGATATCGAGAAAGAAAGAGGGAAGAGAAACGCCAATTCCGAAGAAAAAAGTGAGAAATGGAAAGACGTGTGTTCAAGGAGATTGAGTTATATAAGAGTCGTAATGAAGTGCGTAAATTTTATCAAAAAGTTAAACACCAAATGGATGGTTCTAGCAATTGTATTTTCTCCTGCAAGGGCGACCAAAGAAAACTTGGTAATGGATGCTGAAAACGTACTGAAACTATGGAAGGAGCACTTTTTCAAATTGTTGATATCAAATGAAAGCGATCAAGATGACACGCCTAAACAAATCATTGATGGCGGTGTTATATGTCCACCACCAAACCAAAATGAGGTTAAAATCACAATAACACGACTAAAAAATAACAAAACTGCGGGTGCCGATGGTTTGCCAACAGAGCAAACCATCGTTTGCTCTGTCCCAACTTATAGAAGCCATATAGTCAGAAGAACACATGCCAGACGATTCGAATCTTAGTATCCTTTGTCGAGTGTGCAAAGTATAGAAGGATAAGCCTCCTCTCGATTACATATAAGATTCTATCGACCATACTGTGTAGAAGGCTTAAGCTCAAAATTAACGAAATAATTGAGACGTACCAATGTGGCTTTAGACCAGGTAAATTAACCACTGACTGGAGAAGACCCAAGATAAACAAATTGATGCATAGCATCTCTTTGTGTACTACAAAGCAGCTTTTGACAGCCCTACACGGAAGAAGGTGTTTGAAGTAAAGTCAGAGTTCGGCATCCCCAAGAAGCTAATAAAGTTATGCAGGATGACACTAACTAATACAATATCATCTGTTAAGATAGGTAAGAACCTATCAGAGTCTTTCATAACTAAACGGGGATTCAAACAAGGTGATACCCTATCATGTGATCTCTTCACTATTTTTCTAGAGGAAATCTTGCGAGATGCAGCAGTCAATTCAACTGGTACAATTTTTAATGGAAAACATATGCTACTCGCGTTTGCCGATGACGTTGAAATTCTGGGACTCACTTTGCGTGAGTTAACTGCCGCCTTTTCCAGTATTGAGAAGGAATCAGAGAAAATGGGTGTAGCTCAAAAACAGAACTGATAGTTTCTACAGACAGACCGACCACTAGAATTGAATCACATGTGTCCGTTGAGAACTATGGCCCCGAAGTTGTAAAATAATTTGTATACCTTGATACCGCTGTAAACATCTATTCGAAATCAAACGTAGAATCATACTTGTCAATCGATGCTATTTTGGCCTAAGCAAAAAGCTAAGAAGGTCCTCTTCGTAAAAACTAAAATTACGCTCTATAAAACGCTTATACTACCCGTGTTATTGTATGGTGCTGAATCATGGGCAATTGCACAAAACTTGCCATACGAAATTGGAGAATATGCGCACAAGCTTATGGAATTCTAAAATATGCTTGGTCTTTGACCTAAACAAGTTGTTACTATAGGCCATTATGAAGTATAGCAAGGATAATACCATTCGGACCAACCGATTTGTACGGCATAAACGTATAAACCGCCGTGATAAAGCAGGTTAGTCATTCGCCTAGCATGCCAGAGGTCCCAAGTTCAATCCCTGGAAAGACCCACTTGATAAAAATAAATTTTCAAAAAAGCGGCAGTTCACCTCATAACTCAAAAAAAAAACTTCTCTAACTAATGCATTTGCCTTTCGGAGCCGGAGTTAAAATGTAGGTCCTTTTCAATGAGTCTAAAAATAGAATCGGATGCAGCTCATTGTCTGAGAGAAGTAGCAATTGTTCTAATCGGAATGTTGTCGTGGAAATTATTATAAACGTATACACGGCCCATTTTATTCTCTCCATAGTGACAATCCTATCTGCTAAGATTTTCGGTCTTACATCCAAAAATATCGTAGTCGGTATGATTGAGACTGGATCTGGGAAGTGAGTGTCAACGAGCAGATTAAGTGTCTAGGTCGATTCTGTCCACTGCCATCCGATTTCTGGATGATACTTATAGTGTAAGGTATTCATATTCTTATTCAAGAGAGCCCCTTAAATTAATGCCTTGACACTGGTTTAGGATATACATAGTTAAAATTTCCTTCTTCTAATTTGCTTATGTTTTCCATTTTCTAAACTCACCTTACATGACACTTCTTATACCACCAAGCACCCGTATATGCTTCCGCACAATTGCCCTCATATTCATCGTTATCACGATCTTTTGTACTAAACTTTCCGCCCATGTGCGACATCAAGGAATCGCCAGCATCTCCCGAATAGACACCCAAATGTTTCAAGGCATACAACTCACTTTCACTGCCGACAACGAAGTTTGAATATTTCGCCCGTTTTATTTCGTTGTTGTCTTCTAAAATAATCAACAGCTCATGGGGTCCATTGTAGTTGGTCAAAGCATGCAACTTATCGAGACCAATAAAGAATTCACCCTCGATGTTGCCGAAACCTTTCTTATATGATGACCAATCGCGATAGAAGTCAACGGAGCCATCTTGGCGTCTTTGTATCAAGGTCCAGTCACCACCTTCTGTTTTTACATCACATTCGACCAGGAATGGTTCATTGCTATACTTTTGTAGTACTATTTTATAGATACCACTGCGACGGGTGCAGGAAGTGGCTTCAGCACATGATTTGGGCTCGACAGAGTTTTGACTTTAGGGGTAAAAAAAAATCAAATTACAAAAAAAGGAGAGTCCCAGTCGGAAAATAAATAGAGTTGCTTCACATTAGAAATCCTAGAACCTAGTTTGTGATAGGGAACCAACTGAACGCTTCCAATGAGCAACCCATTTTATTGTTGAGAATCTACTTACCATCTTGCTGGAAGAGTATCGTAGCGTATATCAAATATAGATGAATCTGAGAAATAATTAATTATGGAAATTATGAAAAAAAACACTCAATTAATTTGAATAATTACCATCAACAGTTAAGTGGTGGGTTTTTTGATAGTCTTCAAATCTGGAAAATATATAAATAAAAAATAATTTAGTAATCTACTAAAGTCGGTCAATAAATTATAGCATGAGGTCAAACGTGGACCGATTTCGCTGGTCAACAGTGAAAATTAAATTTAAGTTAAACTATTTTTTTTACCCACCATCAAAAATATTAAAGGTTATATTGAGATTGTCATTCCGTTGTGAATTTTCTTAATATTGGGATATATATTTTGAATCCTTATAAAATTTCAATTCTAAGATTGAGCGATGATATTATGTCTGTCTATTGAAGGCACAATAGGGCATGCGCGACAGGAGATAGGTTATTAAAATTTTTCAAAAAGTTCCTTATTTCATGAATAGTTTCGTTTGGTACTGAAATTGGGCTTAATCGGTTTACATTTCACCAGACTTACTTACTTACTTAAATGGCCTATAGTTATAACCTTCAAAGGCCGAATGCTTCTATCTTGTGCGCATATTCTCCAATTTCGTATGTCAAGTTTTGAAAGATTTTCCTCTACTTGGTCTTTCAGGATGGATGACGTAGGGGATGTTGGATACCAAGCAACGGTATGTGCGCATATTCTCCAATTTCGTATGTCAAGTTTTGAAAGATTTTCCTCTACTTGGTCTTTCAGGATGGATGACGTAGGGGATGTTGGATACCAAGCAACGGTTCTGATCGGTTTAACTTGGTAAACCTAGGCTAGTCTTGGTCTATCCTTCATCTCAATTGTGGACACTTACCTCCTAGTGGTGTCATCTGGGTAGCTACGTTAACAGCCGTTAAAGTAGTGAGCAAACAAGTGCTGCGTGTTCTCCCATAAGAACGATAAAAACATGGATCAAGGACGTTGGGCTAGTAACCCACTCCTGGAAAAAACTTACTATGGAGAAGCCAAATTTTGGCCAAATTTTGGCGACTATGGCAAACGAAAAAAGGACCATGATTTAAGGATCAGCAACTGGAACATCCGAACCCTCTTTAGAGGTACTCTGATCCAGTTGATGGATATTCTCGATGAATATAAATGTGATGTGACTGCTGTCCAGGAAATAAGATGGAATGGCAACGGCGTCGCCAAGACACCAAAAGGCGACCTGTATTACAGTTGTCATGAAAGTAGACACATATTTGGTTGCGGTTTTATGGTTAACAAAAGATTGCGGAATCTTGTTTCCAGGTTCACCCCAGTAAACGAAAGGCTGCAGCGACAATACGCGTCGAAGCTAAGTACTTCCATCTGAGTTTGATTTGTGCACACGCTCCAACAGAGGAGAAAGATGATGTCGCCGGCTGGCGACAATACGCGTCAAAGCTAAGTACTTCCATCTGAGTTTGATTTGTGCACACGCTCCAACAGAGGAGAAAGATGATGATGTAAAGGAAGACTTTTATGAACAACTTGAGGAAATTTTGCGATAGCTGACGTTAAAATAATACTGGGTGATTTTAGCGCAAAGTTAGGGCATGAAAGTTGTTTTGAGCCTACTGTTGGTAAATTAAGTCTGCACAGAGTAACCACTGACAATGGTATGAGATTAATCTCCTTCGCAGCTGCTCGCAATATGGTCGTGAGCAGCACCAGATTTCCATACCTTAATATACACAAAGCTTAATGGGTGTCTTCTGACCAACTAACGAAAAATCAAATAGACCATATTTTAGTTGATGGAAGACACTTATCAATTGTGTTGGATGCGAGGACCATGCGAGGACCTAACATAGACTCCGATCACGACATTGTTGTAGCCAAGGTGAAAACACATCTTAGTGCGTTTATTTTTTTTATTTAGGACCAGCACTCAGGGGATGACTTCTACTTATGCAGTGCATTGTGCTGGAACTAGGAAAGTAGGTTATGGGAGGGTGAATAGATGGATTAGTGTTTGTGGACATTCAATTTGAACCTTCCTATATTGCAACTGAATGGGAAAACTTCTGCTGGAAGCAAATTCCACATACGAACTGTACTGCTAAAGAACGAATTTTCTCTGTAGTGTGTTCTTCTGTATAGTGGTCAATCGACTACGAAGTGATGAGCTCTAACAGATAGACATGTATTGCGTAAGAAAGTTCGAATATCGGAAACGAGTTCCCTTATTTCGTTAGAGCACATTTCAAAGTAGTAACAATAGAACTGAGTGAAGCAACCCACATTGCGGCGGTGCTCGACGGCTTAAGAACGAATTTTCTCTGTAGTGCGTTCTTCTGTCTACTGGTCAATCGACTACGAAGTGCTGAGCTCTAACAGATAGACATGTATTGCGTAAGAAAATTCAAGTATCAGGAATGAGTTCTCTAATTTCGCACATTCCAAAGTAGTAACCATAGAACAGCGTGACGCAAACCACATTGCGACGGTGCTTCTGTGGATCAAGAGAGTTGGATACCCTACTGTTACCAGAACTCAGTCGAGAAGCTCCAAAATAGACTTTGAAGCACCGTCCCATACATGAGAGATGTATTCCATTTTTGGTCGGTTAAAGGTGGTGTAAATAGTACGGAGATCAGATGAAGTATCTCTTACACCGTTTTAGAAAACCAAGGCACTTGAATGATTCTTTCGACACTTGAAAAAGGTGATTTGTCCAATGGACATCACATTGTATTATCATGTCCAGAAGATCAAGAGCATCTGATTCATCAATATTTACACCGCCCATTAAAGCAGGTGAAGTAACATGATGTGCCATGCGTTTATGCGTAAGCATACAATATTGAGTTTTCCGCGCATTATAATCAACTCTATTCGCACGACCCCAATCTGAAACTATTTCTAAATCGCGGTTTAATAATTCATTCATATTTTGTCTCATAGCGCCAACCTCTAAAACCCTAGGTCTATGATTGAATGAATATGAAGGGCAAATATTACTAGCATCTGCAAAAGAGTAGATAGGATTGGAAGTTTAAAGTAGAAGCTCATTTATAAAGATAAGAAATAGGGAAGGAGAAAGAACACAGCCTTGCGGTACCCCTGAATTAAACTTGAACTCGTTTGATGAGGTCCTATCTATAACGACTCGTATAATGCTATCTCTGAGGAAGCTCGATATAAATCGAGAAAAGTTATTACCGACACCAAAAGCATTAAGTTTTGATGGAAGTGCTCAGTGCCACACTCTATTAAACGCCTTGGAAATATCCAGAGCCACAACTTAACTTTCGCCAGAACGGTGTATTGATTGACATCATTTTTTCGATAGGAAGGCTAGCAGGTCTTCCGTAGAGCGTTTCCTACGAAATCCATACTGGTGGTCGCTTAGTAGGTTGTTAGATTCCAGATATTTAACAAGATGGTGGTTCACCAGACTCTTTATAACCTTGGAGAGTGCAAAACAAATTGCTATGGGACGGTAGTTTTCAGGGTTGTTAGCCTCATCCTTTTTGGGATTGGCTTAACATTAGCAATCTTGCAACACCTAGGAATTTTACCGGCATGGTACAAGGTGCTGAAGAAGTTAGCTAATGAACGCGCAAACGTCAAATAGCACTGATTCAAGACCAGTGCTGGAATACCATCCGGCCCTGGAGACTTATTTATGTTGAGATCCGCTACAACCCGTTTTACAGCACGGGCACGAAAGAATATCTTTGGCTTAGTTACTGATACTCTTTCGAGCTGCCTGTGCAATTGCCCATGAGACAACAACACGGGTAGCATGAGCGTTTTATAGGGCGTAATTTTAGTTCTTACGGGGAGGCCTTTATTTCTTATCTGCTTGCTTAGGCCAAAATAGCATCGATTGGCAAGTATGATACTACGTTTGATTCCGAAGCTTATATCTTTGATGATGTTCACAGCGGTACCAAGGTATACAAATTATTTTACAACTTCGAAGCTATAGTTATCAAGGGACACATGTAATTCAATTCTAGTGGTCTGTCTTCCTGTAGAAACCATCAGTTTTATTTTTGATTCATTGACAGCTAGGCCCACTTTGTTTGATTCCTTCTCGATACTGGAAAAGGCGACAGTTACCTAGCGTAAAGTGCGTCCCATAGTATCAATGTCATCGGCAAACGCGAGTAGCGTATGTTTTCTATTATAGGTTGTACCAGTTGTATTAGCTGCTGCATCTCGCAAGATTTTCTTCAACACAATATTGAAGAGATCACATGATAGACTATCACCTTGCCTGAAACCCCATCTTGCGAAAGACTCTGATAGGTTCTTACCTATCTTAACAGATGATATTGTATTAGTTAGTGTCATCCTGCATAACTTTATTAGCTTCGTAGGGATGCCGAACTCAGACATTGTTTCAAACACCTTCTTCCGTATCGGGCTGTCAAAAGCTGCTTTGCAGTCAACAAAGAGATGATATGTATCAATTTGTTTCTCTTGGGCCATCTCCAGGATTTGACGTAGAGTAAAGATCTGGTCAGTGGTTGATTTACCTGGTCTAAAGCCACATTGGTAAGTCCCAATTATTTCGTTAATTTTGGGCTTAAGCCTTTCACACAGTATGGTCGATAGAATCTTATATGCAATTGAGAGGAGGCTTATCCCTCTATACTTTGCACATATAGTTTTGTCTCCTTTTTTGTGCACTGGACCAAGGACACTAAGATTCCAATCGTCTGGCACGTGTTCTTCTGACCATATGGTTTCTATAAGTTGGGACATAAGCCTTATCACCTTATCAACTCCGGCCTTAAAAAGCTCTGCTGACAGACCATCGGCACCAGCAGCATTTTTTTTTTTGTCGAGTTATTGCGATTCTAACCTCATTTTGGTTTGTTGGTGGACATATAACGCCGTCATCATTGATTTGTTCAGGCGTGTCATCTTGATCGCTTTCATTTGATACCAACAATTTGAAAAAGTGCTCCTTTTCCACAGTTTTAGTAAGTTTTTAGCATCCGTTACCAGATTTCCTTAGTGGTCCTAGCAGGAGAAAATAGAATTGCTAAAACCATCCATTTGGTGTTTAACTTTTTGATAAAATTTACGCACTTCATTACGACTCTTATACAACTCAATCTCCTCAAACACACGTCTTTCCATTTCTCTCTTTATTTTTCGGAATAGGCGTTTCTCTTCCCTCTTTCTTTCTCTATATCTTTCTAAAGTTCGACGAGTAACTACTGACTGTAGGGTTGCCCTATAGGCTTCATTTTCCTAGACACTGACATCGCAGCACTCCTCGTGAGTATGTACCAACAGTTTTTAGGAAGAGGGTTTTGGAGCCCGAATACAGTTTTTGTAGCAGTTTTCATAGAGTTGACAATATGTTGCCATAGAGCGCTGATGTCGTTGGAAGTAGAAATATTTTCTCCGAGTAATTGAACTGTTCGTCGGGGGTAATCGGTGGCATTTCGATGAAATTGTTGCTTGGTGATGATAAATATCAACAACAACTAAGTTACGAATATACAACTCGAATGTCAAGTCCATCTTGTATTACGGTTGCGAAACTTGGACAAGCACAAATGCAATCGATAAGCGTCACAAACCTTTGCAAAGAAATGCTTGCGGCAAATTCTTAATATATGGTGGCCGAATCGCATAAGAAATAAAGATCTACTAAACGCGACACACCAAATCCCTACTTCTGTTCAGGTATGTTAACGGAAATGGCGATGGATAGGCCACACGCTTCGAAGGCCGAATACTGACATTGCTCGACAAGCGCTTCGTTGAAATCCACAGGGAAGCGGCCGTCGTGTTGGTACACCTGCTAGAACGTGGGGAAGATCAATTGATGCGGAGTTGCAAGCAGAAAACTATTCATGGAATGATGTATGCCGAACATCTCGCAACAGAGTTCGTTATATAAGGATGGTTGAGGACCTATGCTTCACTAGGAGTCAAAGATAAGAAGTGCCTTTAAATAATTACACCGAAATGTATTTGAGATCTGTTTATAAATTTAACACAATTTGATGGTGGGCACAGCCAAATTTAACACTCTTAATTGTTAAATATTATTTTAAGACATACATGCATACGGGTATTACCTTAAATTACACTGTTGTAGGTCATTCTTAAGATCTCTTAACTGATTAAAAATCTTTTTTAATACCTCAATCTCTTCCACATACGTCATGTATCCCTGCAAATAAATATTAATGACATCATTAAATTGAATATTTAAATTTTTGGAATTTTGAGATTTTTTGTTTTCGTATTCTTTAAAAGGTCCAACCTCAGTTTCATGACCGAACACATTGCCATTGATGATAACATATAAACAAAAAATTACAATTTTTAAATTCATTTTGTTATAATTAATCACAAAATAACATATTCACTTGCTAAAAAAAATAGCGCTGTTAAACTTAAACCCGAATCGTAGCTAGATTGAGACTAAATGATTTCTCTGAGATAAAGTTGTTATTTATATGCCAGAAATTTAAGAAACAATATAACACATACAGTGGTGGTCACATATTTAGCACACTAGTTATGCGTTTTTTTTCAAAACCATATAATGGGTGTTTTTTTTAGAGGTATAGAACTTCGAATTGAAATAAAACACAAGAAAATAGTTTTAATGTCCATCAATTTGGCTTTATTGGAAGGATAATTTTATGCCATTAATGCTTAAATATGATTTCGGGCATGTGGCCGCCGCGGCTGGCTCGAATAAAGCCAATTCTACAGGTCCAATTTTCAACAACTTTTTCGAGCATATGGGGCCGTATGTTGGCAATAACGCCACGAATGTTGGCTTCCAAGTCCCCTAACGTTTCTGGTTTGTTGGCGTAGACGAGCGACTTCACATATCCCCAAAGAAAATAATCCAGTGGTGTCAAATCGCACGATCTTGGTGGCCAATTGACCAATTTGCGATGAAAATCAGCATCGAGATCAATCTCATTTTCGGCCCATACACCAAAATCACGACGCATTGCATGGTCTCGCGGCTTTAATTCTTGCACAAGCTGGATCTTGTAAGGTCGCAAGCCAAGATCTTTGCGCAAAATCTTCCATAAAGTTGATGGACAAAGCTCCAATTGCTGTGCACGGTGGCGAATCGATTCATTCGGGTCCTCTTCAACACTTTGCTCTACAGCGGCAATTGTTTCTTCGGTGCGCACTGTTCGACGTCGCTGCGGATGCGTATTATCACATAGAGTAAACGTAGTGCGAAAACGATCCATGGTTAACCGAATTAATTGCTCTGATGGACGATTATGTCGACCATAAAATGGACGGAGCTTGCGGTAAACTTCGCGAACTGAACCATTATTTTCGAAATAAATTTGCACGATTTGCAAGCGTTGTTCTTTTGTCAACCTGTTCATGATGAAATGGCAAACCAAACTAAATATTAATCACTTGACAGCTAACAAAATGGCCGCCAGTTAAAAAAGTGATGCCAACTTAAAGTTCTATACCTCAATAAAAAACACCCGATATTTCTCTGTTGGAGTAATAATTTTCTTTTTTGCCACGATGTGTAGCTTTTGGTGTGATCGACAAGTCCCGTTACTCTTTTTGTTATTCCCTTTCTTCAATTGCTTCATATATAATTTATTTGTTGGTAATACGTAATTGGAGCTGGACACAAATTTAGCACATATATTACATATATTTTAATTTTTAATAAATTTTTGGTAAGTTTTTCATCATATTGTGTACAGTTGAAGGTTTTTCAGAAATAAAATATTTATTAGACATGGCCAAAACTAAATGGTGCACAGATACGCAACGACAGGTGATTTGTGAAATAAATTCGGATGTCCTGTAAGTGAAATAGCAAGTATTTTAAATTGCTCCAGAAAGATGGTATATAATGCTTTGAGCCATATAAAAGCACACGGAACAATTAAAAAGGTTTCACGGGCACCTAGACCAAGAAAAACGATAACAAAAGAGGATTATTTAATACATAGAATGTCAGTGGCCGACCCTTTTTAGAGCTCCAGTGAAATAAATAGTGAAGTGTCATCAAAATATAGTATTGATGTCTCCGACAGAACGATACAAAGACGCCTTAATGAAAAAAATTCGCGTGGCTGTATTGTGCAACACAAGCCACATGTGTCAAAAAAGAATTGGAAATCACGAATTTCTTTCACCCGATAGCATTTGGAAAAGCCATTAGATTTTTGGAAAAAACATACTTTGAGGCGACGAATCAAAGTTTTGCAGATTTGGATCTGATGGAAAGAGATATGTATGGTATCTTCCGAACATACAGCACAGCCCAAAGTATACGTCAAAGACTGTAAAACATGGTGGAGGAAATGTGATGGTGTGGCTTGCATTCTCAGGGCATGGAGTTGGTCCAATACACAAAATTGACACACGTATGGATCAACACGTTTATAAAAATATTCTAGCCGATATCATTATACCATAAGCAGAGGCAAAGATGTCACCTAGCTGGCGCTTCATGCATGACAATGACCCTAAACATACTTTACGTACTGTGAAGTGTTGCTTGGATTAGAGTCAAATAGATGTTTTGAAATGGCCAGCTCAATCTCCGGATCTCAATCCTATTGAGAATCTTTGGAATGATATAGAGAAGCATATAACAAGCGTAAAACCTAACAACTTAAAGTAGGAAACACAATTGGAACGAACGACCAATTTTTCGGAACGAATATTCGTCGTTAGAAATAGAACATATGGGTTTATATGAAAGCGCTCACAATAGATGCGTACGACGAAATTCGTCATGCGTATTGAACAGTGCGATAGGTTTATTTCTATTTCAAACGCAGACGAACGACGACTAAACTGGTTTAGAGTGGCTGTATTTCAATTTCTGTTGTAAAATATTAGAAATTATATATGTTTTTGTTAAATATGGTCACCTTTTGAATTGTAAACAGAAAAATATTTATTTCAAATAAAATAAATTAAATATAATAATCTTGTGAAATAATGAAAGAATAAAATAAAAAAAAAAAATTACAAATTTTGTGAGTGCGCGATATCTACGAAAGTGTAAGTAATTTGTGCAAATAAAAAATCAACAAAAATGGCGTCAACGACATTTTTTCGTCCCAAATGTGTTCAATGGACGAATGTACACGACGAATTTTTAAAACCGAATTCGTCGTGCTGAACGAAATACGTCGTTCGTCCCAATTGTGTTTCTACCATAAATGATTTATGGACGGAAATCCAAAATATATGGCACGCTATCCCAAATGAGCGATACCTGGCTCTTGTGAAGAGTGTGTCTAAAAGATGAGCGGCAGTTATACAAAATAAAGGATATCCTACAAAATATTAGTTTTTTTTTTCAAGAAATTTTAATTAATAACTTGTTTTTGATTTTTAATAAATATCGTTTTTGATTTGTGCTAAAAATATGTCCAGTATTTTTTATGGGTTAGTTTTAAATAATTGCAAAAATAAATATAATTTTTAAAAAATATGTATATAAAAGGAATACGACTTCATCTTCGCATCACGTGTAATACATTACAAAAAAATGTAGTGAAAAAAATTGTATTAGGACTTAATATTTCCTATAAGAGATAACAGGTACCATTTGTGCTAAATACGTGACCACCACTGTACATACCTAAATAAATATATGCTCGTAAATTAGGGTGCCAGTTATTTTTAAAAGTTGGAATTTGTTCGGTTCGAATTGCTAAAAATCTGCGAAAATAGAGTTACGTAAATTGGGAACAACCCCTTAGTACAAATTTCCATATTTTTTTGTTAGCATCTACCGTATATAAAGTCTGAAGCTAACATTGATTGATTTCGAACAATTCTGGTGGTTGGCCTCAAACAAATTCCAGCTTTGAAAAATAACTGGCACCCTAATGTACATATGTATGTACATACGTTTTTAAATGAATCTGATCTTAATCGGTCATGTGCCTGTAAATCCAGCCCGTTTAGGGGATTTATTTTTAATCTATAACCGGTAATGAAAAAGACAATAACAAATTATGTGTATGACAACTAGTCACATAAATAGTGGCCTTAGCTGACCTTTATTTTTCCATGTCTCAAATGTCCTAGAATTACAAAAGTCTAAAAGAATGCATATTAACGCCCAGCCCGTAGTGTACTAACAAGGCTTATGATAAAATGGTTTGACATCATTTTTGGTAGAAATATTTTGTGAAGAACCTAAAAAATGATAATATAAACATTAAGAAACTCAATTCATTTTGAGTTTTTTCTTCAGTGGCGCCACCTGATGGAAATCGGTCATACAATCTAAGAAATCTTCGCCGGCTCATAAGTAACAACTTTTTTACGATGTCATTAATTTTGAGCAATTTTCACAAAATTTCCATATTGAACAATAATTGAAAGAGGTGCACGGTCCAAAACTTTTTTACTTCTAAAGATGGTCTGCTTTGGCACCAAATAATTCACCCTGTGTAAAAGCAGGGAAACCATAAATTCGAAATTCAGAAAGCTAGGGTGCGTCTTAACAAATCTGTCATATACATATACTGATGCAATCAAAATTGTAGTTTAGAAGATACAGATTTATTGCCACTTTTTTTGTTTCAAAACACTGTGCAACGAAGAAGCCGGACCATCAAAAAAGTTAGGATTTTGAATAAATATATTTTTGTTTTTAAAATACTATTCGGTTTTTATTTTCAATAGTCTCAAGATTTTTTTTAAATCAAAATTTTTTCCACAATGTCAAGCTTCTGCGTAAATCGGACCTGGCAAGCCTACTTAAATGCGAATAAATAATAAACTATACTAGATATGGCCACTAAATTTAGTCTTATGTCAATGCTAGCCAGTATTCAAAATTCGCTCACCATTTAACCATAGCTCCCATAGAAAAACTTAGAGAAACACATAAATAGCAAAAACAAAGGGGGTTTGTGTCCGCTTGTCCGTCAAATAAAAAAGAGCTATAGGACAAAATTTAACAAAAGAATTTTCTATATCTTGTAAAAGTTGTGTATAGAAAATGGGCGAAATCGGTTCAGATTTAGTTAGAGCTCAAATTTAATTGGAATCGGTCCATATTTGACTATAGCTTTCATATAAAATACACTGCTGGAATCAAAAAAACAAAGGCCAGTTAAAAGCTATTAAGTTAGAAACTTTGACAACTATGGCCACTAAATTTTGCAAGAATAAGCTCTATATAAATACCAGCGATTTTGTTACAATCGGTCAACATTTGCCTATAATTCTTATATACATATATAACATCCCCTTTTTATACGCACCATAAAAGATTGTCATTCCGTTTGTAATTTCCTTAATATTGGCTAAAAACCAAAATTGAAGTACATTCTGAATCCTTATGAAATTTTAAGACGATTGAGCGAGGTCCGTCTGTCTGTATATTGCCGGCACGATAAAACCTTAACAAAAGGATATAGGTCACTGAAATTTGGCATAAATATTCTTCATTTCTTGAAAAATATTGGTATTGAAATCGTGCAAAATCGTTTCACATTTGACCATAGCTTCCGTACAACCTCGCCTAGGCTTATCATTTATTTGCTAATAATTGACAAATTATAATAGCCATGATGATAAAATTTGGTATATAAAAGTCTTATATAAGCACTAGGCAGCATATAAAATTTCATCGAAATCAGTTCACATATAGCCATAGCTCCCATACAAAACTCATACGGAGACAGCCTTAATTCCACCTAAAATACATTTCTAATCTAATCTAAAACTATAATAGTTATAACCATTAAATTTAGCACCAGTAAGTCATATGTCAAAGCCAGCCAGTGTACAAAATCATAATCGGTCACCATTTGACCATAGCTCCAATATAAAAAACTTACGGAAACACAAAATACCTAAAAGAAAGGGGGCTTCTGTCCTTGAAAGCGCGATAGCTCTTTAACTACAAGACCTAGAGAGATAAACATCTACAAAAGTATTTTCGATATGTTTCAGAAGTTGTACTAAAAATGTGCGAAATCGGTTCACATTTAGTTAGAGCTCCCATATAAACCCGCCCGGGATTCATATTAATGCTGATAAATTGAATAAAATTGTAATAGCTATGACGACTAAATTTAGAATGGAGAAGTTTTATGCAACTATTGGTCAGTATATCAAATTTTACAGGAATCGGTCAATATTTGACTATAGCTTTCATTAAAAACCACTCCTGGAAACCAAAGAAAAGAAAATGTAACAAAGGCCAGTTAAAAGCTATTAAATTAGAAACTATGGCCCTAAATTTTCCAAGAATAAGCTCTATATAAATACCAGACAGTATGTAAAATTTTGTGACAATCGGTCAACATTTGGCTATAATTCTTATATATAACATCCCCTTTTTATACCCACCATCAAAAATAATGGGGGGAATATTAAGACCGTCATACCGTTTGTGATTTCCTTAATCTTAGCTCACAAACCAAAATTGAAGTATATTCTGAATCCTTATGAAATTCTAAGACGATTGAGCGATGTCCCTTTGTCTGTCTGTTGTCGGCACGATAAAACCTTAACGAAAGAATATATGTCACTGAAATTTGGCATAAATATTCTTCATTTCTTGGAAAATTTTGGGATTGAACTCGGGCAAAATCGGTTCACATTTGACCAAAGCACCCGTATAACCTCGTCTAGGCTAATCGCTTATTTGCTAATAAATGACAAATTATAACAGCTATGATGATCACATTTGGTATGTAGAAGTTTAACATAAGCACTTGGCAGCATATAAAATTTCATGTAAATCGGCTCGCATTTAGCCATAGCACCCATACAAAACACTTATGGAAACAGTCTAAATTCCACCTGAAATACACTTAAAAGCCAAAAAAAGATAACATATAATATCTTTGGGCACTAAATTTAGCACAAGGAAGTCTTATGTCAATGCCAGCCAGTATGAAAAATTTTATTACAATCGCCCACCATTTGACTATAGCTCCCATATAAAAAACTTACGGAAACAAAAAAATACAAAAAGAAATGCCCGTCTGTCCGTCAGATAAAAGCGCTATAGCACCTTAACGAAAAGAGCTAGAGGGACAAAATTTTACAAAAGTTACACTGCTCTGCAGCCAAATCCTCCTTTTAATAAAACTATGTGGACTACATGGATTTTGATGCGCTAAACCCAGATCCGTTGTCGGTTTTTTTCCATCAGATCTGGATATTTTTTTATGGGCGTGGCAAATTTTTCCCCTTAAATTAGTCAAGTACGGAGACCAATTTCGTCCTAACTCGAGAACGACTCATCCGATTTTCAAAATTAAAACACTTGAAGATGCAGAACAAAATTCTATAATATAATAATATCTCTTATCGTTTTGGAGTTATTTAGAAAAAAAAAATTCAGATCTGATGGAAAAAAAACCGACAACGGATCTGAGTTTAGCGCATCAAGATCCATATAGTCCGCATAGTTTTATTAAAAGGAAAGACATAAAATGATTTTTTGCAGAGCAGTGAAATGGACGAAATCGGTTCATATTTAGTTAGAGCTCCCATATAACCCCGCCACGGGAATCACATTTATGCTGATAAATTCAATGCAATTTTCATAGCTATGACGACTAAATTTAAAATGGAGAAGTTTTATGCAACTATTGGTCAGTATATCAAATTTTACAGGAATCGGTCAATATTTGACCATAGCTTTCAAATAAAAACCACTTCAAAAAAATGTAGCAAAAGCCAGTTAAAAGCTATTAAATTAGAAAGCATAACAGCTATGGCCACTAAATTTTACAAAAATAAGCTCTATATATATACCAGACAGTATAATTTTTTGGCAATCGGTCAACATTTGGCTATAATTCTTATATATATGTAACATCAAAAAGATTCGAAGGTACAATTAGCACATTAAGATTGCACCAATGTCCAGACTTTATCTACGGTAGATGCATTAGGACTATTAACATGTTTATTCTAACTAAATAAATATTAAGTTAAACGAAAAGTATTTAACGGATTATTAATGCTTAACTATACCCGGTCATGAGATTAAATTTTGTGCAAAGTAAATACTATATAGGGAAACCACTTAGATGTAGGGGCTCAAAGTCTGCTTAATTTTATACAATTAGATGTAAAAGAGCCCATCAAAAGTAATTGGAGTAATATAAATAACGTCAAGCAAAAAAGGGCACTCAGTGTGTAGCGTCCGTCACAGAAATAAAGTTTTTTTTTTAAATTGACTAGTGCAAATTTTCTTTTTTCTCCAATTGAACTTGGTTCGTAAGGAGAACTTATAACATGCTTAACATTAGGCTAAAAATATATAGATGTTTATATAGCATTTTACAAAATAATATGTAAAGGAAAGTGTGTAGAGTCCGCCACAGTATATATTTTTTACAAAATGATATTTATTAAACACATGTCTGTCTTATTCATAAAGCAATAACACTGTCTATATCCATAGATTAAGTTTAAGATATTAGGTGTTAAAAAATATACAGTGGGGCAAATTTGATGCTTTTAAAATTAGATTTTTTTTATTTTTTGGGACACTCTAACAGCTAGCCGCAGCATTCTTGGGACGAAAAATAAGATGTAAAACTTTAAAAAAATATATGTATTTAGCAGTTTTGTGAAATATTAAATTGTGCCCAAAAATTGCATTTTAACCGCGAACATTTTCACTGATTAACGTATCCTTAAAAAAATATGAAATATAAATTTTTTCCTAAGAAAAAACATTAAAGTAAAAACTGTATCGTCCGTCGCGTAGCGTCCGCAACTGTACATTTATGGATTTTTGGTGAAACTGGAAACTTAAAAATATTTTATAAAAGCTGTTTTGTAATCCCCTGATTTTGCTCTATCTTTAATGTATTTACAAGTTTTTTATTACTATGACCGATTTGATAAAATTTAGAGAAACACGTGTTGAAAAAAAGTCACTTCCATTTTTTGTAGCGTCCGTCACAGCACTTTATAAGAGAATAAATTTTTCTTCCAAAAGAAGTATGTAAATAAAGAAATGCCATTCGATAGCACAATCGATGGGCTAAGATTCTCTGAAATCTGTGCAAAGCGCTCTAGTGTAGAACGACAATGGCATACATTTAAGTACAACAAAATCCGTACAAATGTATCGTCCGTCACTCAGGATTTGCCCATATGTGTTTTATTTACGTTCACTTTTGAAACCGCAAAATTAATAACCCGATACAATTTGTTCTTATATACATATATATTTGATTTTAAAACATTTTTGTTTTCAAAATCAAAACTGGGACCAAATCGCCACGTTTGGCCAATGAAAACTTTTAAGCTTTTTTTTGAAAATGAGGTTATATGACATTATGACTAGATAAGAGACCTTCTGAATACTCTAATTGTTTTGAAAACAGTTTGTTTTGTTCGAAATCATTCATTTAATACGTTTGATCCCATCCAAATGCGATTGTTCAAATTATTTTTACCAGATCTCGGCTTTATAACTATCGCCTTGTAATTGTATGGTAGAACTACAAATATAAAATAACATTTTAGAAAGTAAGAAAACTTATAAATAATTATATTTATATTCATATTTTACCTCTTCGTGGTAAATCCGTATTCATAAAATCAGGCCTGGATATTTTTAAATACATTATTATTAATTAAAAACAAGTAAGAGGGTTATATTCGGCTGTGCCGAATCTTATATACCCACCATCAAGTTGTGTTAAGTTTAGAAATATCTCTCATATATCTACGAAGGTGCAGCTAATTCAAAATGTGGACAAAATTCGACAAAAGTTGTTACGCTAGTTGGTATTTTTAGCAAAATATTTGGACTAAATTCGGTTGCAGGAGCTTTATAGTTCAACATTTAAAAGTATGTAAGTGGTTTCCCTAGTATTTACTTTGCACAAAATTTAATCTCATAACCGGGTATAGTTTTGCATTAATAATCTGTTAAATACTTTTCGTTTAGCTTAATATTTAGTTAGGATAAACATGTTGATAGTAATACGACAGGTCCATATATTTTGTTGGGAGTTCCTAATATCGTATATAAAGTCTGGACATTGGTGCAATTTTAATATGCTGCTTGTACCTCCGAATCTTTTTAATTGTGGATATAAAAAGGGGATGTTATATATAAGAATTATAGCCAAATGTTGACCGTTTGTAACAAAATTTTACACACTGGCTGGTATTTATATAAAGCTTGTTTCTGCAAAAAAAAGTGGCCATAGCTGTCATAGTTTATAATTTAATAGCTTTTAACTGGCTTTGCTACATTTTTTTTAGGTTTCCGGAAGTGTTTTTTTTATATGAAAGCTATAGTCAAATATGGACCGATTCCTATAAAATTTGATATACTGACCAATAGTTGCATAAAACTTCTCTATTCTAAATTTAGTTGTCATAGCTATTACAATTATATTCAATTTATCAGCATTCATGTGTTTCCCGGGGTGGGGTTATATGGGAGCTCTAACTAAATGTGAACCGATTTCCCCCTTTTTCAGTATACAACTTCTGTTACATATCAAAAATACTCTTGTACAATTTCGTCTTTCTAGCTCTTGTAGTTAAGGAGCTATCGCGCTTTTATCCGACGGACAGATGGACATAAACCGTCTTTTCTTTTTGTATTTTTGTGTTTCCGCAAGTTTTTTATATGGGAGCTAAGGTCAAATGGTGACCGATTGTAACAAAAATTTGCACACTGGCTGGCATTCGTATAAGACTTCCTTTTGTAAAATTTTGTTACTGTAGCCCTTTTCGTTAAGGCGTTTTCACAGACGCACTTAAACCCCCTTTTCTTTTTGTATTTTTGTGTTTCCGTAAGTTTTTTGTATGGAAGCTAAGGTCAAATGGTGACCTATTGTGACAAAATTTTGCCCACTGGCTGGAATTGATATACGACTTACTTGAGCTAAATTTGGTGGACAAAGCTATTACAGTTTATCATTTATTGGCATTTAAGTGTATTTCAGGTGGGATTTAGGCTGTTTCCGTAAGTTTTTTGTATGGGAGCTATGGTTAAATGTGAACCGATTTCGATGAAATTTTATATGCTGCCTAGTGCTTATGTAAAACTTCTAGATAATAAATTTTGTCATCATAACTGTTATAATTTGTCATTTATTAGCAAATAAGCGATTAGCCTAGGCGAGGTTATACGGGAGCTATGGTCAAATGTGAACCGATTTTGCCCGATTTCAATACCAAAATTTTCCAAGAAATGAAGAATGTTTATGCCAAATTTCAGTGACCTATATCCTTTCGTTAAGATTTTATCGTGTCGACAACAGATAGACAGACGGACATAGCTCGATCGTCTTAGAATTTCATGAGGATTCAGAATATAGTTCAATTTGAGCCAATATTAAGGAAATTACAAACGGAATGACAATCTCAATATACCCCCCATTCTTTTTGATGGTGGGTATAAAAAACTTCTCAAAAAACTTACTTTTTTTCCATAATATCTTTCATGCCTCTATAACCCTTCACAGCCACCGATTTTAAATCGCTTGCCATTTCCTGGACACCTTTAATAGTTTTAGTTAGTCCAAAATCCAAAATATCTCTAGACCACTAAAATTTCAGAATTATCGCAAATAATGTTCAACTTAAGTTTGACCTGATCGATCGGATTAGTTTTAGTATCTTACATTCAATTTATAGATTTCATTCGCTTTGATAATCCACAAAAAACTCAAACAAATTAAAATGGTCCGAATACATTTCTGCGGCATTATATTTCTTTTTTGAATTAATCTTGCTGCCGTAGTTTTTAATCTTTTGTTAATAATAATATAAAAAGAATGTGGTTTTCTAACCAGAAGAATTTATGAATATTAAAGCTTTTAAAAAAAAAGCTTCTCTAACTAATGCATTTGCCGTTCGGAGCCGAAGTAAACTCGTAGGTCCCTTTCAATGAGTCTGAAAATAGAATTGGATGCAGCTCATTGTCTGAGAGAAGTACCCCTTGTTCAATTTGGAATGTTGTGTGGGAACTATATACAGTCACTCAAATTACTGTCCCAATGTTTTTAAGTTCTTTACGAATATGAGTGTAACAACAAAGATTTTGGATTAATCTCTCTGATATTTGGTATTATTGTATATTGGACTCATGTTGACTTTTAAAGTTAAAAAACATCATTGTGATAATTACCGCCAATCAAATAAAATAATACAAAACCAAATTTATTTATTGGGACAGTTTTTTGATTTTAGATTTATTTACATACATTTTGATACCGACCATCAAAAAGAATGGGGGGAATATTGAGATTGTCATACCGTTAGTACCCAGTAAAACTTTTCATTCATTTTAAATAATAAGTTAAACAGTTAAACTATTGAACACGAACTACTTACTCATTCGCTGTTTAAGTCATTACATTAACATGGGGATGTCATTGGAGGCAAGTACTTACCAATTGCAGAAAAGTAATGACTTGTTGTTGTTGTTGAAAGCAACAACAACAACAGCTACAACTTTTTTGTTGTTGTTTTATTAAAAACATATATTTTTAAACGAAATACAAAATTTTTTTTATGATCCCATGGGGGCTCGAACACAGACCCTCCGACTGCTAGGCAGAGACTCTTCCACTGAGCTACTTCATATGTTGAAAACTTAGCAGCTTATAATTAATATAAACAATTTTTATTTTTAGATCCAAAATCATGTGAAAATAACTTTGTTTTTCCCTGTTTTTTTTGCTTTGTTGTAATTTATTGTAATATTTGTATACGATTTTTTGTAATTATTTTAAAACTTTTTTAAAATTATTTTAAAACTTAAACAATTTAAATCTTTTTTTTTGTATAAGTTTTTACATAAGATTGACTCTTACTTATTTAAATGTTACAACCTATTAAGGTCAAAGTCCGAGCATATTTTAGAATTCCATGGATTTCGATCTTGTGCGAATATTCTCCAATTTTATAGGCCAAGCTTTGAAAAATGTCCCTCTACTTGGTCTTTCTATCGAAGTTTCGGACATCCTCCTCTAACATTAGGTAGTGGGACATTTCAATTCTACGAGTAATTTTATCCTCTTCATTGTATTTTTTTCAAGAAAGGGTTACTAGCCCGTAATCCTAACCCATTTTTATCGATCTTATGGGACAACTCTCGGAATATGTTAACTCACAATATTAATGGGTGTTAAACTAGCTCCCCGGGTGATACCATGAGGAGGTGTGTGTCCACAGTTGAGATGAAGGATGACCCAGATAAGTTGGGCTTACCAAGTTAAGACCAATTAGAATCGTGTTTGGTATTCAACATCCCCTACATAATCAAAATTGACTCATGATGGTATTTTTTCATTAACGTGAGTTAGTTTTACAAATTTTTTAACAGAAGATAATATTTAAGTTCTTAAAATTCAAAAATCATTTAAAATGACTCTTTTAATAAAAAAAAAATAAAAAAAATTGTTGCCATTGGTGGGATTTGAACCGGGGCCATTCAGTTTAAATTACCATCTTAATTACAAATAAGTACTTCTGTAATAACTTATTATTTATTCGGATGGTATGTTGTAGTCGTTACAAGGTAACCAGTTACCAGAGTACTTGCCATTACCAAAGTTTTGCTGGGTAGTTTCCTTAATCTTAGCTCAGAAACCAAAATTGAAGTATATTCTGAATCCTTATGAAATTCTAAGACGATTAAGCGATGTCTGTCTGTTGTCGGCACGATAAAACCTTAACGAAAGAATATAGGTCACAGAAATTTGGCATAAATATTCTTCATTTCTTGGAAAATTTTGAGATTGAACTCGGGCAAAATCGGTTCACATTTGACCAAAGCACCCGTATAACCTAATCGCTTATTTGCTAATAAATGACAAATTATAACAGCAATGATGATAAAATTTGATATATATAAGTTTTACATAAGTACTACCCAGCAAAACTTTGGTAATGGCAAGTACTCTGATAACTGGTTACCTTGTAACGACTACAACATACCATCCGAATAAATAATAAGTTATTACAGAAGTACTTATTTGTAATTAAGATGGTAATTTAAACTGAATGGCCCCGGTTCAAATCCCACCAAGGGCAACAATTTTTTTTAGTTTTTTTTTATTAAAAGAGTCTTTTTAAATGATTTTTGAATTTTAAGAACTTAAATATTATCTTCTGTAAAAAAAATTTGTTAATGAAAAAATACCATCATGAGTCAATTTTGATAATGTATGGGATGTTGAATACCAAACACGATTCTAATTGATCTTAACTTGGTAAGCTCAACTTATCTGGGTCATCCTTCATCTCAACTGTGGACACACACCTCCTCATGGTATCACCCGGGGAGCTAGTTTAACACCCATTAATATTGTGAGTTAACATGTTCCGAGAGTTGTCCCATAAGATCGATAAAAATGGGTTAGGATTACGGGCTAGTAACCCTCTCTTGAAAAAAAAAAATACAATGAAGAGGATAAAATTAGAATTGAAACGTCCCACTACCTAATGTTAGAGGAGAATGTCCGAAACTTCGATAGAAAGACCAAGTAGAGGAACATTTTTTAAAGCTTGGCCTATAAAATTGGAGAATATTCGCACAAGATCGAAATCCATGGAATTCTAAAATATGCTCGGACTTTGACCTTAACAGGTTGTAACATTTAAGTAAGTAAGAGTCAATCTTATGTAAAAACTTATACAAAAAAGAAGATTTAAATTGTTTAAGTTTTAAAATAATTTTAAAAAAAAGTTTTGAAATAATTACAAAAAATCGTATAAAAATATTTTTTCAAAAATTACAACAAAGCAAAAAAAGCAGGGAAAAACAAAGTTATTTTCACATGATTTTGGATCTAACAATAAAAATTGTTTATATTAATTATAAGCTGCTAAGTTTTCAACATATGAAGTAGCTCAGTGGAAGAGTCTCTGCCTGGCAGTCGGAGGGTCTGGGTTCGAGCCCCCATGGGATCATAAAAAAAATTTTGTATTTCGTTTAAAAATATATGTTTTTAATAAAACAACAACAAAAAAGTTGTTGCTGTTGATGTTGTTGCTTTCAAATTGCTTACCCAAGTCATTACTTTTCTGCAATTGGTAAGTACTTGCCTCCAATGACATCCCCATGTTAATGTAATGACTTAAACAGCGAATGAGTAAGTAGTTCGTGTTCAATAGTTTAACTGTTTAACTCATTATTTGGTAATGAAAAGTTTTACTGGGTAGGCAACATATAAAATTTCTTCAAAATCGGTTCACATATAACCATAGCTTTCATACAAAAAACTTACGGAAACAGCCTAAATTTCACATAAGATACACTTAAATGCCAATTAATGATAAACTGTAACTAAATTTAGCACAAGAAAGTCCTATGTGAATACCAACCAGTGTGCGAAAATTTTGTCACAATAGGTCACCATTTGACCATAGCTCCCATACAAAAAAACTTACGGAAACACAAAAACACAAAAAGAAAAGAGGGTTTATGTTCGCCTGTCCGTCAGATAAAAGCGCAATAGCGCCTTAACGAAAAGAGTTAGAGGGACAAAATCTTCCAAACGTATTTACTATATCTTGATAAAGTTGTGCATTGAAAATGGTCTCACATTTAGTTAAAGCTCCCAAATAACCCCGCCCCAGGAATCACATTAATGCTGATAAATTGAATACAATTGAAATAGCTATGACGACTAAATTTAGAATAGAGAAGTTTTATGCAACTATTGGTCAAAATATCAGATTTTATAGGAATCGTTTCATATTTGACTAAAGCTTTCATATAAAAAACACTCCCGAAAACCAAAAAAAAAATGTAGCGAAGGTCAGTTAAAAGCTATTTTATTAGAAACTATGACAGATATGAAAAGAATTAGCTTTATATAAATACTAGCCAGTGTGCAAAATATTGTTTCAATCGGTCAATATTTGGCTATAATTCTTATATATAACATCTCCTTTTTATACCCACCATCAAAAATAATGGGGGGAATATTAAGACCGTCATACCGTTTGTGATTTCCTTAATCTTAGCTCAAAAACCAAAATTGAAGTATATTCTGAATCCTTATGAAATTCTATTAAATTCTGAGCGATGTCCGTCTGTCTGTTTGTTGTCGGCACGATAGAACCTTAACGAAAGAATATAGGTCACTGAAATTTGGCATAAATATTCTTCATTTCTGGGAAAACTTTGGTATTGAAATCGGGCTAAATGGTTCACATTTGACCATAGCTTCTGTATAACCTCGTCTAGTCTAATCGCTTATTTGCTAATAAATGACAAATTATAACAAAAATGATTATAAAATTTGTTATATGGGCAAATCCTGCATGACGGACGATACATTTGTACGGATTTTGTTGTACTTAAATGGGATCCCATTGTCGTATTACACGAGATATCTTTGCACAGATTTCGGAGAATATTATCCCATCGATTGTGCTATCGAATGGCGTTTATTAATTTACATACTTCTTTTCGAGGAAAAAGATATTAGCTTTTGAAGTGCTGTGACGGACGCTACAAAAAATGGAAGTGACTTTTTTTTCAACACGTGTTTCTGTTAATCTTATCAAATCGTTCATAGTAATACAAAAATTGTAAATAATTGAAGGTAGAGGAAAATCAACAGATTTCAAAACAGCTTTTATATAATATTTTTAAGTTCCCACTTTCACCAAAAATCCATAAATGAGCTGTTGCGGACGCTAAGTGACGAACGATACAGTTTTTACTTGAATGTTTTTTATTAGGAAAAAATTTATATTAAATTTTTTTTTTCAGGATTCATTAATCAGTGAAAATAATGGTTTGATTTGTTCCAAATTTCATCTTCTTCCTTTTCATGTTCGCTGTTAAAATACGGTTTTTGGGCACAATTTAATATTTTCACAAAACGGCTTAATATATACATATATTTATTTAAAGTTTTACACTTTTTGAATCTTATTTTTCGTCCCAAGAATGCTGCGGCTAGCTGTTAGAGTGTCCCAAAAATAAAAAAAGTAAGATTTCAAAATCATCTAATTTGCCCCACTGTATATTTTTTTAACACCTAATATCTTAGATTTAATCTGTGGATATAGACAGTGTTATTGCTTTATGAATAAGACAGACATGTGTTCGTAAATATTGTATTTAATAAATATCATTTTGTAAAAAATATATACTGTGACGGACGCTACACACTTTCCTATACATTAACATCTATATATTTTTAGCCTAATGTTAAGCATAGTATAAGTTCTCTTTACGAACCAAGTTCAATTGGAGAAAACAGAAAAATTGCACTAGTCAAATTAAAAAACAACTTTATTTCTGTGACGGACGCTACGCACTGAGAGCCCTCTTTTACTTGAGGTTATTTATATCACTCCAATTACTTTTGATGGGGTCTTTTACATCTACAATTAGAAAGAAGAAGAAGAAAAAGAAGACTTTGAGCCCCTACTGAAACTTGATACCTAAATGGATGTTTTTGCGATTTTTATGAACTTTTAAAAAACCTATTATTTTAAAAAATATATAAAAATTCGTGATGGGTGCAAATAAAGACCTGCCATTCACGAAGAGGGCAATCAAAAATTGTATCCATTATATATTTTAAACGATTAATATATGGTAAATTTTTCCATAAACACAAATACGCGATTTTGACAGTTTTGAAATTTTGTCCTTGGTTTAAGGTTTTTCGGATTTGCCCATATCGAAAATTTAGATTAATCAAAATCAATTGAAAATTTCTCAATTTCAAATAAAAATTCTCAATTTAGATTTAGATTAATCTAAATCAATTGAAAATTTCTCAGTTTCAAATGAAAATTCTCAATTTCAATTGAAAATTCTCAATTTCAATTGAAAATTCGCAATTTCAATTGAAAACTCTCAAATTCAATTGAAAATTCTCAATTTCAATTGAATATTCTCAATTTCATTTGAATATTTCTCAATTTCAATTGAAAATGGTGTAGATCAATATAGAGTGCTATAAAATAAATACAAATTTTCTTAAATTTTATAATTTTCTATTTTGAATAACCGTGTCCATAAGGATCTTATATCGGGTGTTTTTTATTGACGTATAGAACTTTAAGTTGGCATCACGTTTTTAACTGGCGCCCATTTTGTCAGCTGTCAAGTGATTAATATTTAGTTTGGTTTGCCATTTCATCATGAACAGGTTGACAAAAGAACAACGCTTGCAAATCGTGCAAATTTATTTCGAAAATAATGGTTCAGTTCGCGAAGTTTACCGCAAGCTCCGTCCATTTTATGGTCGACATAATCGTCCATCAGAGCAATTAATTCGGTTAACCATGGATCGTTTTCGCACTACGTTTACTCTATGTGATAATACGCATCCGCAGCGACGTCGAACAGTGCGCACCGAAGAAACAATTGCCGCTGTAGAGCAAAGTGTTGAAGAGGACCCGAATGAATCGATTCGCCACCGTGCACAGTAATTGGAGCTTTGTCCATCAACTTTATGGAAGATTTTGCTCAAAGATCTTGGCTTGCGACCTTACAAGATCCAGCTTGTGCAAGAATTAAAGCCGCGAGACCATGCAATGCGTCGTGATTTTGGTGTATGGGCCGAAAATTAGATTGATCTCGATGCTGATTTTCATCGCAAAATTTTGTTCAGTGATGAGGCTCACTTTTGGTTGAATGGCTACGTCAACAAGGAAAATTGCCGCATTTGGAGTGAAGAGAATCCACATGAGACCCTTGAGACGCCATTACATCCACAAAAACTGACTGTTTGGTGTGCTCTATGGGCTGGTGGAGTCATTGGGCCATACTTCTTCCGAAATAATGCTGGAGAGTCAGTTACCATAAATGGAGACCGGTATAGAGCCATGATAACCGACAATTTTGTTCCCCAATTGGATGGCATGAACGTGGATGAGTTGTGGTTCCAACAAGACGGCGCTACATGCCACACAACGCACGTCACAATTGATTTATTGAAGGAAACATTCGATGAGCGCATAATTTCGCGGAATGGACCTGTCAATTGGCCACCAAGATCGTGCGATTTGACACCACTGGATTATTTTCTTTGGGGATATGTGAAGTTGCTCGTCTACGCCAACAAACCAGAAACGTTAGGGGACTTGGAAGCCAACATTCGTGGCGTTATTGCCAACATACGGCCCCATATGCTCGAAAAAGTAGTTGAAAATTGGACCTGTAGAATTGGCTTTATTCGAGCCAGCCGCGGCGGCCACATGCCCGAAATCATATTTAAACATTAATGGCATAAAAGTATCCTTCCAATAAAGCTAAATTGATGGACATTAAAACGATTTTCTTGTGTTTTATTTCAATTCGAAGTTCTATACCTCTAAAAAAACACCCATTATATTTAGTTATTAATAACTTCAATTATACATTTCGACTACGTCGTATCATCATTTTGACATAGGGTATCGAGACAGTGTGCCCACGAAAAGCTTTCCAGTTAATGCCTCTGCCATGGGTGTTGTCGCCATATTTACCATTGAGATTACTGTAAATATTTTTTAAATAATTCAAACTCATGTTCAATAATCAAAATCCAAAAGTTTATAAATATGTTACCTATGATGACAGAACGTATACCACCAGGCTCCCGTATAAGACACAGCACAATTGCCATTCGGATTTTCGTCGTTGTCACGATCTTTGGTGGTAAATTTTCTACCAATATGAAGATGCAATGAATTTCCAGCTGTTCCCGAATATTTGCCCAATCTTTTCAAACTATACAATTCCGTTTCGTTGCCTATAGCAAAGGCATCGTATTTGGCAAACACTCTGGTGGCATTAACATCTTCCATTACAATCAGCAATTCCTGGGGTCCATTGTATTTAGTAAGAGCATAAAGTTTTTTCATGCCAATAAAAAACTCGCCCTCAATATCTCCAAAACCCCTTTCATAATCCAACCAATCACGATGGAAATCGACAGAACCATCCTGACGTCTTTGTATTACTGTCCAGTCGCCGCTTTCGGTTTCCACATCACAGGCCACATAAAAGGGATCATTGCTATACTGTTCGACTTGAATTTGATAAATGCCACTGCGTCTGGTACATGCTGTAGCTGCAGCACAATCTTTCGGCAGAGCAACTTTATAGCTAATAAAAAAAAAAGGTTTTCGAATGTTAAAGAATACGATTTAAACGATAATTTTTCGGACACACACAGGGAAGCTGATTTGAAAACCGATTGACCGATGATTTGCCGCACAGTGGCCAAAATCAAAATTATCTTTAATGAGTTTTGCAATTTTATTTTATGATTTTTGATATACATAAATTTTCTTACCATTTTTCCGGAAATTTATCCACGCGTATATCAAAAAATGGAAAATCTGGAAAGAAAAATGATCTGAATGAAATAAGATAATAGGCCTAACATATATTATAGTATTTAACTGCACACAGGCAAAAGCTAATATAGACATTTCGAACAATTTTATCATAATACCAAGGGTCCAAGTGCTTAAAAATTTCTTTGGCATATTTTTATACCACCATCAAAAAAGGGAGGTATATTGAGGTCACCATTCCGTTTGTAACCTCCTTAGTATTGACTCAAAATCATATATCCCTATTGATTCCTCATTTCTTGGAAAATTTTGGTATTGAAATTGGACGAAATCGGTTCATAGATTAAAGCTCCCGTATAACCTCGCCTAGGTAATAGCATATTTGCTAATAAATGACAATTTTACATAAGTACTAGGTATATTATATTTCATTGAAATCTGTTCATATTTAACCATAGCTTCCATACAAAACACTTACGGAAATAGCCTAAATTCCACCTCAAATACACATAAATGCTAACAAACGCTAAACTCTTAAATTTAGCACAAGGAAGTCTTATGTCAATGCCAGTCAGTGTGCAAAATTTTATCAACATCGGTCACCATTTTACTATAGTTCCCATACAAAAAACTTATGGAAACACAAAAATTCCAAAAAGAAAGATTGTTTCTGACCGTCAAATGAGAGCTCGATAGCACCTTAACGAAAACAAGTATATAATATATAATTCCCCGACAACATTCCAACTTGAAACAAGGGGTACTTCTCTCAGACAATGAGCTGCATCCGATTCTATTTTTTTAGACTCATTGAAAGGGACCTACGTTTTAACGCCGGCTCCGAACGCCAAATGCATTAGTTAGAGAAGTTTTACATAGCCTAATACTCAATAACCAGTGGCTAGCTGAGTTATGAGGTGAACCGCCGCTTTTTTTTTAATTTATTTTTTCAATTGAGTCTGGCCAGGGATCGAACTTGGACCTCTGGTATGCTAGGCGAATGACTAACCTGCCACGGCGGTTCACGAAAACAAGTAAGAGTGTTATATTCGGCTGTGTCGAATCCTATATACCCACCATCAAGTTGTGTTAAATTTAGAAAGATATCTCATATATCTACGAGGGTATAGCTAATTCAAAATGTAGACCGAATTCAAAATGTAGACCGAACCAACGCTTGTTGGTATTGTTTTAGTTCAACATCTAAAAGTATCTTAGTGATTTTTCTGGTATTCACTTTGCACATAATTTGGTCTCATAACCGGGTATAGTCACATTACATTAATAAGCTGCTAAATACTTTTCGCTGTAAATACTTAATAGTTAGACCAAATACGTTGATAGTAATACGACTTTTCCATATATTTTGTTAGGAGTTCCAAATGCACCCACCCTTATAAAGACTGGACTTAACACTGGTTGATAGCTATCTAATTTATATACTGAATGTACCTTCAAATCTTTTTGAGTGCAGATATAAAAAGGGGATGTTATATGCGTAAGAACTATAGCAAATGTTGACCGATTATCACAAAATTTTATACACTGGCTGGTAGTTATATAAAGCCTATTCCTGTAAAATTTAGTGACCATAGCTGTCAAAGTTTATAATTTAATAGCTTTTAACTAGCCTTTGCTAGAATTTTTTTTGGTTTCCGGGAGTGTTTTTTATATGAAAGCTATAGCCAAATATGGACCGATTTCTATAAAATTTGATTTACTGACCAATAGTTGCATAAAACTTCTCTATTCTAAATTTAGTCGTCATAGCTATTACAAATGTATTCAATTTATCAGCATTAAGGTGTTTCCCGGATCGGGGTTATGTGGGAGCTCTAACTAAAATTGAACCGATTTTGCCCATTTTCAAAACATTAAGCCTATTCCTGTAAAATTTAGTGGCCATAGCTGTCAAAGTTTATAATTTAATAGCTTTTAACTGGCCTTTGTTAATTTTTTTTTTTGGTTTCCAGGAGTGGTTTTTATATAAAAGCTATAGCCAAATATGGACCGATTTCTATAAAATTTGATTTACTGACCAATAGCTGCATAATACTTCTCCATTCTAAATTTAGTCGTTATAGCAATTGCAAATGTATTCAATTTATCAGCATTAATGTGATTCCCGGGACGGGGTATAGGGGAGCTCTAACTAAATGTGAACAGATTTTGTCCATTTTCAATACACAGCTTTTCAAGATATCGAAATACTTTTGACCCTCTAGCTCTTTTCGTTAAGGAGCTATCGCGCTTTTATTTGACGGACAGACATACATAAACCCCCTTTCGTTATGTATTTTTGTGTTTTCGTAAGTTTTTTATATGGGAGCTATGGTCAACTGGTGACCGATTATAACAAAATTTGGCACAATGGTTGGTATTCACATAAGACTTCATTGTACTAAATTTAGTGGTTATAGCCATTAAAGTTTTAGATTTATTGGCATTTAAGTGTATTTTAGGTAAAATTTAGGCTGTTTCCATGAGTGTTTTGTATGGGAGCTATTGCTAAATGTGAACCGATTTCGATAAATTTTATATGCTACCTAGTGCTTATGTAAAACTTCTATATACCAAATTATCATCATTTTTCATTTATTAGCAAATAAGCGATTAGCGTAGGCAAGGAAATATGGGAGCTATAGTCAAATGTGAACCGATTTTACCCATTTTCAATTTTCAATACCAATTTAACAGAAATGAAGACTATTTTTGCTAGATTTCAGTGAGCTAGCTCCATCCGTTAAGGGGTTATCATGAATTCAACAGACAGACAATTCTAATCGTCTTAGAATTTTATAAGGATTCAGAATATACTTCAATTTTGGGTTTTGAGCCAATATTAAGGAAATTACAAACGGAATGACGGGGAATTATATATATATACACATCTATATATATATATATATATATATATATATATATATATATATATATATATATATATATATATATATATATATATATATTTATATCCTGTAGCTTTTTCAATTATTGCCCAATATAGTTCATTTTTCAATTTGGAATGAGCTTCGATTTTTTTAATTACTTCATGAAAATAAAATAAAAATAAACTTCAAATTCTCATTATCTTTAGATTTACGAGCCTTTTTGTGATTTTTGTCTAATATAGTGCGTTTTTAAAGAAAAATTTGTATAGGACCTATGGTCAAATGTGGACCGATTTCATTTCGAAATTTGGTACAGAGATTTTAGTTTGCATAAGCAGTATTTGTTTTAAATTTCATGAAAAAATATTGATATTTGTGGCCAATATAGCAATTCCGGGAAGTGGGACCTATGGGAGGTACCATAAATAATGGACCGATTTTGACCAATTTCAATAGCCATGGTCCCATTATCAAAAAAATGATCTGTGCCAAATTTCATCAAATTATCTTTAGAATTGCGACCTGTAGTTTGATTACAAGGTTTACATGGGGGTCCAGCCAGCCAGACGGACGGACGGACGGACGGACGGACATCGCTAAATCGACTCAGAAAGTGATTCTAAGCCTATTGGTATACTAAAGGTGGGTCATCAGCACAAAAGAGGGTAAAAACAGGTAAAAAGGGGAAAAAATCGAAAATATATATCTCCTAAAGTAATAGGTATAGAAACAAAATTAAAATTACGTTTTAAACAGCTATGAAAATAAGCGGACAGGTGCTTGGTACTTTTTTGAAACTATGTCCGATAGGGGGTCAAAAAGGGTGAAAATAGTTTATTTTTGGTACTTTTTTAATCCACTCTTATATTTTAAACCGAAGAATATAGAAAGGAACTTTGTACTGCAGTCAATAGATGTGAAAGAAATATTTAACACGTACTTGGTACTTTTTTTATGTTGGGGCCAAAATGGGTAAAAAAGGGATAAAATGATAACTTAACATCTCAAAAGTAATATGAATAGGAATTATGTTAACTGCGTTTTAAAAAAATGTACCGAATTCAATTGGTACCAAAGGAGTACCAAATAAGCATATGAAACTTTTTGAAAGTAGTGGATAAAAAGGGGAAAAATGAGTAATGTTATAACTTTTAAACAAATGAATGTTTGTATGTATGTTCTTTATGTGAATTTGATCATATTATGCTCTTTAGCAAAGATGTTGCGGATAAGCCGGCGAAGGTTTTTAAGTTGGTAAGACTAATTTCCGTTAGGTGGCGTCACTGAAAATGACTAAAAATTAATTAAATCGTAAACTGTATATTTGATCATGCTATTATCTTTAGCAAAGTTGTAGCGCATGAGCCGGCAAAGGTTTTTTAGTTGGTGTGAATAATTTCCGACAAGTGGCACTACTGAAAATTACTCAAAATCAATTTTATCGTAAGCTGTACATTTAATCATGCTATAATCTTTAGCAAAGTTGTTGCACATGAGCCGACGAAGGTTTCTTAATTGGTATGAAGAAATTTCGACAGGTGGCGCCACTGAAATTTACTCAAAGTGAATTTAATCGTAAGCTGTACAAAGTACAACAGTGGCGCCACTGAAAATTACTTAAAATGCATTTAATCGTAAACTGTGCATTTGATCATGTTATAATCATTAGAAAAGTTGTTACGCATAAGCAGACGAAGGTTCCTTAGTTGGTATGAACAACTTCAGGTGGCGCCACTGAAAATTACTCAAAATGAAAGAAATCGTAAGCTGTGCCTTTGATCAGGCTATAATATTTAGCAAAGTTGTTGAGCATGAGTCGACGGAGGTTTGACCAATTTCCAAAATTTTTCAAAATGAGTTAATCTATAAACTATGCAAAACTATGTGTTGATCGGAAAAAATAAATAAAATAATTCGAATTTAACTGAATATTTGCACAAAATGCTTATCATAAAGCTCCGAGCAAGGCTCGGTCAACCAGGTACTAAAAAACAAATAAGAAAGTGCTATAGTCGGTCAAGCCCGACCATACGATACCCTTCACCATTGAGGTCGAAGGTGTTCTTTTTCCTGTATAAAGACAAATATTTGCTAAATTTTGCCATCATACAAACATTTTCTCAAAACTAATATCTTGAAGCTGTTTACGCCATTTGGACTTATATGAGAGCTAGGGTCAAATGTGGACCGATTATATCGAAATTTGGCAAATTGATTACATTTTTTACAAAAAATATGTATGTAAAAAGTCAACTCAAAATTCTTATTATCTTCAGATTTCCCAGCGTTTTAGTGATTTTTGTCTCATTGAGTGCATTTTAACGTAATAATTTGTATGGGAGCTATGGTCAAATGTGGACTGATTTTAACGAAATTTAGTACAGTTATTTAAGTTGACATGGGCCGTGTTTGTTTTAAATTTCAAGAAAAAATATTAATATTTGTGGTCAATATATCAATTCTGGGAAGTGGGACCTATGGAAGGTGCTATAACTTATGGACCGATTTTGACAAATTTCAATAGCCATGGTCCCATTGTAAACAAAATTATCTGTGCCAAATTTAATCAAATTGTCTTTTGAATTACGATCTGTAGTTTGATTACATGGTTTACATGGGGGTCCAGCCAACCAGACGGACGGACGGACTGACATAGCTAAATCGACTCAGAAAGTGATTCTAAGCCTATTGGTATACTAAAAGGTGGGTCTAAGACAAATATTGCTATGCGTTACATATATCAGCACAAACTTATAATACCCTTTCCACCTATAGTGGTGAAGGGTATTAAAACTCATTTGTATTGGTCTCTTACCATTTTGTTTGGATCCATTGCTTTCTAACTTAATTTTATAACTGAAAATTATGGAAAATATTAAAGATTTCATTAATTTGAAAATAAAAATGTTATTTTATACTTTGATTTTAGTTCTTGCACAATGTCCTTTAGTTCATCAAAGTCACGGAAAATTTTTTTCAAAGTTCGTTCTTCGCCCTCAATTATGATTTTGTTGCACTAGAAATACATTTTTTTTTTGTTTTAATAAATTTTACTTAAGATGTCCCTTCAGTCCAGAATATTTACCTCTTCTGACTCAGCTTTTACTCTTAAGCAAACAAAAAATATTAACAAAGTAAAGAAATAAATTTTTAATTTCCACATTTTAAAAGTTGCGCTCGAATGTTAAATCTTTAAATTATTAATAAGAACTAAAAATACTCGTAATAAAATGGATTTTTCTTATACTAAAAATGACGTTAATCTTTAATGATCCGCGTATTCAGATGAAGTTCTCAGTGATTCCCCATTAAATTTCTTATCTCTTTAAATATTTTCAGAACAACAAATAGACTCAAGAATATACTTGTACGTAAACTTAATCTTTAATATTTACAGATATTCGACAGTGTCGAATCGTAAATACCCTTCATCAACTCTGTGCCAAAAGTAAAGTACAGATTCTGTACTACAGAATCGAAAAAGTTTATGGCCATTTGTGTATTTTTCTAAAGAAATTATTTGATCTATCGGTTTGTTAATCTATTCAAGAACGCTGTTTTTATACCCTTCACCACCATAGGTGGAAAGGGTATTATAAGTTTGTGCTGATGTATGTAACGCATAGAAATATTTGTCCTAGACCCATCTTTTAGTATACCAATAGGCTTAGAATCACTTTCTGAGTCGATTTAGGTCGATTTCTGAGTCGATTTTAGTCAAATCGGTTCAAATTTACTTAGAGCTCCCATACTCCGCCCCGGGAATCACATTTATGCTGATAAATTGAATACAATTGTAGTAGCTATGACGACTAAATTTAGAATGGAGAAGTTTTTTCAGTATATCAAATTTTATCGGAATCGGTCCACATTTGACTGTAGCTTTCATATAAAAACCACTCCTGGAAACCAAAAAAAAAAAAATAAATGTAACAAAGAAATTTTAGTAACTATGAGAGCTATGGCCACTAAATTTTACAAGAATAAACTTTAAATAAATACCAGCCAATGTGTAAAATTTGGGACAATAGGTCAACATCTGGCTATAGTTCTTATATATATATATATATATATATAACATCCCCTTATGTTGTATATCTATATATATATAATATATATATATATAATTCCCCGACAACATTCCAATTGGAACAAGGGGTACTTCTCTCAGACAATGAGCTGCATCCGATTCTATTTTTAGACTCATTGAAAGGGACCTACGTTTTTACGCCGGCTCCGAACGGCGAATGCATTAGTTAGAGAAGTTTTTCATAGCCTAATACTCAATAACCAGTGGCTAGCTGAGTTATGAGGTGAACCACCGCTTTTTTGAAAATTTATTTTTTCAAGTGTGTCTGGCCGGGGATTGAACTTGGACCTCTGGTATGCTAGGCGGATGACTAACCTGCTATACCACGGCGGTTCATGTTGTAATTTCCTTAATATTGGCTCAAAAACCAAAATGTCTGTCTGTCTGTCCATCTGTCAGTCTGTCTATCTGTCTGTCTGTCTGTTTGTCTGTCCGCCTGTCCGTCTGTCTGTCTGTCTGTCTGTTGTCGGCACGACAAAACCTTAACGAAAGCATATGGGTCACTGAAATTTGGCATACATATTCTTCATTTCTTGGAAAATTTTGGTATTGAAATCGGACCAAAACGGTTCACATTTGACAATAGCTCCCGTATAACCTCGTCTAGGCTAATTGCTTATTTGCTAATAAATGACAAATTATAATAGCTATGATGATAAAATGTGGTGCATATCGGGTGTTTTTTATTGAGGTATAGAACTTTAAGTTGGCATCACTTTTTTAACTGGCGGCCATTTTGTCAGCTGTCAAGTGATTAATATTTAGTTTGGTTTGCCATTTCATCATGAACAGGTTGCAAATCGTGCAAATTTATTTCGAAAATAATGGTTCAGTTCGCGAAGTTTACCGCAAGCTCCGTCCATTTTATGGTCGACATAATCGTCCATCAGAGCAATTAATTCCAATTAAAACCATGGATCGTTTTCGCACTACGTTTACTCTATGTGATAATACGCATCCGCAGCGACGTCGAACAGTGCGCACCGAAGAAACAATTGCCGCTGTAGAGCAAAGTGTTGAAGAGGACCCGAATGAATCGATTCGCCACAGCACAGCAATTGGAGCTTTGTCCATCAACTTTATGGAAGATTTTGCGCAAAGATCTTGGCTTGCGACCTTACAAGATCCAGCTTGTGCAAGAATTAAAGCCTCGAGACCATGCAATGCGTCGTGATTTTGGTGTATGGGCCGAAAATGAGATTTATCTCGATGCTGATTTTCATCGCAAAATTTTGTTCAGTGATGAGGCTCATTTTTGGTTGAATGGCTACGTCAACAAGCAAAATTGCCGCATTTGGAGTGAAGAGAATCCACATGAGACCCTTGAGACGCCATTACATCCACAAAAACTGACTGTTTGGTGTGCTCTATGGGCTGGTGGAGTCATTGGGCCATACTTCTTCCGAAATAATGCTGGAGAGTCAGTTACGATAAATGGAGACCGGTATAGAGCCATGATAACCGACTATTTTGTTCCCCAATTGGATGACATGAATGTGGATGAATTGTGGTTCCAACAAGACGGCGCTACATGCCACACAGCGCACGTCACAATTGATTTATTGAAGGAAACATTCGATGAGCGCATAATTTCGCGGAACGGACCTGTCAATTGGCCACCAAGATCGTGCGATTTGACACCACTGGATTATTTGCTTTGGGGATATGTGAAGTCGCTCGTCTACGCCAACAAACCAGAAACGTTAGGGGACTTGGAAGCCAACATTCGTGGCGTTATTGCCAACCCATATGCTCGAAAAAGTAGTTGAAAATTGGACCTGTAGAATTGGCTTTATTCGAGCTAGTTGCGGTGGCCACATGCCCGAAATCATATTTAAACATTAATGGCATAAAATTATCCTTCCAATAAAGCCAAATTGATGGACATTAAAATGATTTTCTTGTGTTTTATTTCAATTCGAAGTTCTATACCTCTAAAAAAAACACCCATTAGAAGGTTTACATAAGTTGCATGTAAAATTTCATATAAATCGGTTCACATTAAACCATAGCTCCCATACAAAAAACTAACGGTAACAGAATTCCACCTAAAATACACTTAAATGCCAATAAATTATAAACTGTAATAGCTTAGGCCACTAAATTTAGCACAAGGAAGTCTTATGTCAGGCAGTATGGATGGAATTTTGTCACAATCGGTCACCATTTGACCATAGCTCCCATATAAAAAACTTACGGAAACACAAAAATACAAAAAGAAAAGGGGGTTTATGTTCATAAGCCCCATCAGATAAAAGCGCGATAACGCCTTAACAAAAAGTGCTAGAGGAACAAAATTTTACAATAGTATTTTTGATATCTTGTATATTGAAAATGGACGAAATCGGTTCACATTAGTTAGAGCTCCCATATAACCCCGATCTGGGAATCCCATTAATGCTGATTAATTGAATACAATTGTAATAGCTATGATGGCTAAATTTAGAATAGAGAAGTTTATGCAGCTATTGGTCAGTTTATCAAATTTTATAGGAATCGGTCCATATTTGACTATAGCTTTCATATAAAAAACACTCCCAGAAACAAAAAAAAAAAAGTTGCAAAGGCTAGTTAAAAGCTATTAAATTAGAAACTATGAGAGCTATAGCCACTAAATTTTTCGAATACTACCCAGACCTGACAAATTATTTAAAAATTTTTAAATAAAAACCAAAATATCTTTTCCAGAAAATATTTTATTAAACATTAAAAGCATGACTTAATAATTCTGAAGGTTGTTCCATTCTCTCTTTTTGTCGCCATGATAACTTTCTGACGTTTGTTAGGATAGTAAAAGTTTGTGCTACCATATTTTTGCCGACAATCCCACTTTTCTAATATTTTATGATGACAACATTTATGTAAATTTATGCATAAAAAACTTACGAATATTTACGAAAAAGCTTCAATAAATAATCATACAATTTGTTCCAACTATATTTTTTTGAAATTACACATTTTTTGATAACTAATTCCAATGTATTACGTACCTCTTTTCTTAATGTGGCAACATTTTTCTTTTAATTGTTTTCAAATATAAAACTTCAAAAACCCAATATACTACAAAATAATTTTAAAGAGAGAGAATGAAACTTCCTTGTTATTATTATTTCATGATTAAAAGTCATTTATCATTTTCGAAGATAATTTTTTGACAATTTCATTTTACTTAAACATTAAACTACTGTCTAAATCCTTTGGGACGTATCATCATTTTGACATAGGGCAATGAGTATGCGTCACCTCGAAAACGGTACTAATTGATTCCTTCTTCTTTATTGTCATTCCCATATTTACCATTGAGATTACTGTGAACGATAAAAATAATAATATAAATAATATAAAATTTATAAATATAATCCATATAAAAACGAAACGAAGTTCAATAAAATCGCCATAAAAATTGCAAATAATGACAAACATTTCGGAAGGTGTTAATGGAAATTATGTACATTAGAGTGCTCCTCCTTTGTATGGAGAAAATTAAACTTTGTAATACAGAAGGACTTACCCTCCAAATTTGTTACATTTGACCCTAATAATCTAAATACAAAGTTTAATTTAGATCGGACATCGGGAAAGCTTACCGACTTGACGCCAAAGCTTGGACATTAGAGTGCTAGTTATTTTTCAAAGTTGAAATTTGTATGCGGCCAACCACAAGATTTGTTCGAAATGCTATAAAATAATCTATTGAAAATTTGAGGTCAATCGGATGGGGGAAAGCGTGCACATGGCCCGCCCAAAATTGCAAAATACCAGATTTTTTTACTTTTATTTAAAAGTATCTAAGTGGTTTCCCTAGTATTTACTTTGCACAAAAATGGATCTCATAACCGGGTATAGTTTAGCATTTATAATCAGTTAAATACTTTTCGTTTAGGTTAATATTTAGTTAGGATAAATATGCTGATAGTAATACGACAGGTCCATATATTTTGTTAGGAGTTCCTAATGCATGTACCGTATATAAAGTCTGGACATTTGTGCAATATTAATATTATGCTTGTACCTCCGAATTTTTTTGATTGTAGATATAAAAAGGGGATGTTATATATATATATATATATATATATATATATATATATATATATATATATATATATGTATATATATATATATATATATATATATATATATATATAATGGGTGTTTTTTTAGAGGTATAGAACTTCGAATTGAAATAAAACACAAGAAAATCGTTTTAATGTCCATCAATTTGGCTTTATTGGAAGGATAATTTTATGCCATTAATGTTTAAATATGGGTTCGGGCATGTGGCCGCCGCGGCTGGCTCGAATAAAGCCAATTCTACAGGTCCAATTTTCAACTACTTTTTCGAGCATATGAGGCCGTATGTTGGCAATAACGCCACGAAAGTTGGCTTTCAAGTCCCCTAACGTTTCTGGTTTGTTGGCGTAGACGAGCGACTTCACATATCCCCAAAGAAAATAATCCAGTGGTGTCAAATCGCACGATCTTGGTGGCCAATTGTCAGGTCCATTCCGCGAAATTATGCGCTCATCGAATGTTTCCTTCAATAAATCAATTGTGACGTGCGCTATGTGGCATGTAGCGCCGTCTTGTTGGAACCACAACTCATCCACATTCATGCCATCCAATTGGGGAACAAAATAGTCGGTTATCATGGCTCTATACCGGTCTCCATTTATGGTAACTGACTCTCCAGCATTATTTCGGAAGAAGTATGGCCCAATGACTCCACCAGCCCATAGAGCACACCAAACAGTCAGTTTTTGTGGATGTAATGGCGTCTCAAGGGTCTCATGTGGATTCTCTTCACTCCAAATGCGGCAATTTTGCTTGTTGACGTAGCCATTCAACCAAAAATAAGCCTCATCACTGAACAAAATTTTGCGATATAAATCAGCATCGAGATCAATCTCATTTTCGGCCCATACACCAAAATCACGACGCATTGCATGGTCTCGCGGCTTTAATTCTTGCACAAGCTGGATCTTGTAAGGTCGCAAGCCAAGATCTTTGCGCAAAATCTTCCATAAAGTTGATGGACAAAGCTCCAATTGCTGTGCACGGTGGCGAATCGATTCATTCGGGTCCTCTTCAACACTTTGCTCTACAGCGGCAATTGTTTCTTCGGTGCGCACTGTTCGACGTCGCTGCGGATGCGTATTATCACATAGAGTAAACGTAGTGCGAAAACGATCCATGGTTAACCGAATTAATTGCTCTGATGGACGATTATGTCGGCCATAAAATGGACGGAGCTTGCGGTAAACTTCGCGAACTGAACCATTATTTTCGAATTAAATTTGCACGATTTGCAAGCGTGATGATGAAATGGCAAACCAAACTAAATATTAATCACTTGACAGCTGACAAAATGGCCGCCAGTTAAAAAAGTGATGCCAACTTAAAGTTCTATACCTCAATAAAAAACACCCGATATATATATATATATATATATATATATATATATATATATATATATATATATATATATATATATATATATATATATATATATATATATATATATATAAGAATTATGGCCAAATATTGACCAATTGTAACAAAATTCTAAACACTATCTGGTGTATTTATAGAGCTTTCTTTTGTGGTCATAGCTGTCATAGTTTCTAATTTAATAGCTTTTATCTGGCCTTTGCCACATTTTTTTTGGTTTCCGGGAGTAATTTTTATATGAAAGCTATTGTAAAATATTAACCGATTCCTATAAAATTTGATATACTGACCAATAGTTGCATAAAACTTCTCTATTCTAAATTAAGTCGTCATAGCTATTACAATTGTATTCAATATATCATCTTAAATGTGTTTCCCGGGGCGGGGTTATATGGGAGCTCTAACTAAATGTGAGCCGATTTTGTTCATTTTCAATACACAACTTTTTCAAGATTTCGAAAATACTTTTGTAAAATTTTGTTGCTGTACCACTTTTCGGTAAGGTCGTGCTTTTATCTGTAGGACAGACGGATAGAAAAGGGGATTTTTTCTTTTTGTATTTTGGCGTTTCCGAAAGTTTTTTTTTTTTTTTGACATAAGACTTCCTTGTGCTAAATTTAGTGGCCTAAGCTATTACAGTTAATCATTTATTGGCATTTAAGAGTATTTTAGGTGGAATTTAGGTTGTTTTCGTAAGTTTTTTGTATGGGACCTATGGCTTAATGTGAACCGATTTCGATGAAATTTTATATGATGCCTAGTGCTTGTGTAAAACTTCTAATCAAACAAACAAGCGATTTGAAAATTTTGGTATTTCGCGAAAATGTAATTTTTGGGTCATAATTTGATTATATGCTTCGTAAATTGTACCTAAGTTCAATTTTAATAAAAGTAATAATGAATATTTTTGCTATAAATCATGTCTTGCTTTGGAATTTTTTATTCTAAAGTATTAATTAAGAAATTTACAATTAAAGTAAAAAAAATCAGGTATTTTAAAAATTTTGGGTGGGCCATGGGCACGCTTTCCCCCCATCCGATTGACTTGAAATTTTCAAGGGTTTATTTTTTTTAACATTTCGAACAAATCAGGGGGTTGGCTCGAAACGTATACCTTCAAGAAAATTTCCTTAGATACACTATTGGCATTCCAATAAATATGCATAAGAGTGATCCGGTTCCACTCTTATGTGTTGAGAAATATATAAAATTTTAAAATTATCACCATCAAATGAGAAAGTAAGTGGACCTTATGGTTCTTCTACTATAATTTGTTAGGTCTCAAACAAATTATAGTAACCGACTAAGAATCCACGGAACAGTCGCTTCAAATCGGTAAAGTCGTCAAATCGATATAAATTACATATAAGACTCCTCAGAGGAGATTATGTTTTTGATCTGATAATATTATCAAACTTTAAAGTTTTCAATTTGTTTTCATTGCTTTCAATTTTTAAGACTAACCCCTCAATTCATAATCAAACAAGTAAGAGTGCTATGATCGGCTATGCCGAACCTTAAATACCCTTCACCAATGGTGTTACAAAAGTAAAGTACAGAGTGGAAGGAGTTTTTGGTCAATTACAAGTGTGTATGTTTCTGAAGACTGATTTGGGTGAATTCTACAAAAATACTAATATACGAGGGCGGCTCGGAAACTTCTTAGCCTACCAATGAAAGAGAATAGTTAGTTTTTCAAAAATATTTTTATTTTTCAATATAGTCTCCTGAAACTTCAAAACACTTAGTCCAACGCTTTTCTAGCAATTCTATCCCTTGATTGAAATAGTTTTCCTCAAGGTCTTCAAAATAGTGGTTTACAGCTGTAATTGCATCTTCATTTGAGGTAAAACGCTTGCCGGCAAGGATTTTTTTTTTAGATTTGGGAACAGGTAAAAGTCACTGGGAGCTAAATCAGAAGAATAAGGTGGGTGGTTAAGCAACTCGTACTTTAATTCGTTGATTTTAGCCAACGTTAAAACACTCTTGTGCGCTGGTGCGTTATCTTGATGAAAAATTGCTTTTTTGTGTTGTAAGCCGAATTTTGTCGAATTTGTACATTTAATTGATCCAAAAGGTTGCAATAGTACTCTGAATTTATTGTTTTACCCTTTTGCAGATAGTCAATTAATAAAATACCTTTGAAGTCCCAAAAAACCGTTGCCATAAACTTACCAGCCGATTGAATTGCTTTTGCCTTCTTTGGGGCACTTCCTTCAGCTTCAGTCCATTGTTTTGTCTCTGGAGTATAGTGGTGGATACATGTCTCACCAACAGTTATGAAACGACGCTTAAAATCCATTTTATTTCGCTAAAAACGATCCAAACAAGCTTGAGAAATGTTCATTCTTATGCTTTTTTGGTCGACTGTTAGCAAATGCGGCAACCATCTTGCAGAAAGCTTTTTCATCTGTAGTTCTTAGTGCAAAATGAAATGTACTCAATCATTTGAGATGCCCATGGTATTAGCTATTTCACGCACTTTTATTCGCCGATCATTTAATACCATATCATGCACTTTGGCTACAATTTCTGTTGTTGTTACAGTTTTTGGACGTCCACTACGTGGTTCATCTTCAATGCTTGTACGACCACGTTTAAATTCAGCAACCCAATTTTTTAGTGTTGCATATGAAGGAGCACTTTCACCTAACACATTCACCATATCATTATGAATTTCTTGTCCCGATAAGCCTATTTTATGTAAATATTTAATGACAACACGTATTTCTAATTTTTTTCATTGTAAAAAAATTGCGGATGCGTCTTTTGTGAACACCTGTTTCTATATGAAGGAGTTACCAGATCGAATCAAAATTTTACATGTGTTTATAGCAGAGAACACTTAACTTTTTTCTGTTTGTACCACGCTTTTTGTGCTAGGCTAAGGAGTTTCCGAACCGCCCTCATATGTATATTGATTTTCTAATCTGAAAAAGTTTCAAATCTCGATAATTAACACGCCTTTTAAATGTACCCAGCAAAACTTTGGTAATGGCAAGTACTCTGATAACTGGTTACCTTGTAACGACTACAACATACCATCCGAATAAATAATAAGTTATTACAGAAGTACTTATTTGTAATTAAGATGGTAATTTAAACTGAATGGCCCCGGTTCAAATCCCACCAAGGGCAACAATTTTTTTTTAGTTTTTTTTTTATTAAAAGAGTCTTTTTAAATGATTTTTAAATTTTAAGAACTTAAATATTATCTTCTGTAAAAAAATTTGTAAAACTAACTCACGTTAATGAAAAAATACCATCATGAGTCAATTTTGATTATGTAGGGGATGTTGAATACCAAACACGATTCTAATTGGTCTTAACTTGGTAAGCCCAACTTATCTGGGTCATCCTTCATCTCAACTGTGGACACACACCTCCTCATGGTATCACCCGGGGAGCTAGTTTAACACCCATTAATATTGTGAGTTAACATGTTCCGAGAGTTGTCCCATAAGATCGATAAAAATGGGTTAGGATTACGGGGTAGTAACCCTCTCTTGAAAAAAAAATACATTGAAGAGGATAAAATTAGAATTGAAATGTCCCACTACCTAATGTTAGAGAAGGATGTCCGAAACTTCGATAGAAAGACCAAGTAGAGGAACATTTTTCAAAGCTTGGCCTATAAAATTGGAGAATATTCGCTGAAGATCGAAATCCATGGAATTCTAAAATATGCTCGGACTTTGACCTTAACAGGTTGTAACATTTAAGTAAGTAAGAGTAAATCTTATGTAAAAACTTATATAAAAAAGAAGATTTAAATTGTTTAAGTTTTAAAATAATTTTAATAAAGTTTTAAAATAATTACAAAAAATCGTATAAAATAATTTTCCAAAAATTACAACAAAGCAAAAAAAAAGCAGGGAAAAACAAAGTTATTTTCACATGATTTTGGATCTAAAAATAAAAATTGTTTATATTAATTATAAGCTAAGTTTATAAGTTTTCAACATATGAAGTAGCTCAGTGGAAGAGTCTCTGCCTGGCAGTCGGAGGGTCTGGGTTCGAGCCCCCATGGGATCATAAAAAAAATTTTGTATTTCGTTTAAAAATATATGTTTTTAATAAAACAACAACATAAAAGTTGTTGCTGTTGTTGTTGTTGCTTTCAAATTGCTTACCCAAGTCATTACTTTTCTGCAATTGGTAAGTACTTGCCTCCAATGACATCCCCATGTTAATGTAATGACATAAACAGCGAATGAGTAAGTATTTCGTGCTCAATAGTTTAACTGTTTAACTCATTATTTGGTAATGAAAAGTTTTACTGGGTATGTATGTCTTCATGCATTTAATTTTTAAATGATATATGAATAAAACTTTAATTAGTGAATAACCTTGTTTTATATTGGGTCTACATTTTGGAGGTAGATTGAAATACAAACAATTTCAGAAATAACATTGTAAAATTTCGCACCTTGAGGGAGGTCGCATTTAAATGCATATATCTTTGAAATTAGAGAACCGATTAAATGTTCGCTTTAATGAGAATATTTAGCGGACCTATTTAGATAAGACTTGTGACAATAACATTTACGTAAGATATGAATAAAGGCCATCATAATGTTTAAAAGTAACTTATTTAAGACATATGCATGTCGGTATGCTGAAATCAATCATAAATCAATCATAAATTATATGTATAGGTATCAGATGTCAATAGTGTTCTACGAAGTACATTGCAGCATATAGTTCTACTTACAACTAAGATGTGGCCAAAATTTGAAATTCGTTGCTAAATTACAATTTTGTTATTTTCTTTAAACACCAGAGATATCGCCAAAATTCAAAATTCGATGAGAATTAAAATTTTTTTTATAACTGTATTTTTCAAAATATCTAAGTTTTTTCAAAAAAACTATTTTTTTTTAACTGTATATCAAATTTTAGAAAATCATTAAATGCAGCACTCTATTAAATTTCATCAAAATCGATAGATCAATAACCGAGATATCGCCAAAGCAAAAGTTATCGATGTACGCATATTGACAAATTTTAAGAAAATTACAAAAAAGCATTATTAAAAAAAATGTCTGAATTATATATCAGATCTTAGAAAATACTCCGACGCAACATGCTATTAAATTTTATCAAAATCGGTTTGTAAACACCAGAGATATCGCCAAAATTCGATGAGAATAAACATTTTTTTTTAAACTGTATTTTTAAAATAAAAGTTTTGAATTTGTTCAAAAAACTGTTAAAAAAAGAAGTTGTTTGAACTGTTTATGAGATTTTAGGAAATCATTTAACGCTGTACACTATTGAATTTCATCCAAATCGGTAGATCAATAACCGAGATATCGCCAAAGCAAAAGTTATCGATGTACGCATATTGAAAAATTTTAAAATTTTTTAAAAAAGCAGTATTTTTTTAAAACAAATTTTGATTTATATATTAGATTTAAGAAAATACTCCAACGCAACATGCTATTAAATTTTATCAAAATCGGTTTGTAAACACCAGAGATATCGCCAAAATTTAAAATTTGATGAGAATTAAATTTTTTTTTTAACTGTATTTTTCAAAAAAAAGTTTTGAATTTGGTCAAAAAACTGTTTAAAAAAAACTGTATTAGGACACTATTGAATTTCATCCAAATCGGTAGATCAATAACCGAGATATCGCCAAGCAAAAGTTATCGATGTGCGCAATTTGAAAAATTTTAAAATTAAAAAAAGCAGTATTTTTTTAAAAAAATTTTGAATTATATATCAGATTTAAATTTAAATTTTATCAAAATCGGTCTATAAACACCAGAGATATCGCCAAAATTCAAAATTCGATGAGAATTAAAAAAAAAAAATTTAAAAATTGTATTAAAAAAAAAAAAATTAAATTCGTCATCGAAGTTTAGTATTTAAGCGATATCTCGGGTGTTTATGGACCGATTTTAATGAAATTAAATAGCGTGCTGAGTATTTGGATTTTTCGAAATTTTTTTTGTATTTTTCGAAATAATTATGTTTTTTCAAAAAGACTATTTTTTTAAGTTTTTTGAACTCTATATCAAATTTTAGAAAATCATTAAACGCAGCACTCTATTAAATTTCATCAAAATCAATAGTTCAGTAACCGAGATATCGCCAAAGCAAAAGTTATCGATGCACGCAAACTAATAAATTAAAAAAAAATTAAAAAAAGCATTATTTAAAAAAAAAATGTTTGAATTATCAGGTATGTGATGGACATTTTTCGTTTTCAAATCGATCGATTTCAGACATATTTTTTGGCTAATTTTCGGTTATTTCCCCCCAAAAAATGAAAATTTTGGCTTTAATCCTTTTGACTGATATTTTAACTTTCATATGGTTTGAATTTTTTGGGAAAATAATCGAAAATTATCTGAAAAATATATCTGAAATCGATCGATTTGAAAACGATCTTTTTCTATCACATACCCGTATATATCAGATCTTAGAAAATACTCGACGCAACATGCTATTAAATTTTATCAAAATCGGTTTGTAAACACCAGAGATATCGCCAAAATTAAAATTAAATTTTTTTTAACTGTATTTTTCAAAAAAAAGTTTTGAATTTGGTCAAAAAACTGTTTAAAAAAACTGTATTATGAAATCATTTAACGCTGCACACTATTGAATTTCATCCAAATCGGTAGATCAATAACCGAGATATCGCCAAAGCCAAAGTTATCGATGTACGCAAATTGAAAAATTTTAAAATTTAAAAAATAGTATTTTTTTAAAAACAATTTTAAATTATATATCAGATTTAAGAAAATACTCCAACGCAACATGCTATTAAATTTTATCAAAATTCGTCTATCGCCAAAATTCAAAATTCGATGAGAATTAAAAAAAAAAAAAAATTTTAAAATTGTATTTAAAAAAAAAAAATTAAATTCGTCATCGAAGTTTAGTATTTTAGCGATATCTCGGGTGTTTATGGACCGATTTTAATGAAATTAGATAGCGTGCTGAGTAGGGTGTATAATTCGTCTGGGTACACCCACCAGGAGCTCCACAAACTTGATTTCAACAGACCAACAGACGGACATGGCTAAATCGACTCTCCTGGCGATTCTAAGTCGATCGGTATAATTTTTATGGGGTCTAAGACGAATAATGAAAGAATTACAAACTGAATGACGAACTTATAATACCCTTTCACCTGTTGATGAAGGGTACAAAAATAAAGCTATAGCAAGCTTATAATTCAAATTTTCCATACAAATTTCAAATTATAAGAATTTAATAATTTTAAAATTTGTTTATGAATTAGGGGGTAAGTAATTAATTTCAATCTTCGTCATGGATTTAATCTTATTAGGTATTACACACCTGAGATGACAATAGGAATTATATAAATACCACCAACCTCCCATTGAGTCAATGGCACAATTGTGACTTGAATTATCATCATTGTCGCGATCTTTGGTAGTAAATTTCATTCCTTTGTGTCTTGACAATGAATCTTCTGCTGTTCCCGCATAGCTACCCAAAGTCTTCAATTTATACGATTCTGATTCATCGCCTATTGAAAATGCATCGTATTTAGCAAATACTTCCGTTCCATTTTTATCTTTCATCACAATCATTAACTCTTGAGTTTCATAAGAATTTGTAAGATAATACAGCTTTTCCAATCCAATAAAGTATTCACCCATTAGGTTACCAAAACCATGTTTATAGTGCTCCCAGTCTTGATAGAAATCGACAGAGCCATCTTTTCGTTGCTGTATTACCAACCAGCCGCCATTTTTAGTTTTAGCGTCGCAAGCTACACGAAATGGCATAGAGATAAAGTCGCTATGAATTTCGTAAATCCCACTAAAGCTGGCTTTAGAACAATCCCTTATTTTTTGAGCTTTAAGGAAAATGAAAAAATGAAAAAGAATAGAAAATATTAATTAAATTTTTTATAGAGATCAAATATCGTATTCAATTGTTTTCTTTTTCGGGGTCACATTTTGACACATATGATCCATACATGAAGTAACATAGGTAATAAATATAATTATTTTCAAATTAATTAAAACAAGTAAGAAAGCGCTATAGTCGGTCAAGCCCGACCATACTATACCCTTCACCACTAAGGTCAAAGGTATTATTTTTCCTGTATAAAGACAAATATTTGTTAAATTTTGCCATCATACAAACATTTTCTCAAAACTTATATATTTAACCTGTTTCCGTCTTTTGGACTTATATGAGAGCTAGGGTCAAATGTGGACCGATTATCTCGAAATTTGGCAACAGTTGTTACATAAATTATGTATGCAAAAAATAAACTCAAAATTTTCATTATTACGAGCATTTTAGTGATTTTTTGTCTCATTTAGTGCGTTTTTAAAGAAAAGTTTATATGGGAGCTATGGTCAAATGTGGAACGATTTCAACGAAACTAGTGTATCCTGCGGTCGACGCAATCGACCGTCATCTAGTTCATTGTGAATACAAATTTCCCGTTCTGTGGCTTGGTTGGTTAGCACGTAATATCACATTGAGCCTGAGTTCGATCCCCGGTCTCGGCAACAACAAATTCTGTAATTATTAATTTCTATTAAATTTAAGGCCCTATGCTCCACTGGGAGTCAATGATAACAGAATTAAAATTATTAATTACCACGGCATCTTCCGTTGGCAGTAAGACTACAGCAATAACACGCCGTCTTCGAAAAATAAATAAAATTGGCTGTAAAACAAAAAAATGCGTCTAAATAACAACAAATGGCGCAACTTCACTGTTCTAAAAATAGATATACCTTTCTCTTCCCTACCATCCCCTTTCCAAATAAGGTTATCCAATTCGTATATACTCCATATGCAATTGTATAAGCAGTATTTGCCTGAGTGCTACTTCTCTATAAAAAGAAAACTCATACAATCAGAGCTTTAAGTCAAAAATGACAATGTCGATGTAGCAAGTTTTTAAAATTGCTCGGGCTAAACGGATATGTGGAGAAATTGATCTCATTGATTTCTATGTCACTCCATACAACAGACCGTCGAATTGGCCAAATTGGCAAAACTATAATTAAAAATTGTGTAGCTCTCGAAGAGTTTACTGATTCAAGATATTCCATAATAAATCGTTTTTGCATCTTCAGAAGTGAATGAGAAGGAAAAAGTGTAAGACTTAGTAGCTCTTATCAAAACATCTTGCGTTATCGATGTCAAAATGCTCTGTGAAGTGATGAACAGATAAACTTGTAAGCGTTACTAACGGACTGACAAAAATGATAGAGAAATCAAGGTCTTATTTAACTTTTTAACAAAGATCCTAATATTTGAAATTGATTATCATTTTACTGCATAATTAACCGCGAGAACCACGAAGTACTTGGAATCTGTAAAAGCTTAAAGTTTAAAACCATTCCAGTCGCAATGCAAGATTTACCTTTTAATATTCCTTCCCGATATTATAGCATTTTCTAAACATTAATCAGTTTTGAATTTACATTTGATTCAGACCGATCATTTAATTCCTTTTCTTGATAATAACCTGTAATTATTATAAACTTTCCTTCAAAAGCCTGTTTTTTTAATCGGTAACATCCTTTTTGGGTATAAGTCACAATGTTATTATCCAACTCTTTACTACTGTGACTCTAATGATCTCATGCAGCGTTACCGCTGACAAATTTAAAAAAGTCGCAAAAAAAAGTCGCTTTTTACAAAAAAAGTCGCACAAAAAGTCGCTCTCAACAAAAAAAGTCGCACACTTTTTTTATAACATTTTTACTTAAACAATGAACAAAAAACTATAAAACAATTCATACTTGAAAATCGGAAAATCTTATTACAGATTTGAGTATATTGAACACAAAATCTTAGTATGCAAATTTCGTCTTCTTCTTCTTCTTTCGTTTCATTTGGACCCAAGTCGTTGTTTTATGAAATAGACACAATACTTGGGAATGAATCCATTGTCCTCTAAATTTTAATTTCGTTACTTCTAATACTACTTATGTATGAAAAATCTAAACTTCATCGTAAACCGAGTTTTTGCCATTTAACACCTAAAAGCAAAAGCGCACCAAAAAATAATTTTTTGCTAAAATTTCATGAAGATTTTGAAAAAATGTATATATTGCTTTTAATGGTTTTTATATAGTAAACTGAGACCAAATCACATGAGGCATGAAAGCGATGTCATTTATAACCGATTTGCATCAAAAGTTTGTCAAAAATCCCTTTATAAGTTGAGAACGCAAAGGTTTTATCTAAAAAAAACATTTAACTGAAGCACATCGCGAACTTAGCACAAAATTGATCAGGAATGGTCTTAAAACTTTTCTTTAAAAAAGCTTTACCTTAGACCTGAAGCGCACCAAAATAATTTAAGGATTAATTATTTGATGGACCAAATATTAATTCATATATAAATTAACATAAAATGCCAAAAACCCCTGAAAATATCAACATAAAACTAAATAAAATGGTTTTTAAATTATTTTTAGAAGTTTTTATTTTAACCGTTATAAATTCCGAGCGCATAGGGTAAAATCATTAACACGAACGTATTTTACATTCACTAATGCAACTCCCATATCTTAGAATATTTCCTTAAACTTTTTGTATCTTCGAAGAGCATGAGGGTTGTTGGGAAACTTCAGCATCTTCTGACTCAGAACTTGATTGTATCTTAACTGGTGTTTCACCTTCTTAGTTTCATTAATACACTTTCTCGAACTATAAATCTACCGCATTAAAATATCAATGAAATAATGACAAATGTACGTAGTTGTCCAAAAGATAGCGGCTCTGCCGCCCAAAATTTATTTGTTTTAGTTTTTTACTGTACAAAAAGTTAAAACCATTTTAGGGAATTTTAGTTGAGATATTGAATATGGACTAAGTATAAAAATGTTAAATAATTTTGTAAAAAGGTGTCAAAAGTCGCACAAAATTCAAATTTGAAAGGTTTACATTTTAAGCACTTTTTATACCCACCATCAAAAAGAATGGGGGGTATATTGAGATTGTCATTCCGTTTGTAATTTCCTTAATATTGGCCCAAAAATCAAAAACGATATATATTCTGAATCCTTATGAAATTCTAAGACGATTGAGCGATGTCCGTCTGTCTGTCCGTCTGTCTGTCCGTCTGTCTGTCTGTCTGTCTGTCTGTTGAAATCACGATAACGCCTAAACGAAAGGAGCTAGCTCAATGAAACTTAGTACAAACATTCTTCATCACTGAGAAAATTTTGGTATTGAAATTGGGCAAAATCGGTTAACATTTGACCATAGCTCCCGTATAACCTCGCCTATGCTAATCGCTTATTTGCTAATAAATGACAAACTATTATAGCTATGATGATAAAATTTGGTATATAGAAGTTTTGCATAAGCCCTAGGCATCGTGTAAAATTTCATCAAAATCGGTTGACATTTAGTCATAGCTCCCATACAAAAAACATACGGAAACAGCCAAAATTTCACCTAAAATACACTTAAATCTAAAACTATAACAGATATAACCACTAAATTTAGCACGAGGAAGTCTTATGTCAATTCCAACCAGTGTGCAAAATTTTGTCACAATCGGTCACCATTTGACCATAGCTCCCATATAAAAAACTTACGGAAACACAAAAATACAAAAAGAAAAGGGGGTTTATGTCCGTCTGTCCGTCAGATAAAAGCTCGATAGCGCCTTAACGAAAAGGGCTACAGTAACAAAATTTTACAAAAGGAAGTCTTATATGAATGCCAGCCAGTGTGCAAAATTTTGTTACAATCGGCTACTATTTGACCATAGCTCCCATGTAAAAAACTTACAGAAACGCAAAAATACAATAAGAAAACACGGTCTGTGTCCGTCTTTCCGTCAGAGAAAAGCGCGATAGCTCCTTAAATACAAAAGCTAGAGAGAAAAAATTTAACAATAATATTTTCGATATATTATAGAATCTGTGTGCTAAAAATGGGTAAAATCGGTTCACATTAAGTAAGAGCTCCCATATAACCCTGCCTCGGGAATCACATTTATGCTAACAAATTTAATAAAATTCTCAAAATCTATGACTACTACATTAAGAACAGAGAAGTTTTATGCAACTTTCAGTTAGTATGTCAAATTTTATTGGAATCGGTCCACTTTTGACCATAGCTTTCATATAAAAACCGCTCCCGGTAACCACTAAAATGCCAAAAACGCCAGTTAAAAGCTATTAAATTATAAACTATGTCAGCTATGGTCACTAAATTTTGCACAAATAAACTTTATATTAATACCAGCCAGTATGTAAAATTTTGTAAATATCGGTCAACATTTGGCTATAGTTCTTATGTATATAACATCCCCTTTTTATACCCACCATCAAAAAGAATGGGGGGTATATTGAGATTGTCATTCCGTTTGTAATTTCCTTAATATTGGCCCAAAAATCAAAAACGATATATATTCTGAATCCTTATGAAATTCTAAGACGATTGAGCGATGTCCGTCTGTCTGTCCGTCTGTCTGTCTGTCTGTCTGTCTGTTGAAATCACGATAACGCCTAAACGAAAGGAGCTAGCTCAATGAAACTTAGCAAAAACATTCTTCATCACTAAGAAAATTTTGGTATTGAAATTGGGCAAAATCGGTTAACATTTGACCATAGCTCCCGTATAACCTCGCCTACGCTAATCGCTTATTTGCTAATATATGACAAACTATTATAGCTATGATGATAAAATTTGGTATATAGAAGTTTTGCATAAACCCTAGACAGCATGTAAAATTTCATCAAAATCGGTTGACATTTAGTCATAGCTCCCATACAAAAAACTTACGGAAACAGCCAAAATTTCACCTAAAATACACTTAAATGCCAATAAATCTAAAAGTATAATAGGTATAATCACTAAATTTGGCACAAGAAAGTCTTATATCAATGCCAGCGAGTGTGCAAAATTTTGTCGCAATCGGTCACCATTTGACCTAGCTCCCATATAAAAAACTTACGAAAACACAAAAATTCAAAAAGAAAAGGGGATTTATGTCCGTCTGTCCGTCAGATAAAACCATGATAGCTTCTTAACTACAAGAGCTAGTAAGACTAAATTAAGCACAAGAAAGTCTTATGTCAATACCAGCCAGTGTGCAAAATTTTGTCCCAATCGGTCACCATTTGACCATAGCTCCCATATAAAAAACTTACGGAAACACAAAAATACAAAAAGAAAAGGGGTTTTGTGTCCGTCTTTCCGTCAGATAAAAGCGCGATAGAACCTTAACGAAAAGGGGTACAGCAACAAAATTTTGCGAAAGAAAGTTTTATGTGAATGCCAGCCAGTGTGCAAAATTTTGTTACAATCGGTTACTATTTGACCATAGCTCCCATATAAACAAGTAAGAAAAGCTATAGTCGGTCAAGCCCGACTATATAATACCCTTCACAACTAAGGTCATATATGCAACAACAGTTAAACAAGTTTTCCTTAAGTCTTAGAGACACACATACATAAACTATATGCTATTTTTTTTCAAAATTTCGAGATTTATATCATTTCCGGCTAAGGGCCTGATATGGGAGCTAGGGTCAATTGTGGACCGATTGTTACCAAATTTGGATTATTGGTTAATATTTACAAAATATTAATCTGTGCAAAGTTTAAGTAATCAAATGCATTTATCTTTAGAGTTATTGACGTTTTTGTACTTTAATGTGTATATAAACGTCTTTTGAGAATGTGTCTTGTATGGGAGGTATGGTCAAATATGGGCCGATATCTACAAAATTGAGAACACTGATTAAGGTTATAATAAGCAATATTCGTGCAGAATATTATTAAAATACAACTAAATTTGTGGCTGTAAAGGACCAAAAACTCTATTCCAGGAAGGCATCCCTATGGGAGGTACCCGAAATAGTAGTCCGATTTCGCCCAAAAAGTATAGGCATCGTCCTTGGGCCAAAATATGAACCTGTGCCAAATTTCATCAAATTATCTTTAAAGTTACGACCTGTAGAGTGATAACAAGCTTACATGGATAACCGGCCAGCCAGCCAGCCAGCCAGCCAGCCGGACGGACATCGTTAAAACAACTCAGGGAGTGATTCTAAGTCGATTGGTATACTAAAAGGTAGGTCTCAGACCAATATTTCTATGCGTTACAAACATCAGCACAAACCCAATATACCCTTCCACCTATGGTGGTGAAGGGTATAAAAACTTACGAAAACACAAAAATACAAAAAGAAAAGGGGGTTTATGTCCGTCTTTCCGTCAGAGAAAAGTGCGATAGTTCCTTAACTACATGAGCTAGAGAGACAAAATTTAGCAAAAGTATTTTCGATATGATACAGAAATTGTGTGCTGAAAATGGAAAATGGGTTCCCATTTAGTTAGAGCTCCCATATAACCCTGCCCCGGGAATCACATTTATGATGATAAATTGAATAAAATTGTAAAATCTATGACTACTAAATTTAGAACTGAGATGTTTTATGCAACTTTCAGTCAGTATGTCAAATTTTATACGAATCGGTACTTTTTTGACCGTAGCTTTCATATAAAAACCGCTCCCGGTGACCACTTAAATGCCAGAAACGCCAGTTAAAAGCTATTAAATTATAAACTATGTCAGCTATGGCCACTTAGTTTTGCACAAATAAACCTTATATAAATACCAGCCAGTATATTAAATTTTGCAACAATCCTTTTTATCCCCACCATTAAAAAGAATATGGGGTATATTGAGATTGTCATTCCGTTTGTCATTTTCTTAATATTAGCTCAAATCAAACAAGTAAGAGTGTTATATTCGGCTGTGCCGAATCTTATATACCCACCATCAAGTTGTGTTAAATTTAGAAACATATCTCATATATATACGAGGGTGCAGCAAATTCAAAACGTGGACCAAATTGGAAAAAAGTTGTTACGCTAGTTGTCATTGTTGGTAAAATATTTGGAATAACTTCGGTTGCAGTAGCTTTATAGTTCAACATTCAAAAGTATGTAAGTGGTTTCCCTAGTATTTATTTACTTTGAACAAAATTCGTTATCACAACCGGGTATGGTTTTACATTAATAAGTTGTTAAATACTTTTCCTTAAGCTTAACATTTAGTTAGGATAAAGAAGTTGATAGTAATACGACTGGTCCATATATTTTGTAAGGAGGTCCTAATGCATCTACCATATACAAATCTTAATATGCTGCTTGTACCTCCGAATCTTTTTAATTGTAGATATAAAAAGGGGATGTAATATATATATAAGAATTATAGCCAAATGTTGACCGATTGTAACAAAATTTTACACACTGGTTGGTATTTATGTAAAGCTTATTTTTGCAAAATTTAGTGGCAATAGCTATCACAGTTTCTAATTTAATAGCTTTTAACTGGTCCTTGCTAAATATTTTTTGGTTTCCGGGAGTGTATTTTATATGAGAGTTATAGTCAAATATGGACCGATTCCTATAAAATTTGATATACTGACCAATAGTTGTATAAAACTTCTCTATACTAAATTTAGTCATCATAGCTATTACAATTGTATTCAATTTATCAGCATTCATGTGTTTCCCGGGGCGGGGTTATATGGGAGCTCTAACTAAATGTGAACCGATTTTGCCCATTTTCAGTATACAACTTTTGTTACATATCAGAAATACTTTTGTAAAATTTTGTCTCTCTAGCTTTTATAGTTAAGGAGCTGTCGTGCTTTTATCTAACGGACAGACGGACATAAACCCCCTTTTCTTTTTGTATTTTTGTGTTTCCGTAAGTTCTTTACATGGGAGCTATGGTCAAATGGTGACCGATTGTGACAAAATTTTGCACACTGGCTGGTATTCACATAAAACTTATTAGTGCTAAATTTGGTGGCGAAAGCTGTTACATTTAAGCATTTATTGGCATTTAAGTGAATTTCAGGTGGAATTTAGGCTGTTTCCGTATGTTTTTTATATGGGAGCTATGGTTAAATGTGAACCGATTTCGATGAAATTTTACATGCTGCCTAGTGCTTATGGAAAACTTCTAGATACCAAATTTTGTCATCATAGCTATTATAGTTTGTCAGTTATTAGCAAATAAGCGACAAGCCCAGACGAGGTTATACGGGAGCTATGGTCAAATGTTAACCGATTTTGCCCAATTTCAATACCAAAATTTTCTCATAAATGAGGAATGTTTTTGCTAAGTTTCAGTGAGCTAGCTCCTTTCGTTTAGGCGTTATCGTGATTTCAACAGACAGACAGACAGACAGACAGACGGACAGACAGACGGACAGACAGACGGACAGACAGACGGACAGACAGACGGACATCGCTCAATCGTCTTAGAATTTTATAAGGATTCAGAATATATATCGTTTTTGAGTTTTGAGCCAATATTAAGGAAATTACAAACGGAATGACAATCTCAATATACCCCCCATTCTTTTTGATGGTGGGTATAAAAAACGGCAGTTTACCTCATAACTCAGCTAGCCAATGGTTATTGAGTATAAGACTATGTTAAACTTCTCTAACTAATGCATTTGCCGTTCGGAGCCGGAGTTAAAACGTCTGTCCAAATTCTTCATTTATGAGAAAATTTTGGTATTGAAATTGGGCAAAATCGGTTAACATTTGACCATAGCTCCCGTATAACCTCGTCTAGACTAGTCGCTTATTTGCTAATAACTGACAAATTATAATAGCTATGATGACAAAATTTGGTATCTAGAAGTTTTCCATAAGCACTAGGCAGCATATAAAATTTCATCGAAATCGGTTCACATTTAACCATAGCTCCCATATAAAAAACATACGGAAACAGCCAAAATTCCACCTGAAATTCACTTAAATGTCAATAAATGCTAAAATGTAATAGCTTTCGCCACCATATTTAGCACAAATAAGTCTTATGTGAATACCAGCCAGTGTGCAAAATTTTGTCACAATCGGTCACCATTTGACCATAGCTCCCATATAAAGAACTTACGGAAACACAAAAATACAAAAAGAAAAGGGGGTTTATGTCCGTCTGTCCGTTAGATAAAAGCGCGATAGCGCCTTAACTGAAAGGGCTACAGCAACAAAATTTTGCAAAAGCAAGTCTCATGTGAATGCCAGTCAGTGTGTAAAATTTTGTTACAATCGGTCACCATTTGACTATAGCTCCCATATAAAAAACTTACAGAAACACAAAAATACAAAAAGAAAAGGAGATTTATGTCCGTCTGTCCGTCAGATAAAAGCGCGACAGCTCCTTAACTACAAAAGCTAGAGAGACAAAATTTTACAAAAGTATCTCCGATATGTAACAAAAGTTGTGTACTGAAAATGGGCGAAATCGGTTCACATTTAGTAAGAGCTCCCATATAACCCCGCCCCGGGAAACACATAAATGCTGATAAATTGAGTACAATTGTGATAGCTATGACGACTAAATTTAGTATAGAGAAGTTTTATGCAACTATTGGTCAGTATATCAAATTTTATAGGAATCGGTCCATATTTGACTATAGCTTTCATATAAAAAACATTCCCGGAAACCAAAAAATGTTTAGCAGAGACCAGTTAAAAGCTATTAAATTAGAAACTGTGACAGCTATTGCCACTAAAGAATAAGCAAGAATAAGCCCTGTATAAATACCAGCCAGTGTGTGAAATTTTGTTACAATCGGTCAACATTTGGCTATAATTCTTATATATTTATATTACATCCCCTTTTTTATCAAAAAAAAATCAAAAAGATTCGGAAGTACAAGCAGCATATTAAGATTATGTATATGGTAGATGCATTAGGAACTCCTAACAAAATATATGGACCTGTCGTATTACTATCAACTTCTTTATCTTAACTTAATATTAAGCTAAACGAAAAGTTTTTAACAACTTATTAATGTAAAACCATACCCGGTTACGATAACGAATTTTTTTCAAAGTAAATAATTACTAGGGAAACCACTTACACACTTTTGAATGTTGAACTATAAAGCTACTGCAACCGAAGTTATTCCAAATATTTTACCAACAATACCAACTAGCGTAACAACTTTTTTCCAATTTGGTCCAGATTTTGAATTAGCTGCACCCTTGTAGATATATGAGATATGTTTCTAAATTTAATACAACTTGATGGTGGGTATATAAGATTCGGCACAGCCGAATATAACACTCTTACTTGTTTTTTGTGAAATCTTCCAAAATATTAATTTTGTCTTTCACTCCCTCACCACAAATAATAAAAACAATACCAATAATTTTTGTTGCTATTATTTTACAAAATAAAAACATTTATTAAATTGTAATAAAATACTCTTTATTTTTGTCTTTGTCTACCACTATCTCTCCACAAATATACTCTTTTATTCTCACCACTCACCAAAAATAATAAAAACAAAAAAAAAAAAAACATGTTTGCATACAATTTCTGTTGTTTGATTCTTAATAGTGAATTTCATATGCATGTGAGTTTTCTTTATTGTGTTAGTAAGATTTTTAATTAGCAAACCGATTTTTTAAAACTGAACCGATTTTAATAAAATATAGATTCGTCTGATCTACGGAAAAATACCTTTCAAATGGTATAAAATTTTCCAGAAATGAGTGTATAATTAAAGCGTAAAAGGGGATAATAAATGGGTGCTTGCGTTTTAATATTATAGATATAAACGTCTTTTAAGAATGTGTCTTGTATGGGAGGTATGGTCAAATATGGGCCGATTTCTACAAAATTAGGAACACTGATTAAGGTTATGATAAGCAATATTTGTGCTGTATATTTTTAAAATACAACTAAATTTGTGGCTGTAAAGGAGCAAAAACTCTATTCCGGGAAGGCATCCCTATGGGAGGTACCCGAAATAGTAATCCGATTTTACCCAAAAAGAATAGGGATTGTCCTTGGACCAAAATATGTGCCTGTGACAAATTTAATCTAATTATCTTTAAAGTCACGACCTGTAGAATGATAACAAGCTAACAGCCAGCCAGTCGGACGGACATCGTTAAGACAACTAAGGGAGTGATTCTAAGTCGATTGGTATACTAAAAGGTGGGTCTCAGACCAATATTTCTATGCGTTACAAACATCAGCACAAACCCAGTATACCCTCTTCCCCTATGGTGGTGAAGGGTCTAAAAAGAGGGTTTATGTCCGTCTGATAAAAACACGATAGCGCCTTAGCAAAAAGAGCTACAGGGACAAAATTTTTCAAACGTATTTTCGATAAAGTTGTGTATTGGAAATCGGTTCACATTTAGTTAGAGCTCCCATATAACACCGCCCCGGGAAACACATTAATGTTGATAAACTGAATACAATTGTAATAGCTATGACGACTAAATTTAGAATAAAGAAGTTTTATGCAACTTTTGGTCAGTATATTAAATGTTATAGAAATCGGTCCATATTTGACTTAACTTTCATATAAAAAGCACTTCTGTAAAATTTTGTTACAATTTAGTTACACATTTGGTTATAGTTCTTATATATATATAGTACCTGGTTGACCGAGCCTTGCTCGGGGCTTTATGATAAGCACTTTGAGGCAAATTTTAAAGTTTTTATATATTTTATTTTATACAGTTACAGTTTAACTCATTTTAAATAATTTTGAAAATTGGTCATACCAACAGAAACCTCCGTCGACTCATGCGCAACAACTTTGCTAAAGATTATAGTCTGATCAAATGCACACTTTACGATTTAATTCATTTTGAGTAATTTTCAGTGGCGCCACCTGTTGGACTTTGGTCATTCCAATTAATAAACCTTCGTCGGATTATCCGCAATAACTTTGCTAAAAATTATAGTATGATTAAATGTACAGTTTACGATTAAATTGACTTTAAGTAAATTTCAGTGGCGCCACCTGTCGAAATTTCTTCATACCAACTAAGAAACCTTCGTCGGCTCATGTGCAACAACATTGCTAAAGATTATAGCATGATTATATGTACAGCTTACGATTAAATTGACTTTGAGTAATTTTCAGTAGCGCCCCCTGTCGGAAGTTATTCATATCAATTAAAAAGCATTCGCCGGCTCATGCGCTACAACTTTGCAAAAGATCATAGTATGATCAAATGTACAGTTTACGATTTAATTAATTTTTAGTAATTTTCAGTGGCGCCACCTGTCGGAAATTCGGTTTACCAACTTAAAAACCTCTGCCGGCTTATCCGCAACATCTTTGCTAAAGAGCATCACATGATCAAACTTACAGTTTACTATTCTATAAAGAACATACATACAGACAAACATTCATTTGTTTTAAAGTTATAACATTACTAATTTTTTCCCCTTTTTATCCCCTAATTTCAAAAAGTTCCATATGCATAATTGGTACTTCTTTGGTACCAATTGAATTCGGTACATTTTATTAGAAAGCAGTTAACATAATTTTCCTATTCATATTACTTTTGTAGATGTTAAGTTATCACTTTATCCCTTTTTTACACATTTTGGCCACAAAATCAAAAAAGTACCAAATACGTGTTCAATATTTCTTTCACATCTATTGATTGCAGTACAAAGTTTTTTTCTATATTCCTTACTTTAAAATATAAGAGAGGGTTAAAAAGGTACCAAAAAAACTATTTTCACCCTTTTTTACCCCTTATCGGACATAGTTTCAAAAAAGTACCAAACACCTATCCGTTTATTTTCATAGCTGTTTAAAACGTAATTTAAATTTTGTTTCTATACCTATTACTTAAGGAGATATAGCGTTTTCGATTTTTTCCCCTTTTTACCCTCTTAGAGGCAAAGGTTCCAAAAGTCCCTTCTTCTTCGACCTATACATCAAAAAAGATACCCACTGTCCAAATTTTATCAAAATCGTTAGAGCCGTTTTCGAGATAGTCATTCTATATATATATATATATATATATATATAATTATTGCTCGTTTAAGAATATAAGATAAGATATATATATATATATATATATATATATATATACATATATAAGCATTAATAACGGATTATTAATGCTAAACTATACCCGGTTATGAGATCAAATTTTGTGGAAAGTAAATACTAAAGGAACCACTTACATACTTTTAAATGTTTAAATATTTGGACTAAATACTGTGAAAGCAACCATATTTAGTCCAAATATTTTACTAACAATACCAACTACCGTAACAACTTTTTTAGAATTTGGTCCACATTTTGAATTAACTGCACCCTCGTAGATATATAAGAGATATTTCTAAATTTAACACAATTTGATGGTGGGTATACAAGAATCGACACAGCCGAATATAACACTCTTACTTGTTTATTTTGATGTTAACACTATAATCCATTTTTATGAGAAGGATAAAAAAAAAATAAAAAAATTTTTATCACTTAATTTCACATATAATTTAAGGAAAAATTCAACTTTTAAATGGCGATAACTCTAAAGTTCGACCTGCTTGGTCCAAACGCTTTACGGGTTTGAATACGCTGGTCTAGTACTTTATATTTGTGTTTGGATTTTAATTAAATGAACCCAAAAGCAGTTTTATTTAAATAAGTATCTAATATTTCATACAAATTGTCAAAAATCCAGTAATTCCTAAAACCACAACAAAAAAAAAAATATATTGAATTTTTCAAATAAGATCTTACCTTTTTCTTTTTTTACTTCGTTTAAAATCGTCTCCAAATTATTCTTCAAGCTAAAAGTAAATATTTAAGAAAACAGTAAAGTCGATCAAGCCCGACCATATGATACCCTAAACCACTGAGATCTTAAATAGATCATATAAAAATAGTATTAAAGTTTTCGGAGATATACGAGGTCTGTTCAAAAAATTTCTCGAAACATGTATTTCCGGTATGTGCTGGAAATCGTGCGTTTTGAAATCGCTTGATTTCTGATATATATTTGAGATAATTATCGGTTATTTCCCTAAAACAAATGAAAATTTGGACTTTAATCCTTTAGAATGATATCTTATCTGAAAAATTAGGTTTAATCAGGCTTGAGTTCATTTAACTTTCAAATTATTAATTTTGAAAATTTGAAAAGTAATTGTGGAGAAAAACTGAAAAAATTATTTTTGAACGCGGCTCAGTGGATTGCAATTTCTGTCCCGCCACAGGACGTCATCAGCACTTAGCGCCCTCGACCACAGTCGAGTTTTCAAAATTGCAGAGATAATCATCAATTTAACCCATTGAGTTTGATCGAACATCCCTACGTTTAATTGATTGTGTATTCTCCTATTACTTGTTTTTGCTCGATCTTTTCACTTGCCGTTTGCAAGTGCAATTTGAAAACTCGACTGTGGTCGAGGGCGCTAAGTGCTGATGACGTCCTGTGGCGGGACAGAAATTGCAATCCACTGAGCCGCGTTCAAAAATAATTTTTTTAGTTTTTCTCCACAATTACTTTTCAAAATTAATAATTTGAAAGTTAAATGAACTCAAGCCTGATTAAACCTAATTTTTCAATTAATTCTAAAGTTCGAATAATTAATTCCGAAATAAATGATATCTTATCTTTCATTTGGTTTGAATTTTTTTGTGGAAATAGGGGAAATTATCTCAAAAATATATCAGAAATCAAACGATTTGAAAACGCTCGATTTCCAGCACATACCGGAAACTGGTATGTGAAAAATTTCCTTAATTTTTATCGGTTGTTGATGTGCTGGGGCTTCCAGGCGAGCGTCGTCATTCACATCTGCTTCTCTCAGACCACAAGCTGCTTCCGATTCTATTTTTAGACTCATTGAAAGAGACCTACGTTTTAATTCCGGATCCGAACGGTAAGTGCATTAGTTAGAGAAGTTTTACATAGCCTAATACTCAATAACCAGTGGCTAGTTGAGTTGTGAGGTGAACCGCCGCTTTTTTGAAAATTTATTTTTTTCAAGTGGATCTGGTCGGGGATCGAACTTGGGACCTTTGGTATGCTAGACGGATGACTAACCTGCAGAGAAAGGGGCCTAAGGGTATTTTGCGTGCATAGAGCAAGAGACCTAGGGGTAAAAACGGTTTTGTTCGGGAGAGCCATTTTAAAGATTTAAATATTATTTTTTTACCATATTTTTAACCCTTAGGTCCCTTTCTCCATGCCCTGTCACATATTTAGTTTTTTCTGATGTTTGTATAGTAATACTTGAAAATAGTATAACTTCTTGAGTCGATTTAACGATGTCTATTCGTTCGACCTGATCTGTAACTGGCCATGAAAAGTATGAAATCAAAGTACAGTTTGTAGCTTCGAAGACAAATACATGAAATTTGGTACAAAAGTGGAATTATTGCTATTTTAAATGCATTTTTGGGTATGTATAGCGATTTAACGAAGTCTATTAGTCCAGCCGATTATCTGCCTGCTCATGAAAGTATGAAATTAATAAACACTTTTAGGTTGAAATTTGGAATTTAGTGGAACCATCGCTATTTTAATTGTGTGAAATCGGTTCATTTTTGAGTATATCTTGTTTACTTTCATAGTTGAACCAAATCGCTCTAATTTTTTGAGTACCCCCCAAAGGACTGATAACTGAATCGAACATAAGGTCAACTTAATTCCCATTTTCAATTGCCTAAGGGTTTAGTTAAATTGATGATCTTATCTGCTGACATTCAACAGTGGGTGACACACTGTGCTGATGAAGTCTGTAGCGGAACAGAAAATGCAGCATCCCAAACTCCGTGTGTAACATATTGTCAGGAATTTTTTAGTTATCTGCCCCATTGTGCAAAAATCACTAATAATTCTTCGCCTAGTTTTCTAGAAAGTTTCTGTTTATAACAATGATCGGAAAATAAGCCCTAGGAGCCGAGCACTAAACATTATTTTCATATAGTCTTCTTTTACATTAATCAGGTTTGGCTTATCAAGTCTTGAATTTGTATGAGAAAAAACTGACAGAATTAAAATTGAGCAAACCTGACTGTACTATCAAGTTTACGAAAATTTTGAAAATTTGTATGAAATTTAAGGAAAATAAAATAAAAACTTATGAAGAAGAAGAAGATCATGTGAAAATGTATTGGAACATGTATGAACTTTCGTAAGACACTTTCTAGTATAATTAACAACAGCAGCTCTTTGTTTACGTGTGCAGAAAAAACGAATATTGCGAGAAGAGTTTTAATTGAGACGCGTATAAGAGAACAGTGAGTCTAAGAATATTTGTAAAGCGACAAGTTTGTTTACAATTTGTGTTAAAAGTGAACTAACTGTAAAAGTTAATAAAACGATTACTTTGTAAAACGACATAAAGTGATTTAATTTTGTTTTCGGTTGTTTGCAAAAATAATTCTATTCACGTTTTAAAAGGAAAAACGTAACTATAATTTTTCAGTATTAGTACAAATTACACTGTGCTCGATTTTGACAACTTTTTTTTACCGACAAAAGGGAGACCTGGTGGGTAAAAATAAATCGAGTAAGCTAAATTCAATGGTGCTAACCGCTTGAGTAGCTCTAGTTTTTGAGATCTGTCTAAATTGGGGATAATCCTCCTGAAGGGATGGCTTAACCAACCATCGAAACGCGTCGAGGAATTTGGTTTCTCCGCAAACATTTTTTGGCTTTTGATCAATAAATTGATCTGTTACATTAATAAATAAATGTAACAGGTTTGGGATCAAATGCAAATACTCTTTTTTTTGAATAATATTTACATCCCGACTATTTTGTTATTTTTTGATATGGCGTTATTTAAAAAATGGAGGAGGTTGAAAAATAAATATTTGAGTAACTCGAGAAGTGTTTATTTTTTTGAACTAAGTAAAAAAATCGAAATTCGGCAACAAAATTATCTTTCAGAAACACTAATAATGTTTTTAATCCGTAGTTTTGGAAATACATTTTTTTGTTTGTAGAAAAATTTTTTTTTGGGAAAAATCACAAAACAAAATCAAAAAAAAAAAAATATATTTTTTTGTAAACAAAAAAATTTTTCCAAAACGACTTCTTGGATTAAAAAATAATTAGTGTTCCTGAAAGATAATTTTGTTGCCGAGTTTTGGTTTTTTTTATATACTAGGTCTCCCTTTTGTCGGTAAAAAAAGTAGTCAAAATGAAACACAGTGTAAATATTACTTGCGTTTAGAAATTACTGAACCAATTTCCGTTGGCATCGATTCATATTTGAAAATAGCTCCCAAACAATATCTGCTCATACGTATTTTATTTGAGCCGAAAATATCCAAAAAAAGAAAAACTCTAGTAAATCTAAAGATAATGACAAACGCACGGATATCGTCAAATCAACATGGAAAGTTATTCCAAATCGATGTGTATACCTTAAGATGGATGTCAGACCAGTATCCTATGTCAGATTTTATGGTGGTGTAGGGTATTAATATTATTAGCATTTTGGTTTATTTTAATAACGAACTTACTGAGAAATCGAAACATTTATATTGTTTTTTATTTCATTGTTTAAATAATCCTTAAGATCCTGTTGTTTCGTTTTTATTTCGTTGATATCCATTTAAATCTGTTCGAATCTAAATAAATTCAAATATAAATAATTTATAAAAATTTTATATTTTATATAAAATCTTGCACTTACTTTAAGTTTGAATCGTTGGTTTTGTTAAATACTTGATTGAAGTTTTCATTAAAATTGCTGCTACTGAAAATTAAAAAAATAAAATTATTTGACCTTTAGCACATTTATATATATATAGAAAAATCTTCCCATCGTCATTTTTTCTATAGAAAAATCTTCCTATCGTCATTTTTTCTATAGAAAAATCTTCCTAACGTCATTTTTTCTATAGAAAAATCTTCCTATCGTCATTTTTTCTAAAGGAAAATCTTCCTAACGTCATTTTTTCTATAGAAAAATCTTCCCATCGTCATTTTTTTTAAAGAAAAATCTTCCTAACGTAATTTTTTCTAAAGAAAAATCTTCCTATCGTCATTTTTTCTAAAGAAAAATCTTCCTATCGTCATTTTTTCTAAAGAAAAATCTTCCTAACGTCATTTTTTCTAAAGAAAAATCTTCCTATTGTCATTTGTCTAAAGAAAAATCTTCCTAACGTCATTTTTTCTATAGAAAAATCTTCCTATCGTCATTTTTTCTAAAGAAAAATCTTCCTAATGTCATTTTTTCTATAGAAAAATCTTCCTAACGTCATTTTTTCTATAGAAAAATCTTCCTAACGTCATTTTTTCTATCTTCCTATCGTCATTTTTTCTATAGAAAAATCTTCCTATCGTCATTTTTTCTATAGAAAAATCTTCCTATCGTCATTTTTTCTATAGAAAAAACTTCCTATCGTCATTTTTTCTATAGAAAAAACTTCCTATCGTCATTTTTTCTATAGAAAAAACTTCCTATCGTCATTTTTTCTATAGAAAAAACTTCCTATCGTCATTTTTTCTATAGAAAAAACTTCCTATCGTCATTTTTTCTATAGAAAAAACTTCCTATCGTCATTTTTTCTATAGAAAAAACTTCCTATCGTCATTTTTTCTATAGAAAAAACTTCCTATCGTCATTTTTTCTATAGAAAAAACTTCCTATCGTCATTTTTTCTATAGAAAAATAGAAAAAACTTCCTATCGTCATTTTTTCTATAGAAAAAACTTCCTATCGTCATTTTTTCTATAGAAAAAACTTCCTATCGTCATTTTTTCTATAGAAAAAACTTCCTATCGTAATTTTTTCTATAGAAAAAACTTCCTATCGTCATTTTTTCTATAGAAAAAACTTCCTATCGTCATTTTTTCTATAGAAAAAACTTCCTATCGTCATTTTTTCTATAGAAAAAACTTCCTATCGTCATTTTTTCTATAGAAAAAACTTCCTATCGTCATTTTTTCTATAGAAAAAACTTCCTATCGTCATTTTTTCTATAGAAAAAAATGTCATTTTTTCTATAGAAAAATCTTCCTAACGTAATTTTTTCTATCTTCCTATCGTCATTTTTTCTATAGAAAAATCTTCCTATCGTCATTTTTTTCTATAGAAAAATCTTCCTATCGTCATTTTTTTCTATAGAAAAATCTTCCTATCGTCATTTTTTTCTATAGAAAAATCTTCCTATCGTCATTTTTTTCTATAGAAAAATCTTCCTATCGTCATTTTTTTCTATAGAAAAATCTTCCTATCGTCATTTTTTTCTATAGAAAAATCTTCCTATCGTCATTTTTTTCTATAGAAAAATCTTCCTATCGTCATTTTTTTCTATAGAAAAATCTTCCTATCGTCATTTTTTTCTATAGAAAAATCTTCCTATCGTCATTTTTTTCTATAGAAAAATCTTCCTATCGTCATTTTTTTCTATAGAAAAATCTTCCTATCGTCATTTTTTTCTATAGAAAAATCTTCCTATCGTCATTTTTTTCTATAGAAAAATCTTCCTATCGTCATTTTTTTCTATAGAAAAATCTTCCTATCGTCATTTTTTTCTATAGAAAAATCTTCCTATCGTCATTTTTTTCTATAGAAAAATCTTCCTATCGTCATTTTTTTCTATAGAAAAATCTTCCTATCGTCATTTTTTTCTATAGAAAAATCTTCCTATCGTCATTTTTTTCTATAGAAAAATCTTCCTATCGTCATTTTTTTCTATAGAAAAATCTTCCTATCGTCATTTTTTTCTATAGAAAAATCTTCCTATCGTCATTTTTTTCTATAGAAAAATCTTCCTATCGTCATTTTTTTCTATAGAAAAATCTTCCTATCGTCATTTTTTTCTATAGAAAAATCTTCCTATCGTCATTTTTTTCTATAGAAAAATCTTCCTATCGTCATTTTTTTCTATAGAAAAATCTTCCTATCGTCATTTTTTTCTATAGAAAAATCTTCCTATCGTCATTTTTTTCTATAGAAAAATCTTCCTATCGTCATTTTTTCTATAGAAAAATCTTCCTATCGTCATTTTTTTCTATAGAAAAATCTTCCTATCGTCATTTTTTTCTATAGAAAAATCTTCCTATCGTCATTTTTTTCTATAGAAAAATCTTCCTATCGTCATTTTTTTCTATAGAAAAATCTTCCTATCGTCATTTTTTTCTATAGAAAAATCTTCCTATCGTCATTTTTTTCTATAGAAAAATCTTCCTATCGTCATTTTTTTCTATAGAAAAATCTTCCTATCGTCATTTTTTTCTATAGAAAAATCTTCCTATCGTCATTTTTTTCTATAGAAAAATCTTCCTATCGTCATTTTTTTCTATAGAAAAATCTTCCTATCGTCATTTTTTTCTATAGAAAAATCTTCCTATCGTCATTTTTTTCTATAGAAAAATCTTCCTATCGTCATTTTTTTCTATAGAAAAATCTTCCTATCGTCATTTTTTTCTATAGAAAAATCTTCCTATCGTCATTTTTTTCTATAGAAAAATCTTCCTATCGTCATTTTTTTCTATAGAAAAATCTTCCTATCGTCATTTTTTTCTATAGAAAAATCTTCCTATCGTCATTTTTTTCTATAGAAAAATCTTCCTATCGTCATTTTTTTCTATAGAAAAATCTTCCTATCGTCATTTTTTTCTATAGAAAAATCTTCCTATCGTCATTTTTTTCTATAGAAAAATCTTCCTATCGTCATTTTTTTCTATAGAAAAATCTTCCTATCGTCATTTTTTTCTATAGAAAAATCTTCCTATCGTCATTTTTTTCTATAGAAAAATCTTCCTATCGTCATTTTTTTCTATAGAAAAATCTTCCTATCGTCATTTTTTTCTATAGAAAAATCTTCCTATCGTCATTTTTTTCTATAGAAAAATCTTCCTATCGTCATTTTTTTCTATAGAAAAATCTTCCTATCGTCATTTTTTTCTATAGAAAAATCTTCCTATCGTCATTTTTTTCTATAGAAAAATCTTCCTATCGTCATTTTTTTCTATAGAAAAATCTTCCTATCGTCATTTTTTTCTATAGAAAAATCTTCCTATCGTCATTTTTTTCTATAGAAAAATCTTCCTATCGTCATTTTTTTCTATAGAAAAATCTTCCTATCGTCATTTTTTTCTATAGAAAAATCTTCCTATCGTCATTTTTTTCTATAGAAAAATCTTCCTATCGTCATTTTTTTCTATAGAAAAATCTTCCTATCGTCATTTTTTTCTATAGAAAAATCTTCCTATCGTCATTTTTTTCTATAGAAAAATCTTCCTATCGTCATTTTTTTCTATAGAAAAATCTTCCTATCGTCATTTTTTTCTATAGAAAAATCTTCCTATCGTCATTTTTTTCTATAGAAAAATCTTCCTATCGTCATTTTTTCTATAGAAAAATCTTCCTATCGTCATTTTTTTCTATAGAAAAATCTTCCTATCGTCATTTTTTTCTATAGAAAAATCTTCCTATCGTCATTTTTTTCTATAGAAAAATCTTCCTATCGTCATTTTTTTCTATAGAAAAATCTTCCTATCGTCATTTTTTTCTATAGAAAAATCTTCCTATCGTCATTTTTTTCTATAGAAAAATCTTCCTATCGTCATTTTTTTCTATAGAAAAATCTTCCTATCGTCATTTTTTTCTATAGAAAAATCTTCCTATCGTCATTTTTTTCTATAGAAAAATCTTCCTATCGTCATTTTTTTCTATAGAAAAATCTTCCTATCGTCATTTTTTTCTATAGAAAAATCTTCCTATCGTCATTTTTTTCTATAGAAAAATCTTCCTATCGTCATTTTTTTCTATAGAAAAATCTTCCTATCGTCATTTTTTTCTATAGAAAAATCTTCCTATCGTCATTTTTTTCTATAGAAAAATCTTCCTATCGTCATTTTTTTCTATAGAAAAATCTTCCTATCGTCATTTTTTTCTATAGAAAAATCTTCCTATCGTCATTTTTTTCTATAGAAAAATCTTCCTATCGTCATTTTTTTCTATAGAAAAATCTTCCTATCGTCATTTTTTTCTATAGAAAAATCTTCCTATCGTCATTTTTTTCTATAGAAAAATCTTCCTATCGTCATTTTTTTCTATAGAAAAATCTTCCTATCGTCATTTTTTTCTATAGAAAAATCTTCCTATCGTCATTTTTTTCTATAGAAAAATCTTCCTATCGTCATTTTTTTCTATAGAAAAATCTTCCTATCGTCATTTTTTTCTATAGAAAAATCTTCCTATCGTCATTTTTTTCTATAGAAAAATCTTCCTATCGTCATTTTTTTCTATAGAAAAATCTTCCTATCGTCATTTTTTTCTATAGAAAAATCTTCCTATCGTCATTTTTTTCTATAGAAAAATCTTCCTATCGTCATTTTTTTCTATAGAAAAATCTTCCTATCGTCATTTTTTTCTATAGAAAAATCTTCCTATCGTCATTTTTTTCTATAGAAAAATCTTCCTATCGTCATTTTTTTCTATAGAAAAATCTTCCTATCGTCATTTTTTTCTATAGAAAAATCTTCCTATCGTCATTTTTTTCTATAGAAAAATCTTCCTATCGTCATTTTTTTCTATAGAAAAATCTTCCTATCGTCATTTTTTTCTATAGAAAAATCTTCCTATCGTCATTTTTTTCTATAGAAAAATCTTCCTATCGTCATTTTTTTCTATAGAAAAATCTTCCTATCGTCATTTTTTTCTATAGAAAAATCTTCCTATCGTCATTTTTTTCTATAGAAAAATCTTCCTATCGTCATTTTTTTCTATAGAAAAATCTTCCTATCGTCATTTTTTTCTATAGAAAAATCTTCCTATCGTCATTTTTCTATAGAAAAATCTTCCTATCGTCACTTTTTTTTATAGAAAAATCTTCCTCAAGGAAACCTATTTGCCGAGTTGAGGGTTAAGGCAAAAAGTGCCTTCGAAGGTAGGTATAGTTCTAATGGCATTAGTTAATAACTTAGAAATTTTCTTGATATTTAAACTTACTGCGATGTGAATTCTGTTTTTATGACTTTCGTTTCATTTAATAATTCATGGCTGAAAATTAATAAAAATTGATTAAAACTACTACTTTTTGAATTCTATAAAAACTTACATTGATTCGCTGTTTGTCTGAATAATGTTTTTGGCTTCATTCAGATCTTTCCGATAAGCTTCGTAGCTGTTTGTCTGAATAATAGTTTTGATTTCATTAAGTTCTTTCTGATAAGATTCTTGGCTGAAAAAGAGTTTACAAAAAGATTTTGTTGCAATTTGCTTAAGAATTCTTAGCCATAAATAGTCTAGCTTTAACGAAAGACTCCCGGGATCACTCAAGGTACAAGGAGTCTTTTCTGATATGATCTGGGAAGTCCTTCTTCAAATGCTTGACCCAAAGTTTTAGTTGAAAAGTTTCGGATTTATTTCAACATTTTTGCTTAATAAATGTCTCGTATAAAAAATCTTACCTGGATTTTAAATCATCTACTTTTCCTTTAAAATCCTCAACTATCGTTTTAATTCCTTTCAAACTCTCACTCAGTTCATTAACTGTTGTTTTAATAATGGGAAAGTCACTGAAAATTTTTCTCAGTGTATCCTCACCACCTTCAATTATAACCGTCGTCGAACACTACAAATATTAATATAATTCAATTTTATTCCTCGGAAATCAAAGGAATTTTTACTTACATCATTTTCATTATCAGTTGGTATATCTGTTGAGGATGCGAAAAAATTTACCAGGAATTCACTGAAGCATAAGTACAATATGATTGAAATACACGATTTTTTTAAAAACATTTTCACTTTTTGCACTTGTTGTTATTAGACTAAATTCTGAATTAAGATTAAATATTTTTCTCAAAATAATTTTCTATTTATTTAATGAACCTCTTATCTTTACATCAAAACTTATTTATGTATATAAATATTACATATACATTTACTTACATCTTTAATGTAACGGGTTATCCATTTTGCGGTTTCGAAAGTGAAGTGAACACATATAAAATATTTTATTTCATGATATTTCTTTTTATACCCAAAATCAAAAAGAATGGGGGTATATTGAGATTCCTAGCTAGCAATTTGGTGATTGTTGACGATAATATCAGGAAAATGAGTTTTTTGGGGTTCGTATAGATGATCAAAAACTGATTAATCAGCTTGGTGATCTGAAAAAGATTCCAAAAAGACTCCTTAAAACGCTTAGAAAACGACTAGTTTACAAAAGCACAAACAATTCTTACAGAATGTGTGCAGTCAAAATCTTATCATGAAAACGATCCTAATACGACTGTTTTTTATGTTACTTTAATCAGTTTGGTGATCAAAAACGACAAAAAAAAGACTCAGAAAATACCTTGAAAGCGATTATTTGAAAGCAGAATGTGCACAATCAGTTTGGTGATCAAAAACGTCTACAAAAATACTAATAGATGCTTCGCAAGCGACTAGTTACAGATAGCGCAACAAATCTTGTAAAATATGTGTAATATAACTAATTTTAGTTGATAAAAAATGACACAAAAAGACTCGTATCCCATTATGGATGATGTGGCTTAGTTGGTTAGCAGGTCTACTATTAAGCATAACATATCATATTCAGCAGCCTAGGTTCGATCCGAGGTCTCGGTAACATCAATTTATTGAATTATTAACGCAACTTCTCTGTTCTAAAAATAGATATGACGTGTTGTAAAAATAGATATATTGTGTTGAGTAACAAAAGGCTTTATTTTATTTTAACAAATCTAGCAAAATGTGTGCAGTCATATTCTAATCAGCAAAACGAGTCATTAAAAACTCTTGTTGAAGAGTCGCAAGAAGGGTACCATTTTCTCACACAAAAATATAATTTTTGACTCATAAGTGATATCATTAATAATCATTTTAATCGTGCAGTGAAGTCAAAAAAGACTCGTATTTGATTAAAATTTCCCAAAAATGCTAGCTGGGTTGTCATATGTATCCAAAAGCTATATATATTCTGATACCTTATGAAATTCTAAGACGATTGAGCGATATCCGTCTGTCTGTTGAAATCACGATAACGCATAAAGGAAAGGAGCTAGCTCACTGAAACTTTGCAAAAATATTCAAAAAGTTTGGTATTGAAATTGGGCGAAATCGGTTAAGATTTGACCATAGCTTCCGTATAACCTCGCCTTGGCTAATCCCTTCACTATTTGACCATAGCTCATATATAAAAAACTTACGGAAACACAAAAATATGAAAAGAAAAGGGGGTTTATGTCCGTCTGTCCGTCAGACAAAAGCGCGATAGCTCCTTAACTACAAGAGCTTTAAAGAGGCAAAATTTTACAAAAGTATTTTCGATATGTTATAGAAGTTGTTCACATTTAGTTAGAGCTCCCATGTAACCCTGTCCCGGGAATCACATTTATGCTGATAAATTGAATACAATTGTAATAGCTATGACGACTAAATTTAGAATTGGGAAGTTTTATGCAACTATTGGTCAGTATGTCAAACTTTATAGGATTCGGTCCATATTTGAGTATAGCTTTCATATAAAAAACACTCCTGGAAAAAAAAACAAGTAAGAAAGCGCTATAGTCGGTCAAGCCCGACCATACTATACCCTTCACCACTAAGGTCAAAGGTGTTATTTTTCCTGTATAAAGATAAATATTTGCTAAATTTTGCCATCATACAAACATTTTCTCAAAACTTATATATTTAAGCTGTTTCCGTCATTTGAACTTATGCTCTCATATAAGAAATCAAAAAATATCTACAAAATTCACTGTTTTCGGTTTTCTTTGGACTAAAACTAAGTTGGCTCGGTTTTGCTCGATGATCCCACCACTATCACGTGAAAGACGAAAGTCTCTTCTTTAGATTGATCGAAAAAACTGCATAGAAATTTACCCATCGTAAAACAAAGTTTAAAATTTTCTAAAAAAAAATCACATAAATTGTTACTCATAATTCAAGCAAAAAGTGTTGCAGTCGTTTAGGCTTAACTTTTTAATCAAATTGCATTTAAGTATTAGTCCAAGGCAGGTACCCCAAGGAATGGTCGGATTTCAAACAAAACTAGAAATAGACAAGTAAGAAAGCGCTATAGTCGGTCAAGCCGACCATACGATACCCTTCACCACTAAGGTCAAAGGTGTTATTTTTCCTGTATAAAGACAAATATTTGCTAAATTTTGCAATCATACAAACATTTTCTCAAAATGTATATATTCAACCTGTTTCCGTCATTTAGACTTATATGAGAGCTAGGGTCAAATGTGGACCGATTATCTCGAAATTTGGCGAATTGATTATAGTTGTTACAAAAATTATGTGTACAAAAAAGACTCAAAATTTTCATTATCTTTAGACTTACGAGCATTTTAGTGATTTTTTGTCTCATTTAGTGCGTGAGCTATGGTCAAATGTGGACCGATTTCAACGAAATTTGGTACAGTGATTTAAGTTTTCATAAGCAGTATTTGTTTTAAATTTCATGAAAAAATATTGATATTTGTGGCCAATATATCAATTCCGGGAAGTGGGACCTATGGACCTATGGTACCATAAATAATGGACCGATTTTGACCAATGGCCATTGTCCCATTATTAAAAAAATGATCTCTGTAAAATTTCATCAAATTATCTTTAGAATTGCGACCTGTAGTTTGATTACAAGGTTTACATGGGGGTCCAGCCAGCCAGCCAAACGGACGGACTGACATCGCTAAATCGACTCAGAAAGTGATTCTAAGCCTATTGGTATACTAAAAGGTGGGTCTTAGTCAAATATTTCTATGCGTTACATACATCAGCACAAACTTATAATACCCTTTTCACCTATGGTGGTGAAGGGTATAATAATGTAACAGAAGCCTATTAAAAGCTATTAAATTAGAAACTATAACACCTATTTTGCAATAATAAGCCCTATATAAATACCAGCCAGTATACCAGCCAATTTTTTTACAATCGGTCAACATTTGGCATTAATTCTTATAAAGAATTAATGCCGATGTTGAATGTGAACCACACCTAAACGCCAGGCTTTTTTCCGAATTTTATTTGACATTTCTCTATTTCAGACTTACTCAATTTGAACCATGGATAGATACACAATCCAACAACGTGTTAAAGTTATCCAGACTTATTATGAAAATGGGCGTTCAAATCAAAATGCATATCGTGCACTTCGTGATTTTTTTGGTCAATTTGATCGCCCAAATGTGCGTACAAGCGCAAAAATCGTGGAAAAATTCGAGCAAACCGGGTCTGTAGAAGATGTGAGAACACCAGTGCATGCTCGTACAGCTCGTACTGTAGAAAATATTGCTGCTGTTCGCGATAGTGTGGCTGAAGAGCCGTCCACCTCAACTCGTCGTCGTGCCCAACAATTGCACCTCTCACGCTCGTCGTTGATGGACATTATGCATAAAGACTTGCATTTACACGCTTACAAGGTGCAATTGGCTCAAGAACTAAAGCCTCTTGACCATTCCAAACGTCGTGAATTGGCAGAATGGTGGCAAGAAATGGCAACAGTGGATGATCAATTTTCGAAGAAAATCATCTTCACTGATGAGGCACATTTTCACCTCAGTGGATACGTCAATAAACAGAATTGCCGCATTTGGGTGAATGAGAATCCAAGAGTGATTGTCGAAAAACCAATGTACCCACAAAGAGTGACTGTTTGGTGTGGTTTATGGGCTGGCGGCATCATCGCGCCGTATTTTTTCCAAAATGAGGCCGGTCAGGCAGTTACTGTGAATGGTATTCGCTATCGTGAGATGATGACGAACTTTTTATGGCCCGAATTGGAAGATATGGATGTGGACGATACGTGGTTTCAGCAGGACGGTGCCACTTGCCACACAGCTAACGAAACAATGGCTCTTTTGCGCAATAAATTCAATGACCGTGTTATCTCACGTAATGGCGATGTCAATTGGCCGCCAAGATCATGTGATTTAACACCGTTGGACTTTTTTCTTTGGGGTTATTTGAAAGAAAAGGTGTACGTCGATAAGCCACCAACAATTCAAGAGCTAAAGGATGAGATAATTCGGCACATTAACGGCATAGAACCTCCATTATGCCTCAGGGTCATCGAAAATTTGGACCATCGGATGGAGGTGTGCCGCCGTGGTCTCGGCGCCGATTTGGCCGATATTTTGTTTCATGCATAATTGAGTAATGCCAATATATCATAATAAAATAAAATAACAATAATTTCCTAATTAGTTTGTGTTTTATTCAAAATCAACATCGGCCCTTGAAATTTAACCACCCGATATATATAACATCCCCTTTTCTATATCTGCAATCAAAAGGATTCGAAGGTACAAGCATCATATTAAGATTGCACCAATGTCCAAACTTTATATACGGAAGTTGCATTAGGAAATATATGGACCTATCGTATTACTATCAACATGTTTATCCTTATTAAATATTAAGCTAAACGAAAAATATTTAACAGTTTATAAATGCTAAACTATACCCGGTTATGAGTTATGAGTTTAATCTGCATATGCACTGTCTTCCGTAGCTCCACAAAAAAAGTCTAATGGTTTCAAATCACATGATCTTGGTGGCCAGTTGATATCGGCACGACAAGAAATTTCGCTGCCAGAAAATTTCTCTTGCAATAAAGCCATATTCGCTCGAATTGTGTGGCACCGTCTTGTTGAAACCACATCTTCTCCAAGTCGTATTCTTCAATAGCAGGCAAAAAAAGTCGGTTATCATATGACTATAACGCTCCAAATTCACGGTGACAGTCGTTCTATCGTCGTTTTGGAAGAAGTAAGGCACAATCTTACCTTCGGACCAAAGAGCGCACCAAACAGTGACTTTTTCTGGATAAAATGGCCTCTCTTCAATTACTTAAGGATTCTCAGAACCCTAAATACAACAATTTTGTCTATTAACATACCCACCGTGTGAGAAATGTGCTTCATCGCTGAAGAAAATTTTGTTCTAAAAATCGCTGACCACTGCCTCTTGTTCAAGCACCCATTCCACGTATCTACGACGTTGTGAATGGTAAGCTGGCTTCAGTTGTTGTGTGAGTTGGACTCTATATGGATCTAAATGCAAAATACGCCATAATGTGCCGTAAGACAGTCCTTATTCCAGAGAACGATTAGGGATCGACACATTCGGTTCTTCGGCCACACTTTCACTTACAGCAGAGATATTTTCAGCGGGACGAGCGAAACGAAGATGCACAGGCCTTACAATATTTGTAACCGTTCCAGTCCCTTCAATTTTTTTTCACAATTTTGCCAATTGCCTGCGTTGTTGGACGATTATGTAAACCATAATCTCCTCTTAAAGCTTGATATGTGGAGGTTGCAGAATCACCATTTTTGTAGTATGTTTTGATAGTTTTTATGCGTTGTGTGATACTTAAGCGATCCATTCTGGTCAATGTCAGACTTTCATCAGAAATGAAAAAAATTGGTTTAACAACTTAGTTTGATATCGAGTTCCAGTCCTATACTTTTAAAAGCACGAAATGGATAACCCTTTATTATATACATCAGAGTGAATCGCTCTCTATTAAAATGGAAATGGAGAAATTGGATCCACTTGACTCTACGTGCAGGGTTGTTAAATGCACTACTTTTCTAGCGATAGCAAAATTTTATTCTGTTACTTTAAGAAAAATTTGAGACAAATCAAATCTTGTCTAGTCAGGTAAAATTCTTAGGAACACGTATACGAGATGGTCGCTTAAAATCAACCAAATTCTATTTCATTAGGGCAAGTTTCTTCAAGTCGCTCTCATGTTCATTAGAGTGCCAGTTATTTGTCAAAGTTGGAATTTGTATGCGGTTGGTCGCATTTTGTTCTGAATTCCAAAAAATAATCCCTTGGGGGAAAGCGTACCCATGGCCCGGCCAAACTTGGAAAATACCTGATTTGTTTTAATTTTTTTTTTTTTTATTTTTTGGTATAAAGTTTTTTTTTTATTTACATTTCTTATAAAATACAATTCATTTTGTTGTCTCAGCGCCCTATGGGCATTGTTGAGACTAGTTGGCAACTAGTTTAACAGAAATGTACTTTAAAACTTAAATATAAAACTAAAATTAATTAGAAATAATGATAAAAAAAAAAAAATGTACAAATTATTTACCTCAAAGCATTTCGAGATTTTCAAATAAATATTCTTTTAATTCTCTTTTAAAAGTTGAAATAGCATTAATAGTTTTTAATCTTATAGGCAAGCTATTAAACTCTAGACTTCCTGCGTATTCAATCCTTTGCTTTGTTGTTTCCAATCTGCATCTTGGGGTATAAAAATTACTTCGGCTTCTAGTATTGAAAACAGTTTGATTTTGAACAAAGTCAATAGTGTGGTATCCAATCATATGAATAGATTTAAACATATATATTAATAATCTGTATTTATATTGAGCACAAATAGGCATTATCAGTCTACAAATTTCTTTATAAAGTGTCAATGTTGAATAGAGTAATGGCAAATTATGAATAAGTTTTAACGATTTATTTTGCAAAACTTGTAATGATTTTAATTCATTTGTATTTTTATAACCATATACTACAATCATATAGTTGATGTGGCTCTGAATCAGCGCTTGATAAATTAAAAGTTTAGTTTTTAAATTCAGTTTGTTTCTCATTTTGTATAAAATTCCAATAGCAGGTGAAATTTTTTGTTTGACGTAATTTATGTGCAAATTCCATGATAGATTGCTCTGTAAAACTATTCCTAAGTACTTTACTTCATGAGTTTCATAAATTTGATTTCCATCTACGAAAATACTGAAGTTATTATTTAACATATACGAATGAGGCCTGAATCTTATCAATTTAGTTTTGTTGGCGTTTAGTATTAACTTATTAATCCTAGCATATTCAATAATCAGCGCAACATCTCGTTCCATATATGATTTTAAAACTATATCATATTTGTATGGGTAAAATAAACAAACGTCATCAGCAAACATGAATAATTTTCCAGAAAGGTCTAATTTACTAAGATCATTTATATAAATTGAAAAAAGTAAAGGTCCCAAGCAACTTCCCTGCGGCACTCCACTTTCTGCATTCAATATTTCACTTTTGACATTATTTAATTGAACAAATTGCTTTCTATTCTCTAGGAAATTTTCAAATAACTTTAATTCTCCATCCGTAACTCCATAATACTTCATCTTCTGAATTATTATTTTATGATCAACTAGATCAAATGCTTTGGTAAAATCTAAAAACAGGCCAGCAACACCATACGAACCATTATCTATCCCATTACATATATAATTGATAACATTTATTACAGCATCTTCGGTGCTACAACCTTTTTTAAACCCAAACTGGTATTTATATAAAAAATTATTGTTATCAAAATAAGTAAGTAGTTTTTCATGGAATATTTTCTCAAAAATTTTGTCAATCGAAGATAGTATCGAAATCGGTCGAAATTCAGTAAGTAAAGCAGCATTTGGAACTTTAGGTATTGGAATAATTTTGCTTATCTTTAAACAATCAGGATAGCATGATGATCGAATTATAACATTAAAAATATGCGTTAAAATTGGAGCAATTATGTCCTTACATTTATATATTGTTTTCGGAGCAATATTGTCATACCCAGTGGATTTTTTTAAACTTAAACTATTAATGACATTAAGCATATCGTCTATAACAATTGGCTGGATATTAAAACGGATAGATGTTTGTGACAAAGTCCTTAATGAGTTGCAATTGTCCTCTGGAAATGTTTGTATTTGTTGTCTTAGTTGAATAACTGATTGAACAAAGTATTGATTAAGCATGTTTGTTTTAACATTATCATCAGAAATTAAAACACCTCCAATAGTACTTATATTAACATCTTTTCTACTATTTCTCCCAAGGGTACTGTTTATAAAGCTCCAAGTCTTTTTTGGGTCCCCGTTAATGTTATTCAAATTGTAGTAATAATAATTATCTCTAGCATGTTTAACAGCAAACTTGATTACTCTCCCCAATCTTTTTAGTAAAACATCATATTCCTTACTTTTAAATCTTCTTCGTTTAGCTAAAATTTTTCTTTTAGACAATATTAAAGCCTGAAGATTTTTGGTCATCCATGGCTCCATTTCAAATCTCAAAGATTTTTTATATGTTGACATACTTGTTGATACATTAACTGCATTAGTGATACATTTTATAAGATTATTAGTTAATATTGAAGAATCGTCCACAATGTCAAAATCATTTAGGCTTTCATTTAGCAATTCCTCAACCATTTGATAATCGCAACTAATTTTGTTTACATCAACAAAATTTTTTGATGTATATTTACAGTGAATCTTACAAGATATTAAATTATGGTCAGTAAGCGAGCATTCAATAGAATCAACAGATATTCTTTCAAAAACATCACTGAACACCTGATCAATAGAAGTTTTAGTAGAAGGTCTCGTAACAAGTCCATGACAGTTATGGCAATCGTAGTTTAAGAATAAATCTGATAAATCAGAAAAATGGGGGCTACTTAACATATCAATATTTGTATCACCAACTACCACCAATGAGTTATGAGTGTGAGAGCTCATAAATCGTTCCACAATTTCAAGAAACTCACTTGTTGTACACTTAGGCGAACGATAAATTGACGCAATTTTTAAAAAGTGTCCATTTACACGAAAATTTTTAATTGCAATTAGTATGAAGTCCACAAAATTTTCACTTTTACAATATTCTATTGTAAAATGTAAATTATCTTTAACATATAACGAAGTTCCACCATATCCATCAAATCTACAGCAATGAACATACTCATACCCTTTGATGGTGTAAAGTTGACTCAATTTTTCACCGAACCACGTCTCCTGGATTGCTATAACATCAGGAAGCCTAGAAAGACTCGCTATTAAGGATTTAAATTTATTAAATTTGGCTATAGATGAAATGCTTCTAACATTAACACTTATTAAATTAAAAAATGAACTATTTAAAGTATAAACATATTTATTGTAATTAGATATATTTTGAAAATATTGATTAGAAATCATTGAAAAAAATAATATTTATGTAAGAACTAAACAGCTATTATATTTTGATAAAACCATCTAAACAGGAGAAACATAAGCTAAGTCATCATCTTCAATATCTATATCATCACCATCAACAGGTTCAACAGCAATAGTATTAGGGTTTCTTGGTCTTGAACGTATACCAGGCATCATAGTAGTAGCTTTAAGTAATATTTGATCTACATCATCTTCGGAATGAATAATTTGAGGCCTTGATAAATCACTCCTCTTGTAGTAAATTCTTCCATACCTCGCGTAAACATGGTTATAACCGACATCTTTTAACGTTTTCGCATATTGAAGCAACTGTAATGTTTCTTTGCTTAAGAAATCATAAATATAAACATCACTGTGGCTTTCTTTTAACTTAGGTTTAGCTTCCATTAATTTATCTTTAGCAGCTCTTGATGAAAATTTAACAATAACAGTCTTCTTTAAATTAGAATTCTTTCCTTTATTATTTTGAATAAAGTACGCATCATCAATATATTGTGGTTCCAATGCAACACCAACACCTTTCGACAGCTCAACAATAGAATCTTTGGCAGTAACACCTTCGCTAACTTCTAAACCTCTAACAATGCAGTTGTTTTTTACCCGTTCGTCATTAATAATCTTTACAGATGATTTTAAATTAACGATTTCCTTTCTTAAAGATCGATTTTCCTTTTCAAGTTCATGTAACTTTTTCTTATTTTCTGCAACACCCTTTAAAATTGTATCATATTGTTTTGCCATAAATTGAATTGATTCTTGAATTTGAGACAGCTGATCCAACTTATTAAGTTTTGTTTTTATTTCTATTATCGCTCTCTCATTTTTTACAAAATGATCAAATTGACGTTTGTCTAGTTTAGTACATTGAAGATGGTAAATTTTTTCGCATTTATCGCATTCTATATAATCATCATTCTCCTCTTTAATATTCATTTTACATTGACCACAAATTAATTTAGGTTTTGCTAAACTTTTCCGTCCTTTTCCAGGCATATTTTATTATTTTATGAAAAACTGAGCTTAGTTCAATAACTTACAATAAGTTCAAACCTTTTACAAGTAACTTTTAATTCAACAATTTATTAATTTTTAAAATTGGTTTTAACACTGCTGAACAAGTATGTTTTCTTCACAAGAGTTGCCAACTAACTGATTGTAAATAACTTAATTAATACTTTAGAATTAAAAAAATTCCAAAGCAAGACATGATTTACAATTATATGGCCTGTAAATAGCTGAGTTTCGTCAAAATATTATCAAATTTACTTAGTTTTTTTCATACTAAGAAAATTTTACTTTTTTCTCAGGTCGGTTTCAAAAATCATTTTTTGATTTTTTGAAAATTTTGTTCAACAAATATTAGAAATAATAAATTATCGTTTCATGATCATAAAAGAAACAAGTAAGAGAATAAAACGCAGAACAAATGGTATCGATATATTGAACCGTTTCGCTGTACCTACGATTTGAAATTTTAGTATTTCGCGAAAATAATCATAATTTGATTATTTTTGCTCAGTCTGTGGAGAGTGTATGCCGTAATGTTTTTTTAATGTAATAGAAGTTAACCGCCTTTTTCCCGGGGTCAAAGGTAATAATTTGTTTTTAATTTTTTTTTTTGTTTAACAGAAAATGGTAAAAAAAAGAATGCAATTTTTATCAAGGCTTGGTTTGACAAATATTATGACTCCTTATGGATTAATTACATCCACTTCCATGATAAAGAAGTGATTAGCTAAATTATGATGAGGGCTCAAAGCTGAAAGTTGCACAGTGGTATTTCTTCATACATTGAAGTGCAAAAAATAGAAGAAATAGTTTTAAATACAATAGATAATAAATAAATTTTCGAAATCCATCGACTGCTAGGGGTACCTGCCTTGGACCCCCATTTTTATACCCTTCACCAATAGGTGAAAGGGTATTATAAGTTTGTGATTCCGTTTGTAATTTTTATACCCTTCACCAATAGGTGAAAGGGTATTATAAGTTTGTGATTCCGTTTGTAATTTTTTTATTAGTGATCGTAGACCCCATAAAAATTATACCGATCGACTCAGAATCGGGAGGAGAATCGATTAAGCGATGTCCGTCTGTCTGTCTGTCTGTCTGTCTGTCTGTCCGTCTGTCTGTCTGTCTGTTGAAATCAAGTTTCTGAAGCTCCTGGAGGATGGACTTACATAAATTATATATCAGATTTTAGGAAATTCTCCCGCAATGAACGCTATTAAATTTCATTAAAATCGGTTTATAAACACCGAAAATATCGAAAAAATACCAAAAATTAGACGAAAATTTTAAAATTTTTGATTGAAACACACTTTTAAATAACAAGAGAAAAAAGATACTCCTGGTGTACATGTGATAATATGTTATATATCAGATTATAGGAAATATTTTCCCAAACCACTCTGTAAAATTTTATCAAAATCGGTCCATAAACAACTGAGATATCGCCAAAACACTGAATTTGATGTATCGCAAATTGCCCAAAGTACACATTAGAGAATGTTTGTTGAAAAAATTAAATGCAGAAATAGGAAAAACTATCCTCCTTTAGTACGGACCTACATAAATTTTATATCAGATTTTAGGAAATTCCCCCACCAAGCACGTTATTAAATTTTATCAAAAGCGGTCCGTAAAGAATTGAGATATCGCAATAACACTACATTTGATGTACAGCAAATTGCCCAAAGTACGTGTCTAAGAAATTTTGTTTACATTTTGTAAGTATTGTTTCAGCGATATCTCAGGTGTTTATGGACCGATTGTGATGAAATTTGACATCGTTCTTTATGGGAGGATTTTCTAAAATCTGATATATATACTCCACAAATCTGATTATGAATACCATTCAAATTGTACCGATCAACTCAGAATCGGCACAAGAATCGATTTCGCGACCTCCGTCCGTCTGTCCGTCCGTCTGTTTGTTTGTCCGTCCGTCTACATGTCCGTCCGTCTACCTGTCTGTCCTTTTTTCTGTTGTAGTCAAGTTTTTGGAGCTCCTGTTTTGTCGATATCTCAGATGTTTATTTTGATGAAGTTTAATAGCGTCCTTCGCAGGGGATTATCTAAATCCTGATGCATTCTGTAATTTGTGGTAGATATAATTTAGCGTTTAAGCGATGGTGTTTTGATCGACAATGTTGAAATTCAGGGTGGGACAATTCAGGAGCTCCACAAATCTGGTTTTAGCAGACAGACACACTGCATTTATCTTAATTTTGTGTCTGACTTTTGAACATTATGATAACATTTGAGAATGTATTATATATCAAATTATAGGTAATCTTCCTAGGAAGTACAAAAATGCAGCTAATTACATGATATCCGTTCAAAACCTACATATGTATGTAAGTATCTCACATATCAACAAAAATTTAAATTTTTTAATTGCAATTGGGAGAAATCCGTTCACGTTTGACAATTGATCCCATATAACTTCGCCTAAGGCAATCTCTTAGTAGCTAATAAATGACAAATTATAATAGATACGATGATGACATTTAGTATAAAGACGTTGTACAATATTGATATTCAGGACAATAGCGCCTAAAATAAACTTTCTAGAGGGACAACATTTGACAAAAGTATTTCTGATCTCTTGAAAAGTTCGATATTGAAAATGGGCGAGCTCTATTCACATTTAGTGAAATCTCCCATATAAACCCGACCGGAAATCGATCTAATGCTGATAAATTAAATCACATTAAAATTGCACAAAGAACTAGAGCAAAACTTTCCAAACATCCATCGGACAGATCGAAAGAACTATACATCCCAAATATTATTGATGAAGTGTTCATTTTAATTAATTAACTAACTTCAAATTAATAAGTAAACTTTTCCGACAAAGCTGATAACCATCCATTCAAAAGCTATATATTTCACGTATGTATCTAAAACTAAGAGTGTATACCTGTGGTGATTCTCAATATTTTTTTATTACTATTTTTTCCACTTTGTAATTTTATACTTTGTTAATTTTAAATATTTTTTACTTAGCAAGTCTTTGTTTGACTTTCTAAAATTTTCGTTTGTAATTTAAAATTCATTCATTATTTTTCCTTCAATAAATAAATTTGTTTTATAAAAAGTATATTTTTAAATTCGAACATACCACAAATTGGTGACCCCGACGTTTGATAAAATTAAAACAAAATATGTCGAATACTGAAGGAAACAGCAACATTCAACAGCAGTTACCCCAAAATGAAGCTGTTCAGCCAACAACCATCAGCCGAGTTGCGGTTAAAGTACCGCCTTTTTGGCCTGACCACGCTGAAGTTTGGTTAGCGCAAGTCGAAGCACAATTTGCTGTTGCGGGAATAATCAGTGACGCATCAAAATTTAATACTGTTGTTGCGGCGATCGAGTCAAATGTGCTAGTTCAAATTTCAGACGCTATTTTGAATCCTCCGGAAAATGATAAGTACGGCAATCTGAAAAAGTGCATAGTGGAGCGTTACTGCGAAAGCGAACAAAAAAAGACACAAAAATTGTTGTCAGAAATTGATCTTGGAGATAAAAGACCAACACAACTCTTAAATGAGTTGAGTGCATTGTCGAAAGACAAAGTGACAACAGATTTTTTAAAATCGCTCTGGCTGCAGCGACTACCGGCGCAGGTACGTGCAATTTTGCAAGCATCGGATGCAACTTTAACTGAACTAGCCAAGTTAGCCGATAAAATAATGGAGGTTGGCGATTTCCAACATCTAGCCGCTGTTTCTTCTGCTTCATCACCCAATAACGTCAAAGATGAAATTGATAAACGCCTTGATCGTATTGAACAACAAATTAATAGCCTTAGCAACAACAACAGAAAAATATTCAACCGCCGATCTCGCTCAATTTCTGCACGAAGGGGGAAATCAGAGGACAACAACAAAAAGGATGACTTTTGCTGGTATCATCGAACCTTTGGGGAAAAGGCTACGAAATGCCGTGAACCTTGTTCATACTCGAAGCAAAAAACGCCAAAAAACTAATTTCGCCTTCTGATCCAGCGGGCGGATCTCAAGATGAATACTGTATAGCCCGTCTTATTATCAACGACGACGTCTCTAAACAAAAATTTTTAATCGACACCGGTGCAGATGTATCTGTGCTGCCGTTGTCCAGCTTCAAAAATGTTTGTCCAGGTGTTTCTAAAAAACTATTTGCAGCAAATGGGACCCCTATCAAAACTTGTGGTGAAAAGCGATTAAGTGTTTCCTTGGGCTTGCGTCGTAATTTTACATGGACTTTTCTTGTGGCAGACGTTAATTCAGCAATAATAGGTTCGGATTTTCTTAAACACTATGACCTATTAGTTGATATTAAAAAAGGTAAGCTTATTGATCGCACTACTTTACTCGAAGCGAAAGGTTGCACTCCAAATTCTCCTTGTTTTCATATTTTGGCATACGATGCCCAAGACAACTACGCCCAGTTGTTGAATGAGTACAAGGACTTGGCCACAATTAACGCCAACAAACGCCCCATCGATTCCACTGTAACCCATCACATCACGACTAAAGGTCCTCCGACATACGCAAGCGCTCGTCGCCTAGCCGCTGACAAACTTCAAGCAGCAAAAAAAGAGTTTGAGTACTTAATGGAAATGGGTATATGTCGGCCTTCAAAAAGTAATTGGGCGAGCCCACTCCATCTGGTAAAGAAGCCGAACGGTGACTGGCGACCTTGCGGTGACTATCGCGCCCTCAACAACATTACCGTGCCAGACAGGTATCCCATTCCTTACATACGTGACGTCACTAGTGTATTGTATGGGAAGAAGATTTTTTCAACTCTTGACTTGCAAAAAGCCTATCATCAAATACCGGTGGAGCCGTGTGACATTCCCAAGACAGCGATAATAACGCCATTTGGCTTATTTGAATTCTGTTTCATGACGTTTGGCTTACGGAACGCAGCCCAAACTTTCCAACGTCATATGAATGAAGTCTTCAAGGGAATTGATTTTGTGTTTGTTTATATAGACGATATTTTAATCGCATCTTCGTCTAAAGAGGAACATGATAAACATCTCCGAATCGTATTTGAACGTTTACGTCAGTCACGCCTTTCTGTTAATTTGGATAAGTGTCAGCTTGGAAAAACTGAGCTAGTTTTTTTAGGTCATAAAATTAATCAACATGGTCTTACACCACCCGATAGTAAAGTGGAGGCGATACGAAATTTTGAAAAACCTAAAGTAGGTAAAGATTTGAGAAAGTTCCTTGGTATGCTTAACTTTTATCGTCCTTTCATTCGACATGCGATCAAAAATCAAAATGTTTTGCTAAATTTGATTCCTGGTAATAAGAAAAATGATAATAGCATAATAAATTGGACTGATGAAGCCATTGCTGCTTTTGAAGCATGCAAGAATGATATTGCAGAAGCGACTCTCTTAAACTATATGGCACCAAATGCTCAACTAACGTTAACCACGGATGCATCGGACGAAGCTGTTGGAGCCGTTCTTCACCAAATAGTTGGAGATCAAATTCAGCCATTGGGTTTTTACTCTAAAAAATTAACGACATCCCAGCAAAACTATAGCGCATACGACAGAGAGCTCACTGCAATTTATCAATCTATTCAACATTTTAAGTACGCTCTTGAAGGTAGAGAATTTTCGATTTTTACAGACCATAAACCAATTATTTTCGCTTTTAAGCAAAAAAGTGATAAGGCATCGCCACGAAGAGCACGCCAATTGGACTTTATAAGTCAATATAGTACTGATATTCGGCACTTGCCTGGAGCTGACAATAGTGTAGCAGATTTACTGTCCCGTATAAACGTTTTAGAAAATTATGTTATAAATTTTGATGAAATGGCCGAACAACAAAGTACTGATACCGAATTACAGTCACTGCTGAACAACAATGACGATTCATCTATAAAGCTTACAAAACTGAAAATTCCTCATTCGACTAGAGAAATTTATTGTCATGTTTCAGCGAATAAGGTGAGACCATACGTTCCAAAAAGCTGCAGAGAATCTGTCATGCGAAAACTTCACTCACTTTCACATCCTGGAATCCGTGCTACAAAACGATTGGTTGCAGATCACTATGTGTGGAAATCAATGTCAACAGATGTGGCTAAATTTGTTCGTTCGTGCCTTCAGTGTCAAAAAGCCAAAGTACAACGTCATACAAAATCACCAATAGGCGAGTATTCTCAAGTCGACGTTCGATTCGAACATATAAACGTAGACATTGTTGGACCATTGCCTTCTTCCGATGGTTTTCGTTATTGCCTGACTTGTATTGACCGGTTTAGTAGATGGCCCGTAGCTGTACCGTTGGTAGACATAACAGCTCAAAGTGTTGCAAGTGCTCTCATAAGTGGTTGGATTTCCATATATGGTGTTCCATTACGAATTACTACGGATTTAGGAAGACAATTTGAATCATCTGTTTTCAAGGAATTAACAAAATTGTTAGGTGTCAAACATTTGCGAACGACTCCCTACCATCCACAAGCTAATGGAATCATCGAGCGTTGGCATCGTACTTTGAAATGTGCCATTAAATGTTACGAAACAAATAATTGGAGCGCAGTTCTTCCTTTGATTCTTTTAGGAATGCGGTCAACTTTAAAAGCCGATATTGAATTGAGTCCTGCTGAAATGGTTTTTGGCACCTCTTTACGCATTCCTGGGGCATTTCTGGTTCCTTCTAAGGGAAATACTTTAGAAAATGAGTTTGTGCAGTCACTTCGAAGATGGATTTCAAACTTACCGATTACAAAGCCCGTTCGGCATGGAGTTAAAACAAGTTTTGTTCAACCTGCATTAGCCGAGTGTAAATATGTTTTCATCAGAACCGATCGTGTAAAAACTCCTCTGGAACCAAACTACGAGGGTCCTTTTAAAGTTTTAAGTAAACACGATAAATATTTTGTTGTGAAAATGCATCAACGAAACGCAAAGATTTCTATTGATCGTTTGAAGTCTGCCTATATTTTTAATGATGGAATGGCATTCACCGAAGCTGCCCAAGATGACAACCGAGTTGAAACCGGTAATCATGCGACGGCAGATGTTACTCCACAAGATAACCCATCAACAGAAGAGAATAACGACATCTCTCGTAATGATACAACAGTACAAAACTCTCGCACCACTTCATCTGGACGTCATGTTAGAATTCCTCTTAAATATCGTTAACCCTTAACTAGGAGGAGGGTATTGTGGTGATTCTCAATATTTTTTTATTACTATTTTTTCCACTTTGTAATTTTATACTTTGTTAATTTTAAATATTTTTTACTTAGCAAGTCTTTGTTTGACTTTCTAAAATTTTCGTTTGTAATTTAAAATTCATTCATTATTTTTCCTTCAATAAATAAATTTGTTTTATAAAAAGTATATTTTTAAATTCGAACATACCACATACCCTTTAATTTTAAGGCTTGTATACATTGACAATCATTATTAAAGCTTTGACCTAAATCAGTCCGCTAACTTCAGAGTTTTACATAACTAATCAAGAACTTTTACTAGTTGGATAATTCGTACGAATTAAAGTGCACAACCCTCACTGGGCACAGCGTTTTTGGGTTGCATGCCAGAATACTTAAACTTCATCAAATCGATGTGCTATTGCAAATGTAAGGGCATCTACATTTTGAAGCATCTTTTCTGCATGGTTTATCTGGTCTATCGAACTTTATTAAATGTTCGTAAAATATGTGTATATTTTATTTCGAAGCTACTGGCTGGCTTAAATATGTATTCTCTACTTGTAGTCTAGTAATCATTATCTTTCACAAAGGGACCACTTTAGAACCCAAGTGAAGCTTCCCTAGACATTAGCCACCTGCCCAACCTAACCTTTGGGTGCATAACTATCCTAGATGATGACGCCACCGAAAAGCTTTTCTTTTTCCGACTCTTAATTTTAAAGACTCTTTGCATATAATACTAGTATAACCAAATTTTGCTAGGAATTACATTAAGTACTTTTGCAGCACCATTGGTGAAGGGTATCCAAGATTCGGCAAAGCCGAATATACCACTCTTACTTGTTTTATTAGTGATCGTAGACCCCATAAAAATTATACCGATCGACTCAGAATCGGGAGGAGAATCGATTAAGCGATGTCCGTCTGTCTGTCTGTCTGTCTGTCTGTCCGTCCGTCTGTCTGTCTGTCTGTTGAAATCAAGTTTCTGAAGCTCCTGGAGGATGGACTTACATAAATTATATATCAGATTTTAGGAAATTCTCCCGCAATGAACGCTATTAAATTTCATTAAAATCGGTTTATAAACACCGAAAATATCGAAAAAATACCAAAAATTAGACGAAAATTTTAAAATTTTTGATTGAAACACACTTTTAAATAACAAGAGAAAAAAGATACTCCTGGTGTACATGTGATAATATGTTATATATCAGATTATAGGAAATATTTTCCCAAACCACTCTGTAAAATTTTATCAAAATCGGTCCATAAACAACTGAGATATCGCCAAAACACTGAATTTGATGTATCGCAAATTGCCCAAAGTACACATTAGAGAATGTTTGTTGAAAAAATTAAATGCAGAAATAGGAAAAACTATCCTCCTTTAGTACGGACCTACATAAATTTTATATCAGATTTTAGGAAATTCCCCCACCAAGCACGTTATTAAATTTTATCAAAAGCGGTCCGTAAAGAATTGAGATATCGCAATAACACTACATTTGATGTACAGCAAATTGCCCAAAGTACGTGTCTAAGAAATTTTGTTTACATTTTGTAAGTATTGTTTCAGCGATATCTCAGGTGTTTATGGACCGATTGTGATGAAATTTGACATCGTTCTTTATGGGAGGATTTTCTAAAATCTGATATATATACTCCACAAATCTGATTATGAATACCATTCAAATTGTACCGATCAACTCAGAATCGGCACAAGAATCGATTTCGCGACCTCCGTCCGTCTGTCCGTCCGTCTGTTTGTTTGTCCGTCCGTCTACATGTCCGTCCGTCTACCTGTCTGTCCTTTTTTCTGTTGTAGTCAAGTTTTTGGAGCTCCTGTTTTGTCGATATCTCAGATGTTTATTTTGATGAAGTTTAATAGCGTCCTTCGCAGGGGATTATCTAAATCCTGATGCATTCTGTAATTTGTGGTAGATATAATTTAGCGTTTAAGCGATGGTGTTTTGATCGACAATGTTGAAATTCAGGGTGGGACAATTCAGGAGCTCCACAAATCTGGTTTTAGCAGACAGACACACTGCATTTATCTTAATTTTGTGTCTGACTTTTGAACATTATGATAACATTTGAGAATGTATTATATATCAAATTATAGGTAATCTTCCTAGGAAGTACAAAAATGCAGCTAATTACATGATATCCGTTCAAAACCTACATATGTATGTAAGTATCTCACATATCAACAAAAATTTAAATTTTTTAATTGCAATTGGGAGAAATCCGTTCACGTTTGACAATTGATCCCATATAACTTCGCCTAAGGCAATCTCTTAGTAGCTAATAAATGACAAATTATAATAGATACGATGATGACATTTAGTATAAAGACGTTGTACAATATTGATATTCAGGACAATAGCGCCTAAAATAAACTTTCTAGAGGGACAACATTTGACAAAAGTATTTCTGATCTCTTGAAAAGTTCGATATTGAAAATGGGCGAGCTCTATTCACATTTAGTGAAATCTCCCATATAAACCCGACCGGAAATCGATCTAATGCTGATAAATTAAATCACATTAAAATTGCACAAAGAACTAGAGCAAAACTTTCCAAACATCCATCGGACAGATCGAAAGAACTATACATCCCAAATATTATTGATGAAGTGTTCATTTTAATTAATTAACTAACTTCAAATTAATAAGTAAACTTTTCCGACAAAGCTGATAACCATCCATTCAAAAGCTATATATTTCACGTATGTATCTAAAACTAAGAGTGTATACCTGTGGTGATTCTCAATATTTTTTTATTACTATTTTTTCCACTTTGTAATTTTATACTTTGTTAATTTTAAATATTTTTTACTTAGCAAGTCTTTGTTTGACTTTCTAAAATTTTCGTTTGTAATTTAAAATTCATTCATTATTTTTCCTTCAATAAATAAATTTGTTTTATAAAAAGTATATTTTTAAATTCGAACATACCACAAATTGGTGACCCCGACGTTTGATAAAATTAAAACAAAATATGTCGAATACTGAAGGAAACAGCAACATTCAACAGCAGTTACCCCAAAATGAAGCTGTTCAGCCAACAACCATCAGCCGAGTTGCGGTTAAAGTACCGCCTTTTTGGCCTGACCACGCTGAAGTTTGGTTAGCGCAAGTCGAAGCACAATTTGCTGTTGCGGGAATAATCAGTGACGCATCAAAATTTAATACTGTTGTTGCGGCGATCGAGTCAAATGTGCTAGTTCAAATTTCAGACGCTATTTTGAATCCTCCGGAAAATGATAAGTACGGCAATCTGAAAAAGTGCATAGTGGAGCGTTACTGCGAAAGCGAACAAAAAAAGACACAAAAATTGTTGTCAGAAATTGATCTTGGAGATAAAAGACCAACACAACTCTTAAATGAGTTGAGTGCATTGTCGAAAGACAAAGTGACAACAGATTTTTTAAAATCGCTCTGGCTGCAGCGACTACCGGCGCAGGTACGTGCAATTTTGCAAGCATCGGATGCAACTTTAACTGAACTAGCCAAGTTAGCCGATAAAATAATGGAGGTTGGCGATTTCCAACATCTAGCCGCTGTTTCTTCTGCTTCATCACCCAATAACGTCAAAGATGAAATTGATAAACGCCTTGATCGTATTGAACAACAAATTAATAGCCTTAGCAACAACAACAGAAAAATATTCAACCGCCGATCTCGCTCAATTTCTGCACGAAGGGGGAAATCAGAGGACAACAACAAAAAGGATGACTTTTGCTGGTATCATCGAACCTTTGGGGAAAAGGCTACGAAATGCCGTGAACCTTGTTCATACTCGAAGCAAAAAACGCCAAAAAACTAATTTCGCCTTCTGATCCAGCGGGCGGATCTCAAGATGAATACTGTATAGCCCGTCTTATTATCAACGACGACGTCTCTAAACAAAAATTTTTAATCGACACCGGTGCAGATGTATCTGTGCTGCCGTTGTCCAGCTTCAAAAATGTTTGTCCAGGTGTTTCTAAAAAACTATTTGCAGCAAATGGGACCCCTATCAAAACTTGTGGTGAAAAGCGATTAAGTGTTTCCTTGGGCTTGCGTCGTAATTTTACATGGACTTTTCTTGTGGCAGACGTTAATTCAGCAATAATAGGTTCGGATTTTCTTAAACACTATGACCTATTAGTTGATATTAAAAAAGGTAAGCTTATTGATCGCACTACTTTACTCGAAGCGAAAGGTTGCACTCCAAATTCTCCTTGTTTTCATATTTTGGCATACGATGCCCAAGACAACTACGCCCAGTTGTTGAATGAGTACAAGGACTTGGCCACAATTAACGCCAACAAACGCCCCATCGATTCCACTGTAACCCATCACATCACGACTAAAGGTCCTCCGACATACGCAAGCGCTCGTCGCCTAGCCGCTGACAAACTTCAAGCAGCAAAAAAAGAGTTTGAGTACTTAATGGAAATGGGTATATGTCGGCCTTCAAAAAGTAATTGGGCGAGCCCACTCCATCTGGTAAAGAAGCCGAACGGTGACTGGCGACCTTGCGGTGACTATCGCGCCCTCAACAACATTACCGTGCCAGACAGGTATCCCATTCCTTACATACGTGACGTCACTAGTGTATTGTATGGGAAGAAGATTTTTTCAACTCTTGACTTGCAAAAAGCCTATCATCAAATACCGGTGGAGCCGTGTGACATTCCCAAGACAGCGATAATAACGCCATTTGGCTTATTTGAATTCTGTTTCATGACGTTTGGCTTACGGAACGCAGCCCAAACTTTCCAACGTCATATGAATGAAGTCTTCAAGGGAATTGATTTTGTGTTTGTTTATATAGACGATATTTTAATCGCATCTTCGTCTAAAGAGGAACATGATAAACATCTCCGAATCGTATTTGAACGTTTACGTCAGTCACGCCTTTCTGTTAATTTGGATAAGTGTCAGCTTGGAAAAACTGAGCTAGTTTTTTTAGGTCATAAAATTAATCAACATGGTCTTACACCACCCGATAGTAAAGTGGAGGCGATACGAAATTTTGAAAAACCTAAAGTAGGTAAAGATTTGAGAAAGTTCCTTGGTATGCTTAACTTTTATCGTCCTTTCATTCGACATGCGATCAAAAATCAAAATGTTTTGCTAAATTTGATTCCTGGTAATAAGAAAAATGATAATAGCATAATAAATTGGACTGATGAAGCCATTGCTGCTTTTGAAGCATGCAAGAATGATATTGCAGAAGCGACTCTCTTAAACTATATGGCACCAAATGCTCAACTAACGTTAACCACGGATGCATCGGACGAAGCTGTTGGAGCCGTTCTTCACCAAATAGTTGGAGATCAAATTCAGCCATTGGGTTTTTACTCTAAAAAATTAACGACATCCCAGCAAAACTATAGCGCATACGACAGAGAGCTCACTGCAATTTATCAATCTATTCAACATTTTAAGTACGCTCTTGAAGGTAGAGAATTTTCGATTTTTACAGACCATAAACCAATTATTTTCGCTTTTAAGCAAAAAAGTGATAAGGCATCGCCACGAAGAGCACGCCAATTGGACTTTATAAGTCAATATAGTACTGATATTCGGCACTTGCCTGGAGCTGACAATAGTGTAGCAGATTTACTGTCCCGTATAAACGTTTTAGAAAATTATGTTATAAATTTTGATGAAATGGCCGAACAACAAAGTACTGATACCGAATTACAGTCACTGCTGAACAACAATGACGATTCATCTATAAAGCTTACAAAACTGAAAATTCCTCATTCGACTAGAGAAATTTATTGTCATGTTTCAGCGAATAAGGTGAGACCATACGTTCCAAAAAGCTGCAGAGAATCTGTCATGCGAAAACTTCACTCACTTTCACATCCTGGAATCCGTGCTACAAAACGATTGGTTGCAGATCACTATGTGTGGAAATCAATGTCAACAGATGTGGCTAAATTTGTTCGTTCGTGCCTTCAGTGTCAAAAAGCCAAAGTACAACGTCATACAAAATCACCAATAGGCGAGTATTCTCAAGTCGACGTTCGATTCGAACATATAAACGTAGACATTGTTGGACCATTGCCTTCTTCCGATGGTTTTCGTTATTGCCTGACTTGTATTGACCGGTTTAGTAGATGGCCCGTAGCTGTACCGTTGGTAGACATAACAGCTCAAAGTGTTGCAAGTGCTCTCATAAGTGGTTGGATTTCCATATATGGTGTTCCATTACGAATTACTACGGATTTAGGAAGACAATTTGAATCATCTGTTTTCAAGGAATTAACAAAATTGTTAGGTGTCAAACATTTGCGAACGACTCCCTACCATCCACAAGCTAATGGAATCATCGAGCGTTGGCATCGTACTTTGAAATGTGCCATTAAATGTTACGAAACAAATAATTGGAGCGCAGTTCTTCCTTTGATTCTTTTAGGAATGCGGTCAACTTTAAAAGCCGATATTGAATTGAGTCCTGCTGAAATGGTTTTTGGCACCTCTTTACGCATTCCTGGGGCATTTCTGGTTCCTTCTAAGGGAAATACTTTAGAAAATGAGTTTGTGCAGTCACTTCGAAGATGGATTTCAAACTTACCGATTACAAAGCCCGTTCGGCATGGAGTTAAAACAAGTTTTGTTCAACCTGCATTAGCCGAGTGTAAATATGTTTTCATCAGAACCGATCGTGTAAAAACTCCTCTGGAACCAAACTACGAGGGTCCTTTTAAAGTTTTAAGTAAACACGATAAATATTTTGTTGTGAAAATGCATCAACGAAACGCAAAGATTTCTATTGATCGTTTGAAGTCTGCCTATATTTTTAATGATGGAATGGCATTCACCGAAGCTGCCCAAGATGACAACCGAGTTGAAACCGGTAATCATGCGACGGCAGATGTTACTCCACAAGATAACCCATCAACAGAAGAGAATAACGACATCTCTCGTAATGATACAACAGTACAAAACTCTCGCACCACTTCATCTGGACGTCATGTTAGAATTCCTCTTAAATATCGTTAACCCTTAACTAGGAGGAGGGTATTGTGGTGATTCTCAATATTTTTTTATTACTATTTTTTCCACTTTGTAATTTTATACTTTGTTAATTTTAAATATTTTTTACTTAGCAAGTCTTTGTTTGACTTTCTAAAATTTTCGTTTGTAATTTAAAATTCATTCATTATTTTTCCTTCAATAAATAAATTTGTTTTATAAAAAGTATATTTTTAAATTCGAACATACCACATACCCTTTAATTTTAAGGCTTGTATACATTGACAATCATTATTAAAGCTTTGACCTAAATCAGTCCGCTAACTTCAGAGTTTTACATAACTAATCAAGAACTTTTACTAGTTGGATAATTCGTACGAATTAAAGTGCACAACCCTCACTGGGCACAGCGTTTTTGGGTTGCATGCCAGAATACTTAAACTTCATCAAATCGATGTGCTATTGCAAATGTAAGGGCATCTACATTTTGAAGCATCTTTTCTGCATGGTTTATCTGGTCTATCGAACTTTATTAAATGTTCGTAAAATATGTGTATATTTTATTTCGAAGCTACTGGCTGGCTTAAATATGTATTCTCTACTTGTAGTCTAGTAATCATTATCTTTCACAAAGGGACCACTTTAGAACCCAAGTGAAGCTTCCCTAGACATTAGCCACCTGCCCAACCTAACCTTTGGGTGCATAACTATCCTAGATGATGACGCCACCGAAAAGCTTTTCTTTTTCCGACTCTTAATTTTAAAGACTCTTTGCATATAATACTAGTATAACCAAATTTTGCTAGGAATTACATTAAGTACTTTTGCAGCACCATTGGTGAAGGGTATCCAAGATTCGGCAAAGCCGAATATACCACTCTTACTTGTTTTTTGTATGGAAGGCGAACCGCTCTACTGGACAGTAAAACAAAGACGCACAGTGGGTTGAAAAAACATAGCATTTAGGAAAATAATCAAGAACTTTAGCACGGTAAGCACATTTATCATGAATTCATCACATGGCTATTATGGAGGAGTTTAGAATTTGGAGTCTGTAGGCTTATCAGGAGAGGAGCTCGTGTTTTTTGAAAATTAAAAATTATCCAGTAGTCACATTTTAGATCCGATATAACAGATTTTTATATGTACGAAATCTAAGCCCAGATTTTTCTGGGGCGGCTCAATCGGCCAAAGTAAAGTAGGGCACCTTAGACTCATAAATCACTTAAAACGATATATAATCATCAGTTTCTAACCGATTTGAACAATCATACTATATATAACAAATACTTTTCTCAAAATCCACGATAGCTGGAATGAGACATATTCAGATATAGGTCCATGTTTCGGAATCAATTAGACACTTATAGCTAAATCAAATATTGATTTTCTTCTTTTTATCTCCAAGTTTTTATCGCAAATGAGAGTTTTTCAACTTTTGGTTTAAATTTATTATGACATATAGAATTACAACAAAAAACACAACAATTACACAAATTTCAATCTATTCCAATAAAGTTATATTTATGTATATTTTAGTTACTTTTTCTTTTAATTGGTGTAAATTTGTACTCCTCAAAAATTTAGGTCTTCCCTTTTAGTCGGCCAACCAAAAGAAATTGCGGATTTCCTCCTCGTTTGAGGGCCTGCAATGTGGTGGTCCCTCATCGGGTGCTCCTTCTGCTATAAGGGAATTCCGCAGAGCTCGCATCGCTAACATGTTACGCTGGGAAGCGACACTTAAATCAATTAAACGTTCCGGATAGTGGACACCAATCAGACAGTCAAACTGTTCTTGGATATTCAAAGGCATGCGCCAAGGTTCGTGGCTGGAAGAGGAAAGATGTAGCAAATATGTATGTATATAATGTTTAAAATAAAATTTGGAATAATTTGTTTTTATAAGGCATTTACATTACCTCGAAATCTAGCATTTACGAGATTTTGTTTAAAATCTAGTTGATTTCGACTAGATTTCCCATACAAAAATAAATCTAGTTATTAAGTAGATTTTGGCAAAATCTACTTCAAATCTAGTAGTACTTAATGATGCAACCATGTTTTTCTTCGAAAAAGTACTAAAAAATACCACGATGTGTAAATCAAAATGACATATCAATTGAAAATAAATCAAAACAAAAGAAAAAAGTGCCTAAAAAATAATTAAATATATTAGTTGAACTAAATTTGAATAAAAAATGGAAAAAAAAATAAATGAGGAAGAAAAATGAATTAAACATCAAACAATTTGAAAATATATTTTTCATTTTATATTAGTCAACTAATTCTCTTGTAAAAATAGAATCTAGCTAACATTAAAAAATGTAGTCTAAACGATCTAGATTTTGATTGAGATTTGAAATCAAATCTACTAGATTTTAGGCTAGTGTAAATTCCCTATTAGTTTAGCATGTCGTACCGATAAGCTAAACTATTCGTAGTCGCCGGTACGATTAATAGCCTACTACTAGTACATTCTAGTAATAGGCATATTTATACTTTTTAAACTCATTTATACTCACATATATTCCTTAGGTACTTTAGCCAATTCAGGTACATATTGTTTTATATACTGACCCATGGGATCCAGTCTCTTGGCCAATGCTACCGGGCATGTTACCAATGACGAATCAAGTAAACGCTCAAAAGCCGAAGAACTAACCCACATCCAATTGCCGGCACAAACCGACCAATCTGCATCCAATAAATACTTCAAAAAATAACGCAAACCATGCTCCCAATTTTGCCACAGACCGCCCCTAGTCAAAAAAGTTGCCACCGTATTACGCAAAGTATGATGTAACCAACCCTCGGCTAACAGCTGACGCATAGCGGCATCGATCAAGGGAAATCCCGTTTGACCCTGGGTCCAACGTTTTAGTTGATCATGATTTGCTTGGGCCCAGGGTATGTTCAAACAAATTTCATTATCCTCCATACGATCATAGTTGGGATTATTCACGGACATGGTATAGAAATATTCACGCCATATTAACTGGCCGGTAATGTGGGCCCCACCAGACATATGTAGACCAAGCCCTTCGGCTTGAAGTTGGACATTTTTGAAGAGATCGTGAACATCCCAGTAAAATTTGCGCACTGATAAGCAGCCAAATCGGAGATGAGCACTCATGGACTTGGGAGATTCCAGAATATTGGGTTTGGCCTGATTAGGCAAGTAGTAGCCGCATTTAAAAGCATTTTCTTCGACTTTAAGACGCTGATGTAAATGCAGTAAAGCCTGGGTTTCACCACCAATCCACTTGACTTTGGCTAAATAGCTTAAGTTATCGGGAAATACATTAAAGTCTTCGGGTGTGGGAAACTTTAAGAAGTTAAGAGGATTTTAATAAACATTTAATTGTTCTAAAACATAACACAAACCTCCAAAAACGCCTTTAATTCCATTAAAAGCTTTTCACTTAGTTTGTGAAACTGTACATCGCTCCAATCGGGATTAGGTACCGGCCTTGGGGGCAAACCAATAATTTGTACTGTATGCTAAATTAAAATTCATAACTTAAAAAACTATAATTTTTTGAAGAAAATTGTAGAACTTACCAGAAACATTTGATATGTTAAAGGCGGTATACCACCATTAGTATCGATTACTTTCTTGGGATCCCATAAAGTATGCGAGATTCTCTCCAAACAGATAATACCCAAATCATGACAAAGCTTCTTTACGGCATTATCACGTCGATTCCAAATCGGTTCACAATCCTGTTCGAAACATAATTTTCTTATGCCGCACTGTTCATGAAGACTGCGAAATATTTCCACTGGATTTCCTTGAAGTATGTATAGGCGTCCCAGGCTTAAACTGAGATTCTGCAATTGATCGTGGATGTCTTTAAGGGAGTCCAAGAGAAATTTTAAGCGATTATAGCCAACACAACGAGTACCTGGAAGAAAGATAAGAAAAAATGTATATTAAAAAAAATGTCTTTAGTCGGTCAAGCCTAGATCTGTCCTACATCACAGATGTCAAAGATGGACCAATTGTAGACAGTTTTTTAATGCCAGGAAGAGTGTCTGTATTAAATTTTGTGATCGTACGATAATTATTTCGAGATATTTGCAAAACACAATTTTCCTGGTCTTTTCAAATGCCCTCAGTGAAAATAGTCCAGCAGCGTTAAGTCTCAATGAAGAGGAGACTTGTATAAAAGCTTATCTCGGCAACCATTTGCCGAGATTTAAGTATATTTATGTCATTTCCAGATGAGGGTCACGAAATTTAGTTTATCTATTTATGTTTTCCGTTTAACCAGTTCTAAGCAACCAAAAGATGTTTCTAAGGTTATTTGACCGGATTTTGATATTCGTTCTAGTTTTCGAGATATTAAACATATTTTTAAAAAATTTTGATTTTTATTTAATCTCTATTTATTCATTAAAATGTTTAACATTGGACATCGAACTGAGTTGTTTGTACTGTTTGGGATCTATTTCACACATTAAAGTCCAATAGTAGTCTCTCATCATGCCCTCGTCCCAAAATCCTTGATATCGTTTTTCGATTTTCACCAAATCTTGGTGTAGTCACTCTTCTCGATCGTCGCTGTATCACCCAAGCTTTCAGGAAAAAAAATCAAGATGGGAATGCAGAAAATGTATTTTAAGATAATTGTACTTGGTAAATGTTAGTTAAGGCTGAAAGCGGGCGTCTGTCTCGGATCAAGCGGCTTGCTTTACAAACGTGGCTCTTGTCTTTGGACTCATCATCTATCGACTTAGCACCTACGATGTTTTAAGCATGGAAAGAAACAACATTACAGAATATACTACTCCAAGGGGTTGTCATGCGAGAAATCCCCCTGCTACGGCAACTGACACAAGGATTTTCGAGGTGCCTAATCTATGCACGAAAATCCTGATGAATGAAAACAATTCTATCCGAAGAAATCGGACTATTAAACCTAATATAGGCATGAAAGAAAGTTTAAAGTTTGAGACATGGAACGTATGCACGCTATACGAAACGGGGAAATTAGAACAACTAAGACGAGAAATGTTACGTTATAAAATTGATTTGTTGGCGGGGCAAGAAGCAAGATGGACAGGGCAAGGGGATACGGAATGAAGATATTGTGTTTCTTTACTCAGGCCGCCCGGAAGGCGATGAGCACAGTAGGGGTGTGGGATTCCTAATATCGAAACAAATGGCTAAGTCCATGGTAGCGTGGTATCCTATCAGTGAGAGGTTCATGGCAATAAAAATCAGAACTAAAGCTCGCAATTTAAAAAGTATCAATGTTTACGCTCCGGCTGAAATTCAATCTGAAAATGATAAGTAGAATTTTATGATATACTTAGCAGTTGGATGAACATCAATGTACATAACTGTGATATTACTATGATACTTGGCGACTTTAACACCAAGGTAGGCTCAAACAATACCGGTTTGGAACGTTAATGGAGAAAGACTGATTGAGCTATGCTGCGAAAAGGAGCTTGTTGTGGGTGGTACCATTTTCCTTCATAAATTACAGCATAAAATAACCTGGATTTCGCCGAATGGCATTACTAAGAACCAAATCGACCCTATTTTAATAAACTCTAAATGGCGATCATCTTTACTTGATGTACGCTCGAGGCGCGGAGTAGATAAAAATAGCGACCATCATTTAGTAATGTGCAAAATTCGACTAAAAGTTGCTGCTCTGTGGTCTGATACGGCGAAAGCAGAACGGAAAATAGATGTTGATAAACTGGAATCAGAAAGTCATCAGATTGCCTTTATTACTTTCATAAGGAATCGGCTTCCAGATGTAATAAACAACAACAAACCGTAGGATTTAAAGATCACAAAAGGAAAACTTAGATAACACAGGCAACATGGGACTTGGTAGAACAACGCAGAACCTTAACAAATGCAATGTTTAATGAAAACAGAGATGATGAAGTTCTCAGTGCAACATATCGTGATATATTCAATAAAATAACGAAGTTAGCAAGAAGGGACAAGAGAATATGGATAGACGAGCAAGCGAGCCAAGCTGAATCAGCTGAAAGGCGATATGAAGACCTTATATAATATATCAAGGGCGTTGTGTGGCAAACCAACTTACATTAACAGTCCCATCTTGATTAGTAGTGGTACACTTCATTCGACTCCGGATGATGCGCGGGATGGTACACTTGAAGTCAACACTTAACAACCCTATCGGATTAACAACGCTGGCTGAAGAGCACCATTAAACCAACCATGTCAGTATATTCAATGGAATTTCTGATAGTCCGCCAACAACACAAGAAGTGATGAACGCTATTAAAAGCCTTAAACGCAATAAGGCCCCGGGCAATGATAATATCTTTGCGGAGATGCCTTTATGTGATGTTGAAGGATGGTCGAGATTGTGGGACCCATTTGTGGGTAAAATATGGGAAGAAGTGCTACTGGAATGAAGGTATACTAGTCAAAATACCAAAAAAGGGTGACTCCAAAGACTGCAATAACTACAGGGGTATAACACTTCTCCCAATACCAAGCAAAATATTAAGTCGTGCAATTTTGAACAGAATATCCGACGCAGTTTCCTTCACACTCCGCGAAAATCAGTTTGGGGTCAGAGAAAGCCGTTCTTGTGTTGATCTAATCAACATAGTAAAAATAATACTAGAGCAATGTAATGAATTCCGCCCTCCCATTTACCTAGCGTTTATCGACTTTATAAAGGCCTTCGACAGTGTGAATAGAAGCTATCTAAAAAGAGTTTTAAAAAATCGTAACATGCCGACGAAAATGCTCAACTTAATCCGTACAATGTACTTTAATTTTAAGTGTCGAGTTCTACAAAAGGTTAAATAATCAGATCCGTTCGATGTTACTACTGGAGTGTATCTTGTCACCTATACTTTTTATCCTCGTCATCGACAACATAATGCGCACGGCTCTAAATGGTAGATCACGGTATCCAATGGACAACGCCCTTTAAGCAACTTGAGAACTTCGAATATGCCGATGACATATGTCTTCTAAGCCAAAGCACAGGCCACCTTCAAGGGAATGCTAACGCTATCACTGTTGAAACTCGGGCAGCTGGTCTGGAAATTAATATTTCCAAGATAAAGATTATGCCCGGAGGCTATAACATAATTCCGTTGACACACATTAAAGTGGATAACGAGGTTGTTGGATGTGTAGATACCTTTAAATGCCTGGAAAGTTTAGTAACTACAAAAGATGGTGCAGACGGGGATATTAAAGCGTGTTTTAATAGGGCAAAATCTGTACTCGGTATTCTCCGAGCTATTTGGAAATATCGGCAAATGTCAACAACAACTTAGTTAAGAATATACTACTCGAATGTCAAGTCCATCCATCCTATTACGGCTGCGAAACATGGAAATGCACAAATGGCATCGATAAACGATTGCAAACCTTTTCAAACAAATGCTTAAAGCAAATTCTTAATATATCGAGCCATAACCGCCAAAAGGGCTTAAGCGACATGATGGACGATTTTCATTTTATTATTAAAATTTATTATTCATGATCATCTGCATCATCTCACAAAATATCAGGGCAGTAGAATTTACCGTTATGATTTTACAGCAAAAACAATAAAAAATTAAGTACAATTCACTGTCCAAATTTATTAAAAAAAACGCTTCTCCTGTAAATTTTAGTTTTTGGAGCTTGAGTCTTTTCGGCGGTTAGGGCTCGATATGGTGGCCGCATCGCTTTAGAAATGAAGATCTATTTAATGCGACAAACCAAATCAAAGCCAATAGAAATGGCGGGGTATAGGCCACACACTTCAAAGGCCAAATACAAACATTGCGCGACAAGCGCTTAGTTGGAATCCACAGGGAAGAGGCCGTTGTTGGTGCCGTGTTGGTGTACCTGATAGAACGTGGAGAAGATCAATTGATGAGGAGTTGCAAGCAGCAAAGTATTCACGGAATGATGTATGCCTAACAACTCGCAATAGAGTCCGATATTAAAAGATGGATGAGACCCTATGCTCCACTGGGAGTCAAGTATAGCAGAAGAAGAAGAAGATGCCAACAGAGACATAAATCACTTAAAACCAAATATTACTGTCATTTTTGAATAATTTTACAAGCCCGTATTGTTCACCGTTTTTTTTTTTTTTTTGGTAAAAAGTGTTTTTATTTATTTAAATTAACAAAATCGGGCTATATGTAGATCAAATATTAGTAAAAAAATCGGGGCATTATGAGACACATATGGGTAAATCCTGCTTGACGGACGATACATTTGTACGGATTTTGTTGTACTTAAATGTATGCCATTGCCGTTCTGCACTAGAAATCTTTGCGCAGATTTCCGATAATGTTAGCCCATCGATTGTGCTATCGAATGGTATTTGGTAATTTACATACTTCTTTTGGTGGAGAAAGATATTCGCTTTTAAAGTGCTGTGACGGACGCTACTAAAAATGGAAGTGACTTTTTTTCATCAAATCGGTCATAGTAATAAAATAGTAATAAAAAAATTGTAAATACATTAAAGATAGAGGAAAATCAGAGGATTACAAAACAGCTTTTATAAAATATTTTAAAGTTTCAAGTTTCACCAAAAATCCATAAATGAATTGTTGCGGACGCTACGTGACGGACGATACAGTTTTGCTTGAATGTTTTTTATTAAGAAAAAATTCTTATTTCATATATTTTTTAAGGACTCGTTAAACAGCGAAAATAATGGTTTTATTTGTTCCCGAATTTCATCTTCTTTCTTTTCATGTTCGCGGTTAAAATGCGATTTTTGGACACAATTTAATATTTAACAAAACGGCTACATATATTTATTTATTTAAAGTTTTTCACTTTTTAAATCTTATTTTTTGTCGAAAGAATGCTGCGGCTAGCTGTTAGAGTGTCCCAAAAATCAAAAAAAAAAATCAAATTTCAAAAGCATCAAATTTGCCCCACTGTATATTTTTTTTAACAGCTAATATCTTAAATTTAATCTGTGGATGTAGACAGTGTTATTGCTTTAGGAATAAGACAGAGATGTGTTCGTAAATATTGTATTTAATAAATATCATTTTGTAAAAAATATATACTGTGACGGACGCTACACACTTTCCTATACATATTATTCTGTAAAATTCTATATAAAGATCTATGTATTTTTAGCCTAATATAAAGTATACTATAACTTTTCTTTACGAACCAAGTTCAATTGGAGAAAAAGAAAAAAACCTTTATTTCTGTGACGGACGCTACACACTGTGAGCCCTTTTTTTATATTATAACTTTTCTTTACGAACCAAGTTCAATTGGAGAAAAAGAAAAAAACCTTTATTTCTGTGACGGACGCGGACATGAGCCCTTTTTTCTTGATGTTATTTATAACACTCCAATTACTTTTCATGGGGTCTTTTACATCTAATTGTATAAAATTAAGCAGACTTTGAGCCCCTACTGAAACTTGATACCTAAATGGATGTTTTTTCCATTTTTATGAACTTTTAAAAAACCTATTATTTTAAAAAATGTATAAAAATTAGAGATGAGTGCAAATAAAGACCTGTCATTAACGAAGACAGCAATCAAAAATTGTATCCAATATATATTCTTAAGAATCAATATATGTTTAATTTTTCCATAAACACAAATACGCGATTTTGACAGTTTTAAAATTTTGTCCGTGGTTTAACGTTTTTCGGATTTGCCCATATTGAAAATTTTAATTTTTAAAGTCGATTATCTTTAAAACCATAAGAGATAGAATATCCATGCCGTGATGTTTTTTGTAGATCATGACCTAATTATTTGTTAAATAGTATGAGTCTTCAAATCGGTTGGGAAATGGGAATTATATATCGTTTTAAGTCTGATTTGTCTACTGTCCAGGTTCAAACTTAAGCTCCCCAAAACATCTGCTATATGCACAAAAAATTTGTTTCCTATAGACATAATACAAAAATTCGATGTGTACAAATTGAAAAATTATTTTTTTTTTAAATTCTCATCGAATTTTGAATTTTGTCGATATCTCTGGTGTTCATAAGCCGATGAAATTTAATGTTGCGTTAGAGTATTTTCTAATATCTGATATATAATTCCTGACTGAACATTGTGATAGCCCTGTACTCTACTTTTGAAACGCTATTGGTGAAGGGTATTTAAGGTTCGGCATAGCCAAATATAGCACTTTTACTTGTTTATGATTTTTTTTTTAAAACAAAACATTTTTGAAAGAATCATTATTTCGGTGTAAATTCGATGATATCTCTAAAATGACTAAGCGGATTAAGGAAACTGTGGAGACGATTTAAAGATAAAATTTTTCTCGAATTTCGGTTTTTCCTATTAGCTCAATACAGATAGCCGTTTTGAAGTTATATTAAAACCTTGTGCAAAAAGCCTGTTTTTTTTGAGAACAAAAAAAAGATATACATATCTTGAAAACTAGAGCCAACTTGTCATTTTCGGATCTTACAGATCAAAGCTATCTTTGATCAAATCTAGTGTTTCAAAATCCTGTTGACCTGTGTTATCGATTACCTTGCAAACAAATTTTATCACATTTGGTCCATATTTTAAATTCAGATATGTTTCTTACTTTAACAGAATTTGTTGGAGGGTATATAAGATTCGGCACAGCCCAATATAACGCTCTTACTTGTAAATTATAAGGTTTCACTCATGCCCCTAAGAAATATGTAGCACTCACCCTCTCTAATCACTAGGGTATTCAATTATTCGGGGTTTTGGTTTATTCGATTAATAGTGCAAAAAAATATTCGGTGTTGAAACTTGATCGTTTAATAATCGAATAATGACAAATTATTCGATTAACCGATTAAAATTGATTGTGAGTAAACAAAATTTATTTAGAAATTTTACATTTTATATTTTAGATTTTTTTTACATTTTACATTTCAGCCCTAATAATCCAAATACTAAGTTTTATTTAGATCGGATATCGGGAAAGCGTGCCGACTTATGCTAGAAACACAATCACGACAGCAGGCTACACGAAAACCGACTACAAAAGTCGTTAATTATTTTTAAGACGACAGCTGCATTGAAAACAGCTGATATAGAATTTTGACATTTGGACCATAACAATTTTTAATTTGTTTTTTTAAATAATGACTGAAAATTTATTATTAATAACAAATGAACAATAAGTTTTAATAAACTTACCAAATAAAATAAAAGCCAACGGATAGAAAAAATAATAAATTTAATAAAATAAAATTAAATCAAAATGTCTACAATAGAAACAGCTGCTTATGAGTGATGCCAATATCGCATTTATAAGATGGGCAAAATAACGATTTATATTTTGACAGAAATTACATAAATCCTTTTTAGTAATCAACCTCCGATGTCAACAGTTTTCATGTGCCTGATAGTATATATAAATCAAAAAAATCTAATAGATAGATTTTTGTGAAATCACTTATAGTTTGAGAGTTATGAGCTTTTTAAATTTTAAGAACTGTAGGGCATAACTTTAGAAACTTATATCCGATATTACCTTTTTGGTATCAAACAAAAGCTACTAAAAATACCTTTCAAATGATATATGTATTCTTTCGATTTATAATGGATTAAGAGCCCATATCCTAAAAAATTATTTTTACAACCGAAACTTTTTAATAAAAATACGCATATCTTAAAACAACATAGATATAAGTATGCTCTTTTAAATAATAGATTTTATACAGGACATACTGGACTTTTATATAACCTAAACTACGTAGCTCTAAAATTAACTTCTCAAAAATGTACTTTTATTGAGGTAGAGTTATATAAATATAAATTCGTATATCATATACTTATCAGATATTATTATATACATTATATATAAATATTTGATAAGTATATTAATTGTTTATTTCAGTTTCCTTCATAATTATTGTAAATAAAGTTAAGTGGTTTAAATCGCTCATTCATATCAATATTCTATGGTGTTGACAGCACTAAATCTGTTATTGTCGCCAATAAAAATAGAAATTAGTTTAATCTTGGCTACAGCTACAACGGTGGTCGGTAGTCGTGCAGCTGTGCCGAAACGTCGCGACGCTAAAAAATTTATTTCCATTTGAATGCGTGTAACCTAATTTTGACAGGTTCTAGCCCGTAGCCTGTAGCCGTGATTGTGTTTCTAGCATTAACGACAAAGTTTCGACATGCCGATTATACGGGAAAAAAAGTTGTTTCTTCAAAAAATTTCCACTTAAAATACATCTTAAGAAAAGTGTCTAACATCATGGAGAATTAAATGGGCTATCCACTTAAAATCAAAAACCAATGGGCTATTACTTTTAAAATCGATTGAAAACTTTCCAAATAATTAAGGGTTTTCCAAAATATTTTACATCTTTAAAGATTCTCCTGAGCATATGCAATAAAAAAGTCTATTATTTTAAAAAAATTTAATAAGTTTGACTTTTCTGCTTTTTTGAGACCTCATGATATTTAAATATTTATTTTTATAACAATGGACTAACATTAAGTCACTTTTTCATGGGACGAAAAAAAATTACTTTTTTAACCGATTTCAAAACTGCATTTTTAGTTTTTTCAATTGTTAGTTAAACAAATTCGTAAAAAGTAAAAAAGAAAGTTCCAGGCTGCTAGTAAAACTCCCTGAAGATTACGACAAAGAAAAAATTAGAACGATATCTCTAACGGTTTAGCCATAGCTTTGACTTAAAATCGAAGGTTTTCGACAAAAACCCAATTTTTCATTAAAGTTATAAAAAAGACACGTTAATTGTTATATATTAGCAATTTTTATAAGAAGACTTCAAATTATTATTGCTTTCATAGGTAGAAATATATATTCGAAATTTGGTTGAATTTGGATGTCGTTAACCCTTTTAATACCAGGGTCAAAAGTAAAATTTTTAAAATATGAAATTTTTTCAAAAAAGTTTTAAAAAATTCATGTTTTTATTGTTATATGTCAATGAAAATTAAAAAAAAAAATCGTTTGAAGACACCTTTAAATACAATTTTATATAAATTAACCCTAGCATACCCATGGGCTCCAAACCGTTTCCATACTTAAGTCATGTATGTTTTAATACATAAAAACATAGTGTTTTTTTTTTGTTAAATCGATTAATTGACACAAATTTTTCGGTTATTTGTTAGTTGAATTTTTTAAATTTTCAAATAATCGATTAAATAAAGATAAGAAATTAATCGGTTAATCGAATGAAGGTTATTTGTTATTCGGTTATTTGTTATTTAAATTTTCAAATAATCGATTAAATAAAGATAAGAAATTAATCAGTTAATCGAATGAAAGTTATTTGTTATTCGGTTATTTGTTATTTAAATTTTCAAATAATCGATTAAATAAAGATAAGAAATTAATCGGTTAATCGAATGAAGGTTATTTGTTATTCGGTTATTTGTTATTTCAATTTTCAAATAATCGATTAAATAAAGATAAGAAATTAATCGGTTAATCGAATGAAGGTTATTTGTTATTTGTTATTCGGTTATTTGTTATTTGAATTTTTAAATAATCGATTAAATAAATTAAATAAAATTTTCAAATAATCGATTAAATAAAGATACAAAGTTAATCGGTTAATCGAATAAATTAATCGATTGAATACCCTACTTAAATCACTTACCGGCACTTTCTCCATCAAATATAAAAATCGGCAGAAGCTCGATGCCCTTATCTTTGTCCGATATAGCCTCCAAAAGAGCAGGATTATCGTGTAATCTTAAACCATGACGGAACCAAATTATATTAACAGGCATTTTGAGATTTTGTAATAAACTATTAAATAATTTAAACGCTTATAAATAATTTGTTGTTGTCAGCAAATCTATATATTTTTTTTGTTGCACTCTCTTTAGAATCGTATACTAATCGTATCTATTAGTATTTAAAATATTGTAATTATAGCAATTATAGACGTTTCAATTTTGAAAATGAATGTTCCGTCTTGTTGATGTTTACACGAGAACTTGTTATTGGCGAATGCACTCATTGCACTTGAAATTTATACTAAAGTCAACTTTAGTTTAATTTTTATCTGTTGACTGAACGAATACGAGTGAGTAAATACGAGTGAGTGAACAGTTTCGATTGTATTCAACTCAATTGTTGCCGTTCCATTGTTAAAAGTTTTGCACATTCAAATCTCAACAAAGTCTAATATTTTGTATGTATGTGCATCAGGGATGGCAAACATGGTACAATTGTACTTTTTATACCCTTCACCATCATAGGTGGAAAGGGTATTATAAGTTTGAGCTAATGTATGTAACGCATAGAAATATTTTCATTGGACCCACCTTTTAGTATGCCAATAGGCTTAGAATCACTTTCTGAGTCGATTTAGCGATGTAAGTCCGTCCGTCTGGACGGCTGGCTGGACCCTAGAGCGGTTCGAATTCCTTAAAAGAAAAAAAGTCGTGGATTAAAGGTAATGTTAAAACAATTCTAAAAAATTTGTTTTTATTTTTTTACCACGCCTACAAATGCCGCCCTTTTAGTATTTTGTTTACTGTGTCGCCATTTTAAGTCCGATCATAACATTTAATATATCGGTGTTCGCGGATCTGCAAGCGCTACATTTATCGCTTTGATAGTTTTTTTCTACCACGTGAATTTATAGTCATAACTTTTAAAAACTGGATTTGTACTCGATTTGATTAGGGTGGGTACGAATCGAATTTTCAAAAATTATGACTAGAAATTAACGTAGTAGTAAAAAACTATCAAAGGGAGAAATGTAGCCCTTATAGAGCCTTGAACACCGATATAAATAGTGATATGATCTGACTAAAGATGGCGACACAGTTAAAAAAATACAAAAAGGGCGGTATTTGTAGGTGTGGTAAAAAATTAAAAAGAAAATATTTTTATATTTATTTTAACATTATCTTTAATCCTAGGGGGTGACTGACTCAACTTTTTTTCGAACCACTCTACTGGACCCCCATGTAAACCATGTAATCCAAGCACAGGTTGCAATTTTAAAGATAATTTGATGAAATTTGGCACAGATAATTTTTTACCTCCCATAGGTCCCACTTCCCGGAATTGATATTTTGGCCACAAATGTCAATATTTTTCCATGAAATTAAAAAAAAATACTGCTCATGTAAACCAAAATCACTGTACCAAATTTCGTTGAAATCGGTCCACATTTGACCGTAATCGGTCCACATTTGACCTTAGCTCCCATACAAACTTCTTCTGTCAAAACGCACTAAATGAGGCAAAAATCATTAAAACGCTCGTAAATCTAAAGATAATGAGAATTTCAAGTTTATTTTCTGCATACATCACTTTTGTAACAACTGTAATCAACTTGCCAATTTTCGGTCCACATTTGCTCTCATATAAGTCCAAATGACGGAAACAGCTTAATTATATAAGTTTTGAGAAAATGTTTGTATGATGGCAAAACTTAGCAAATATTTGTCTTTATTTAGGAAAAAGAACACCTTTGACCTTAGTGGTGAAGGGTATCGTATGGTCGGGCTTGACCGACTATAACTTTCTTATTGTTTATTATAAAGTTTGAACGCTGACATTATGTGTGAAACACTACATTATTTAAATGACCACGCGAAATGTTGCAAGCATTAATTCTTTTCAGATAATTTTCGACCACTTTTTGACACATATTGGGCGGTATTTTAGCTATAACTTGACGAAGGTTGGTTTTTACGTGCTCAAGAGTTAAAGGTAGAGGTCGGCACAAAGAGAATAGAACAAAAAAATCGTTGGTAGAGTTGCCGTTTTTTATACTTTTACACGAAACAGTTATTTTTCTTTTAATGCGTAGTTCTAATATTAAAAAAAAAAACGTTTTCTACTCCATTTTTGTTTAAATATTTTTATTAAATTTTTTTTTTATAGGAAATTTGTTTGTCAAAAATTTGTTTATAGAATTTTTTTTATCAAAAATGTTTCTTTAGAAAATTTCTTTATCAAAAATTTTTCTTCAGAAAATTTTTTTATCAAAAATTTTTCTTTAGAAAATTTTTTTTATCAAAAGTTCTTCTACAGAAAAATATTTCTATCGATGATTTTTCTATAGAAAAATATTTTTATCAAAAATTATTCTTTAGAAAAAAATTTTTCAATAGAAAAATATTTTTTTTTTAATTTTCATAGAAAAATATTTTTATAGAAAAATTTTGCGCAACAAAATATTTTTGTTTTATTATTTTTATTGAAAATTTTTCTTTAGAAAATTGGTTTATCAAAAATTTTTTTATAGAAAATTTTTTTATCAAAATTTTTTCTTTAGAAAATTTTTTTTTCAAAATCTTTTTTTTTGTAGAAAATTTCTTTATTAAATATTTTTCTTCAGAAAATTTTTTTATCAAAAATTGTTCTTAAGAAATTGATTTTATCAACAAATTTTCTACAGAAAAAAATTTCTATCGAAAATTTTTCTATAAAAAAAATTTCTATCGAAAATTTTTCTTTAAAAAAAATTTCTATCGAAATTTTTTCAATAGAAAAATATTTTTTTTTTCTTAAGAAATTGATTTTATCAAAAAATTTTCTACAGAAAAAATTTCTTTCGAAAATTTTTCTATAAAAAAAATTTCTATCGAAAATTTTTCTTTAAAAAAAATTTCTATCGAAAATTTTTCTATAAAAAAAATTTCTATCGAAAATTTTTCTTTAAAAAAAATTTCTATCGAAAATTTTTCAATAGAAAAATATTTTTTTTTTTAATTTTTATAGAAAAAATATTTTATCGAAAAATTTTCCACAGAAAAATATTTTTATCAAAAATTTTTCTATAAAAAAATGTGTCGAAAATATCTAAAAAATATTTTTTTTCTAAAAAATCTTAAATTGTTTCATATAGGAATTTATTTCTGTTTCAAAAATATACCTAATTCGGTTCATTTATTTCAAACAATGTTTACAAAAGTCATAATGTCGTGGCAACAATGTTCGAGATTATATTTCTTTGTTCTATCGAACTATGTATTTTGTTGCTATAAGTTAGATTGTGATTTTGTTTCTTGCCTATTTTGTTTTTGTCTTTTCTTTAAGAAAGCGACGCCATCCAACTCTGTTAACATTTAAATTCCAATAGAGTGATTTTAATACTAATTTTCACGAGTTTCATTAATGATCGTGATATTCACGAAAACTAGAACAAGTTTCGGCTTCTGGTGGTATGTGCTGCCTTCGCCAGGTTAAAGGTTTATCTGCATAAACACGGTCTTTCGCGTAGCTCCACAAAAAAAGTTTATTGGTGTCAAATCGCATGATCTTGGAGGCCTGTTGATATCGCATCGACAAGAAATTACGCGGCCAGGAAATGTCTCTTGCAATAAAGCCATATTCGCTCGAGTTGTATGGCATGTGGCACCGTCTTGTTGCAACCACATATTCTCCCAAGTCGTATTCTTCAAGAATGTGCCGTAAGACAGTCCTAATTCCTGAGAACAACGAGGATTCGACACATTCGTTTCTTCGGCAACACTTTCACTTACAACACCGATATTTTCAGCGGAACGAGCGAAGTGATGATGCACAGGTCTTACAATATTCGTTACCGCTCCAGTCTCTTCAAATTACTTCACAATTTTGCCAATTGCTTGCGTAGTTGGACGATTATGTAAATCATAATCTCCACTTTAAGTACAATATGTGGCTGTTTGCAGAATTACCATTTTTGTAGTATGCTTTGATAATTTTTATGAGTTGTTTGATACTCAAACGATCCATTTTCGTCAATGTCAGATTTTAACTGAAAAGAAAAAAATGGTTTAACAACTTAGTTTTACAGATGTCGAATTCCAGACGTATACTTTTGAAACCACGAAATGGATAACCCGATAGTTTCGAATTTGATACTCGTCATATGAGTCATTTTTAAAGCCGATAAGTTTAAATTTTTAATACAATATCTTGTACATAAAATATTGTTACCATTTTAGTATGAAAAGTACATTTTGCTATTATATTTGGTACAAAATCATGAAAGTCATTTCCCATCCCTGATGTGCATATGTTTGTAGTTTGAATAACAACCCCCACTCAACCCTCGCTTTTGTAAAAGTTTTCAATGCGTTATTGTTTTTGTCCACTATTTACTTGTTGAGAACATTTAGGGTTCTCAGTATAGAAAAATTGTATATCTAGAAATAGTGTTTAGATACCCAAAGTTTGAATAAAGCACCAAAGAAAAGAAAAGGGTATATTGGCTTTGTGATGATGTTTGTAGCTTAAACAAATATTGGTCTGAGACCCACCTTTTATTATACCGATCGACTCAAAATCACAAAATTCCATGTCCGTAATGCCTGGATGACCATTAGGCAAACAGTTATTTTTCGAAATTGGAATTTATTTCACGCCAACCCCCAGATTTGTCCGAATTGCAAGAAAGTTTAAGCTCTATCGGATGAGGGGAAAGCGTGAATCCTTGTAAAATTTTAAGATGATTAAGCGATGTCCGTCTTTTTGTAGGTCACTGAAATTTAAAAATTTTGGTAATGAAACCGGGAAAAATCGGTTCACATTTGACCATAGCTTCCATATAACCTCGTCTAGGCTAATCAATCATTTTCAAACAAATGACAAATTAGAACAGCTATGATGATAAACTTTGGTAAATGGAAGTTTTACGTAAGCACTAGGCACCATATAAAATTTCATCGAAATCGGTTCACATTTAACCATAGCTCTCATACAAAAAACTTACGGAAACAGCCTAAATTCCACCTAAAATACACTTAAATGCCAATAAATGATAAACTGTAATAGCTTTGGCCACTAAATTTAGCACAAGGAAGTCTTATGTCAATGCCAGCCAGTGTGCAAAATTGTCACAATCGGTCACCATTTAACCATAGCTCCCATATAAAAAACTTATGGAAACACAAAAAGAAAAGCCTCTTAACGAAAAGAGCTAGAGGGACAAAATTTTAAAAAAGTTTTTTGAATATCTTGAAAAAGTTGTGTATTGAAAATGGACGAAATCGGTTCACATTTAGTAAGTGCTCCCATATAACCCCGCCCCGGGAAATATATTAAAGCTGATAAATTGAATACAATTGTAATAGCTATGACGACTAAATTTAGAATAGAGAAGTTTTATGCAACTATTGGTCAGTATATCAAATTTTATAGGAATTGCTCCATATTTGACTATAAAAAAAAAATGTAGCAAAGGCCAGTTAAAAGCTATAACAGCTATGGCCATTAAATTTTGCAAGAATAAGCTCTATATAAAAACCAGCCAGTACCAAACCAGCAATCGGTCAACACTTGGCTAGATTTGTTATATATAACATCCCCTTTTTATATCTACAATCAAAAAGATTCGGAGGTACAATTAGCATATTAAAATTGCACCAATGTCCAGACTTTATATACGGTAGATGCATTAGGAACTCTTAACAAAATACATCGACCTGTCGTATTACTATCAAAATGTTTATTCTAACTAAATATTTAGCTTAAGGAAAAGTATTTAACAGATTATTAAAGCTAAACTATACCCGGTTATGAGACTAAATTTTGTGCAAAGTAAATACTAGGGAAACCACTTAGATACTTTTAAATGTTGAACTATAAAGCTACTGCAATAGAATTTAGTCCAAATATTTGACCAACAATATCAACTAGCGTAACTATTTTTTTTTTCGAATTAGTCCACATTTTGAATTAGCTGTTTGTGTCTAAATTTAACATAACTTGATGGTGGGTATATAAGATTCAACGCAGCCGAATATAACACCCTTACTTGTTTCTATATAAAACTAGCTTTAAAACACTGTATAAAACTATAGGTTTTTTTGCACGTGTTTCGAAATCTTTGAAAATGGTTTTTGTATGTCCCCACCTAGGTCTATAACCCCCACTAGGTCGCTTTCCAAGTTTTTACAAAAATTGCTCATTGTAATTTATAATATTTGTTGAACAAAATTTAAAAAAAAAAATCAAAAAATAAGCGTTTCGTTATTGTTTTTAGTCGATTATGAGCTCAATCAATCGAGAGCCAAGATAAATATTTATTTACTCCTCAGCTTCAGTTTATCGTCATGTAAAGTTATTTTGTGGAAGTAGGAAGTTTTCGTGGGTAACAATCACTCTGAGACTTCCGTATATCGTCCTTAGCAGTTTATTTAACAAAATACATACATATCATTTTATTTTTGGTAATAATGTACTTAAATGAAAAAATGTAAATCCTTTACAAAATGTTTTACTAAATAATTTTAAAACATTGCGGGAAACCCTATATAAAAGTTTTTACAAAAAGAGTATAAAAAATGAGCTTTAGACACTTTAACTAGTTAAAATTACATGCACTAAAGCTTTGCTTTTTAAGTTTTTTTTTTTTTTTTTTGGTTAAGCTTTTGTATTTCTTTAGCCACCTTTTCTCACTAATATTTCTAATTAACAAAGAAATTATTAAAATCATTTAACCTTCACCACCAAAAGGGTGTGCTGATATTTGTAATGCATAGAAATATTATTCTAAGCCCCACATTTAAGAATACCGATCGACTGAGATTCATACTCTGAATTAATTTTAAGATGGCTGTGCCGCTGGATAGCTATGATCAACAAACACATTCTTAATAGACTTCAAATACCCAGAAAATCACAAAAATGCTTATATCTCTAAAGATAATTTAATTTTAAATATCAACCGCTAACCGAAATTTGGCAAAAATCGGTCAACATTTGTCCCTAGCTGCCATATTAGATCACCGGAAAAGACATAAATGTACTTAGACATAAATGTATTTAGAAATTGACCGGGCTCGACCGACTTGTTTTTTTTCAAAGACTGACCAGGAAAAATGAAATTAAAACTTATATAATTACACTGCTATACACAAAAATAGCTTTTTGCTGCTGCACGAACTTTTGGGGTAAATCTTAGAGCTGTACTAGTGCTAAACTAGAACTGAACTAGAACTGAACTAGAACTGAACTAGAACTGAACTAGAACTGAACTAGAACTGAACTAGAACTGAACTAGAACTGAACTAGAACTGAACTAGAACTGAACTAGAACTGAACTAGAACTGAACTAGAACTGAACTAGAACTGAACTAGAACTGAACTAGAACTGAACTAGAACTGAACTAGAACTGAACTAGAACTGAACTAGAACTGAACTAGAACTGAACTAGAACTGAACTAGAACTGAACTAGAACTGAACTAGAACTGAACTAGAACTGAACTAGAACTGAACTAGAACTGAACTAGAACTGAACTAGAACTGAACTAGAACTGAACTAGAACTGAACTAGAACTGAACTAGAACTGAACTAGAACTGAACTAGAACTGAACTAGAACTGAACTAGAACTGAACTAGAACTGAACTAGAACTGAACTAGAACTGAACTAGAACTGAACTAGAACTGAACTAGAACTGAACTAGAACTGAACTAGAACTGAACTAGAACTGAACTAGAACTGAACTAGAACTGAACTAGAACTGAACTAGAACTGAACTAGAACTGAACTAGAACTGAACTAGAACTGAACTAGAACTGAACTAGAACTGAACTAGAACTGAACTAGAACTGAACTAGAACTGAACTAGAACTGAACTAGAACTGAACTAGAACTGAACTAGAACTGAACTAGAACTGAACTAGAACTGAACTAGAACTGAACTAGAACTGAACTAGAACTGAACTAGAACTGAACTAGAACTGAACTAGAACTGAACTAGAACTGAACTAGAACTGAACTAGAACTGAACTAGAACTGAACTAGAACTGAACTAGAACTGAACTAGAACTGAACTAGAACTGAACTAGAACTGAACTAGAACTGAACTAGAACTGAACTAGAACTGAACTAGAACTGAACAAGAACTGAACTAGAACTGAACTAGAACTGAACTAGAACTGAACTAGAACTGAACTAGAACTGAACTAGAACTGAACTAGAACTGAACTAGAACTGAACTAGAACTGAACTAGAACTGAACTAGAACTGAACTAGAACTGAACTAGAACTGAACTAGAACTGAACTAGAACTGAACTAGAACTGAACTAGAACTGAACTAGCTAGCCTTACAAATGCGAGCCCTTTTGATCGCATTATTCATTACAAACTAACCCATATCACGCGGTATTTCATTGATTTCCTTACGACGGCGTAAATGGTCTTCTGGAATTAGCTCTTGTGTCGGATAAATCTTAAATGGAAACAAATGCAAATCTTTTTTTGCAAAATTGTGGCCAAAGTTGTTCTTTGAAGACCAAGCTCCTGAGCACTTCCTCGAATTGGGGTTGATGAATTGTTTTCAACTTAATGCGACAAACTAAATCCCTGTTTCCACAAAAGTATGTGAACGGAAATGTCGGTGGATATTCCACACACTTTGAAGGCCGAATACCAACATTGCTCGACAAGCTCTTCGTTGGAATCCACAAGGAAGCGGCCGTCGTGTTGGTGCACCTGCTGGAACGTGGGGAAGGTCAATTGATGCGGAGTTACAAGCAGCAAACTATTCATGGAATGATGTATGCCTAACATCTCGCAATAGAGTTCGATATAAAAGGATGGTTGAAGCCCTATACTCCACTGGGAGTCAAGGATAATAGAAGAAGATTGTTTTGAAAACTTTCTGGAGCAGCAGTAATGTTTTCAGCCGATCTTGCAGTACGTTTATCAGTGCGTCTTGTTAGCACTTTGTCTCTGAATCTTTGATTTTGAATCCATCTGCTTACTTAAAGTTGAGTATCAGACCAATATTTCTATGCATTACATAAATCAAAACAAATATATACCCTTTTTATCTAATTAACGGAATTTTAAAATCCTTTCAAAAGTAACTAATAGCTACTTTGAAGAACAGACTACATGCGATTTCATTAAAATACAAATTACAAAGCTTTCATCTTTATATAAATATTTTCCCAAAATAAATAGAATGCAGCTTTTCCTGGAAATGGCAACTGACGCAAAAGCGGAAACCGGAAAGAACGTCAGTAACTTTTTATTACACACCTACACATTTTGCCAAAAACACATTCGCATTCACACTCACTCACTCTAACTATTAAATCACATACAAATACATTTATATTTTATTTGTTGTTGCGTTTTTATACCCTTCACCAACATAGGTGGAAAGGGTATTATAAGTTTCTGATGATATATGTAACGCATAGAAATATTGGTCTTAGACCCACCTTAAAGTATACCAATAGACTTGAAATCGCTTGTTGAGTCTATTTAATAAACTCTGTAGCCTATGCATCGAATATAGTTTTACAGCTTTAATTTTGATTTCGATTAGATTTAGATACATAGCCTTGGTTTTAGTCTGCAGACAAAAATAACTTAATCTCTTATATAGTTTAGGAGATATCAGGAAATCAAAAAAGCTCTATAAAATTCAATGTTTTCGTTTTCCTTTGGACAAAAACTAAATTGTCTCGGTTTTGCTCGGTGCTACCTTTATAACCATGTGAAAGGTGAAAGTCCCTACTTTAGATTGAGCAAAAAAAATTCAACGAAATTTACCGATCGTAGAACAAAGTTCAAAATTTTCTGAAAAAAAGTCACGTAAATTGTTATGCATAATTTAAGCAAAAAGTGTTGCAGTTGTTTAGGCGTAATTTTGTAATCAAATTGAATGTATGTATATGGGCAAATCCGAAAAATCTTAAACCAAGGACAAAATTTTAAAACTGTAAAAATCGCGTATTTTTGTTTATGGAAAAATTTACCATAAATTGATCCTTTAGAATATATAATGGATACAATTTTTGATTGCTTTATTCGTGAATGGCAGGTCTTTATTTGTACCCATCTCGAATTTTTATACATTTTTTAAAATAATAGGTTTTTTAAAAGTTCATAAAAATCGCAAAAACATCCATTACATATCATGGAACAAATAAAAACATATGAAATATTAATTTTTTCGTAATAAAAAACATTCAAGTAAAAACTGTATCGTCCGTCACGTAGCGTTCGCAACAGTACATTTACGGATTTTTTGTGAAACTGGAAACTTAAAAATATTTTATAAAAGCTGTTTTGAAATACTCTGATTTTCCTCAATCTTCAATGTATTTAAAATTTTTTTATTACTATGACCGATTTGATAAAATTTACAGAAACTTGTGTTGAAAAAAAGTCACTTCCATTTTTGTAGCGTCCGTCACAGCACTTTAAAATCGAATATCTTTTTCCTTAAAAAGAAATATGTAAATTAATAAAGGCCATTCAATGGCACAATCGATGGGCTAATATTCCCTGTTATCTGTGCAAAGCTATCTAGTGTAGAACGACAATGGGATACATTTAAGTACAACAAAATCCATACAAATATATCGTCCGTCACGCAAAATTTGCCCATATGTAAGTCCCGTAAGATTCGGCGGATTTGAACCAATTTTTGTTATCAAATTCTGTTGATAATTAATGCTTATATTAAGAAGACAAATAAGTGAAAATTGGGGGTCCTAAGCAGGTACATCAAGGAATGAACCGATTTCCAACAAAATTGGTTGAGCTCTTTGTTGGATGAACTAATAGACGTGTGCTAAATTTTTTCAAGTTCTGTTGAGAATTCCGGCTTATACATTGAGAACAATAATAAATGAAAATTTGGGGTCTAAGTAGGTACCTCAAAGAGTCAAGGGATCTCAAACTAAATTAGTATAATTCTTTCTTGGATCAATTAATAGACGTGTGATGAATTTTTTCAAATTCTGATGAGAATTGCGGCTTATACATACAAAAAAAAAAATAGTGAAAAATGGCTCAGGGCAGGCACCCAAGGAGTCAAGTGATTTTAATCAAAATTAGAAGATATCTTTTTTAGATCAACTTATAAACGTGTGTCGAATCTAATCAAATTCTGTTTAGAATTGCGGATTGTACAACATAAAAAAACATAGGTGAAAAATGGGGGTCCAAGGCAGTTACCCCTAGAAGTCGACGAATTTCAACTATAACTAGAAGACCTCTTTTCTGAATCAATTAATAGCCATGCGTTGAATTTCACTTAGTTCTGTTTAGAATTGCGACTTGTACATTGAGAAAAAAATATGTGAAAAATAGCAGGTACCCCAAGGAGATGAAGAATTTCAACCATATAGTTATGCTGGACTTGTTTTCTGAATTAATTAATAGACGTATGTTGAACTCTGCCAAATTCTGTCTAGAATTGCGACTTGTAGATTGAGAAGAAAAATAGGTGAAAAATGGGGGCCCAAGGCAGGTCTAAGAATATCAGTTTTTTTTTTAATTTTTCTTATCTATGCATATAGAACTGAATAAATATGCAAAATTTCATCGTTGTAGGGTCGCTCCTTATGCAATTCGATGTAAGAAGAAATACCACTTAGCGGCTGGACCCCCATGTAAACCTTGTATTCAAAGTACAGGTCGCAATTATAAAGATAATTTGAATAAATTTTGCACAGATTATTTTGTATCGTGGACCATGGCTATTGAAATTTCGTCAAAATCGGATCATTATTTATGGTACCTCCCAAAGGTCCCACTTCCCGGAATTAATATTTTGGCCAAAAATATCAACATTTTTTCATGAAATTAAAAACCAAAATCACTGTACCAAATTTCTTTGAAATTGGTCCACATTTAACCATAGCTCTAATACAAATTCTTCTGTCAAAATTAGTGCATTTTGAGACAAAAGTTACTAAAACGCTCGTAAATCTAAAGATAATGGCAATTTTAAGTTTACTTTTTGCATACATAATTTTTGTAAGAGCTGTTATTAATTTTCTAAATTTCGAGATAATCGGTTCACCTTTGACCCTAGCTCTCATATAAGTCCAAATGACGTAAACAGCTTTAATATAAAAATTTTGAGAAAATATTTGTATGATGGCAAAATTTAGCAAATACAAATATTTATACACGAAAAAGAACACCTTTGACCTTAGTAGTGAAGGGTATCGTATTGTCGGACTTGACCGACTATATCACTTTCTTACTTGTTTTATTTTGTATACATCTCATAGTTTTTCTTTTCAATATTATGATATTTGAAATCACGTGTAAATTCATTCACAGCATGTGAAATCCAATATATTGGCTCTACCCAAATCAAACGGAACTGAAGAGGAGAGAACATAACGGAACGTCGAAGCATACGCCAGGATGGATATAAGATTTAAGTTTTCGCAATTGGCAACGTGACGTCTTAAATGTTAAATATTTTTTTTAAACATAGTTTTATGCGCTTCGTTGGATTTTTCAGGTTCATTATCAAGGGATTTGAACTGATTTAAGACGAATATTTTTATACGTAAGAGTATTAAAACACTCAAATGCATAATGATGTTATTTTCTTATTACATGGTTACAATATCGTTATGAATATGTAATAAATTTGTATGTGAAAATGTGAAATTAGATAACTTTGAAATTTGTAAAGCCAAAATCGCTGGAAAATTCATTAAAAGTTTGTAATTATATTGTATGGTGTCGTTGTGCCAAAAAAGCGATAAATCGGCAAATCTGGCAGGCCTGGTAGGAAGAACTGAGCAAGAACTGACGAAGAAGAAGAAGACCAGTATGAATTCGATCGAAAAATGAATTAGAAACTTTAACCCTATATGGTTTCCACACTTGGGTGGGTCGTTTTATGACTTTTGTCTCTGATCGGCTTCTAATAGTGAAATTATGTTGCCAAATTATGTCAAAATATTATTGATTTATTTTTAGGATACAAGCCCGCGCAACGGGCCCAAAGTTTTTGAGCCAATTTGTATGGGGAAAAATGAGAGTATTTGCAGTTTTTGCTACATTTTGTCCATTTATGATTTATTTTTAAAAGAAAAGATATAGGAATCTAAAAGTGAACTAATGCAGCTTTCCTCAAAGTCATAAAAAATTAAAATCCATGAAACAGTTTTGAAGTTATTGCGATTTCTTCCATAAAATTCGTGCCCTTGATAACACGCCTAAGGATACACCACAAAAAAAAAAATAATTTGGATTAAGTAAGACATGATTTATAATTTTTAGACTTAATAAGTAAGTACTTAATAGTTTATTTTTGTTAAATTTTAAAATATTTACTTACCCAGCAAAACTTTGGTAATGGCAAGTACTCTGATAACTGGTTACCTTGTAACGACTACAACATACCATCCGAATAAATAATAAGTTATTACAGAAGTAATTATTTGTAATTAAGATGGTAATTTAAACTGAATGGCCCCGGTTCAAATCCCACCAAGGGCAACAATTTTTTTTAGTTTTTATTTTAATAAAAGAGTCTTTTTAAATGATTTTTGAATTTTAAGAACTTAAATATTATCTTCTGTAAAAAAAATTTGTTAAACTAACTCACGTTAATGAAAAAATACCATCATGAGTCAATTTTGATTATGTAGGGGATGTTGAATACCAAACACGATTCTAATTGGTCTTAGCTTGGTAAGCCCAACTTTTCTGGGTCATCTTTCATCTCAACTGTGGACACACACCTCCTCATGGTATCACCCGGGGAGCTAGTTTAACACCCATTAATATTGTGAGTTAACATGTTCCGAGAGTTGTCCCATAAGATCGATACAAATGGGTCAGGATTACGGGCTAGTAACCCTCTCTTGAAAAAAATACAATGAAGAGGATAAAATTAGAATTGAAATGTCCCACTACCTAATGTTAGAGGAGGATGTCCGAAACTTCGATAGAAAGACCAAGTAGAGGAACATTTTTCAAAGCTTGGCCTATAAAATTAAAGAATATTCGCACAAGATCAAAATCCATGGAATTCTAAAATATGCCCGGACTTTGACCTTAATAGGTTGTAACATTTAAGTAAGTAAGAGTCAATCTTATGTAAAAACTTATACAAAAAAGAAGATTTAAATTGTTTAAGTTTTAAAATAATTTTAAAAAAGTTTTAAAATAATTACAAAAAATAGTATAAAAATATTTTTCCCAAAATTACAACAAAGCAAAAAAAAAGCAGGGAAAAACAAAGTTATTTTCACATTATTTTGGATCTAAAAATAAAAATTGTTTATATTAATTATGAGCTGCTAAGTTTTCAACATATGAAGTAGCTCAGTGGAAGAGTCTCTGCCTAGCAGTCGGAGGGTCTGGGTTCGAGCCCCTATGGGATCATAAAAAAAATTTTGTATTTCGTTTAAAAATATATGTTTTTAATAAAACAACAACAAAAAAGTTTTTGCTGTTGTTGTTATTGCTTTCAAATTGCTTACCCAAGTCATTACTTTTCTGCAATTGGAAAGTACTTGCCTCCAATGACATCCCCATGTTAATGTAATGACTTAAACAGCGAATGAGTAAGTAGTTCGTGTTCAATAGTTTAACTGTTTAACTCCTTATTTGGTAATGAAAAGTTTTACTGGGTAGTTTTTTTCATACTATAAAATGGGTAAATTTTCTCAGGTGGGTTTCAAAACGCATTTTTTAATTTTTCGAAAATTTTGTTATCTGTGTTAAAATAGACAAATAACACAATAAAACTTAAAAAAAATTGGGGCCGATATCTCAAACCATTTCCCGTACCTTGTGTTTGAGACGAATTTCGCAAAAAAGTAATTTTTGGCTCAGAATTTAAGAGTAAATGCTTCATAAATCTTATTTATGTTCAATTTTAATAATGATTAGTACCTGGTTGACCGAGCCTTGCTCGGAACTTTATGATAAGCATTTTGAGGCAAATTTTAAAATTTGTATATATTTTATTTTATAAAGTACTAAAATAAATTTAGAGGCAAGACATTGTGCAAATATTCAGTTAATTTTAAATTATTTTATTGTTTTTGTCCGATCAACACATAATTTGCATTGTTTACAGATTAACTCATTTTTAAAAATTTTGAAAATTGGTCATACCAACAGAAACCTCCGTCGACTCATGCGCAAAAACTTTGCTAAATATTATAGCCTGATCAAATGCACAGTTTACGATTTATTTTATTTTGAGTAGTTTTCAGTGGCGCCACCTGAAGTAAGAAACCTTCGCCTGCTTATGCGTAACAACTTTGCTTATGATTATAACATGATCAAATGCACAGTTTACGATTTAACTCATTTTGAGTAATTTTCAGTGGCGCCACCTGCCGGACTTTGGTCATTCCCATTAATAAACCTTCGTCGGCTTATCCGCAAAAACTTTGCTAAAGATTATAGCATGATTAAATGTACAGCTTACGATTAAATTGACTTTGAGTAAATTTCAGTGGCGCCACCTGTCGAAATTTCTTCATACCAACTAAGAAACCTTCGTCGGCTCATGTGCAAAAACTTTGCTAAAGATTATAGCATGATTAAATGTACAGCTTACGATTAAATTGACTTTGAGTAATTTTCAGTAGCGCCACCTGTCCGAAATTATTCATACCAACTAAAAAGTCTACGCCGGTTCATGCGCTACAACTTCACTGAATATCATAGCATGATCGAATGTACAGTTTACGATTTAATTTATTTTTTTAGAAATTTTCATTTATTTTTTTTAGGCACCTGTCGGAAATTAGTCTTGCTAACTTAAAAACCTTCGCCGGCTTATCCGCAACATTCTCGCTAAAGAGCATAACATGATCAAATTCACAGTTTACTATTCTACTTTTTGAGATGTTAAGTTATAATTTTATACCTTTTTTACCCATTTTGGCCCCAAAATCAAAAAAGTACCAAATACGTGTTAAATATTTCTTTGACATCTATTGACGGCAGTCCTTTCTATATTGTTTCCATATTTTTTAGTTTAAAAAATAAGACTGGGTTAAAAAAGTACAAAAAAAAACTATTTTTACCCTTTTTTACCCCCTATCGGACATAGTTTCAAAAAAGTACCAAAAACCTGTCCGCTTACTTTCATAGCTGTTTAAAACGTAATGTTAATTTTATTTCTATACCTATTACTTTAGGAGATATAATGTTTTCGATTTTTTACCCTTTTTACCCATTTTTACCCTCTTATAGGCAAAGGTTCCAGAAGTCCCTTCTTTTTCGACCTATACATCAAAAAAGGTGCCCACTGTAAAATTTTATCAACAATCATTATATATATATATATATATATATGTACATGGGAAGTATATTGAGATTGTCATTCCGTTTGTTATTTCCTTAATATTGGGTCAAAATACAAAAACGATATACATATGTATATTCTGAATCCTTATCAGATTCTAAGACGATTGAGCGATGTCTGTCTATCTGTCTGTCTATTCAAATCACGATAACGCCTAAACGAAAGGAGCTAGCTTACTGTAAAAACATTCTTCATCTCTGAGAAAATTTTGGTATTAAATTTGGGCAAGATCGATTCACATTTCACCATAGCTCCCGTATAACCTCGTCTAGGCTAATTGATTATTTGCTAATAAATGACAAATTATAATAGCTATGATGATAAAATTTGGTATACAGAAGTTTTACATAAGCACTAGGCAGCATATAAAATTTCATCGAAATTGGTTCACATTTAACCATAGCTCCCATACAAACAACTTACGGAAACGGCCTAAATTCCACCTAAAATACACTTAAATGCCAATAAATGATAAACTGTAATAGCTTTGGCCACTAGATTTAGCACAAGGAAGTCTTATGTGCAAAATTTTGTCACAATCGGTCACCATTTGACCATAGCTCCCATATAAAAAACTTGAGGAAACACAAAAATACAAAGAGAAAAATGGGTTTATATCCGTCAGATAAAAGCGCGATAGCGCCTTTACGAAAAGTGCTAGAGGAACTAGAGGATTTTACAAAAGTATTTTCGTTATCTTCTTTCGATAAAAGTTGTGTATTGAAAATGGATGAAATCGGTTCACATTAAGTTAGAGCTTCCATATAACCCCGATCCGGGAAACACATTAATGCTGATAAATTAAATACCATTGTAAAAGCTATGACGACTAAATTTAGAATAGAGAAGTTCTATCCAACTATTGGCCAGTATATGTATAATTTTAAAGGAATCTGTCCATATTTGACTATAGCTTTCATATAAAAACCACTCCCGGATAACCACTCCCGTAAAATAAAGTGCACCCTAATATACATATATTAATTATATTTAATGAGTTATAAGAAAATGTTTGTATGATGATAAAATGCATTCGAAGGAAACTTTTTGCTTTGTTTGTCAGTAGTGTAGGGTATTATGCTGTCAGGATTAGCCGACTATTCTTATATGTTATATTTTGCCGGAAGTAGCACTTAAAGTATTGAATGGTGCCGTGAATATCGATAGTTTTAAGGCTCTAGTTAAACATCTCTGTTGGTATGGGGCTCTCAATAACGAAGTTATGTATGTGGTTTCTTGTAATTTTAGGATCTTTACTAGGATTTGACCTGAGTTTAACTAACAGATCGGAGTAAAGCTAGAAACACAATCAAGGCTACGGGCTACGAGCTACAACCTGTCAAAATTAGATTATACACATTGAAATGGGAATAAATTTTTTACCGTCGGGACAGCTACACGACTACCGACCACAGTTGTAGCTGTAGCCAAGATTAAACTAATTTCCATTTTCATTGGCGAAAATAACAGACTAAGTGCTGTCAACACCGTAGAATATTGAAATAAATAAGCGATTTAAGCCACTTAACTTTATTTACAATAATTATGAAGGAAATCGAAATAAACAATTAATATACTTATCAAATATTTTTATATATAATGTATATAACAATATCTGATAAATATATGATATAAAAATTTATATTTATATAACTCTACCTCAATGAAAGTACATTTTTTAGAAGTTAATTTTAAAACTATCATGACTCACACGCTTCAAGTGCTAGAGCTACGCTTTTGATTATTGGGTAAGTTTATTATTACTTATTCTTTATTTATTATTAAGTACCTGGTTAACCGAGCCTTGCTCGGAGTCAAATTTTAAAGTTTTTATATATTTTATTTTAATTTATAAAGTGCTAAAATAAATTTAAAGGAAAGATATTGTATAAATATTTAGTTAATTTTGAATTATTTTATTTATTTTGTCCGACCAACACATAGTTTGCATAGTTTAAAGTTTAACTCATATTAATAATTTTGGAAATTGGTCATACCAACAGAAACCTCCGTCGACTCATGAACAACAACTTTGCTGAAGACTATAGTCTGATCAAAAGCACAGTTTAGGATTTAATTAATTTTGAGTAGTTTTCAGTGGCGCCACCTGTAGTAGTTTATACCAACTAAGAAACCTTTGTCTGCTTATGCGTTACAATTTTGCTTATGATTATAACATGATCAAATGCACAGTTTACGATTTAATTCACTTTGAGTAATTTTCTGTGGCGCCACCTGTAGGACTTAACTCATTCCCATTCATAAATCTTCGTCGGCTTATCCGCAACAACTTTGCTGAAGATTATAGCATGATTAAATGTACAGCTTACGTTTAAATTGACTTCGAGTAAATTTCAGTGGCGCCACCGAAATTTCTTCATACCAACTAAGAAACCTTCGTCGGCTCATGTGCAACAACTTTGCTAAGGATTGTAGCGTGATTAAATGTACAGCTTACGATTAAAAGGACTTTTAGTAAGTTTCAGTAGCGCCACCTGTCGGAAATTATTCATACCAATTAAAAAGCCTTCGCCGGCTCATGCGCTACAACTTTGCTAAAGATCATAGCATGATCAAATGTACAGTTTACGATTTAATTAATTTTTAGTAATTTTCAGTGGCGCCATCTGTCGGAAATTAGTCTTATCAACTTAAAAACCTTCGCCGGCTTATTCGCAACATCTTCGCTAAAGAACATAACATGATCAAATGCACAGTTTACTCTTCTATAAAGAACATACATACAGACAAACATTCATTTGTTTAAAAGGTTTAATATTACTAATTGTTTATCCTTTTTATCCCCTAATTTCAAAAAGTTCCATATGCATATTTGGTACTTCTTTGGTACCAATTGAATTCGGTACATTTTATTAAAACGCGGTTAACGTAGTCTTCCTATTCATATTACTTTTTGAGATGTTAAGTTATCATTTTATCCCTTTTTTACCCATTTTGGCCCCAAAATCAAAAAAGTACCAAATACGTGTTTAATGTTTCTTACACATCTATTGATTGCAGAACAAAGTTGCTTTCCATATTATTTAGTTTAAAATATAAGAGTGGGTTAAAAAAGTACAAAAAAAAACTATTTTCACCCTTTTTTACCCCCTATCGGACAAAGTTTCAAAAAAGTACTAAACACTTGTCCGCTTATTTTCATAGCTGTTTAAAACGTAATTTTAATTTTGTTTCTATACCTACTACTTTAGGAGATATAGCGTTTTCGATTTTTCCCCTTTTTACCCGTTTTTACTCTCTTAGAGGCAAAGGTTCCAAAAGTCCCTTCTTCTTCGAGCTATACATCAATTATTGCTCGTTTAATAATATAAGATAATAGTTCTTAATATATTTCAGGTATTGGTATGGATTTGGTAAAATGATAACAGAGGAAGTGGTCCAAACGTCAAGAATCTATATCAGCTGTTTTCAATGCATATCAGCTGTCTTAAGGCGACTGTTGCAGCCAACGACTTTTGTAGTCGGTGTTCGTGTTGCCTGCTGTCGTGATTGTGTTTCTAGCATAAGTGTGTGGAAACATCAAATATTCTGACGTGAACGTTTGCACTACGAATCTACAAATTCGATTTATTTGCTTTACGATAATAGCTAATCCGTTTATACTTCATTTCAAAATTTTATATGCTTTCTTTTGCAACATTTTTAAGCATAACATTTCTGCTAAAGAATTACTCTACATGTCATTTATGCATTCTTTACATAAGTTCAAAGTAAAATCATTTTTACTGATACATACATATGTAAATATTTATTTAACAAATATTTGTAATTACATATTTATTCATTCGTAAGGACATAACACACAGAGATCACAAAGTTCAATGTTTAACTTCTAAGAATTCTGTTGCTTTTCATTTTGATATAAAAATTTTAATATTTTATTACTTTTTTGTTTGTTTGCTGTTTCCATTTAATATTTGCACGTGTCCTTAGCAGTCGATGCCATCAAAAGATATTATTTATTTAAGTTTTTTTTTCTAGCATTTATATTATCAAATGGTTTGAAAAAAAAATGGGAGAAAATGAATGAAAAATTTTAATAAATAGAATAAAATCTGACTGTACGATCCAAGTCCGTGTCTGTGTATTGAAATGTGTATCAATGAGAAGGATTCTTTCTCAAAAGCTTTAGTTTAAGTCTGTTTGGGAGGATATGTAAGACTTTTCTAAAGTCGCGAATTTTAATTACTTGAAAAGTTTTAATAAAAGCATTTTAGAATTTAGAAAAGTTTTTGAATACAATCGCTAGTTGATATTGTTGGTAGAATATTTGAACTAAATTCGGTTGCATTAGCTTTATTGTTCAATACTTTAAAGTGTCTAAGTGGTCTCCCTAGTATACATATAACTTGCACAAAATTTGGTCTTATAACCGGGTATAGTTCTACAGTAATAAACTGTTAAATACTTTTCCTTATTCTTAATAGTTAGACCAATCACGATGATAGTAATACGACAGGTCCATATATTTTGTTAGGAGTTCCTAATGCATCTAACGCATATAAAGTCTGGACATTGGTACAATATTAATATGCTGATTGTACCTCCAAATCTTTTTGATTGTACATATAAAGAGGGGATGTTATATATATAAGAACTATAGCCAAATGTTAACCGATTGTCACAAAATTTTATACACTAGCTAGTATTTATATAAAGCTTATTCTTGAAAAATTAAGTGGCTATAGCTATCATAGTTTCTAATTTAATAGCTTATAACTAGCCTTTGTTACATTTTTGTTGGTTTCCAGAAGTGGTTATTATATGAAAGCTATAGTAAAATATGGACCGATTCTTATAAAATTTGATATACTGACCAATAGTTGCATAAAACTTCCCTATTCTAAATTAAGTCGTCATAGCTATTACAATTGTATTTAATATATCAGCATTAATGTGTTTCCCGGATCGGGGTTATATGGGAGCTCTGACTAAATGTGAACAGATTTCTCCCATTTTCAATACACAAGAAATCGAAAATACTTTTGTAAAATTTTGTCCCTCTAACTCTTTTCGTTAAGGCGCTATCGCGCTTTTATCTTAAGTACAGACGGAAATAAAACCCCGTTTTTAATATTTTTGTGTTTCCGTAAGTTTTTATATGGAAGCTATGGTCAAATGGTGACCGATTGTGACAAAATTTTGCACACTGGTTGGCATTGACATAAGATTTTCTTGTGCTAAATTCAGTGGCCGAAGCTATTACAGTTTATGATTTATTGGCATTTAAGTGAATTTCAAGTGAAATTTAGGCCGTTTCCGTAAGTTTTTTTATGGGAGCTATGGTTTAATATAAATCGATTTCGATGAAATTTCATAAGCTGCCTAGGGCTGATGTAAAACTTCTATATACCAAATTTAATCATCATAGCTATAATAGTTTGTCATTTATTAGCAAATAAGCGATTAGCCTAGACGAGGTTATACGGGAGCTATGGTCAAATCTGAACCGATTTTGCCCTATTTTAATACAAAGATTTTCCCAGAAATCTTTGCCAAGTTTCAGTGACCTTCGTGTTTTCAACAGACATACTTACGGACAGGGTGGCGGACAGACTGACTGACATCTCTCAATCGTCTAAAAATTTCATATGGATTAAGAATATGTATCCCAGTGTAACCAGTGTGCAAAATTTTGTCACAATCGGTCACCATTTGACCATAGCTCCCATATAAAAAACTTACGAAAACACAAAAATACAAGGGATTTATGTTCGTCTGTCCGTCAGATAAAAGCGCGATAGCGCCTTAACGCAAAGAGCTAGAGAAACAAAACTTTACAAAAGTATTTTCGATTATTATTATTATTTGTGTTTTGAAAATGGACGAAATCGGTTCACATTTAGTTAGAGCTCCCATATAACCCCGCCTCGGGAAACACATGAATGCTGATAAATTGAATACAATTGTAATAGCTATGACGACTAAATTTAGAATAGAGTAGTTTTATGCAACTATTGGTCAGTATATTAAATTATATAGGAATCGATCTATATATGACTATAGCTTTCATATAAAAAATACTCCCGGAAACCAAACAAAATTTAACAAACGCCAGTTAAAAGCTATTAAATTAGAAACTATGACAGCTATGGCCACTCAATTTAACAAGAATAAGCCCTATATAAAAACTAGGCAGTGTGTAAAATTTTGTTACAATCGGTCAACATTTGGCTATAATTCTTATATATAACATATATATATATATATATATATATATATATATATATATATATATATATATATATATATATATATATATATATATATATATATATATATATATATATATATATATATATATATATATATCTTATATTCTTAAACGATCAATAATTGTATATATATATATATATATATATAAAAGGTTGTCAAATATCTCCCTTCCGCTTTTTTGCTCTTTATTCAATGCTTTATAAAAAGTGATACAGTGATCGGATTTAGTTCAAATATGCGCCGTTTTGTTCGATAATCTGTTTCCATCTAGACGGCAACTTCATAATACCTCCCTCGTAGAAGCCCCCCTCCTTATTTGCGAAGAACTCGGACAGCCACTTTTCACATGCCTCTTTTGAGTTCAACTTTACACCACCAAGGGCATTCGCCATGGACAGGAACAGGTGGTAATCACTTGGCGCTATGTCCGGGCTATATGGTGGATGCGATAAAACCTCCCATCCGAGCTCCCGTAGCTTCTGACGAGTCATCAACGAAGTGTGTGGTCTGGCGTTGTCCTGGTGGAACACTACACCCTTCCTGTTGGCCAATTCTGGACGCTTCTGGTCGATCGCCTGCTTCAAGCGGTCCAGTTGTTCGCAGTAGATGGTAGAATTAAGCGTCTGGCCATATGGGAGCAGCTCATAGTGGATGATTCCCTTCCAATCCCACCAAACACACAGCAAAACCTTCCTGGCGGTCAATCCCGGCTTGGCCACTGTTTGGGACGATTCACCGGCCTTCGACCACGACCGTTTTCGCTTGATATTGTCGTATGTGATCCATTTTTCGTCGCCAGTCACCATCCGCTTCAAGAATGGGTCGAGTTCGTTCCGTTTCAGCAGCATATCGCAGGCGTTGATTCGGTCCAGAAGGTTTTTTTGCGTCAAATCATGCGGCACCCAAACATCAAGCTTTTTTTTGTATCCAGCCTTCTGCAGATGGTTTAAAATGGTTTGGTGACTAACTCCCATCTCCTGGGCGATGTCACGAGATGCCACATGCCGGTTTAACTCGATGTATTCCATGATTTGATCGGTATTTGTCGTCACAGGTCTTCCGCCGGCTGGCTTATCCATGGTGTCGTTTTCACCGGCTCTGAATCGTCGAAACCATTCCTCCGCGGTTCGAAGTGATAGAGTACCATCCCCCAAAACACCATCTTCCGGGTACCTTTTTTGATGTATAGGTCGAAGAAGAAGGGACTTTTGGAACCTTTGCCTCTAAGAGGGTAAAAACGGGTAAAAAGGGGAAAAATTGAAAACATTATATCTCCTAAAGTAATAGGTATAGAAACAAAATTAAAATTACGTTTTAAACAGCTATGAAAATAAGCGGACAGGTGTGGTGCTTGGCACTTTTTTGAAACTATGTTCGATAGGGGGTAAAAAGAGTGAAAATAGTTTTTTTGGTACGTTTTTAACCCACTCTTATATTTTAAACCAAAGAATACAGAAAGGAACTTTGTACTGTAGTCAATAGATGTGAAAGAAATATTGAACACGTATTTGGTACTTTTTTGATTTTTGGCCAAAAATGGGTAAAAAAGGGATAAAATGATAACTTAACATCTCAAAAGTAATATGAATAGGAATTATGTTTACTGCGTTTTAATAAAATAAACCGAATTCAATTGGTACCAAAGAAGTATCAAATAAGCATATGGAACTTTTTGAAAGTAGTGGATAAAAAGGGGAAAAAATGAGTAATGTTATAACTTTTAAACAAATGAATGTTTGTATGTATGTTCTTTATGTGAATTTGATGATATTATGCTCTTTAGCAAATATGTTGCGGATAAGCCGGCAAAGGTTTTAAAGTTGGTAAGACTAATATCCGTTAGGTGGCGCCACTGAAAATTACTAAAAATTAATTAAATCGTAAACTGTGTACTTGATCATGCTATGACCTTTAGCAAAGTTGTAGCGCATGAGCCGATGAAGGTTTTCTAGTTGGTGTGAATAATTGCCGACAGGTGGCGCTACTCAAAATTACTCCAAGTCAATTTAATCGTAAGCTGTACATTTAATCATGCTATAATCTTTAGCAAAGTTGTTACGCATGAGCAGACGAAGGTTTCTTAGTTGGTATGAACAACTTCAGGTGGCGACACTGAAAACTACTCAAAATAAAATAAATCATAAACTGTGCATTTTATCAGGCTATAATATTTAGCAAAGTTGATGCGCATGAGTCGACGGAGGTTTCTGTTGGTATGACCAATTTCAAAAATTTTTCAAAATTAGTTAATCTGTAAACTATGCAAACTATGTGTTGATCGGACAAAATAAATAAAATAATTCAAAATTAACTATAATATTTGCACAAAATGCTTATCATAAAGCTCCGAGCAAGGCTCGGTCAACCAGGTACTAGACTATTAATGCTAAACAACACCCGGTTATGAGATTAAATTTTGTGCAAAGTAAATACTAGGGAAACTACTTAGATACTTTTAAATGTTGAACTAGAAAGCTACTGCAACCGAATTTAGTTCAAATATTTTGCTAACAATACCAACTAGCGTAACAACTTTTTTCGAATTTGGTCCACATTTTGAATTGGCTGCACCCTCGTAAATATATGAGAGATATTTTTAAATTTAACACAACTTGATGGTGGGTATATAAAATTCGGCACAGCCAAATATAACACTCTTACTTATTATAGTTTGGGCGGATCATGGCCACGCTTTCCCCTCATCTGATTGAGCTTAAATTTTTTTTAGCCACTAGAACCAATTTAAAATAGATATATAATCGATTGGCACCCTATTGGCTAACTATTAGTTAGAAACAATTCTAAAACACATTTCCTGGATTAGTCAAATATAGAGATTACAAATATTAAAGAAGTTACCAATATTTAAAATGTTTGCCCGTATAACCAGTAGAAATTTATTTATTATTTCGTAAACTATATTTGTAAGCCCCCTCAGGATTACAGCAACGAACAAATACCCAATGATAAACAATTTGACATGTATCCTTTTAAATGCTGAAAAGGGATTAAGTCAAAAACACAATTGTTGGTTTACCGCCATTATTTGCGAGCTTTTCGCATGAATGTGTACTCGTATGTACGAGTATGTGCTTTAAAAAAATTATATAATTTATTACCGATTCCAATATGTAAACAACACAACAAAAACTGCAATGTTGGCACATAAGCAATCAGTGGTACTTACCCGTACTAGTTTCAGATTGAGACACCATGAAAAAGTCACTCTGACAGGGTAACATGAAATAAGGGATTTGATAATTTGAATGGAAAATTTCATAACTTCGAGAATCTTTGAGTTATAACGGGTGGTTAAATTGTAAGGGCCGATGTTGAATGTGAACCACACCTAAACTCCAAGTTTTTTTCCTAATTTTTTTTTGACATTTCTCTATTTCAGACTTACTCAATTTGAACCATGGAGAGATACACAATCCAAAAACGTGTTAAAGTTATCCTTATTTAAAGTTAGACTTATTATGAAAATGGGCGTTCAAATCAAAATGCATATCGTGCACTTCGTGATTTTTTTGGTCAATTTGATCGTCCAAATGTGCGTACAATCGCAAAAATCGAGCAAACCGGGTCTGTAGAAGATGTGAGAACACCAGAGCATGCTCGTACAGCTCGTACTGCAGAAAATATTGCTGCTGTTCGCGATAGTGTGGCTGAAGAGCCGTCCACCTCAACTCGTCGTCGTGCCCAACAATTGCACCTCTCACGCTCGTCGTTGATGAACATTATGCATAAAGACTTGCATTTACACGCTTACAAGGTGCAATTGGCTCAAGAACTAAAGCCTCTTGACCATTCTAAACGTCGTGAATGGTCAGAATGGTGGCAAGAAATGGCAACAGTGGATGATCAATTTTCGAAGAAAATCATCTTCAGTGATGAGGCACATTTTCACCTGAGTGGATTCGTCAATAAACAGAATTGCCGCATTTGGGCGAATGAGAATCCAAGAGTGATTGTCGAAAAACCAATGCACCCACAAAGAGTGCGGTTTATGGGCTGGCGGCATCATCGGATGAATGGTGTTCGCTATCGTAAGATGATAACGAACTGTCTATGGCCCGAATTGGAAGACATGGATGTGGACGATATGTGGTTTCAGCACGACGGTGCCACTTGCCACACAGCTAACGAAACAATGGCTCATTTGCGCAACAAATTCAATGGCCGTGTTATCTCACATAATGGCGATGTCAATTGGCCGCCAAGATCATGTGATTTGACACCGTTGAACTTTTTTCTTTAGGGTTATTTGAAAGAAACGGTGTACGTCGATAAGCTAGCAATAATTCAAGAGCTAAAGGATGAGATAATTCGGCACATTAACGGCATAGACCTCCATTATGCCTCAGGGTCATCGAAAATTTGGACCATCGGATGGAGGTGTGCCGCCGTGATCGCGGCGCCCATTTGGCCGATATTTTGTTCCATACATAATTGAGTAATACCAATATATCATAATAAAATAAAATTACAATAATTTCCTAAATAGTTTGTGTTTTATTCAAAATCAACATCGGCCCTTGAAATTTAACCACCCGATAGAAAGAAGACTTGTTTGGTAGTGTTTTTTTTACAATTTTTGTTTAACATCATACATTTGTCTGAACTATTCGATTCCACCCTGTAGTGTATGTAACATATACTATTCACATGTGTAAACACATGAATTCATTATTATCTGTGAATTTTAGTGTAAACAAAAACTATTCCCCTTCCAACGAAATACCCATGAACATGATTATTGCATTCATGCATTTATAATTTCAATATCCTTCTGAACATTTATATGTACATAAATATAATAAACATCCTTACAAACAAACAGATTATTCCATTACACAGACTTTTATACCTATACATAAGTACGTATGTATGTACATTAGGGTGCACTTTATTTTACGAAAGTGGGAAATTGAACAGTTACTCTCCCTAGAAATATTCTATGCAATATAAAACATGCTGTACAATTTTTTTTGAAAATTGCATAAAAAAGTGCTAACCTTTTTTGTATGTGCAAAAATGGGAATATTTTAGGTTTTACCAAAATTTTAACCACTAAGAAATAAAATTATTAAAAAATTTACTGGAATGTAAAAGAGAACTAAAGTAGCTTTAATTTAAGTCATAGAAATTTGAAATCCATGAAGTAGTTTCGGAGTGATTGCAATTTTTCCCCAAAAATTCGTGACTTTGACGTCACGCCCAGCGTTACCGCTGACAAATTTGAAAAAGTCGCAAGAAAAGTAGCTTTTTACAAAAAAAAAGTCGCACAAAAACTTTTTTTATAACATTTTTACTTAAACAATGAACAAAAAACTATAAAACAATTCATACTTGAAAAGATATTATATAGGCAAAAATCAAACAGTTTTAATTCCAATGAAACCGACTTTCAACTCGAATAACACAGCACAACAAAATAAAAAAAATTTTATGTGCTCTTAAAACCACTATACAATTTTGTTGTATCATGACTACCTTTGTACAAAAATGGTAAAATTTTTAAATTCTATGGCAAGATTTTTTTTTAAATATTTTTTTTTTTTAAATTGCAATTTTTTTTAGACGTTTCTTCAAATAATTAATGGTAACTCAATTTTGAACAAAATCTCGTAAGTACTAGATTTCGAGGTAATGTAAATACCTTATAAAAAGGTGTCAAAAGTCGCACAAAATTCGAAAAAGTAGCAAAAAGGGGCCATGGAAGAAAAGTTGCAGGTTGCGTTGCAGTTCAACTGAAAAAGTCGCAAATTGCGACTTTAGTCGCATAACGGTAACGCTGGTCACGCCTAAGGATATGCAGTCAAAAAATTAGCTTAAGGATAAATAAATTTCAAAGTAAGACATAATTTACAATTCTATGAACTGTAAGTAGGTACTAAATAGTCGAGTTTTGTTGAAATATAACCGAACTTACTTGATTTTTATACCCACCATCAAAAAGAATGGGGGGTATATTGAGATTGTCATTCCGTTTATAATTTCCTTAATATTGGCTCAAAAACCAAAAGTATATTCTGAATCCTTATGAAATTCTAAGACGATTGAGATATGTCAGTCTGTCCGTCAGATAAAAGCGCGATAGCGCCTTAACGAAAAGAGATAGAGAAACAAAATTTTACAAAAGTATTTTCGATACCTTGAAAAAGTTGTGCATTGAAAATGGACGAAATCGGTTCATATTTTGTTAGAGCTCCCATATAACCCGATCCGGGAAACATTTAAATTCTGATAAATTTAATACAATTGTAATAGCTATGAAGACCAAATTTAGAATAGAGAAGTTTTATGCAACTATTGGTCAGTATATTAAATTTTAAAGGAATCGGCCCATATTTGACTATAGCTTTCATATAAAAAATACTCCCTGAAACCAGTGTGTTACAATCGGTCAATATTTGGCTATAACTCTTATATATATAACATCTCCTTTTTTTATCTACAATCTAAAAGATTCGGAGGTACAAGCAGCATATTAAGATTGCATTAATGTTCAGACTTTATATACTATAGATGCATTAGGAACTGCTATCAAAATATATGGACCTGTCGTATTACTATCAGCATGGTTATCCTAACTAAATATTAAGCTAAACGAAAAGCATTTAACAACTGATTAATGTAAAACCATACCAGGTTACGATGCCGAATTTTGTTCAAAGTAAATACTAGGGAAACCACTTACATACTTTGAAATGTTGAACTATAAAGCTCCAGCAACCGAATTTAGTTCAAATATTTTACTAACAATGCCAACTAGCGTAACAACTTTTTTCGAATTTGGTCCACATTTTGAATTAGCTGCTCCCTCGTAGATATATGAGAGGTATTTCTAAATTTAACACAACTTGATGGTGGGTATATAAGATTCGGCACAGCCGAATATAACACTCTTAATTGTTTTCATATTAGATATTAGTACCTGGTTGACCGAGCCTTGCTCGGAGCTTTATTATAAGCATTTTGAGGCAAATTTGAAAGTTTTTATATATTTTATTTTATAAAGTTAATTTTGAATTATTTTATTTATTTTGTCCGACCAACACATAGTTTGCATAGTTTACAGTTTAACTCATTTTAATAATTTTGGAAATTGGTCATACCAACAGAAACCTCCGTCGACTCATGCGCAACAACTTTGCTAAAGATTATAATCTGATCAAATGCACAGTTTATGATTTATTTCATTTTAAGTAGTTTTCAGTGGCGCCACCTGAAGTTGTTCATACCAACTAAGAAACGTTCGTTTGTTTATGCGTAACAACTTTGCTTATGATTATAACATGATCAAATGCACAGTTTACGATTTAATTCACTTTGAGTAATTTTATGTGGCGCCACCTGTCGGACGTTGCTCATTCCAATTCATAAACCTTCGTCGGCTTATCCGCAACAACTTTGCTGAAGATTTTAGCATGATTAAATGTACAGCTTACGATTAAACTGACTTTGAGTAAATTTCAGTAGCGCCACCTGTCGAAATTTCTTCATACCAACTAAGAAACCTTCGTCGGCTCATGTGCAACAACTTTGCTAAAGATTGTAGCATGATCAAATGTACAATTTATGATTTAATTAATTTTTAGTAGTTTTCAGTGACGCCATCAATCGGAAATTAGTCTTATCAACTTTAAAACCTTCGCCGGCTTATCCGCAACATCTTCGCTAAAGAGCATAACATGATCAAATGCACAGTTTACTATTCTATAAAGAACATATATACAGACAAACATTCATTTGTTTAAAAGGTATAACATTACTAATTTTTTCCCCTTTTTATCCCCTAATTTCAAAAAAGTTCCATATTCATATTTGGTACTTCTTTGGTACCAATTGAATTCGGTACATTTTATTAAAACGCAGTTAACATAATGTTTCTATTCATATTACTTTTTGAGATGTTAAGTTATCATTTTATCCCTTTTTTACCCATTTTAAAGTTTCTTTCACATCTATTGATTGCAGTACAAAGTTTCTTTCTATATTCCTTAGTTTAAAATATAAGAGTGGGTTAAAAAGGTACCAAAAAAACTATTTTCACCCTTTTTTACCCCTTATCGAACATAGTTTCAAAAAAGTACCAAACAACTGTCCGTTAATTTTATAGCTGTTTAAAACGTAATTTAAATTTTGTTTCTATACCTATTACTTAAGGAGATATAGCGTTTTCGATTTTTCCCCTTTTTACCCTCTTAGGGGCAAAGGTTCCAAAAGTCCCTTCTTCTTCGACCTATACATCAAAAAAGATACCCACTGTCCAAATTTTATCAAAATCGTTAGAGCCGTTTTCGAGGTAGTCATTCTATATATATATATATATATATATATATATATATATATATATATACATACAATTATTGCTCGTTTAAGAATATAAGATAAGATACTTTATTCTCAGACCGGTTTCAAAAAATCATTTTTGAATTTTTTGATAAATTTGTTCAATAAATATTACAAATAATAAATTTGCTTTCCGATATCGTAAAGCAAACAAATGGGAGAATAAAATACAAAAAAAATGAGGTCGATATCTTGAACTGTTTCGCAGTATCTGCGATTTGAAATCGAAGAATTTCGCGAAAATGTGAATTTCTTGTAATAATTTGGGTATATGCTTTTTAAGTTTTACCAATGTTCAACATTAACAAAAGTTATATTGAATATTTTTCCTTAGACTATATAAAATGTACACGGCATTGTTTTTTTTTTAATTAGAAAAGTTTAACCCTTTCTTTCCCATGGTCAAAGGTCAGAATATGGAGTTTTTTATTTTATATGGGAAAATTACAGAATATTAAGAATTTATTCCCAAGTTTTGTTTAAAATGCAAAAAATAGTTTTTATTAACATTAAGTCTTTTTGTTAAATAAATTGTTGCATATTTTTATGTTACGTAGAACATTGCTGTTGGGAGTTACGGTTCAATTTTCCACTTTCGTAAAATAAGGTGCACCCTAATGTACAGATATGCGCGTAGATATATGTACAAGTATGTACATCCAACTCTACATATGTAAGTTTATATTTAAAGGAAAACAGTTATGCAGATTCGCTATTAGTATGCGAATCGCTGTACGGTATTTTATAACTTCGTTACTGTGTCTTTTTTACATACTTATATATTAGGGTGGGTTATTTTTTCATTTTTTCGGATTCTAATAGTAAAATAATACGGCCAAGTTATGTCACATAGAATATGCTAAAGATTATTGTTTTATTTTTAGGGTACTTCAATGGAAAGACCAATTAAACAAATCTTTCAAAGCTTGGACTATGAAATTGGAAAATATGCGCACAATATTGAAGCACATGGACTTCAAAAATATGCTCGACCTTTGACCTTAACATACTTTTAATATAGGCCAATTAAGTATTTAAGTTAGGATAAAACAATTTGGCCATTAATTTTCAATATTTGAAGTCGATCAGAGACAAAAGTGAAAAAAACGACCCACCCTATTATACATATATATATCAGTATCTATATAATTTTAATAAAAGTACATGGATATTTATCTCATGTGAACGAGAATTTTTTCTTTATGTCACTCAAGTGCAATGTAGAGCAAAAGTGGGTCTACTTGGCACATGATGGGAACAGTCATAAATTTTCACTAAAACTTATTAGGTTTATTAAAACAGCCTATAGTGACACCCACATTTTACTATATCCAGTCTTATTTAAATCTGTTACATATCTTATGTTACACCAAAATCTATGACTTGCTTTGAAAGACCACAACTTTCTTAGTAAAATGACGGTATTCATTTTTAATGTAGATTGGTCCAAAAATATTCTGCCTTTTAAAAACTCCATGAATAGTTTTATATGTCAAGCAACATTTCCGGGATCATATGGTCCCATAATTTGGGTAGTAATACCCAAGTGATGCGCAACTCGTAGCCGCTCTTTCTCAAGGCAACCTTACCGACTGTCTTATTTAGTGCGTTTTGACAGAAGAGTTTGTATGGGACCGTTTTCAACGAAATTTGGTATAGTGATTTTGGTTTGCAGTATCTGGTTGACCGAGCCTTACTCGGAGCTTTATGATAAGCATTTTGTGCAAATCTTATATTCTTAAACGAACAAAAATTGTATGTATATATATATATATATATATATATATATATATATATATATATATATATATATATATATATATATATATAGAATGGCTATCTCGAAAACGGCTCTAACGATTTTGATAAAATTTGGACAGTGGGTATCTTTTTTGATGTGTAGGTCGAAGAAGAAGGAACTTTTGGAACTTTTGCCTCTAAGAGGGTAAAAAGGGGAAAAAATCGAAAACGCTATATCTTCTAATGTAATAGGTATAGAAACAAAATTAAAATTACATTTTAAACAACTATGAAAATAAGTGGAGAGGTGTTTGGTACTTTTTTGAAACTATGTTCGATAGGGGGTAAAAAAGGGTGAAAATAGTTTTTTTGGTACCTTTTTAACCCACTCTTATATTTTAAACTAAAGAATATAGAAAGAAACTTTGTACTGCAATCAATAGATGTAAAAAAAACATGAAATACGTATTTGGTACTTTTTTGATTTTGGAGCCGAAATAGGTAAAAAGGGGATAAAATGATAACTTAACATCTCCAAAGTAATATGATAGGAACATTATACATTATGTTAACTGCGTTTTAATAAAATGTACCAAATTCAATTGGCACCAAAAAAGTACCAAATATGCATATGGAACTTTTAGAAATTAGGGAATAAAAAGGGGGAAAAATTAGTATTATTTTAAACAAATGAATGTTTGTCTGTATGTATGTTCTTTATAGAATAGTAAACTGTGAATTTGATCATGTTATGCTCTTTAGCGAAGATGTTGCGGATAAGCCGGCGAAGGTTTTTGAGTTGATAAGACTAATTTCCAACAGATGGCGCCACTGAAAATTACTAAAAATTAATAAAATCGTAAACTGTACATTTGATCATGCTATGATCTTTAGCAAAGTTGTAGCGCATGAGCCGGCGAAGGCTTTTTAGTTGGTATGAATAATTTCTGACAGGTGGCGCTACAGAAACTTACTCAAAGTCAATTTAATCGAAATGTATACATTTAATCATGCTACAATCTTTAGCAAAGTTGTTGCACATGAGCCGACGAAGGTTTCTTAGTTGGTATGAAGAAATTTCGACAGGTGGCGCCACTGAAATTAACTCAAAGTCAATTTAATCGTAAGCTGTACATTTAATCATGCTATAATCTTCAGCAAAGTTGTTAGGGATAAGCCGAAGAAGGTTTATGAATTGGAATGAGCAAGGTCCGACAGGTGGCGCCACAGAAAATTACTCAAAGTGAATTAAATCGTAAACTGTGCATTTGATCATGTTATAATCATAAGCAAAGTTGTTACGAATAAGCAGACAAAGGTTTTTTATATGGTACGAACAACTTCAGGTGGCGCCACTTAAAACTACTCAAAATGAATTAAATCGTAAACTGTGCATTTGATCAGACTATAATCTTTAGCAAAGTTGTTGCGCATGAGTCGACGGAGGTTTCTGTTGGTATGACCAATTTCCAAAATTATTAAAATGAGTTAAACTGTAAACTATGCAAACTACGTGTTGGTCGGACAAAATAAATAAAATAATTCAAAATTAACTGAATATTTGTACAATGTCTTTCCTCTAAATTTATTTTAGCACTTTATAAAATAAAATATATAAAAACTTTAAAATTTGCCTCAAAATGCTAATCATAAAGCTCCGAGCAAGGCTCGGTCAACCAGGTACTATTCAGTTAAATTCGAATTATTTTATTTATTTTTTTCGATCAACACATAGTTTACAGATTAACTCATTTTGAAAAATTTTGGAAATTGGTCATACCAACAGAAACTTCCGTCGACTCATGCGCAACAACTTTGCTAAATATTATAGCCTGATCAAAGGCACAGTTTACGATTTATTTTATTGAGTAATTTTCAGTGGCGCCACCTAACGGAAATTAGTCTTACCAACTTAAAAACCTTCGCCGGCTTATCAGCAACATCTTCGCTAAAGAGTATAATATGATCAAACTCACAGTTTACTATTCTATAAAGAACATACATACAAACATTCATTTGTTTAAAAGTTATAACATGACTCATTTCGCCCCTTTTTATCCACTACTTTCAAAAAGTTCCATATGCTTATTTGGTACTTCTTTGGTACCAATTGAATTCGGTACATTTTATAAGCGCAGTTAACATAATTCCTATTCATATTACTTTTGAAATGTTAAGTTATCATTTTATCCCTTTTTATTTCAATATTTCTTTCACATCTACTGACTGCAGTACAAAGTTCCTTTCTATATTCTTTGGTTTAAAATATAAGAGTGGGTTAAAAAAGTACCAAAAAAACTATTTTCACCCTTTTTTACCCCCTATCGGACATAGTTTCAAAAAAGTACCAAACACCTGTCCGCTTATTTCCATAGCTGTTTAAAACGTAGTTTTAATTTTGTTTCTATACCTATTACTTTAGGAGATATAACGTTTTCGATTTTTTCCCCTTTCTACCCTCTTAGAGTTTGTGGCCAAAATATCAATTCCGGAAAGTAGGACCCATGGCAGGTACCATAAATAATGGACCGATTTTGACGAATAGCCATGGTCCATTATCAAAAAAATTATCTGTATCAAATTTCATAAATTATCCCGTATTCTAAATTATCTTTAGAATATGGGGGTCCAGCCAGACGAACGGACTGACTGACATCGCTAAATCGACTCAGAAAGTGATTCTAAGCCTATTTGTATACTAAAAGGTGGGCCAAAGACACAAATTTCTTTGCGTTACATACATCAGCACAAACTTATAATACCTAATAAATCTAAACAAAACAAAAAACCGTTGACGACCTTCAGCTTGAAACATGGAAATTTTCGTGAAACAGCTAAATTGGCACAGCTTGTTAACATATTATGCAAATAAAAACTACTACTCCTTGATATAGCCGAAGCTAGATGTCCTGATTCAGCTAGATTTAATTTCTCGGGAAAACAAGCAGACGAAGTCAGAGAAAGCGGCCTTAAGACATTGAAAAACCTAAAATACACTAAAATGCCAATAAATAATAAACTGTAATATCTATGGCCACTAAATTAAGCGCAAGAAAGTCTTATGTCAATGCCAGCCAGCTTGCAAAATTTTGTCACAAACCGTCACCACTTGACCATAGCTCCCATATAAAAAAACTAACTGAAACACAAAAAACCGAAAAGAAAGACGCGATGTTGCCATAACGAAAAGACCTAGAAGAACAAAATTTTACAAAAGTATTTTCGCTATGTGGAGAAAGTTGCGTATTGAAAATGGGTGAAACCGGTTCACATTTAGTTAGAGCTCCCATATAACCCCGCCCCGGGAAATATATGAATGCTCATAAATTGAATACAATTGTAATAACTATGACTAAATTTAGAATAGAGAAGTTTTATGCAACTATTAGTCAGTATATCAAATTTTATATGAATCGGTCCATATTTCATATAAAAAACACTCCCGGAAACCAAAAAAAAAAAAAAAAAATGTAGCAAAGGCCAGTTAAAAGCTATTAAATTAGAAACTTTGACAGCTATGTAAAATTTTGTTACAATCGGTCAATATTTGGTTATAATTCTTATATATATATATATATATATATATATATCATATATATATATATATATATATATATATATATATATATATATATATATATATATAACATCCCCTTTTTATATACAATGAAAAAGATTCGGAGGTACAAGCAGCATATTAAAATTGCACCAATGCACAGTGGGAGAATACGACCAAAACTCAATAACTTGGTCATTTCTCGACTTTTGTCCTTGAAATTTTTAGTGTATATAAATAATATACCTTTAGTTAAACTGAAATAGTTTTTTTTTAAGAAAATATAGTCTGTGGTCACTTAAAACAGGACAGGGGTTTTGGATAAGAAGCAACGGTTCTTAACTTGGTAAGCCCAGACTTATCTTGGTTATCCTTCATCTCAACTGTGGACCCTGACCTCCTAGTGATATCACCCAAAGAACTACGTTACGCAGTGAGCTAACATGTACCACGAGTTGTCCAATAAGAACAATAAAAAATGGGATGGAAAGACCAAGTAGAGGAAAATTTTTCATAACTTGGCCTATAAAATTGAAGAATATTCGCTTAAGATCGAAGAAAATAGGTTGTATCTATAGGCCATTTAAGTAAGTAAGAGCCTATGTTATACATCGGTTGGTTAAATTTCAAGGGCCGATGTTGATTTTGAATAAAACACAAACTATTTAGGAAATTATTGTAATTTTATTTTATTATGATATATTGGTATTACTCAATTATGTATGGAACAAAATATCAGCCAAAAGGGAGCCGCGACCACGGCGGCACACCTCCATCCGATTGTCCAAATTTTCGATGATCCTGAGGCAAAATGGAGGTTAATGTGCCGAATTATCTCATCCTTTAGCTCTTGAATTGTTGCTGGCTTATCGACGTACACTTTTTCTTTGAAATAACCCCAAAGAAAAAAGTCCAACGGTGTCAAATCACATGATCTTGGGGGCTAATTGACATCGCCATTACTTGAGATAACACGGCCATTGAATTTGTTGCGCAAAAGAGTCATTGTTTCGTTAGCTGTGTGGCAAGTGGCACCGTCCTGCTGAAACCACATATCGTCCACATCCATATCTTCCAATTCGGGCCATAAAAAGTTCGTTATCATCTCATAGCGAACACCATTCACAGTAACTACCTGACCGGCTCATTTTGGAAAAAAATACGGCTCGATAATGCCGCCAGCCCATAAACCGCACCAAACAGTCACTCCTTGTGGGTGCATTGGTTTTTCGACAATCACTCTTGGATTCTCATTCGCCCAAATTGAGGTGAAAATGTGCCTTATCACTGAAGATGATTTTCTTCGAAAATTGATCATCCACTGTTGCCATTTCTTGCCAACATTCTGCCCATTCACGACGTTTGGAATGTTCAAGAGGCTTTAGTTCTTGAGCCAATTGCACCTTATAAGCGTGTAAATGCAAGTCTTTATGCATAATGTTCATCAACGACGAGCGTGAGAGGTGCAATTGTTGGGCACGACGACGGTTGTCGACGGCTCTTCAGCCACACTATAGCGAACAGCAGCAATATTTTCTGCAGTACGAGCATGCACTGGTGTTCTCATATCTTCTACAGACCCGGTTTGCTCGATTTTTGCGATTGTACGCACATTTAGACGATCAAATTGACCAAAAAAATCACGAAGTGCACGATATGCATTTTAATTTGAACGTCCATTTTCATAATAAGTCTGGATAACTTTAACACGTTGTTGGATTGTGTATCTCTCCATGGTTCAAATTGAGTAAGTCTGAAATAGAGAAATGTCAAATAAAATTCGGAAAAAAACTTGGCGTTTAGGTGTGGTTCACATTCAACATCGGCCCTTACAATTTAACCACCCTTTATAAACTTACACAAAAAGGAAGATTTAAATTGTTTAAATTTTAAAACATTAAACATTTACATAAAATCGTATAGAAATGTTTTCCCAAAAATTACAATAAAGCAAAAAAAGCAGGGAAAAACAAAGTTATTGTCACATGATTTTGGATCTAAAAATAAAAATTGTATATATTAATTATAAGCTGCTAAGTATGAAGTAGCTCAGTAAAAGAGTCTCCGCCTAGCAGTCGTAGGGGTCTGGGTTCGAGCCCCCATGGGGTCATAAAAAAAATTTGTATTTCGTTTAAAAATAATTTTTTTTAAATAAAATAACAACAAAAAATGTCGTTGTTTTCCCATTACTTACCCAAGTCATTACTTTTCTGCAATGACATTCCCACGTTAATCTTATCTTATCTTATATTCTTAAACGAGCAATAATTGTATCTATTTATATATATATATATATATATATATATATATATATATATATATATATATATATATATATATATATATATATATATATATATATATATATATATATATATATATATATATATATATATATATATATATATATATATATATATATATATATAGAATGACTATCTCGAAAACGGTTTTGATAAAATTTGGACAGTGGGTATCTTTTTTGATATATAGGTCGAAGAAGAAGGGACTTTTGGAACCTTTGCCTCTAAGAGGGTAAAAACGGGTAAAAAGGGGAAAAAATCGAAAACGTTATATCTCCTTAAGTAATAGGTATAGAAACAAAATTTAAATTACGTTTTAAACAACTATGAAAATAAGGTGTTTGGTACTTTTTTGAAACTATGTCCGATAAGGGGTAAAAAAGGGTGAAAATAGTTTTTTTGGTACCTTTTTAACCCACTCTTATATTTTAAACTAAGGAATATAGAAAGAAACTTTGTACTGCAATCAATAGATGTGAAAGAAATATTGAACACGTAATTGGTACTTTTTTAATTTTGTGGCCAAAATGTGTAAAAAAGGGATAAACTGATAACTTAACATCTACAAAAGTAATATGAATAGGAAAATTATGTTAACTGCTTTCTAATAAAATGTACCGAATTTAATTGGTACCAAAGAAGTACCAATTATGCATATGGAACTTTTTGAAATTAGGGGATAAAAAGGGGAAAAAATTAGTAATGTTATAATTTTAAAACAAATGAATGTTTGTCTGTATGTATGTTCTTTATAGAATAGTAAACTGTGAACTTGATCATGTTATGCTCTTTAGCAAAGATGTTGCGGATAAGCCGGCGGAGGTTTTTAAGTTGGTAAACCGAATTTCCGACAGGTGGCGCCACTGAAAATTACTAAAAATTAATTAAATCGTAAACTGTACATTTGATCATACTATGATCTTTTGCAAAGTTGTAGCGCATGAGCCGGCGAATGCTTTTTAATTGGTGTGAATAATTTCCGACAGGTGGCGCTACTGAAAATTACTCAAAGTCAATTTAATCGTAAGCTGTACATATAATCATGCTATAATCTTTAGCAATGTTGTTGCACATGAGCCGACGAAGGTTTCTTAGTTGTTATGAAGAAATTTCGACAGGTGGCGCCACTGAAATTTACTTAAAGTCAATTTAATCGTAAACTGTACATTTAATCATGCTATAATTTTTAGCAAAGTTATTGCGGATAATCCGACGAAGGTTTATTAATTGGAATTACCAAAGTCCGACAGGTGGCGCCACTGAAAATTACTCAAAATGAATTAAATCGTAAACTGTGCATTTGATCATGTTATGATCATAAGCAAAGTTGTTACGCATAAGCAGATGAAGGTTTCTTAGTGGTATGAACGACTTCAGGCGGCGCCACTGAAAACTACTCAAAATGAATTAAATCGTAAACTGTGCATTTGCTCAGACTATAATCTTTAGCAAAGTTGTAGCCCATGAGTCGACGGAGGTTTCTGTTGGTATGACCAATTTTCGAAATTATTTAAAATGAGTTAAACTGTAACTGTATAAAATAAAATATATAAAAACATTAAAATTTGCCTCAAAATGCTTATCATAGAGTCCCGAGCAAGGCTCGGTCAACCAGGTACTGTAATGACTTAAACAGTGAATGAGTTAGTAGTTCATGTTTAATGGTTTAGCTGTTTAACTCATTATTTGGTAATGAAAAGTTTTGCTGGGTATGTTTCTAAATTTATCACAGTTTGATGTTGGGTATATAAGAATCGGCACAGCCGAATACACTTTTGTTTTTACACTTTTTTTTAAGTGTTAAATAAATACATATAAATATTTTTTTTTTCATTTTACATGAATATATTGATTGTAGATTTGAATCTTATCTTTTATTTACAATCTAGTGTAATATATCGTAATTGTATTGTACCATAGTTGTACGTATTTATGTTACTTATAAGGATATTTATCCATTTACGAAGTACGAGTATCGAAATGTCAGTTTTAAATAAAAAAAATGGCAAATTACATTTCCTGAATAATATTTACTTGTGTAATGATAATGATAGTACTCGGAATGATGATAATGATAACTCTTTTCCTGTGCAAATCAGGGAAATGTTAAGTAGAAATGAGTAAATTTAATATAAACATAAACTTATACAGACAAATTTACATGCTTATGTACATGAATTCATTTACTTGAATGTGTAAAGAATTAATATATGGAAAAATATTATATTAAAGGACTTCTTTTATACAAATGTATGTATGTATGTATGTATGTATGTATGTATGTATGTATGTATGTATGTATGTATGTATGTATGTATGTATGTATGTATGTATGTATGTATGTATGTATGTATGTATGTATGTATGTATGTATGTATGTATGTATGCATGTATGTATGTATGTATGTATGTATGTATGTATGTATGTATGTATGTATGTATGTATGTATGTATGTATGTATGTATGTATGTATGTATGTATGTATGTATGTATGTATGTATGTATGTATGTATGTATGTATGTATGTATGTATGTATGTATGTATGTATGTATGTATGTATGTATGTATGTATGTATGTATGTATGTATGTATGTATGTATGTATGTATGTATGTATGTATGTATGTATGTATGTATGCATGTATGTATGTATGTATGTATGTATGTATGTATGTATGTATGTATGTATGTATGTATGTATGTATGTATGTATGTATGTATGTATGTATGTATGTATGTATGTATGTATATATGTAAATGAGTTTATATGTGTAAGTTCTTTTATATTTAAAATAAACAGCCATTTATTCCAGATTATTCATCTCATCATATAAAAAGCTCATTTAAATAATTTTATTCACAACTTGTTAATGTTTTCTGTCTATATAAGATTTGGATATTTTTGCAAATGTTTATGAAATTGAGATTTCCTTTTTCAGCAAAAACTTTTCTCTAAACTCGAAAACTTTTCACTCAAGTGTTGTTCAAAAAATCAGTCGAAAAACGAAGAGGAACGCAAAACTTTTTATAGCCACTGCACCAAAACTTATTCATTTTTTTTTTCTGCACTTTTGTTAACGTTTAGTTGAGGAAACTTCAGACAAACAGACTCTGGCAAAAAATTTAACTTAAATGTTGAGTTGCAAAAATAATTTTCTTTATACACTTAAGACTTTTTAACAATTCAATGACCTTTGGATTTTGAAAAGGAAATTGAAAAAAAATGGTTATTATTTTGTAATTTTTGGTATCTATTAACTTCCACATAAAATGCTAAAACGTTAAGATATGTCATTAGAGTGCCAATTAACTATGATGGTGCCCGCCATCAAAAATAATGGGGGGTATATTGAGATTGTCATTCCGTTTGTAATTGGCTCAAAAATCAAAATTGAAGTATATTCTGAATCCTTATAAAATTCTAAGACGATTGAATGATGTTAGTCTGGCTTTCCGTATGTTTGTCTGTTTGTTGTCGGCGCGATAAGACCTTCTTCTTCTGTTATCCTTGACTTCCAGTGGAGCATAGGGCCTCAATTTCTTAAAACTTATCGAAAGGATATTATTATATTATTATAAATTCCCCGACAACATTCCAATTGGAACAAGGGGTACTTCTCTCGGACAATGAGCGGCATCCGATACTATTTTTAGATTCATTCAAAGGGACCTACGATTTTACGCCGGCTCCGAATGGCAAATGCATTAGTTTGAGAAGTTTTACATAGCCTAGTACTCAATAACCAGTGGCTAGCTGAGTTATGAGGTGAACCGCCGCTTTTTTGAAAATTTATTTTTTCAAGTGAGTCTGACCAGGGATCGAACATGGGCCTCTGGTATGCTAGGCGGATGACTAACCTGCTATACCATGGCGGTTCACATCGAAAGGATATAGGTCACTGAAATTTGAAATAAATATTCTTCATTTCTTGGAAAATTTTGGTACTGAAATCGGGCAAAGTCGGTTCACATTAACCTCCTGTTTCCGTATAACCTCGTCTGGCTAATCGCTTATTTGCTAATAAATGATAAATTATAACAGTAATGATAAAAAAATTTGGCATTTTACATAAGCACAGTATATAAAATTTATCTAAATCGGTTCAGATTTGGCCATAGCTCCCATACAAAAAACTTAAAGAAACAGCCTAAATTCCACCTAAAATGTCAATGCCAATAAATGATAAACTATAATAGCTTTGGCCACTAAATTTAGCACAGGGAAGTCTTATGTTAATGCCAGCACAGTGTGCAAAATTTTGTCACAATCGGTCACCATTTGACCATAGCTCCCATATAAAAAACTTACGGAAACACAAAAATACAAAAAGAAAAGAGGGTATGTCCGTCAGTTAAAAGCGCGATAGCGCCTTAACGAAAAGAGCTAGAGGGACAAAATTTTGCAAAAGTATTTTCGATATCTTGAGAAAGTTGTGTATTGAAAATGGGTGAAATCGGTTCACATTTAGTTAGAGCTCTCATATAACCCCGGCCCGGGAAACACATGAATGCTGATAAATTTAATACAATTGTAATAGCTATGACGACTAAATTTAGAGTAGAGAAGTTTTATGCAACTATAGGTCGGTATATTAAATTTTATAGGAATCGGTCCATATTTGACTATAGCTTTTATATAAAAACCACTCCTTGAAGCCACTTAAATGCCAAAAACGACAGCTTAAGCTATTAAATTATAAACTATGACAGCTATGGTCACCAAATTTTGCAAAAATAAGCTTTATATAAATACCAGTGAGTATATAAAATTTTGTGACAATCGGTCACCATTTAACTATAGCTCTTATATATATAACATCACCTTTTTGTACCCACCATGAAAAATAATGGGGGGGGGGGTATATTTAGGTTGTCATTCCGTTTGAAAATTTCCTTAAGCTACGGTCACATTGATTAAACATTTAATCGAAATTATCAAATATTTGATCCTCGTAGTCTGACCACAAAATATTTTTGAGGTTCAAACAAGAAACATGTTGATTTGAAGAAAGCAAAATTATTTGCCAGCAAATAAAAATTTTCATAATGTGACCACGCAAGAGCAAATATTTTATTAAATTTTGATCAAATAATTATTTAATCTTACAAAATTTTTGTAACATCAAACAGGGGCAAATAACAGCTGAGCATTTGTATTGTTTACTATTCAAACAGAAACAACAACATCAAATTTGAGAAACAACAACATCAAATTTGAGAAACAACAACATCAAATTTGAGAAACAACAACATCAAATTTGAGAAACAACAACTCAAATATGAGAAACAAATTGCTAGATACACAATTTTGTTTTGAAAAAATTTGGTCAAATATTTTTTGGGAAAATATATAATCTTTAGTGTGACCATAAATAAATCCTGTGTTTTTGTTTATACTTTGAACGTATTTTTTCTGTATTTTATCAAATAAAAATCGTCAAATAAATGTGCAAGTGTGACCACAAATTTTTTATTATATTGTTTTGACAATATTTTACTCAAAATATTTGATTTAAATGTTTAATGAGTCTGACCGTACCTTTAGTATTGGCCCAAAAACCAAAATTGATGTATATTCTGAATCCTTGTGAAATTCGAAAACGATTGAGCGATGTCCGTCCGTCTGTCTGTCTGCTGTCAGCACGATAAGGCCCTGAACGAGTGGAGCTAGGCGACTCAAATGTGGCAAAAATGTTCTTCTGTTTAGGGTTTGCAGTTCGGTTTTAACCTAAACCGAAACTTCGGTTTTTTATGCCTCGAAACCAAAACCTAAAACCGTAGAAAAAAACGCGGTTTAAATTATTTATTTTTTATATTTTTTTTTATTGATATTATTGAGAAATAATATCGGGTGTTTTTTATTGAGGTATAGAACTTTAAGTTGGCATCACTTTTGTAACTGGCGGCCATTTTGTCAGCTGTCAAGTGATTAATATTTAGTTTGGTTTGCCATTTCATCATGAGCAGGTTGACAAAAGAACAACGCTTGCAAATCGTGCAAATTTATTTCGAAAATAATGGTTCAGTTCGCGAAGTTTACCGCAAGCTCCGTCCATTTTATGGCCGACATAATCGTCCATCAGAGCAATTAATTCGGTTAACCATGGATCGTTTTCGCACTACGTTTACTCTATGTGATAATACGCATCCGCAGCGACGTCGAACAGTGCGCACCGAAGAAACAATTGCCGCTGTAGAGCAAAGTGTTGAAGAGGACCCGAATGAATCGATTCGCCACCGTGCACAGCAATTGGAGCTTTGTCCATTAACTTTATGGAAGATTTTGCGCAAAGATCTTGGCTTGCGACCTTACAAGATCCAGCTTGTGCAAGAATTAAAGCCGCGAGACCATGCAATGCGTCGTGATTTTGGTGTATGGGCCGAAAATGAGATTGATCTCGATGCTGATTTATATCGCAAAATTTTGTTCAGTGATGAGGCTCATTTTTGGTTGAATGACTACGTCAACAAGCAAAATTGCCGTATTTGGAGTGAAGAGAATCCACATGAGACCCTTGAGACGCCATTACATCCACAAAAACTGACTGTTTGGTGTGCTCTATGGGCTGGTGGAGTCATTGGGCCATACTTTTTCCGAAATAATGCTGGAGAGTCAGTTACCATAAATGGAGACCGGTATAGAGCCATGATAACCGACTATTTTGTTCCCCAATTGGATGGCATGAATGTGGATGAGTTGTGGTTCCAACAAGACGGCGCTACATGCCACACAGCGCACGTCACAATTGATTTATTGAAGGAAACATTCGATGAGCGCATAATTTCGCGGAATGGCCAAATGTCAATTGGCCACCAAGATCGTGCGATTTGACACCACTGGATTATTTTCTTTGGGGATATGTGAAGTCGCTCGTCTACGCCAACAAACCAGAAACGTTAGGGGACTTGGAAGCCAACATTCGTGGCGTTATTGCCAACATACGGCCCCATATGCTCGAAAAAGTAGTTGAAAATTGGACCTGTAGAATTGGCTTTATTCGAGCCAGCCGCGGCGGCCACATGCCCGAAATCATATTTAAACATTAATGGCATAAAATTATCCTTCCAATAAAGCCAAATTGATGGACATTAAAACGATTTTCTTGTGTTTTATTTCAATTCGAAGTTCTATACCTCAAAAAAAAAACACCCATTATTAGCTTCTCATAAATTTGCACATAATTTGACTATGAAAAGAAGCAGAAGAATGAAAAAAACAAAAGGTGCCTTACAATGGACGAATGGACAAGTGCAAGGGGAAGACCGTATTTTAAAAACTTGTAATTCCAAGCAAACGCAAAAAAAACATTAGACAAAAGCTAATGGAGTTAAATATTTCACTTGATACAAACATCGTAGCGTGTCCTATAGATGAAGTAGCAGTCAATATGAAATTTGGATCCGAAAATCAAACACTGCTTCAGTTATGATTGACATACGGTATTCATCTTGCAGTCATTAATGTTTTTTATGAAAAATTTCTTATAAATCCAGATGAAACCGACTAAAGCGAAGACAAATTTGAAGAAGGCGACGATGAAACTTTTAATCATTTAAAACCGATTGCCCATATAAATTTGAACCTAGAGACTGTAAGAAAAACTGTTGGGTATTTCAAAAATTTGTCAGTTCGTAATAATATTTTACAAACAAGCGTTAAAAAGCATCACAATCGTGAATTAAATTTTTTCTTCTAAAATAAAGTATTCATGAAAGTTTAGAAGAACTATCGTAAATTGTAAATCCTTTTAAGATTCGTTGCTGTTCGTAAAATGACTGTTGAAGCAATTTATCGCTCGGATGCAAATATTATATAAGCTAAAGGGGCTATGCAGTTTCTCTAAAAGAAACAAGACTTATTTAAGAAATCCCTCATATTTAAAAAACCTAAAAAAATTTCCTAAATTTTAGTGTTTAATTATAAATATGAGCTTTAATAAAATCCCAGCAAAACTTTTCATTACCAAATAATGAGTTAAACTGCTAAACTATTGAACACGAACTACTTACTCATTCACTGTTTAAGTCATTACATTAACATGGGGATGTCATTGGAGGCAAGTACTTACCAAATGCAGAAAAGTAATGACTTGGGTAGGCAATTGGAAAACAATAACAAAAACTTTTTTGTTGTTGTATTTAAAAAAATATATTTTGAAACGAAATACAAAATTTTTTTTATGATCCCATGGGGGCTCGAACCCAGACCCTCCGACTGCTAGGCAGAGACCATTCCACTGAGCTACTTTATATGTTAAAAACTTATCAGCTTATAATTAATATAAACAATTTTTATTTTTAGATCCAAAATCATGTGACAATAACTTTGTTTTTCCCTGCTTTTTTTGCTTTGTTGTAATTTTTGGAAAAATATTTTTATACGATTTTTTGTAAATGTTTAATGCATTTAATAAACAATAAAAAAGTTTTTTTTTTCAATTATTTTAAAAATGTAAATCTTTTCTTTTTTGTATAAGTTTTTACAAAAGATTGACTCTTACTTACTTAAATTGCCTATAGTTACAAGCTCTTTAGGTCAAAGTCCGAGCATATTTTAGAATTCCATGGATTTCGATCTTGTGCGAATATTCTCCAATTTTATAGGCCAAGCTTTGAAAAATGTTCCTCTACTTGGTCTTTCTATCGAAGTTTCGGATATCCTCTTCTAACATTAGGTGGTGGGACATTTTAATTCTAATTTTATCCTCTTCATAGCATTTTTTTTTTCAAGAGAGGGTTACTAGCCCGTAATCCTTACCCATTTTTATCGATCTTATGGGACAACTCTCGGTACATGTTAGCTCACTATATTAATGGGTGTTAAACTAGCTCCCCGGGTGATACCACGAGGAGGTCTGTGTCCACAGTTGAGATGAAGGATGACCCAGATATGTTGGGCTTACCAAGTTAAGACCAATTAGAATCGTCATCCCCTACATAATCAAAATTGACTCATAATGGTATTTTTTCATTACCGTGAGTTAGTTTTCCAATTTTTTTTACAGAAGGTAATATTTAAGTTCTTAAAATTCAAAAATCATTTTAAAAGACTCTTTTAATAAAAAAAGAACTAAAAAAAATCGAAACCGGCCGGTTTTGGGTGTTTTAAAACCGAAACGGCGGTTTCTCATTATCACGATTTTTTGCAAACTCTACTTCATACATACATACATGATACCCACGACATTCCAATTGGAACAAGGGGTACTTCTCTTAGACAATAAGTTGCATCCGATTTTATTTTTAGACTCATTGAAAGGGACCTATGTTTTAACTTCGGCTCCGAACGGCAAATAAAGGGTGGTTAAATTGTAAGGGCCGATGTTGAATGTGAACCACACCTAAACGCCAAGCTTTTTTCCGAATTTTATTTGATATTTCTCTATTTTAGACTTTCTCAATTTGAACCATGGAGAGATACACAATCCAACAACGTGTTAAAGTTATCCAGACTTATTACGAAAATGGTCGTTCAAATCAAAATGCATATCGTGCACTTCGTGATTTTTTTAGTCAATTTGATCGTCCAAATGTGCGTACAATCGCAAAAATTGTGGAAAAATTAGAACAAACCGGGTCTGTAGAAGATGTGAGAACACCAGCGCATGCTCGTACAGCTCGTACAGCAGAAAATATTGCTGCTGTTCACGATAGTATGGCTGAAGAGCCGTCCACCTCAACTCGTCGTCGTGCCCAATAATTGCACCTCTCACGCTCGTCGTTGATGAACATTATGCATAAAGACTTGCATTTACACGCTTACAAGGTTCAATTGGCTCAAGAACTAAAGCCTCTTGACCAGTCTAAACGTCGTGAATAGGCGAGAAAAGGCAACAGTGGATGATCAACTTTCGAAGAAAATCATCTTCAGTGATGAGGCACATTTTCATCTGAGTGGATTCGTCAATAAACAGAATTTCCGCATTTGGGCGAATGAGAATCCAAGAGTTATTGTCGAAAAACCAATGCACCCACAAAGAGTGACTGTTTGGTGCGGTTTATGGGCTGGCGGCATCATCGGGCCGTATTTTTTACAAAATGAGGCCGGCCAGGCAGTTACTGTGAATGGTGTTCGCTATCGTGAGATGATAATGAACTTTTTATGGCCCAAATTGCCACACAGCTAACGAAACAATGGCTCTTTTGCGTAACAAATTCAATGGCCGTGTTATCTCATGTAATGGCGATATCAATTGGCCGCCAAGATCATGTGATTTGACACCGTTGGACTTTTTTCTTTGGGGTTATTTGAAAGAAACTGTCTACGTCGATAAGCCAGCAACAATTCAAGAGCTAAAGGATGAGATAATTCGGCACATTAATGGCATAGAACCTCCATTATGCCTCAGGGTCATCGAAAATTTGGACCATCGGATGGAGGTTTGCCGCCGTAGTCGCGGCGCCCATTTGGCCGATATTTTGTACCATACATAATTGAGTAATACCAATATATCATAATAAAAAAAAATTACAATAATTTTCTAAATAGTGTGTGTTTTATTCAAAATCAACATCGGCCCTTGAAATTTAACCACCCGATACATTAGTTAGAGAGGTTTAACAGAGTCTAATACTCAATAACCATTGGCTAGTTGAGTTATGAGGTTATTTTTTTCAAGTGAGTCTGGCCGAGGATCGAACTTGTAACCTCTGGTATGCTAGGCGGATGATTAACTTGCTATACCACGGCGCGCCGTGGCGGTTCACTACAATCTACAATCAAAAGGATTTGAAGGTACATTCATTATATTAATATCGCCCCTATGATATTAGATAACTATTAATTAATTAATTAGGAACTCCTGACAATTAATTAGGAACTCCTGACAAAATATATAGACCAGTCGTATTACTTTCAATATATTTGGCCTAACTATTAAGCACAACGAAAAGCATTCAAAGGCTTTTTAATGTAAAACTATACCCGGTTATGAGACCAAAATTTGTGAAAAGTACATACCAGGGAAACCACTTAGATACTTTTAAACGTTGAACTATAAAGCTACTGCAAACGAATTTAGTCCAAAAATTTTACCAACAATGGCAACTAGCGTAAGTTTTTTCGAATTTGGTGCACATTTTGAATTAGCTGCGTCCTCTTAGATATGTGAGATATGTTTCTAAAATTAATTTGATGGTGGGTGCATAAGATTCGGCATAGCCGAATATAACATTTTAACTTGTTAAGATTCGGCTTGGCCGAAAACAGCATTTTCTTGATACTCAATTAAAACTCATTTAAAAAAAATTGCAATAATTTTAAGAAATTTTTATTTAATTTTATACAAATATGATTTTTTTATAAAGGATTTCCTATGCGATTAAATGTATGTACGAGTGTGTGTACGAATTTGTATGTGTTTGTAAAAATGTTTTCTAGGTGTGAGTTGATTTAGAACTTAAATATAATATCACTATATAATTTCACATTTCCTTATCGCTTTTATATATATACAATATAATATTTTTGAATTATTTTTTATTGTTTCCAACGATATACAATATATATTGCTAAAAATATTAGTTGCTTTTGCTTCTAAAAAATATATATAAAAATTTTAAAATCCAAAGAATATTTAGGATAAAGATTATAAAATATTAACAAATTATTTACATACGAATAATAAAAGTTTTTCAATTTTCAATTAGGCAACAATTTTGGTGTTTTTTTGCAAAGAATTTTGAGTATTAGTTATATAAGAATTGAAATGTACATACATATTTCGAAATTATAAATATATCGAAGAATGACAGCGAAATTATAAGACTTTTGGGTAAAAATTTTAAAAATTTTTGCATGAGTTTCGTTTCTTATTTTTTCCAAAATTCTCAGCTAAAATATTTGTTGTTAAATTTAAATTTTACATTTTAAGGTCGAAGGCCAATACACGCGGCAAGCGGCTGCGGGCGGTAATCATCTGTTTTTTGATTTGTCAAATTTCAAGCGGCAATGGAAAAAGTAGAACTTTGTTCTACTTTTCCGCTTGGCAGATTTCTTCAGTGCTGCCAGATTTAATTATATCCTACTCAAATATTTTTTTATATGAACATTTTTGTAAACAAGCACACATTTTATGTACTGGCAATACTACGACCGCCCGCAGCCGCATGCTGCGTGCATTGGCCCTGTACCTTTAAGTTTTCGTTTAGTTATCAGATATTTCACAATTGACTTAAATTTATTTGAAAATTGTAGTTTTTAGGATGAAATAGATATGTATGTATGTCTGAGTAGTATTTAAAAATATTTATATCGAAAATGATCCTTTCATTGTTACAGTTGAAGTGAGAGATATGAGAAGATGTCGGCAAGTTAAAATTCCGTATGAAAACTTTGGGCAGTATCGATCATTTTAGAGGTTAGAAATATTTCAGCATTTGATATTAACTAAAAATTTGTAAAAAAACATCATAAATATTATAAAATTACTTATGTAACAGAAATTCCTATTCATTTTAATTACCTCCTTTAAAGTTAATTTACCATCACGATTATCATCACATAAACTAAATAAAGTAGCGGCCTCTTGCAGAGCATATCTCGGCGTTTTAGGATTAACATAATCCAAAAGTTCTCCTCTATCCGCTTTGCCATCTTGATTTTTATCTATAATTCTCTTAAACTCCTCCCGGCGCTCTACGACAGTTTTTGAAATCAAAGATTTCCTAATCAAATCATCATCATCGGCCACATTTACTTCGGAAAACTCCTCTATACTCAACTGATCGTCGCCATCTTGATCGAATTGCCTAAGTAAATCATCTACCAATTCCAAAAGATTTGATATGCTAGACTCGGGATGACGAAACGATAGATACTCGTCTATGGTTAAAGTAAAAAGATCTGTTCTTGCCGCCTCCGACCATCGGGCCTTGTCACGCATCATATCTTCTCGGGCCTTACGATTGAGGGCCGTGTGTTTGATTTCATTGTGCTCATCGATATCGGCCTCGGTCATACCATGTTCTTTGAGAAAGAAACGATGGTATTCTTCCCAGGTTATCAGGCCATCAGCAGGTGCTATATCGACACGACGAAATTCTCGGGGATTTAGTTGTATAGCTTCATCTATATGGTCCACTATGTTGCGATTTATATATTGTCCTAGTTCTTTGATTGTTAAATAGTTGTCATGATTACGATCAGCTCTGAAATGTGAAGGAGGGGGGATAGTTTTTATTAAAAAAAAACGAAAATTTAAGTGATGTAGGGAATAAGAAAGTGAAATCGGCTATATTTTATTAAGTAAAAAATACTATAATAAGTAGTACTATATGTAGGGTGTCTGTTAGCATATTTATATTATCAGACTTAAAAACTTAAATAATGACACAAAGTTTAATTAGGAGCATTAAAAGCTAGAACGGAAATAAGGATTTTATTGTTATTTTTTTATACCCTTCACCGCCATAGGTGGAAAGGGCATGTTGGGTTTGTGCTGATATTTGTAACGCATAGAAATATTGGTCTGAGACCGACCTTTTAGTATACCAATCGACTTAGAATCACTCCCTGAGTTGTTTTAACGATGTCCGTCCGGCTGGCTGGCTGGCCGGTTATCCATGTAAGCTTGTTATCACTCTGCAGGTCGTAACTTTAAATATAATTTTATGAAATTTAGCACAGGCTCTTAGTTTGGTCCAAGAACGATCCCTACTCTTTTTGGGTGAAATCGGCTTATTATTTCGGGTACCTCCCATAGGGAAGCCTTCCCGGAATAGAGTTTTTGGTCCTTTTCAGCCACAAATTTAGTTATATTTTAGTAATATTCAGCACAAATATTGCTTATCATAACCTTAATCAGTGTTCCTAATTTTGTAGAAATCGGCCCATATTTGACCATAACTCCCATACAAGACACATTCTCAAAAGATATACCCATAAAAGCACAAAAACGTTAATAACTCTAAAGATAAATGCATTTGATTACTTAAACTTTGCACAGATAAATATTTTATAAATATGAACCAATAACCGAAATTTGGTAACAATCGGTCCACAATTGACCCTAGCTCCCATATCAGTCCCTTAGCCAGAAATGATATAAATTTCTAAATTTTGAAAAAATAGCACATAGTAAAGGGTGGTTAAATTGTAAGGGCCGATGTTGAATGTGAACCACACCTAAACGCCAAGTTTTTTCCGAATTTTATTTGACATTTCTCTATTTCAGACTTACACAATTTGAACCATGGAGAGATACACAATCCAACAACGTGTTAAAGTTATCCAGACTTATTATGAAAATGGGCGTTCAAATCAAAATGCATATCGTGCACTTCGTGATTTTTTTGTGCGTACAATCGCAAAAATCGTGGAAAAATTCGAGCAAACCGGGTCTGTAGAAGATGTGAGAACACCAGTGCATGCTCGTACAGCTCGTACTGCAGAAAATATTGCTGTTGTTCGCGATAGTGTAGCTGAGGCCGGTCAGGCAGTTACTGTGAATGGTGTTCACTATCGTGAGATGATAACGAACTTTTTATGGCCTAAATTGGAAGATATGGATGTGGACGATATGTGGTTTCAGCAGGACGATGCCACTTGCCACACAGCTAACGAAACAATGGCTCTTTTGCACAACAAATTCAATGGCCGTGTTATCTCACGTAATGGCGATGTCAATTCGCTGCCAAGATCATGTGATTTGACACCGTTGGACTTTTTTCTTTGGGGTTATTTGAAAGAAAAGGTGTACGTCAATATTCCAGCAACAATTCAAGAGCTAAAGGATGAGATAATTCATCATATTAACGGCATAGAACCTCCATTATGCCTCAGGGTCATCGTAAATTTGGACCATCGGATGGAGGTGTGTCGCTGTGGTCGCGGCGCCCATTTGGCCGATATTTTGTTCCATATATAATTGAGTAATACCAATACATCATAATAAAATAAAATTACAATAATTTCCTAAATAGTTTGTGTTTTATTCAAAATCAACATCGGCCCTTGAAATTTAACCACCCGATATATGTCTCTTAGACTTAAGGAAAACTTGTTTAACTGTCGGTCAATATTTGACCTTAGTAGTGAAGGGTAGGATAAAGTCGGGCTTGACCGACTATAGCTTTTCTTACTTGTTTTCTTTTAAGTTGAAAGTCTGACATTGACGAAAATGGATCTCTTAAGTGTCACACAACTCATAAAAATTATCAAAACATTTTTAGTGCTAGAAAGCAAAAAGAGCTATAGGCATCATTAAAAATTCTTTATGGTGAATGATGTTTAAAAATTTAATGTTCTTAATTACAAAATTAAATATTTCCAAGAAATCAATAATATTTTGAAGCATTTCATTATTCATGAAAAATCTTTGCATAAGTACCTACTCGTAGATGCTGTTGCTTAAATCGAGCACCGAAATCAATTAATTTATGACTTTTTCCATTGAACAAATAAAACCCAACCAAAAAAAAGAAAAGACAAGAAAAACCTCAAAATTCCATTTAATTAATGCAAGTAAATCTTCTAAAAGAACATACAATATTTAATATTCTTCATTGCCTTCATTGCCTTCTATCCAAATTGTGGTTATTGGCCGAAACTCTATGTCCTTGTTGTGTTATTTTAGGGACCTAAATACTCGTACTACATTTATACCCAGTCAACATTTAAAAGATTATTTTTTAAAAAATCAGCCAAATGAGTCTTTTTTGACTAGTTTAGAAGACCAAAAAACAATTTGTCGTCTGCGAGATCAAAAAACTAGTCGAAGGAGATGAGAAATAAATAAAATAACAAGAAATTTTTTTTTGAATCAGCTGAAAAAATAATCAAAATTAAGTCAAAAATGTCGTAAAAGACTTATAAACGGTTCAGAAAGGCGTTCATAAAAGATTCTCTCAAGGGAGTCGCGGCTAGGATAGCATTTTCTCCCGAAGGCACAGTCTTTTTCGAATCGAAAATGACAGCACATTCTATTGTTTTAATCGTCCGCGTCAGTCGAAAAAGAGTCAAATATGATCAGAAAATAACAGAAATGCTGACTGTGTAGAAACCAATAAAAAGTATAGGAGGAATGGAGATACATACATTCTCTCTGCCTTATCAATGGCCTAAATATTTGTGTCATTAAGATTTCGATAATAAATTATTGAAACATTCATTTTTGTTCCCATGATAAAACATGTTTTAGCATGTCTCTATTTATTACAGTTGGGATTTTTGTTTGTTTGTTTGTTTGTCGAGCAAATAGATAAATGTCTAAAGGTAGAAGGCCAATGCACACGGCAAGCGGCTGCGGGCGGCAATCAGCTGTTTTTTGATTTGTCAAATTTGAAGCGGCAATGGAAAAAAGTAGAAATTTGTTCTACTTTTCCGCGCGGCAGATTTTTTCAATGCTGCCAGATTTAATTATATCCTACTCAAATATATTTTTATATGAATATTTTTGTAAACAAACGCACATTTTATATACTGGCAATACTACGACCGCCCGCAGCCGCATGCCGCGTGTATTGGCCTTGTACCTTAAATGGGAATTAAAGAATAGTTATGTGGACATAATATGATATGGACTAAATTTAAAAGAGGGTATTAAATAAGTTATTTATTAAATCAATCTAAAACAAGACGCTTTTTAATTAAAATTTGAATATAAAAAAAAAAAAAAAAAAAACCTTTCGCAAACGTTTTTCTTATAGAAAATTTTCCTATATAAAATATTTTCTATAATTTTTTTTTTCTATAGAAAATATTTTTTTTGTTTTTCTATAAAAAAAATTTTGATAAAAAAAATTTTCTATAGAAAAATTTTTGATAAAAAAATTTTGTATTGAATAATTTTCTATAAAAAAATTTTTTCTATAGAAAAATTTTTTATCGAAAATTTTTCTATAGAAAAAATTTTTTGATAAAATAATTTTTCTATCGAAAAATTTTCGATAAAATAATTTTTCTATAGAAAAATTTTCGATGAAATAATTTTTTTATAAAAAAGTTTTCGATAAAAAATTTTTTCTATAGAAAAGTTTTCGATAAAAAATTTTTTCTATAGAAAAATTTTCGATAAAAAATTTTTTCTATAGAAAAATTTTCGATAAAAAAATTTTTCTATAGAAAAATTTTCTATAAAAAAATTTTTCTATAGAATAATTTTCTATAAAAAAATTGTTTATAGAAAAATATTTGATAAAAAACTTTTTCTGTAGAAAAATTTTCGATGAAATAATTTTTCTATAGAAAAATTTTCGATGAAATAATTTTTCTATAGAAATATTTTCGATGAAAAATTTTTCTATAGAAAAATTTTCGTTAAAAAAATTTTTCTATAGAAAAATTTTCGTTAAAAAAATTTTTCTATAGAAAAATTTTCGTTAAAAAAATTTTTCTATCGAAAAATTTTCGATAAAAAATTTTTCTATAGAAAAATTTTCGATAAAAAATTTTTCTATAGAAAAATTTTCGATAAAAAAATTTTTCTATAGAAAAATTTTCGATAAAAAATTTTTCTATAGAAAAATTTTCGTTAAAAAAATTTTTCTATAGAAAAATTTTCGATAAAAAAATTTTTCTATAGAAAAAATTTTCACTAAAAATATTTTTTATACCCTTCACCAATAGGTGAAAGGGTATTATAAGTTTGTGATTCCGTTTGTAATTTTTTTATTAGTGATCGTAGACCCCATAAAAATTATACCGATCGACTCAGAATCGGGAGGAGAATCGATTAAGCGATGTCCGTCTGTCTGTCTGTCTGTCTGTCTGTCCGTCCGTCTGTCTGTCTGTCTGTTGAAATCAAGTTTCTGAAGCTCCTGGAGGATGGACTTACATAAATTATATATCAGATTTTAGGAAATTCTCCCGCAATGAACGCTATTAAATTTCATTAAAATCGGTTTATAAACACCGAAAATATCGAAAAAATACCAAAAATTAGACGAAAATTTTAAAATTTTTGATTGAAACACACTTTTAAATAACAAGAGAAAAAAGATACTCCTGGTGTACATGTGATAATATGTTATATATCAGATTATAGGAAATATTTTCCCAAACCACTCTGTAAAATTTTATCAAAATCGGTCCATAAACAACTGAGATATCGCCAAAACACTGAATTTGATGTATCGCAAATTGCCCAAAGTACACATTAGAGAATGTTTGTTGAAAAAATTAAATGCAGAAATAGGAAAAACTATCCTCCTTTAGTACGGACCTACATAAATTTTATATCAGATTTTAGGAAATTCCCCCACCAAGCACGTTATTAAATTTTATCAAAAGCGGTCCGTAAAGAATTGAGATATCGCAATAACACTACATTTGATGTACAGCAAATTGCCCAAAGTACGTGTCTAAGAAATTTTGTTTACATTTTGTAAGTATTGTTTCAGCGATATCTCAGGTGTTTATGGACCGATTGTGATGAAATTTGACATCGTTCTTTATGGGAGGATTTTCTAAAATCTGATATATATACTCCACAAATCTGATTATGAATACCATTCAAATTGTACCGATCAACTCAGAATCGGCACAAGAATCGATTTCGCGACCTCCGTCCGTCTGTCCGTCCGTCTGTTTGTTTGTCCGTCCGTCTACATGTCCGTCCGTCTACCTGTCTGTCCTTTTTTCTGTTGTAGTCAAGTTTTTGGAGCTCCTGTTTTGTCGATATCTCAGATGTTTATTTTGATGAAGTTTAATAGCGTCCTTCGCAGGGGATTATCTAAATCCTGATGCATTCTGTAATTTGTGGTAGATATAATTTAGCGTTTAAGCGATGGTGTTTTGATCGACAATGTTGAAATTCAGGGTGGGACAATTCAGGAGCTCCACAAATCTGGTTTTAGCAGACAGACACACTGCATTTATCTTAATTTTGTGTCTGACTTTTGAACATTATGATAACATTTGAGAATGTATTATATATCAAATTATAGGTAATCTTCCTAGGAAGTACAAAAATGCAGCTAATTGCATGATATCCGTTCAAAACCTACATATGTATGTAAGTATCTCACATATCAACAAAAATTTAAATTTTTTAATTGCAATTGGGAGAAATCCGTTCACGTTTGACAATTGATCCCATATAACTTCGCCTAAGGCAATCTCTTAGTAGCTAATAAATGACAAATTATAATAGATACGATGATGACATTTAGTATAAAGACGTTGTACAATATTGATATTCAGGACAATAGCGCCTAAAATAAACTTTCTAGAGGGACAACATTTGACAAAAGTATTTCTGATCTCTTGAAAAGTTCGATATTGAAAATGGGCGAGCTCTATTCACATTTAGTGAAATCTCCCATATAAACCCGACCGGAAATCGATCTAATGCTGATAAATTAAATCACATTAAAATTGCACAAAGAACTAGAGCAAAACTTTCCAAACATCCATCGGACAGATCGAAAGAACTATACATCCCAAATATTATTGATGAAGTGTTCATTTTAATTAATTAACTAACTTCAAATTAATAAGTAAACTTTTCCGACAAAGCTGATAACCATCCATTCAAAAGCTATATATTTCACGTATGTATCTAAAACTAAGAGTGTATACCCTTTAATTTTAAGGCTTGTATACATTGACAATCATTATTAAAGCTTTGACCTAAATCAGTCCGCTAACTTCAGAGTTTTACATAACTAATCAAGAACTTTTACTAGTTGGATAATTCGTACGAATTAAAGTGCACAACCCTCACTGGGCACAGCGTTTTTGGGTTGCATGCCAGAATACTTAAACTTCATCAAATCGATGTGCTATTGCAAATGTAAGGGCATCTACATTTTGAAGCATCTTTTCTGCATGGTTTATCTGGTCTATCGAACTTTATTAAATGTTCGTAAAATATGTGTATATTTTATTTCGAAGCTACTGGCTGGCTTAAATATGTATTCTCTACTTGTAGTCTAGTAATCATTATCTTTCACAAAGGGACCACTTTAGAACCCAAGTGAAGCTTCCCTAGACATTAGCCACCTGCCCAACCTAACCTTTGGGTGCATAACTATCCTAGATGATGACGCCACCGAAAAGCTTTTCTTTTTCCGACTCTTAATTTTAAAGACTCTTTGCATATAATACTAGTATAACCAAATTTTGCTAGGAATTACATTAAGTACTTTTGCAGCACCATTGGTGAAGGGTATCCAAGATTCGGCAAAGCCGAATATACCACTCTTACTTGTTTATAGAAAAATTTTCTATATAAAATTTTTCTACAGAAAAATTTTTGATACAAATTTTTTTCTATAGAAAAATTTTCGATAAAAAATTTTTTCTATAGAAAAATTTTCGATAAAAAATTTTGTTTTTTTCGATAAAATATTTTTTCTATAGAAACATTTTCGATAAAAATTTTTTCTATAGAAAAATTTTCGATAAAAATTTTTTTCTAAAGAAAAGTTTTCGATAAAAAATTTTTTCTTAAGAAATATTTTCGATAAAAAATTTTTTCTTAAAAAATTGTCAATTTAAAATTTTTCTACAAAAAAGTTTTCGATACAAATTTTTTTCTATAGAATGTTTGTCTATAAAATATGTTTTCTATAGAAAAATTTTATTTAAAAAATTTTTTCTATAGAAAAATTTTCGTTAAAAAATTTTTTCTATAGAAAAATTTTCGTTAAAAAATTTTTTCTACAGAAAAATTTTAGTTAAAAAATTTTTTCTATAGAAAAATTTTCGTTAAAAAATTTTTTCTATAGAAAAATTTTCGATACAAAAATTTTTCAACAGAAAAATTTTCGATAAAAAAATTTTTCTATAGAAAAATTTTCGATAAAAAAATGTTTCTATAGAAAAATTTTCGATAAAAAAATTTTTGATAAAAAATATTTTATATAGAAAAATTTTCGTTAAAAATTTTTTTCTATAGAAAAATTTTTTTTTCTATATAATTTTTTTTTTCTATAGAAAAATTTTCGTTAAAAAATTTTTTCTATAGAAAAATTTTCGTTAAAAAATTTTTTCTATAGAAAAATTTTCGTTAAAAAATTTTTTCTATAGAAAAATTTTCGTTAAAAAATTTTTTCTATAGAAAAATTTTCGTTAAAAAATTTTTTCTATAGAAAAATTTTCGTTAAAAAATTTTTTCTATAGAAAAATTTTCGTTAAAAAATTTTTTCTATAGAAAAATTTTCGTTAAAAAATTTTTTCTATAGAAAAATTTTCGTTAAAAAAATTTTTCTATAGAAAAATTTTCGTTAGAAAAATTTTCGATAAAAAAAATTTTCTATAGAAAAATTTTCGTTAAAAATTTTTTTCTATAGAAAAATTTTCGTTAAAAAATTTTTTCTATAGAAAAATTTTCGTTAGAAAAATTTTCGATAAAAAAAATTTTCTATAGAAAAATTTTCAATAAAAAAAATTTTTTCTATAGAAAAATTTTCGATAAAAATTTTTTCTATAGAAAAATTTTCGATAAAAAATTTTTTCTAAAGAAAAATTTTCGATAAAAAATTTTTCTAAAAAAAATTGTCAATTTAAAATTTTTTCTACAAAAAAGTTTTCGATTTTTTTCTATAGAATGTTTGTCTATAAAATATGTTTTCTACAGAAAAATTTTCGTTAAAAAATTTTTTCTATAGAAAAATTTTCGTTAAAAAATTTTTTCTATAGAAAAATTTTCGATACAAAAATTTTTCTACAGAAAAATTTTCGATAAAAAAATTTTTCTACAGAAAAATTTTCGATAAAAAAATTTTTCTATAGAAAAATTTTCGATAAAAAAATTTTTGATAAAAAATATTTTATATAGAAAAATTTTCGTTAAAAATTTTTTTCTATAGAAAAATTTTCGTTAAAAAATTTTTTCTACAGAAAAATTTTCGTTAAAAAATTTTTTCTATAGAAAAATTTTCGTTAAAAAATTTTTTCTATAGAAAAATTTTCTTTAAAAAATTTTTTCTATAGAAAAATTTTCGATACAAAAATTTTTCTACAGAAAAATTTTCGATAAAAAATTTTTCTATAGAAAAATTTTCGATAAAAAAATTTTTCTATAGAAAAATTTTCGATAAAAAAATGTTTCTATAGAAAAATTTTCGATAAAAAAATTTTTGATAAAAAATATTTTATATAGAAAAATTTTCGTTAAAAATTTTTTTCTATAAAAAAATTTTCGTTAAAAAATTTTTTCTATAGAAAAATTTTCGTTAAAAAAATTTTTCTATAGAAAAATTTTCGTTAAAAAATTTTTTCTAAAGAAAAAATTTCGTTAAAAAATGTTTCTATAGAAAATTTTTCATAAAAAAATTTTTCTATAAAAAAATTTACGATAAAAAATTTTTTCTAAAAAAAATTCTCTATAAAAAAAAATTTCTAAAGAAAAATTGTTGATAAAAAATTTTTTCTAAAGAAAAATTTTCGATAAAAAATTTTTTCTATGGAAAATTTTAATAAAAATTTTGATAAAACATTTTTTCTATAGATAAAAATAGTTGTCTATAAAAAAATCTTTGGTAAAAATTTTTTTATTCCATTTTGTAAAATTATTTTCATAAAAAAATTTCTATAGAAATTTTTTGATAAAAATTTTTTTTGTAAAAAAATTTATCTAGAAAAATTTTTGATAAAAATATTAAATTGTATGTCTTCAGTTCTGATAAATACAAATTTTGCTTAAAAGAGAATACAATTGTATTATAATCGGTTACCAACTTATAAATATTGAGTTATGTTACTATTCAAAATGATATATAGATCATATCCGCATACAACTACGTTTGTATGTACATAAGTATACATATGCTAAAAAGGATAAAGCAGACTTATTCTGCGATTAAAACATATGATGCATATTGTCATCTGCAGTGAAATTTAATTAAATTTAAATTAAAATTTTAATAAATTTTGTTTTTAATAACAAACTCCTATACATATACTACAATATACATATGTACTCGTATGTGGGAGCATTGGTACCACAAATATTGTATGTATTAAAAGTAGTATAATATAATGGCAAATTTAATCCTCATTTATTTATTTGCAAATTCCATTGGCCACATTTAATTAATTTCATTTTCCACTTAATAGTTTAATTTTTTCTTTCTTGTTGTTCACACGAAATTTCGTACATAATTAAATATAAATTTAAAAGTGTTTGAAGTGCGAGCCATTTTAAATACTCATACATTAAAGTGCGCGAAAATAAGTGAAAATTTCAATGAAAAAATTTTTAATATAAATTTCAAATTAAAAACTCACAAAAATTTTATTTTTTTCTATGGCAAATTTTTTTTAGAGACTGACAGCATTTACTTCTTTATTTGTGAAACACTTAAATACCATTTTTATATTTTATGGAAATCATAAACATTAGGTACTTTTAAATTTAGAATTTTGGTGGAAATTTTTAGAGAATTTAAAAACAAGATTTTGGCATAGAAGAACATTTGTATAGAAAAGTTGACGATAGGAAAACATTTCTCTATAAAAGTTGCCGATAGAAAGACATTTTTATGGAAACGTTGACGACAGGAAGACATTTCTATAGAAAAGTTGACGAAAGGAAGACATTTCTATAGAAAAGTTGATGATAGGAAGACATTTCTATAGAAAAGTTGACGATAGGAAGAAATTTCTATAGAAAAGTTGACGATAGCAAGACATTTCTATAGAAAAGTTGACGATAGGAAGACATTTCTATAGAAAAGTTGACGATAGGAAGACATTTCTATAGAAAAGTTGACGATAGGAAGACATTTCTATAAAAAAGTTGACGATAGGAAGACATTTCTATAGAAAAGTTGACGATAGGAAGACATTTCTATAGAAAAGTTGACGATAGGAAGACATTTCTATAGAAAAGTTGACGATAGGAAGACATTTCTATAGAAAAGTTGACGATAGGAAGACATTTCTATAGAAAAGTTGACGATAGGAAGACATTTCTATAGAAAAGTTGACGATAGGAAGACATTTCTATAGAAAAGTTGACGATAGGAAGACATTTCTCGTCAACTTTTCTATAGAAATGTCTTCCTGTCGTCAACTTTTCTATAGAAATGTCTTCCTGTCGTCAACTTTTCTATAGAAATGTCTTCCTGTCGTCAACTTTTCTATAGAAATGTCTTCCTGTCGTCAACTTTTCTATAGAAATGTCTTCCTGTCGTCAACTTTTCTATAGAAATGTCTTCCTGTCGTCAACTTTTCTATAGAAATGTCTTCCTGTCGTCAACTTTTCTATAGAAATGTCTTCCTGTCGTCAACTTTTCTATAGAAATGTCTTCCTGTCGTCAACTTTTCTATAGAAATGTCTTCCTGTCGTCAACTTTTCTATAGAAATGTCTTCCTGTCGTCAACTTTTCTATAGAAAAGTCTTCCTGTCGTCAACTTTTCTATAGAAATGTCTTCCTGTCGTCAACTTTTCTATAGAAATGTCTTCCTGTCGTCAACTTTTCTATAGAAATGTCTTCCTGTCGTCAACTTTTCTATAGAAATGTCTTCCTGTCGTCAACTTTTCTATAGAAATGTCTTCCTGTCGTCAACTTTTCTATAGAAATGTCTTCCTGTCGTCAACTTTTCTATAGAAATGTCTTCCTGTCGTCAACTTTTCTATAGAAATGTCTTCCTGTCGTCAACTTTTCTATAGAAATGTCTTCCTGTCGTCAACTTTTCTATAGAAATGTCTTCCTGTCGTCAACTTTTCTATAGAAATGTCTTCCTGTCGTCAACTTTTCTATAGAAATGTCTTCCTGTCGTCAACTTTTCTATAGAAATGTCTTCCTGTCGTCAACTTTTCTATAGAAATGTCTTCCTGTCGTCAACTTTTCTATAGAAATGTCTTCCTGTCGTCAACTTTTCTATAGAAATGTCTTCTTGTCGTCAACTTTTCTATAGAAATGTCTTCCTGTCGTCAATTTTTCTATAGAAATGTCTTCCTGTCGTCAACTTTTCTATAGAAATATCTTAAAGTCGTCAACTTTTCTATAGAAATTTCTTCTTGTCGTCAACTTTTCTATAGAAATGTCTTCCTGTCGTCAACTGTTCTATAGAAATGTCTTCCTGTCGTCAACTTTTTTATAGAAATGTGTTCCTGTCGTCAACTTTTTTATAGAAATGTCTTCCTGTCGTCAACTTTTCTATAGAAATGTCTTCCTGTCGTCAACTTTTCTATAGAAATGTCTTCCTGTCGTCAACTTTTCTATAGAAATGTCTTCCTGTCGTCATTTTTTCTATAGAAATGTCTTCCTGTCGTCAACTTTTCTATAGAAATGTCTTCCTGTCGTCAACTTTTCTATAGAAATGTCTTCCTGTCGTCAACTTTTCTATAGAAATGTCTTCCTGTCGTCAACTTTTCTATAGAAATGGCTTCCTGTCGTCAACTTTTCTATAGAAATGTCTTCCTGTCGTTCATTTTTTTGTAGAAAGTTGATTTTTTAGTGCCTGTTTTCCTTAAAGGGACTTTAGCATATTTAAAATATTAAAGTAATGCTTCGTATATTTTGCAGAATATTTCACCTGTTTTTAGCTGCTCTATGTTATTAGCAACCCACCAAAGCACCAAAACAAGCCATACAATTTCACACATTCTAATTTAAATTAAGATTAAAATAGCAATTAAAAATCCAAAGCAGATAATATATACTCGTAGTTAAATATCACTCTATAAATTTAAAATTAAACCATCATTTAACGTACACTTTAGGCACGTACAAATTCCTATTTTAGATGTGTTTTATAACACATTTGAAAATGTAGATTTAATTGTCTTTATATGACCCACAATTAAAACTGAAAATACGATAAAAAAAACCATCAATAGAATAAATATTATTTAAAATATACACTTTTGGTAGTTCATAATGTTAAACGTCATTATCACGTTATATCCTATCCGTTAGTCTGTTATGTTACGATAGTCAGGGGCAAAATTTAACTTCAGCATGTCCAGCCTCACTATCATTTTCGCACACAGCCAACAGCAGTACGAGTAGCATAACTGCAACGCCACACTGATCCTGTGATAAGATAGAGGATAACAACAGAACACACAATTCAATGTCCAAAGGATGAAAGAAAACAAAAAAACAGTTAAATAAAACTGAAAATTGTACTCGTATAACGCCCCAATAATTATGTAATTAAGAGCACAGGACTGACTAACCGAATAATTTATAGAGTATTCCAGCGCAACACCAGCAACAGCAGGAGGAGGAGGAGAAGGGGAACCAGCAGCTTGTACAAGTATAAGTGCTTGTAAAGGCAACAGTAGCTAAGGCACCAACCAACAATAACAACATGTCAGGAGCAACAATTCACGTAATACATTCTTTATATAAAAACATGTAAGAAAGTGCTATAGTGGGTTAAGTCAGACCATATGATACCCTTCATCACTTAGCCAAAGAATACTTAATTTTTCTTGCATAAAAACAATTATTTGCTTACGTCACTATTTAAACATTTTCTTACACATTTAAGCCATTTTCTTCATGGGACCTTATATGTGGTCATTGTTCCACTTATAGTTTTCCTTAATATGTTCTCTTTTCAAAAATTATTTCAAAGTGCTATAGCCGGTCAAGCCCGACAACATGATATCCTTCACATCTGAGGTTTTATATCAGTTTTTGTCTATAAAAAGACAAATGTTTGCTAAATTTTGTCATCATACGAACATTTTCTCAAGACTTATATATTAAAGCCTTTTCGTCACTGTGACTTATATAAGAGCTAGGGACAAATGTGGACCAATTATCTAGACCGATTACACTCTGATACAGTGAAAATACACTCGGAACGAAACCAAGCTCAACCAGTAGAACTCGGTTAGAAGATCATTTTACCATTTTTAAAATTTTCGATATACCCTCAAAATCGAAAGTTATCGATAAAAAACGATTTTTCTTGACTTAGCGGAGAAAAGAAGGCTTAACTGAGTCAGTTTTACATCGATTTTAAATTTTAAAATGTGTTTCGACAGAAAACAAAATAGGCTTTCACTTCGTAAAGACCTTTTTTTAACATGACCAACTTATCATAAAAATATTTTCCGCTGAAGTTAAAATTTTATTTTTTTTTTCGATTTTTTCAACTTCGGAAGCTTTTTTTTCGTAAAATTTATCAGAAGACCTAATATATTTTGACTTAAAAAAAAATCATGGTTACCATTTTGTAAAACAAGAGTACTTTAATTAAAATCGGAAACATATTAACAGAGATATAACAATTTTAGTAAAAAAGGTGAATTCAGTATTATTTGTATATTAGAAAATTTTCTATACAATATTTACTACGTTAGAGTGTTTTTTCAACTTTTTTCGAAAGTAGAGAAATGGCGGTCGGATTATTATGGCATTCGGTGAGAAACTTCAAATAACAAAATTTAAGCCAAATCGGACTACGTTATCACGTGGCGCCCAGGCCATGAAGTTGAAAATTGCGTTTATAAGAAAAAATATGGCCAATTTTTTAGTTCTTGCAAAATTTAACTTTTTTAGTAAACATTTTAACAAAGTGTAAATATTAATTCATAATGTAGACTCAATTAGCTTTCTATTTTTTGAGTTATCGGAAATTTTCATAGATATTTTGGGTCCTTGGAGACATCTATTGGATTTTATGATATTTGTTGATGGAAAGCAAATTGGGTCCAAATTACAAATTAACATTCAGAGTTTGTCAAAAAGTTAACCTTATAGGTCAAAATTTAACTTCATTCATAAGTGCGTATAAATATAAGTACTTATACGTATATTGTACGTTAATTAAACTGGCCCTTTTACAAAAAAAAACTTATATTTCTTTTAATTCGCTGTTTATTTAAATTTAAATAATCTAGGTTCACAAAATATTTAATGCACTTTCCAAGTAAATAAAAAAAAGTTTGGCATTCCTAACAAAATATTGCGGAAAACGGCGTCCCAATGTGAAAAAATCGAAAAAAAAATAAAAATTTAAATTTGTTTGAAAATATTTTTGTGATAATTTGATGAAATAAAAAATCTTTTTTAACAAGAAGAAAGCCTGATGTCTTGTCTGTCTCAAACCGTGTTAAAATTTCAAATCGATAAACAAATGACTAAGCTAGGCCTATTTTTGTCCGAGAAGACCAAAAAAATCGTTTTTTATCGATAACTTTCGATTTTGAGGGTATATCGAAATTTCTAAAAATGACAAACTGATACACTCAATAAGGCCTATCGTTTGATATAGGTTTCCTTAAAAGTGTATTTCTTTTTCCTCAAACTTAAAATTATTATTACCCAGCAAAACTTTGGTAATGGCAAGTACTCTGATAACTGGTTACCTTGTAACGACTACAACATACCATCCGAATAAATAATAAGTTATTACAGAAGTACTTATTTGTAATTAAGATGGTAATTTAAACTGAATGACCCCAGTTCAAATCCCACCAAGGGCAACAATTTTTTTTAGTTTTTTTTTTTTATTAAAAGAGTCTTTTTTAATGATTTTTGAATTTTAAGAACTTAAATATTATCTTCTGTAAAAAAAAAATTGTAAAACTAACTCACGTTAATGAAAAAAATACCATCATGAGTCAATTTTGATTATATAGGGGATTTTGAATACCAAACACGATTCTAATTGGTCTTAACTTGGTAAGCCCAACTTATCTGGGTCATCCTTCATCTCAACTGTGGACACACACCTCCTCATGGTATCACCCGGGGAGATAGTTTAACACCCATTAATATTGTGAGTTAACATGTTCCGAGAGTTGTCCCATAAGATCGATAAAAATGGGTTAGGATTACGGGCTAGTAACCCTCTCTTGAAAAAAATACAATGAAGAGGATAAAATTAGAATTGTAATGTCCCACTACCTAATGTTAGAGGAGGATGTCTTTGATAGAAAGACCAAGTAGAGGAACATTTTTCAAAGCTTGGTATATAAAATTGGAGAATATTCGCACAAGATCGAAATCCATGGAATTCTAAAATAGGCTCGGACTTTGACCTTAACAGGTTGTAACATTTAAGTAAGTAAGAATCAATCTGATGTAAAAACTTATACAAAAAAGAAGATTTAAATTGTTTAAGTTTTAAAATAATTTAAAAAAAGTTTTAAAATAATTACAAAAAATCGTATAAAAATATTTTTCCAAAAATTACAACAAAGCAAAAAAAGCAGGGAAAAACAAAGTTATTTTCACATGATTTTAGATCTAAAAATAAAAATTGTTTATATTAATTATTAGCTGCTAAGTTTTCAACATATGAAGTAGCTCAGTGGAAGAGTCTCTGCCTAGCAGTCGGAGGGTCTGGGTTCGAGCCCCCATGGGATCATAAAAAAATTTTGTATTTCGTTTAAAAATATATGTTTTTAATAAAACAACAACAAAAAAGTTGTTGCTGTTGTTGTTGTTGCTTTCAAATTGCTTACCCAAGTCATTACTTTTCTGCAATTGGTAAGTACTTGCCTCCAATGACATCCCCATGTTAATGTAATGACTTAAACAGCGAATGAGTAAGTAGTTCGTGTTCAATAGTTTAACTGTTTAACTCATTATTTGGTAATGAAAAGTTTTACTGGGTATCTTCAGATTTACGAGCGTTTTAGTGATTAGATGAGTTTGTCTGGGAGGTAAAGAAATGATCTGTGCCAAATTTCATTAAATTGTCTTTAGAATTACATTCTGCTTTGATTACAAGGTTTACATGGGGGTCCAGCCAGCCAGCCGTCCAGATGGACGGACGGACAAACTGACATAATTAAATCGACTCAGGAAGTAATTCTAAGTCTATCGGTAATCTAAGACCAATATTTCTTTGCGTTACATACATCAGCACAAACTTGTAATACCCTTTCCACCTATCGAGGTGAAGGGTATAATTAAGAGTGATATATTCGGTAGTGCCGAATATTATATACCCATCATCAAGTTGTGTTAAATTTAGAAACGTATCTCATATATCTATGAGGGTGCAGCTAATTCAAAATGTGGACCAAATGTGGTATTGTTGGTAAAATATTTGGATTTAATTCGGTTGCAGTAGCTTTGTAGTTTATCATTTAAACAGGCATACGAACATCGCTCAATTGTCTTAGAATTTCATAAGGATTCTGAATATATGTATAGCCCTTTTAGTTTTTGAGCTAATATTAAGGAAATTACAATATACCCCTATTTTTTTTATGGTGGCTATAAAAGCTTATTTTAAATGTTCGCCTGTACTTTGGTTCCTTTTTTTTAATTATTTCTATATTTCAGTGAGTGGGTGTGTGTGTGTGTGTGTGATAAAGAATTTTATCAAAAATATTTTAAAAAGAGTTAAGAGGCTGTGCTGTGAGTGTATAAAATTAAAGTATTCGGTTATTAAATGAAAATGAAAATATTTTAAATTCAGATCTGTACAACTAAAGAATGAAGGATTGGAACGAAATACAACGGGAAAAAAAGGAAACAAGAAAATGCTGTTAAGTCCTTTAAAGCTTTAAAAATTTGAGTTGAAGCGTTAACAAACTTATACAGATGAAATACATTTATATCCCAGCTAGCAATTTGGTGATTGTTGACGATAATATCAGCAAAATGAGTCTTTTGCGATTCGTATAGATGATCAAAAACTGATTAATCAGCTTGGTGATCTAAAAAAGATTCCAAAAAGACTCCTTAAACGCTTAGAAAACGACTAGCTTACAAAAGCACAAACAATCCTTGCAGAATGTGTGTAGTCAAAATTTTATCGTAAAAAAGATTCTAACACGACTGTTTTTTATGTTATTTTAATCAGTTTGGTGATCAAAAAAGACCACAAAAAGACTCAGAAAATACCTTAAAAGCAGAGACCGAATATTGTTTTATTTTTTAAATCAATCAAGTATAAATATCATTGCCGATGAAAATTTATTTTCATTTCGATCGATGAAAAAAAAAGAGGGATTTATATTTGAAATATAAATATCCCTCATGATGAATATTTTAAATATCTTTAACGATAAATATCCGAACAGAAAAATATTTTATTGATTATTTTACTTTTGAACTTCTGTTTTGACTTTGAAAAAATAAAATATTTTTAAAATTTTAAAATTTTCAAAATTTTAAAATTTTCAACATCGAAGTTAAACCAAATAATCCTAATGGAACTAATGGTGGTTTCTCCGATTCGCAAAACCATTTCAACGTAAAAATTGCAACAATAATAGAATTTATTGTTATTTAAACGTTCTAAAGACTTTTTATACCAGGACAAATCTTCTACTTCTGTCATCCTTGACTCCCAGTAGAGCATAAGGCATGGGAGGATGCAACAGTTGCCTAGCGTCTCCAGTTACCAGGTAAGAACTGTATCCAATTCCCAGTCTAACTTCCTCGTGGTACATCTTGGAAACCTGAACAAAATAGTTTTAGATGCGGTAAACAACCCGTGTAGGATTCTAGATCAGGGCTAATATAAGAGGGAGTTATCTTAGAGCCATTCCAGCCTATTTGGTCTAAGGGTCTAAGATAATTGTACTTGGTAAAGTACGAAAATGCAGGGTCTGTTCAAAATATTAGTTGCGGCTGCAAACGAGCGTCTGTCTCGGATCGAGCGGATCGCTATATAAACGAGTCTTGTTTCTTTGGACCCATCACCCATCGACTTAAGTTTTAAGCATGGATAGAAACAACATTACAGAATATACTACTCCAAGGGGTAATCATCAAGGATTTTAGAATTGCCTAATCTATGCATTAACATAAACATCATGATGAATGAAACCAGGAAAATTTTTCCTGGAAATAACAGAAATAAAATTTGAATATTTTCTATCAAAATTTTTTTTCATCGGATGAAAAAAGATGAAAATTATTTTGAACTGATAAATATCCCAAACGATTTTTTTATTTTTTATTTTCATCGGATTGAAAAACGATACAAAATTTTTCGAACAATTAAAAATCATTAGGGATTTTTATTATTTTTTAAACTTCAATGATTGTTTTTGTATGGATTAAAATATGAAAATATTGTTTTAAAAGTATTAATATTCGGTCTCTGCTTAAAAGTGACTATTTTAAAGCAAAATGTGTGCAATCAGTTTGGTGATCAAAAAAGTGTACAGAGAGACTCATAGACGCTTAGCAAGTGAATTGTTAAAAATAACACAAATAATCTTGTAAAATGTGCGTAATATAACTATTTTTAGGTAATGAATTAAATGCCACAAAAAGACTCGTATCTCATTATGGGTGATGTGGCTTAGTTGGTTAGCACGTCTACTACCAAGCGTAACATATCATATTCAGCAGCCGAGGTTCGATTCTCGGTCTCGGCAACATCAATTTATGTAATTATTAACGCAACTTCACTGTTCTAAAAAATAGATATGATGTGTTCTAAAAATAGATATTACTGTGTTGAGTAATAAAAAGCTTTATTCTTTTTTTACAAATCTAGCAAAATGTGTGCAGTTATTTTATAATCAGCAAAACGAGTCATTAAAGACTCGTTTTGAGGAGTCGTATGAAGGGTACCATTTTCTCACACAAAAACATCATTTTTGACTCATAAGTGATATCATAAATGATTATTAATCGTGCAGTGAAGTCAAAAAAGATTCATATTTGATTAAAATTTTCCATAAGTGTTAGCTGGGTATGTGTATGTATTTATGTATATTTTATATACATTTACATACCTACATATCGTTTCCTGAAATGCAAAAGGAGATAACTAATATACAATTCGCTATTTTTGTCATTCTTAATCAAAGTAAGTCCATAATCAATCAAAACTTCTGTATAGAATTTTTATGTCATATACACACTAGGGTTTGCAAAAAACCGTGAAAGTGAGAAACTGCGGTTTCGGTTTTAAAACACCCAAAACCGGCCGGTTTCGGTTCGGTTTTTTAAATAAAACTATTTCAGTTTAAATTTGTAGGAAAATTTAGATAACTTCATTAAAACATGTTATAATTTAATACTAAAATTCAGGAAAATAATTCAGGTTTTTTAAATAAAAAGTGTTCTAAATAAAATTTGTAGTTGGAAATTCTTAAATAAAAATCAAACCTTTTAATATAAAAACTCTACAAAATACGCAAATATAATGACATATTATACTAAATCATTTAGCATTAAAATGTTTACTTAGTACTCGGGTTTTGCAAAATTATAGACTTTTTTCGGAAACCCTCCCATTAAAGATTTTACAGTTGCTTCTGATACCTTTTTGGAACATGTGTTCCACCTGCGCTTAAAATCGGACATGTTCTTGGAAATCCTTCCTGTGTTCTTCAATTCCTTTTTTACCAGAGCCCAATACCTTTCCACAGGCCGAAGTTCTGGACAGTTAGGTGGATTTGCCTCTCGTGGTACAAAAATGACATTATTCTTTGAGTACCACTCAAGTGCCTTTTTTCCATAATGGCATGATGCCAAATCGGGCCAAAAAAATGTAGTCACTTTGTGCTCTCTTAAAAAGGGTAACAACCGTTTTTGTAGGCACTCCTTTATATAAATTTCTGTGTTTATTGTGCCAGATGCCACAAATACTTTACTTCTTTTGCCACAACTGCAAATAGCTTGCCACACGAGAAACTTCTTAGGGAATTTTGTTTGTTTTTTTGTGCGAAACTCTTGCCGAACATTGCCCCGTTTATCAGCAACATAAAAATCTTGACCAGGAAGTTGAGAAAAGTCTGCCAGTACGTATGTTTCACCATCTATCACACAACAGGTGTATTTTTTTATAAAATCAGACTTCAATTTTTTCGCTCGTTTTTTTGCTTCTAAGTTCTTTATAGCATTGCGATCTGGAACCTTTTGGACTTTGTATGTCTTCAGTCCAGCATAAGCTTTGACTCTATGTGCAAAATTCGTAGAATATTTCACCGTACGAGCTGCTTTTCTTAAAGAAGTGTTAGGCGCTCTTCGAAAGAGTCGCTCGACTTCTTTTGCCTTACCAATATCTGTAGGACCTTTTTTCCTCCCTGATCCAGGTTTTCTTTCAATGCTCAGGTTGTCCTTATACCGTCTGATGGCATTAGAAACCGTTCGAGGGTCAGCTTTCAAATTTTTAGCTATTTTTTTAAAAGTCCATGACGGATTTTTTGAAAAGTTTTAATTATATTTTCACGAACTTTTTTTTCACAGTCCATTTTGATTGAAATAACTATTGAAAATTAATAATTTCTAAAATAATAGTATCTGACATATCTATAGAAACTAACTTGATCAAAAAATAAATTATTTCTTGCACTATGGATAAATTTTGTCTAAAATAGTAAATGCATATTTTTTTTAGAACACTCTTTATGAGGGATTTCTTAAATAAGTCTTGTTTCTTTTGGAGAAACTGCAGAGCCCCTTTAGCGTGAATAATATTTGCATCCGAGCGACAAATTGCTTCAATAGTAATTTTTACAAATAGCAACGATTTTAAAGAATTTACAATTTCAAAGTCGATAGAATGAAGCCAATCTAAGATCGATAGCATTTCTAAACTCTCATGAATACTTTGTTTAGAAGCAGAAATCTAAGAGTAAATTTAGTTCACGATTATGATGCTTTTTAACTCTTGTTTGTAAAATATTATTACGAACTGACGAATTTTTGAAATACAGAACAGTTTTTCTTACAGCCAATAGGTTCAAATGTATATGGGCAATCGGTTTTAAATGAGTCAAAGTTTCATCGCCGCCGTCTTCAAAATTAATTTTCAGATACAAATTTGATATTGGCTGCTGCTCCATCTATAGATGTTTGCATCAAGTGAATAATTAAACTCCATTAGCCTTTGTCTAATGGTTTCTTGCGTTTGCTTGAATTACACGTTCCCTGGTTATCAAATTTACCATGAGAATCGTGAATATTTACGTTCATATACCGTCTTCCCCTTAAACCTGTCCATTCGAACATTGTAAACAACTTTTGCTTGTTTCATTCTTCTGCTTCACTAAATAGAAAAATTACGTGCAAATTTATGATAAGCTACTGTTATTTCTGAATAATACCAACAAAAAATTATGAAAAATAAATGGCTAAAACCTCGGTTTTTTTCTACGGTTTTCGGTTTCGGTTTTGAGGCATAAAAAACCGAGGTTTCGGTTTCGGTTAAAACCGAACTGCAAACCCTAATACACACCCCTTTGCATTTTAGGTAACGATACATATTATGCATGTTAGTATTTTCGTATATAATATTTTCATAATTTATAACGTGTTTATAATATGTTGTTACAGTTATTGTTGTTATTTAAAAATGTTTTGAACAAAAATGTTTCCCATTTACAAACGCAGGAAACGGAAGTTACAACATTCATATTTATATACACATACATTTACTTGCATACATAAATACTTATATACTCATTTATTTATGTTTATACATTTACATACAAACATTCATTCATTCATACATTCCTCCATTTTTATTTGCATACTAATACTACAACAAAATTGTTGTTAATTATTCACTTATACTAACAACTAAAGCAACAACAGTAGCAGTAACAACATCGACAACATGAACAATTTTAAAAACACTCCCGGGAATGAAGTTACTAGAGAGAAAGAGTCGAACAAAACTTTTCCTTTTTAAATACTTTAACTTGCAACACGTTTATATTTATTTAAGTACTGAATAATCAAATAAAAGAATTACAATAAAAGCAATAATTATTGTAATAGTTTGTATATACGAGGGTGGGGCAATAATTCTGAACGCTCAGCTAAGAGAAGTACCCTTTGTTCCAATTGGAATTTTGTGTGGGAACGGTATATAAAGGGTGGTTAAATTGTAAGGGCCGATGTTGAATGTGAACCACACCTAAACGCCAAGTTTTTTTTTCCGAATTTTATTTAACATTTCTCTATTTCAGACATACTCAATTTGAACCATGGAGAGATACACAATCCAACAACGTGTTAAAGTTATCTTGACTTATTATGAAAATGGGCGTTCAAATCAAAATGCATACCGTGCACTTCGTGATTTTTTTGGTCAATTTGATCGCCCAAATATGCGTACAATCGCAAAAATCGTGAAAAAATTCGAGCAAACCGGATCTGTAGAAGACGTGAAAACACCAGTGCAGCTCGTACTGCAGAAAATATTGCTGCTGTTCGCGATAGTGTGGCTGAAGAGCCGTCCACCTCAACCCGTCGTCGTGCCCAACAATTGCACCTCTCACGCTCGTCGTTGATGAACATTATGCATAAAGACTTGCGTTTACACGCTTACAAGGTGCAATTGGCTCAAGAACTAAAGCCTCTTGAAATGGCAACAGTGGATGATCAATTTTCGAAGAAAATCATCTTCAGTGATGATTCACATTTTCACCTCAGTGGATTCATCAATAAACAGAATTGCCGCATTTGGGCGAATGAGAATCCAAGAGTGATTGTCGAAAAACCAATGGGCTGGCGGCATCATCGGGCCGTATTTTTTCCAAAATGGGGCCGGTCAGGCAGTTACTGTGAATGGTATTCGCTATCGTGAGATGATAACGAACTTGTTATGGCCCGAAGTGGAAGATATGGATGTAGACGATATGTGGTTTCAGCAGGACGGTGCCACTTGTCACACAGCTAACGTAACAATGGCTCTTTTGCGCAACAAATTCAATGGCAGTGTTATCTCACGTAATGGCGATGTCAATTGGCCGCCAAGATCATGTGATTTGACACCGTTGGACTTTTTTCTTTGGGGTTATTTGAAAGAAAAGGTGCACGTCGATAAGCCAGCAACAATTCAAGAGCTAAAGGATGAGATAATTCGGCACATTAACGGCATAGAACCTCCATTATGTCTCAGGGTCATCGAAAATTTGGACCACCCATTTGGCCGATATTTTGTTTCATACATAATTGAGTAATACTAATATATCATAATAAAATAAAATTACAACAATTTCCTAAATAGTTTGTGTTTTATTCAAAATCAACATCGGCCCTTGAAATTTAACCACCCGATATGTAGTAGTTATTACAGCATAATAAATAATGCAGCTCATTGTCAAAGTGGGAGTGGAAGATCCCTCAAGTGTCAAAGTGGTAGTGAAAGTGTCAAAGGGGGCTTCCACTTCCACTCCCATTTTGACTAAAATTCATCTGTGCATATCAAAAGAAGTCTGTGGAATCATTTGGAGTTCCTGAGAAGTCCTCCGTAAAGTATCGGTCGAAGTGAAGGGTTGGAATGTAGTTTATCCAGAATGTCAGAATGAAGGAGACTAAACTATCTGTGGAATCATTTGGAGTTCCTGAGAAGTCGTCCGTAAAGTATCGGTCGAAGTGAAGGGTTGAAATGTAGTTTATCCAGAATGTCAGAATGAAGGAGACTAAACTGCTGCTTAACCTGATGTCTAAGTTAAGGGCTTTGTTTTATGCCTTTATCACAGCCGGGAAACAGTTGAGCATGCTAAAAAGTGCCAAGCAAGACTGAATCCTAATGCCACCAGATATCATTAGCGCAGAGGATCTGAGGATTTTTACAAAAGAGCTTCGCAGAGTAAGCTAACAGAGCGCGGGCCACCAAACGGGAGCACCATACATTAGTAGGGAAAAGGCAAAATCTGGTGCCAAAATCTCTTCTGCACGGGTAGAATGCATTAACTACCTTTCACCAACTGGATTTTATATTTAGGTTCCAGGACAACTTAGAATCAATAATGACGCCCAGATATTTGATGTGGTCAGTGAGTATAAGTTCAACCATCCAGCTTCGGGAGAGTGAGTTTTAGTATCTTGTATTTCCTGGATAAAAGTACAAGTTCCGTTTTGGCGGGATTAACTCTCGATCCATGGGAAACTTTACAGTTGGTTAGTGTGTGAAGAGCGACTTTCAGACGTTGAGACAAGTTGTTCACCGATTTACCTAAAACTGTCACTGCGACTATGGTTTCAAAGCATCAGGATTCAAGTTATCTTCTAATCAGTTTATTTATATCATGGTTTCCCAAAAAGCGTGACAAAATGTCGCCTTTAGGTGTTCCACGACAAGTAATAGATTGTATCATTATCCATGGTTAAGCTAATTATTCTGTAGGTAAGGAGTTTACCTACGAAGGAAATCATTGGAATATCAACTTCAAAATCTATGTAATGCCTATGTAATTGACGTACTTCTTAGAAGCTCCTTCAATATCTGGAAAGAAAAGTGAAAATCCTTAATGCTCAAGTGATTTTTCAATGAAGTTGACCAATGAGTGAAGCGCAGTTTTAATAAATTTACCTTTCTTATAGACTTTCTGTGATATGGAGAGTATACACGGATTTAATGATGATCGAAGATAGGTAGAACCTAAACCGGTCGTAAATCCATGATTCAGAGCTATGAGATAACCAGCAGCTCATATAGATCTAAATAAGAAAGGGAATATTATGTTGCAGGTCTGCTAATTTTATGCCATCCGAAGCTGCAGCTTAAACAAATTTACCTTTGTTAGAGATAAACTGTGATTTGGAGAATAGACATGGATTTAATGATGATAGATGATGGTTATCAATAATACGTTCCAAGTTTTTAAAAAGAAAAAAAACTTAGACCGATCGGTCTTAAATCCATCTGGGTAGCTTTGCCAGCTTAACGGATAAAACCTACCTAGCATCTCGTCTATGATCCAGGTATATAAGCTAACTGAAGGCAGTTCAAATAGATCTAAATAAGTTAGGGAATGATAAGATTGTCATTATGTTATAGGTCTGCTGGATTTATGTCGTCCGGAGCTGCAGCTTTGTAAGGGTCATAACGGTCTAGAGCTCATTTCACCGTTTCTATTCTTATATAGATGTATATGGATTCAACTACAGTCGGTTTGTTGGACTCTAACTCACTATAAAGAGTTTTACATCCTAGGAAATGAGTTTCCATGATTTTTAGATTCACTGATAGTCCAACAGACACAAGTTTTTTGAATATAACCAGCGATGGAGGCCGCTACACAAGTTTCTCCAGGACTGTCATTCGCGTTTCTTACATCATTCTTAAGTCTATTAAAAAAGTGGGTTTCCCGGTGTGTAACCATTCTTCGTAAAACATAAGGTAGCACATTATTGAAGGCTATCAAACTGATGTAGCTTATTCAAATTTCGACAGGACTCAATAGACTATAAAGGGAGCATTTCTTTCAGGACTCAACTGACATGTCAGTTGACTGTCATGACAGTTGAAACTGATATAGGAGCAATTAAAATCTTCCAGATGAAATTTAAATTTTTCAATTGTTGAGCCTCGTACGTCTGTATGAATATTTACACAATTTAAATGTTTGCCATTGACTTTGATGAGGGTTCAATTATTGGCTGTTCTTTATGAATTTTCAGGTTAAAATATTGAGAAAAATAGCAATATAAAACTTTCTATGGGTAAATCAATTGTCAAAAAAGTTTTTATTCTTATTTAAGCTTTCTCATATACACTAGTCGGCAGAATTATTTTGACATACCAGCTGTTTTCTTCTTTTTCTATTTCCGGTCCTATGCAATTAAAAAAATAAATTAAAAATATTGAAAACAGTAAAAAATATTGTAATTTATTAGAAAACAAAAGATCTTTCATATTTTAAAAGTTTTGTATATATTTTTTTTTTTAATTGAAACTAAAAAATGAAAATTTTAGGATGAGGCATAAGTATTTTGATATATTTTTATAGAGCGTATTTAAAAAAATTGGGAGCTTCAAAGTCAACAAAAATTAATAATAATTATTTAAATTAATCAAAAATATATTCTCCTTACGCATTAAAAACGATTTGGTGGAGCCAAATCGGACAACGTTCTATGTTCGCGCATCGGGTCCAAAGTTTAAGAGCCCATTTGTATGGGGAAAAATGTATTATTTTTTTGTTTTTGCGAAATTTAGACCAAAAATAAATAATTTTTACAATAATAAATAATAGAATATTAAAGAGAACTAAGCTTCATTTTAAATCATAAAAGACAAAAATCCATGAGGTAATTTTAAAGTTATTGCAGTTTTCCCCCGAAAATTCATGTCCTTGAAAACGCGTCTAAGGATATGCACCAAAAATTGTACGTTGTAAATAAAGAAATTTCAAAGTTAGACATGATTTATCAATTAATGGCTTGTTACTAGTAAATAGTTCAGTTTTGTTTAAATATAGTCAAATTTACTTAGTTTTTTCATGTTGGAAAATGGTACATAATTTCCACGATAAAATTTCAATTGGAACAAGTGGTACTTCTCTATTGAAAGGGACCTACGTTTTAACTCCGGCTCCGAATGGCAAATGCATTAGTTAGAGAAGTTTTGCATAGCCTAATACTCAATAACCAGTTGATAGCTGAGTTATGAGGTGAACCGCTTTTTTTTGAAAATTTTATTTTTTCAAGTGGGTCTGGCCTGGGATCGAACTTGAGACCTCTGGTATGCTAGGCGGCATGCGTTGTTCAAAAGAAATGTGATGACTTTTTATACCACGGGATAGAAGAATAGAGACTATTTTGTTTTACAAAACAACAAAAAACCGATTAAAGCCAGTCAGATGCTACAATAAATGTGTCTATTTTATGAACATTGATATTCGAGAGCTTCAGATAGATCGTGTCGAAACTAGTGGACCAGGGGCCAAATTACGGCATTCGATATCGATCGAAAACTCAGACTTTTAAGCGAATATTGTGAAGTATACTTTAGGGATGATCAAAGTTACTTCGATGAAAAAAGTTTATTGAATTTTGGTATCCATTTTGATTCGTTGTTAAAAATATATAGTCAAATTAAAACTCTTTTACTATTGTTCATCTTTTTGCAAATAACTTAGAAAAATATAGTAAACTGTGCACCTATTAAATAATTTTGATTATCCTTAAAGTATGCTACACAAATGTTTTGAAAATATCCAAGAATTCGATCGATATCGAAAGCCGTAGTTTGGCCCCAGATTTTAGGAAGTCCTTCCACAAAGAACGCTGTCAAATTTCATCACATTGGTCCATAAACACCTGAGATATCGCTGAAACAATACTTACAAAATGTAAACAAAATTTCTTAAACACGTACTTTGGGTAATTTGCTGTACATCACAAGTAGTGTTTTGGCGATATCTCAGTTGTTTATGGACCGCTTTTGATAACATTTAATAACGTGCTTGGTGGGGGCATGTCCTAAACTCTGATATAAAATTTATGTATGTCCGTGCTCTAGGAGAATGTTTTTTCCTATTTCTGCATTTCATTTTTTCGACAAACTTTCTCTAATGCGTACTTTGGGCAATTTGCGATACATTAAAATTTAGTTTACAGAGTGCTTTGGGAAACCACTTCCTACAATCTGATATATAATATATTATCACATGTACAACTGGAGTATCTTTTTTCTCTTGTTATATAAAAATGTGTTTCAATCACAAATTTTAAAATTTTCATCTAATTTATGGTATTTTTTCTATATTTCGGGTGTTTATAAACCGATTTTGATAAAATTTAATAGCGTTCATTGCGGGAGAATTTCCTAAAATCTGATATATAATTTATGTAGATCCATCCTTCAGGGGCTTCAGAAACTTGATTTCAACAGCCAGACAGACAGACAGACAGACAGACAGACAGACAGACAGACAAACAAACAAACAGACAGACAGACAGACAGACAGACAGACGGACATCGCTTAATCGATTCTCCTCCCGATTCTGAGTCGATCGGTATAATTTTTATGGGGTCTACGATCACTAATAAAAAATTACAAACGGATGCACAAACTTATAATACCCTTTCACCTATTGGTGAAGGGTATTATAAGTTTAATTATATTTTAATAAATTTCAACTATTTAGTACTTATAAGTATTTAGATGTCAAGGAACGTCTTACTTTGTAATTTCTGTACTCTAAAGTTATTTTTTTGCTGCATATCCTTAGGCGTGTTGAAATTAATATGAATTTCCTGGAGCAAATTGCAATAACTTAAAAACTACTGGATGGATTTTTAGTTTTTATAACTCCAATGAAAGCCGATTTAGTTGTCTTCTACATTCAATTATTGGTTTCGCCAAAAACATATATTTATTGGTTGAAATTTACCAAAAACTGAAAAAACTCCCATTTTTCCCCATACAAATGGGTCCTAGAAATAAATGTCCTCAGGACATTGACCTAGGAAGACAAATTTTTTTTTCTGAGCACCTTAGGATGTAGAGCGTCGATTTTTAAGCCAATCGTATCGAATTTCAATAAAAGTTGTTTTTCGCTCCAACCTACCCATCAGTTTAAAATATACCAAAAATCATCTAATAACTGTCATTCTAGACATTTAATGCTCTGCAACTTAACAAAAACTTTTCTTGATTCCTGGAATTTTAATTATGTTTCACTTCATTTAATGTTCAATTTAGTTTCGTAAAGAGGGTGAGGGGTGGAATCTATTTAAATATTCCCAGTTAAATCAACAGAATATAAAAATGTTTGTAATTTATTCTTCAAGCCACAAGTAAAATTTACACAAAAATGTCTGAAAAGTTTAACTTGAGGTTTTTCAAAAGTTGGTATTTATTGTGTGTATTTTGGGCTTTATTAAAGGAACAGAAGGCATTTCGATAAGTTAAACATTTGCAACAGAATTCTTATATTAGAAAGAATCAAATATGCAAAAATCTACAATTTAAAACAACATCAACATAAATGTCTTGAAAAATAAAAACATAAAAGTTTAAATTATGGATTTACATAGATTTCGCGTGTTTTACTTAAGTTTAATTCCAGGAACTTTTAATATGATTTATTACTCTGGCATATCCTTTTGTTAAGTTTAAATGCAAAACGAGATTTTCCTTAAAGGGATTTCATTTTGTTTCCCTTGAAAAGGGTGTGGTTATTTTGGTTTCCTATTTTAGTGTTTTTATACATCAGCAACAACAAACTACTTTTTTTCTATTTTCAGAAAACATGTCACTATTCCAACCAAATCTCAGTGGAACTGAGACTTGTAAATATGTACAAAAGCAAAAATGTCTAAATGTTATTTTTTTGTGCTATTTTTTTTTTTTTTTGGAATGACGCGTCATGACGTTAGAATTCTGCTGGGATTTTTATATGTTTTCGAGTAGAATCCACTTAAGTGGTCGCACGTTTGAAGTAAAAATATTTTTAAATCTTCTCAAGATATACTCGTACTCAAAGAATATGTACTTGATTCAGGAATCTTGAAATTAAGTAGACTGGGAAATCGATAAGCCAAGTTGGCACTTGACATCAAATTTTAGTTATTTATATAAAATATGGGAGAAGATTTTCAAAATTCAATATAAAAGGTTTTTCTTCCATATCACTACAATAGATATATGTGACCCGGTCTATGAAAGGGTGGCTTATGACTCACATTTTTAGGTAATTTTTCGAAATTTTGTTTCTGAAACACCTTTCCCCTTTTCATAGACCGGGTCACATATAGTGAAATGTTTCGCCATCTTAGAGATGCTTCGAAAACAAGAATAACAACAGATGTCATGAATACTTCACATATGTAACCGACAGCCACTATATTTTTCTATAGAAAAATATTGAAAATAATATTTTTCTTTAGAAAAATATTCGACAAAAATATTTTTCTATAGAAAAATATTCGACAAAAATATTTTTCTTTAGAAAAATATTAGACAAAAATATTTTTCTATAGAAAATTATACGACAAAAATATTTTTCTATAGAAAAATATTCGACAAAAATATTTTTCTATAGAAAAATATTCGACAAAAATATTTTTCTATAGAAAAATATTCGACAAAAATATTTTTCTACAGAAAAATATTGGACAAAAATATTTTTCTATAGAAAAATATTCGACAAAAATATCTTTCTATAGAAAAATATTCGACAAAAATATTTTTCTATAGAAAAATATTCGACAAAAATATTTTTCTTTAGAAAAATATTCGACAAAAATATTTTTCTATAGAAAAATATTCGACAAAAATATTTTTCTATAGAAAAATATTCGACAAAAATATTTTTCTATAGAAAAGTATTCGACAAAAATATTTTTCTTTAGAAAAATATTAGACAAAAATATTTTTCTATAGAAAATTATACGACAAAAATATTTTTCTATAGAAAAATATTCGACAAAAATATTTTTCTATAGAAAAATATTCGACAAAAATATTTTTTTATAGAAAAATATTCGACAAAAATATTTTTTTATAGAAAAATATTCGACAAAAATATTTTTCTGTAGAAAAATATTCGACAAAAATATTTTTCTTTAGAAAAATATTCGACAAAAATATTTTTCTATAGAAAAATATTCGACAAAAATATTTTTCTATAGAAAAATATTCGACAAAAATATTTTTCTATAGAAAAATATTCGACAAAAATATTTTTCTATAGAAAAATATTCGACAAAAATAGTTTTCTATAGAAAAATATTCGACAAAAATATTTTACTATAGAAAAATATTTTTGTCGAAAAATCGAATATTTTTCTATAGAAAAATATTCGACAAAAATATTTTTCTACAGAAAAATATTAGACAAAAATACTTTTCTATAGAAAAATATTCGACAAAAATATTTTTCTATAGAAAAATATATGACAAAAATATTTTTCTATAGAAAAATATTCGATAGAAATATTTTTCTATAGAAAAATATTCGATAGAAATATTTTTCTATAGAAAAATATTCGACAAAAATATTTTTCTATAGAAAAATATTCGACAAAAATATTTTTCTTTAGAAAAATATTAGACAAAAATATTTTTCTATAGAAAATTATACGACAAAAATATTTTTCTATAGAAAAATATTCGACAAAAATATTTTTCTATAGAAAAATATTCGACAAAAATATTTTTCTATAGAAAAATATTCGACAAAAATATTTTTCTATAGAAAAATATTCGACAAAAATATTTTTCTACAGAAAAATATTGGACAAAAATAATTTTCTATAGAAAAATATTCGACAAAAATATTTTTCTATAGAAAGATATTCGACAAAAATATTTTTTTATAGAAAAATATTCGACAAAAATATTTTTCTATAGAAAAATATTCGACAAAAATATTTTTCTATAGAAAAATATTCGACAAAAATATTTTTCTATAGAAAAATATTAGAAAAAAATATTTTTCTACAGAAAAATTTTCGACAAAAATATTTTTCTACAGAAAAATATTCGACAAAATATTTCTCTATAGAAAAATATTCGACAAAAATATTTTTCTATAGAAAAATATTCGACAAAAATATTTTTCTATAAAAAAATATACGACAAAAATATTTTTCTATGGAAAAATATTCGATAGAAATATTTTTCTATAGAAAGATATTCGACAAAAATATTTTTCTATAGCAAAATATTCGACAAAAATATTTTTCTTTAGAAAAATATTCGACAAAAATATTTTTCTATAGAAAAATATTCGACAAAAATATTTTTCTTTAGAAAAATATTAGACAAAAATATTTTTCTATAGAAAATTATACGACAAAAATATTTTTCTTTAGAAAAATATTCGACAAAAATATTTTTCTATAGAAAAATATTCGCCAAAATATTTTTCTATAGAAAAATATTCAACAAAAATATTTTTCTATAGAAAAATATTCGACAAAAATATTTTTCTATAGAAAATTATACGACAAAAATATTTTTCTATAGAAAAATATTCGACAAAAATATTTTTCTACAGAAAAATATTCGACAAAAATATTTTTCTATAGAAAAATATTCGACAAAAATATTTTTCTATAGAAAAATATTCGACAAAAATATTTTTCTATAGAAAAATATTCGACAAAAATATTTTTCTCTAGAAAAATATTCGACAAAAATATTTTTCTATAGAAAAATATTCGACAAAAATATTTTTCTATAGAAAAATATTCGACAAAAATATTTTTCTCTAGAAAAATATTCGACAAAAATATTTTTCTATAGAAAAATATTCGACAAAAATATTTTTCTATAGAAAAATATTCGATTGAAATTTTTATAGAAAAATATAGAAAAATATTCGATTGAAATATTTTTCTATAGAAAAATATTCGACAAAAATATTTTTCTTTAGAAAAATATTAGACAAAAATATTTTTCTATAGAAAATTATACGACAAAAATATTTTTCTATAGAAAAATATTCGACAAAAATATTTTTCTATAGAAAAATATTCGACAAAAATATTTTGCTATAGAAAAATATTCGACAAAAATATTTTTCTATAGAAAAATATTCGACAAAAATATTTTTCTATAGAAAAATATTCGACAAAAATATTTTTCTATAGAAAAATATTCGACAAAAAATATTTTTCTATAGAAAAATATTCGACAAAAATATTTTTCTATAGAAAAATATTCGACAAAAAATATTTTTCTATAGAAAAATATTCGACAAAAATATTTTTCTATAGAAAAATATTCGACAAAAATATTTTTCTATAGAAAAATATTCGACAAAAATATTTTTCTATAGAAAAATATTCGACAAAAATATTTTTCTATAGAAAAATATTCGACAAAAATATTTTTCTATAGAAAAATATTCGACAAAAATATTTTTCTATAGAAAAATATTCGACAAAAATATTTTTCTATAGAAAAATATTCGACAAAAATATTTTTCTATAGAAAAATATTCGACAAAAATATTTTTCTATAGAAAAATATTCGACAAAAATATTTTTCTATAGAAAAATATTCGACAAAAATATTTTTCTATAGAAAAATATTCGACAAAAATATTTTTCTATAGAAAAATATTCGACAAAAATATTTTTCTATAGAAAAATATTCGACAAAAATATTTTTCTATAGAAAAATATTCGACAAAAATATTTTTCTTTAGAAAAATATTCGACAAAAATATTTTTCTATAGAAAAATATTCGACAAAAATATTTTTCTATAGAAAAATATTCGACAAAAATATTTTTCTATAGAAAAATATTCGACAAAAATATTTTTCTATAGAAAAATATTCGACAAAAATATTTTTCTTTAGAAAAATATTCGACAAAAATATTTTTCTATAGAAAAATATTCGACAAAAATATTTTTCTATAGAAAAATATTCGACAAAAATATTTTTCTATAGAAAAATATTCGACAAAAATATTTTTCTTTAGAAAAATATTAGACAAAAATATTTTTCTATAGAAAATTATACGACAAAAATATTTTTCTATAGAAAAATATTCGACAAAAATATTTTTCTATAGAAAAATATTCGACAAAAATATTTTTCTATAGAAAAATATTCGACAAAAATATTTTTCTATAGAAAAATATTCGACAAAAATATTTTTCTATAGAAAAATATTCGACAAAAATATTTTTCTATAGAAAAATATTCGACAAAAATATTTTTCTATAGAAAAATATTCGACAAAAAATATTTTTCTATAGAAAAATATTCGACAAAAATATTTTTCTATAGAAAAATATTCGACAAAAAATATTTTTCTATAGAAAAATATTCGACAAAAATATTTTTCTATAGAAAAATATTCGACAAAAATATTTTTCTATAGAAAAATATTCGACAAAAATATTTTTCTATAGAAAAATATTCGACAAAAATATTTTTCTATAGAAAAATATTCGACAAAAATATTTTTCTTTAGAAAAATATTCGACAAAAATATTTTTCTATAGAAAAATATTCGACAAAAATATTTTTCTATAGAAAAATATTCGACAAAAATATTTTTCTATAGAAAAATATTCGACAAAAATATTTTTCTTTAGAAAAATATTAGACAAAAATATTTTTCTATAGAAAATTATACGACAAAAATATTTTTCTATAGAAAAATATTCGACAAAAATATTTTTCTATAGAAAAATATTCGACAAAAATATTTTTCTATAGAAAAATATTCGACAAAAATATTTTTCTATAGAAAAATATTCGACAAAAATATTTTTCTATAGAAAAATATTTGACAAAAATATTTTTCTATAGAAAAATATTCGACAAAAATATTTTTCTACAGAAAAATATTGGACAAAAATATTTTTCTATAGAAAAATATTCGACAAAAATATCTTTCTATAGAAAAATATTCGACAAAAATATTTTTCTATAGAAAAATATTCGACAAAAATATTTTTCTTTAGAAAAATATTCGACAAAAATATTTTTCTATAGAAAAATATTCGACAAAAATATTTTTCTATAGAAAAATATTCGACAAAAATATTTTTCTATAGAAAAATATTCGACAAAAATATTTTTCTTTAGAAAAATATTAGACAAAAATATTTTTCTATAGAAAATTATACGACAAAAATATTTTTCTATAGAAAAATATTCGACAAAAATATTTTTCTATAGAAAAATATTCGACAAAAATATTTTTCTATAGAAAAATATTCGACAAAAAATAGTTTTCTATAGAAAAATATTCGACAAAAATATTTTTCTATAGAAAAATATTCGACAAAAAATATTTTTCTATAGAAAAATATTCGACAAAAATATTTTTCTATAGAAAAATATTCGACAAAAAATATTTTTCTATAGAAAAATATTCGACAAAAATATTTTTCTATAGAAAAATATTCGACAAAAATATTTTTCTATAGAAAAATATTCGACAAAAATATTTTTCTATAGAAAAATATTCGACAAAAATATTTTTCTATAGAAAAATATTCGACAAAAATATTTTTCTATAGAAAAATATTCGACAAAAATATTTTTCTATAGAAAAATATTCGACAAAAATATTTTTCTATAGAAAAATATTCGACAAAAATATTTTTCTTTAGAAAAATATTAAACAAAAATATTTTTCTATAGAAAATTATACGACAAAAATATTTTTCTATAGAAAAATATTCGACAAAAATATTTTTCTATAGAAAAATATTCGACAAAAATATTTTTCTATAGAAAAATATTCGACAAAAATATTTTTCTATAGAAAAATATTCGACAAAAATATTTTTCTATAGAAAAATATTCGACAAAAATATTTTTCTATAGAAAAATATTCGACAAAAATATTTTTCTATAGAAAAATATTCGACAAAAATATTTTTCTATAGAAAAATATTCGACAAAAATATTTTTCTACAGAAAAATATTGGACAAAAATATTTTTCTATAGAAAAATATTCGACAAAAATATCTTTCTATAGAAAAATATTCGACAAAAATATTTTTCTATAGAAAAATATTCGACAAAAATATTTTTCTTTAGAAAAATATTCGACAAAAATATTTTTCTATAGAAAAATATTCGACAAAAATATTTTTCTATAGAAAAATATTCGACAAAAATATTTTTCTATAGAAAAATATTCGACAAAAATATTTTTCTTTAGAAAAATATTAGACAAAAATATTTTTCTATAGAAAATTATACGACAAAAATATTTTTCTATAGAAAAATATTCGACAAAAATATTTTTCTATAGAAAAATATTCGACAAAAATATTTTTTTATAGAAAAATATTCGACAAAAATATTTTTCTATAGAAAAATATTCGACAAAAATATTTTTCTATAGAAAAATATTCGACAAAAATATTTTTCTATAGAAAAATATTCGACAAAAATATTTTTCTATAGAAAAATATTCGACAAAAATATTTTTCTATAGAAAAATATTCGACAAAAATATTTTTCTATAGAAAAATATTCGACAAAAATATTTTTCTATAGAAAAATATTCGACAAAAATATTTTTCTATAGAAAAATATTCGACAAAAATATTTTTCTATAGAAAAATATTCGACAAAAATATTTTTCTATAGAAAAATATTCGACAAAAATATTTTTCTATAGAAAAATATTCCACAAAAATATTTTTCTATAGAAAAATATTCGACAAAAATATTTTTCTATAGAAAAATATTCGACAAAAATATTTTTCTATAGAAAAATATTCGACAAAAATATTTTTCTATAGAAAAATATTCGACAAAAATATTTTTCTTTAGAAAAATATTCGACAAAAATATTTTTCTATAGAAAAATATTCGACAAAAATATTTTTCTATAGAAAAATATTCGACAAAAATATTTTTCTATAGAAAAATATTCGACAAAAATATTTTTCTTTAGAAAAATATTAGACAAAAATATTTTTCTTTAGAAAAATATTCGACAAAAATATTTTTCTATAGCAAAATATTCGACAAAAATATTTTTCTATAGAAAAATATTCGACAAAAATATTTTTCTATAGAAAAATATTCGACAAAAATATTTTTCTTTAGAAAAATATTAGACAAAAATATTTTTCTATAGAAAATTATACGACAAAAATATTTTTCTATAGAAAAATATTCGACAAAAATATTTTTCTATAGAAAAATATTCGACAAAAATATTTTTCTATAGAAAAATATTCGACAAAAATATTTTTCTATAGAAAAATATTCGACAAAAATATTTTTCTATAGAAAAATATTCGACAAAAATATTTTTCTATAGAAAAATATTCGACAAAAAATATTTTTCTATAGAAAAATATTCGACAAAAATATTTTTCTATAGAAAAATATTCGACAAAAAATATTTTTCTATAGAAAAATATTCGACAAAAATATTTTTCTATAGAAAAATATTCGACAAAAATATTTTTCTATAGAAAAATATTCGACAAAAATATTTTTCTATAGAAAAATATTCGACAAAAATATTTTTCTATAGAAAAATATTCGACAAAAATATTTTTCTTTAGAAAAATATTCGACAAAAATATTTTTCTATAGAAAAATATTCGACAAAAATATTTTTCTATAGAAAGATATTCGACAAAAATATTTTTCTATAGAAATATATTCGACAAAAATATTTTTCTTTAGAAAAATATTAGACAAAAATATTTTTCTATAGAAAATTATACGACAAAAATATTTTTCTATAGAAAAATATTCGACAAAAATATTTTTCTATAGAAAAATATTCGACAAAAATATTTTTCTATAGAAAAATATTCGACAAAAATATTTTTCTATAGAAAAATATTCGACAAAAATATTTTTCTATAGAAAAATATTCGACAAAAATATTTTTCTATAGAAAAATATTCGACAAAAATATTTTTCTACAGAAAAATATTGGACAAAAATATTTTTCTATAGAAAAATATTCGACAAAAATATCTTTCTATAGAAAAATATTCGACAAAAATATTTTTCTATAGAAAAATATTCGACAAAAATATTTTTCTTTAGAAAAATATTCGACAAAAATATTTTTCTATAGAAAAATATTCGACAAAAATATTTTTCTATAGAAAAATATTCGACAAAAATATTTTTCTATAGAAAAATATTCGACAAAAATATTTTTCTTTAGAAAAATATTAGACAAAAATATTTTTCTATAGAAAATTATACGACAAAAATATTTTTCTATAGAAAAATATTCGACAAAAATATTTTTCTATAGAAAAATATTCGACAAAAATATTTTTCTATAGAAAAATATTCGACAAAAAATATTTTTCTATAGAAAAATATTCGACAAAAATATTTTTCTATAGAAAAATATTCGACAAAAAATATTTTTCTATAGAAAAATATTCGACAAAAATATTTTTCTATAGAAAAATATTCGACAAAAAATATTTTTCTATAGAAAAATATTCGACAAAAATATTTTTCTATAGAAAAATATTCGACAAAAATATTTTTCTATAGAAAAATATTCGACAAAAATATTTTTCTATAGAAAAATATTCGACAAAAATATTTTTCTTTAGAAAAATATTCGACAAAAATATTTTTCTATAGAAAAATATTCGACAAAAATATTTTTCTATAGAAAAATATTCGACAAAAATATTTTTCTATAGAAAAATATTCGACAAAAATATTTTTCTTTAGAAAAATATTAGACAAAAATATTTTTCTACAGAAAATTATACGACAAAAATTTTTTTATATAGAAAAATATTCGACAAAAATATTTTTCTATAGAAAAATATTCGACAAAAATATTTTTCTATAGAAAAATATTCGACAAAAATATTTTTCTATAGAAAAATATTCGACAAAAATATTTTTCTATAGAAAAATATTCGACAAAAATATTTTTCTATAGAAAAATATTCGACAAAAATATTTTTCTACAGAAAAATATTGGACAAAAATATTTTTCTATAGAAAAATATTCGACAAAAATATCTTTCTATAGAAAAATATTCGACAAAAATATTTTTCTATAGAAAAATATTCGACAAAAATATTTTTCTTTAGAAAAATATTCGACAAAAATATTTTTCTATAGAAAAATATTCGACAAAAATATTTTTCTATAGAAAAATATTCGACAAAAATATTTTTCTATAGAAAAATATTCGACAAAAATATTTTTCTTTAGAAAAATATTAGACAAAAATATTTTTCTATAGAAAATTATACGACAAAAATATTTTTCTATAGAAAAATATTCGACAAAAATATTTTTCTATAGAAAAATATTCGACAAAAATATTTTTTTATAGAAAAATATTCGACAAAAATATTTTTCTATAGAAAAATATTCGACAAAAATATTTTTCTATAGAAAAATATTCGACAAAAATATTTTTCTATAGAAAAATATTCGACAAAAATATTTTTCTTTAGAAAAATATTCGACAAAAATATTTTTCTATAGAAAAATATTCGACAAAAATATTTTTCTATAGAAAAATATTCGACAAAAAAATTTTTCTATAGAAAAATATTCGACAAAAATATTTTTCTATAGAAAGATATTCGACAAAAATATTTTTCTATAGAAAAATATTCGACAAAAATATTTTTCTATAGAAAAATATTCGACAAAAATATTTTTCTTTAGAAAAATATTCGACAAAAATATTTTTCTATAGAAAAATATTCGACAAAAATATTTTTCTTTAGAAAAATATTAGACAAAAATATTTTTCTTTAGAAAAATATTAGACAAAAATATTTTTCTATAGAAAATTATACGACAAAAATATTTTTCTTTAGAAAAATATTCGACAAAAATATTTTTCTATAGAAAAATATTCGACAAAAATATTTTTCTTTAGAAAAATATTAGACAAAAATATTTTCTATAGAAAATTATACGACAAAAATATTTTTCTTTAGAAAAATATTCGACAAAAATATTTTTCTATAGAAAAATATTCGCCAAAATATTTTTCTATAGAAAAATATTCAACAAAAATATTTTTCTATAGAAAAATATTAGACAAAAATATTTTTCTATAGAAAATTATACGACAAAAATATTTTTCTATAGAAAAATATTCGACAAAAATAGTTTTTTATAGAAAAATATTCGACAAAAATATTTTTCTATAGAAAAATATTCGACAAAAATATTTTTCTACAGAAAAATATTCGACAAAAATATTTTTCTATAGAAAAATATTCGACAAAAATATTTTTCTATAGAAAAATATTCGACAAAAATATTTTTCTATAAAAAAATATTCCACAAAAATATTTTTCTATAGAAAGATATTCGACAAAAATATTTTTCTATAGAAAAATATTCGACAAAAATATTTTTCTATAGAAAAATATTCGACAAAAATATTTTTCTATAGAAAAATATTCGACGAAAATATTTTTCAATAGAAAAATATTCGACAAAAATATTTTTCTATAGAAAAATATTCGACAAAAATATTTTTCTACAGAAAAATATTAGACAAAAATATTTTTCTATAGAAAAATATTCGACAAAAATATTTTTCTATAGAAAAATATACGACAAAAATATTTTTCTATAGAAAAATATTCGACAAAAATATTTTTCTATAGAAAAATATTCGAAAAATATATTTTTCTATAGAAAAATATTAGAAAAAAATATTTTTCTACAGAAAAATTTTCGACAAAAATATTTTTCTACAGAAAAATATTCGACAAAAATATTTCTCTATTGAAAAATATTCGACAAAAATATTTTTCTATAGAAAAATATTCGACAAAAATATTTTTATATAGAAAAATATTCGACAAAAATATTTTTCTATAGAAAAATATTCGACAAAAATATTTTTCTTTAGAAAAATATTAGACAAAAATATTTTTCTATAGAAAATTATACGACAAAAATATTTTTCTATAGAAAAATATTCGACAAAAATATTTTTCTATAGAAAAATATTCGACAAAAATATTTTTTTATAGAAAAATATTCGACAAAAATATTTTTCTATAGAAAAATATTCGACAAAAATATTTTTCTATAGAAAAATATTCGACAAAAATATTTTTCTATAGAAAAATATTCGACAAAAATATTTTTCTTTAGAAAAATATTCGACAAAAATATTTTTCTATAGAAAAATATTCGACAAAAATATTTTTCTATAGAAAAATATTCGACAAAAATATTTTTCTATAGAAAAATATTCGACAAAAATATTTTTCTATAGAAAAATATTCGACAAAAATATTTTTCTATAGAAAGATATTCGACAAAAATATTTTTCTATAGAAAAATATTCGACAAAAATATTTTTCTATAGAAAAATATTCGACAAAAATATTTTTCTTTAGAAAAATATTCGACAAAAATATTTTTCTATAGAAAAATATTCGACAAAAATATTTTTCTTTAGAAAAATATTAGACAAAAATATTTTTCTATAGAAAATTATACGACAAAAATATTTTTCTTTAGAAAAATATTCGACAAAAATATTTTTCTATAGAAAAATATTCGACAAAAATATTTTTCTTTAGAAAAATATTAGACAAAAATATTTTCTATAGAAAATTATACGACAAAAATATTTTTCTTTAGAAAAATATTCGACAAAAATATTTTTCTATAGAAAAATATTCGCCAAAATATTTTTCTATAGAAAAATATTCAACAAAAATATTTTTCTATAGAAAAATATTAGACAAAAATATTTTTCTATAGAAAATTATACGACAAAAATATTTTTCTATAGAAAAATATTCGACAAAAATAGTTTTTTATAGAAAAATATTCGACAAAAATATTTTTCTATAGAAAAATATTCGACAAAAATATTTTTCTACAGAAAAATATTCGACAAAAATATTTTTCTATAGAAAAATATTCGACAAGAATATTTTTCTATAGAAAAATATTCGACAAAAATATTTTTCTATAAAAAAATATTCCACAAAAATATTTTTCTATAGAAAGATATTCGACAAAAATATTTTTCTATAGAAAAATATTCGACAAAAATATTTTTCTATAGAAAAATATTCGACAAAAATATTTTTCTATAGAAAAATATTCGACGAAAATATTTTTCAATAGAAAAATATTCGACAAAAATATTTTTCTATAGAAAAATATTCGACAAAAATATTTTTCTACAGAAAAATATTAGACAAAAATATTTTTCTATAGAAAAATATTCGACAAAAATATTTTTCTATAGAAAAATATACGACAAAAATATTTTTCTATAGAAAAATATTCGACAAAAATATTTTTCTATAGAAAAATATTCGAAAAATATATTTTTCTATAGAAAAATATTAGAAAAAAATATTTTTCTACAGAAAAATTTTCGACAAAAATATTTTTCTACAGAAAAATATTCGACAAAAATATTTCTCTATTGAAAAATATTCGACAAAAATATTTTTCTATAGAAAAATATTCGACAAAAATATTTTTCTATAGAAAAATACTCGACAAAAATATTTTTCTATAGAAAAATACTCGACAAAAATATTTTTCTATAAAAAAATATACGACAAAAATATTTTTCTATATAAAAATATTCGATAGAAATATTTTTCTATAGAAAAAAATTCGATAGAAATATTTTTCTATAGAAAAATATTCGACAAAAATATTTTTCTATAGAAAAATATATGACAAAAATATTTTTCTATAGAAAAATATTCGATAGAAATATTTTTCTATAGAAAAATATTCGACAAAAATATTTTTCTATAGAAAAATATTCGACAAAAATATTTTTCTGTAGAAAAATATTCGACAAACATATTTTTCTATAGAAAAATATTCGACAAAAATATTTTTCTATAGAAAAATATTCGACAAAAATATTTTTCTATAGAAAAATATTCGACAAAAATATTTTTCTATAGAAAAATATTCGACAAAAATATTTTTCTATAGAAAAATATTCGACAAAAATATTTTTCTATAGAAAAATATTCGACAAAAATATTTTTCTATAGAAAAATATTCGACAAAAATAGTTTTCTATAGAAAAATATTCGACAAAAATATTTTTCTATAGAAAAATATTTTTGTCGAAAAATCGAATATTTTTCTATAGAAAAATATTCGACAAAAATATTTTTCTACAGAAAAATATTAGGCAAAAATACTTTTCTATAGAAAAATATTCGACAAAAATATTTTTCTATAGAAAAATATTCGACAAAAATATTTTTCTATAGAAAAATATTCGACAAAAATATTTTTCTATAGAAAAATATTTGACAAAAATATTTTTCTATAGAAAAATATTAGAAAAAAATATTTTTCTACAGAAAAATTTTCGACAAAAATATTTTTCTACAGAAAAATATTCGACAAAAATATTTCTCTATAGAAAAATATTCGACAAAAATATTTTTCTATGGAAAAATATTCGACAAAAATATTTTTCTATAAAAAAATATACGACAAAAATATTTTTCTATGGGAAAATATTCGATAGAAATATTTTTCTATAGAAAAATATTCGATAGAAATATTTTTCTATAGAAAAATATTCGATAGAAATATTTTTCTATAGAAAAATATTCGATAGAAATATTTTTCTATAGAAAAATATTCGATAGAAATATTTTTCTATAGAAAAATATTCGATAGAAATATTTTTCTATAGAAAATATTCTATAGAAATATTTTTCTATAGAAAAATATTCGATAGAAATATTTTTCTATAGAAAAATATTCGATAGAAATATTTTTCTATAGAAAAATATTCGATAGAAATATTTTTCTATAGAAAAATATTCGATAGAAATATTTTTCTATAGAAAAATATTCGATAGAAATATTTTTCTATAGAAAAATATTCGATAGAAATATTTTTCTATAGAAAAATATTCGATAGAAATATTTTTCTATAGAAAAATATTCGATAGAAATATTTTTCTATAGAAAAATATTCGATAGAAATATTTTTCTATAGAAAAATATTCGATAGAAATATTTTTCTATAGAAAAATATTCGATAGAAATATTTTTCTATAGAAAAATATTCGATAGAAATATTTTTCTATAGAAAAATATTCGATAGAAATATTTTTCTATAGAAAAATATTCGATAGAAATATTTTTCTATAGAAAAATATTCGATAGAAATATTTTTCTATAGAAAAATATTCGACAAAAATATTTTTCTATAGAAAAATATTCGACAAAAATATTTTTCTATAGAAAAATATTCGACAAAAATATTTTTCTATAGAAAAATATTCGACAAAAATATTTTTCTATAGAAAAATATTCTACAAAAATATAGAAAAATATTCGACAAAAATATTTTTCTATAGAAAAAATATTCGAAAAAAATATAGAAAAATATTCGACAAAAATATTTTTCTATAGAAAAATATTCGTTAGAAATATTTTCTTATAAATCTGAGCACATAATTTTATCATTCTGATTTTTTTACTCCTTTTTTAAGAAAAGTTCCAAAAGTTCAATTTTTAAAAAGGTGATTTTTGTTTTTATTAGTCAACCTGCTTTAAGAATAGGAAGTTATATTTAATTCCGACGCTAGGTTTTTAAATAAAGATTAGAGCTTTTAAAAGCAATTATCAAAATATTAATGATTTCTTCTTCTTATCATTAATTTCAAACAAATATTAAAAGCCAAATCAACTCACCGCTTAAAAGCTTTTTCCAAAATATGTTTCTCGCTGGCGGAACTGGCTACCAAAATAACAGTTTCCGGTGATGATACTGAATTCTTCTTCTTTAGTTGCTTGCCAACATTTCCAATGTTGCTGCTGCTGCTGCTGATGCTTTTAGCCGTCAGTGATTTTGAGGGTGCAGCTAAAGAGCCACCACCACCAGCTGCTAATGACGACGATAATGATGTTGAGGAATGGGAGTGAGAGTTCAATGATGATGACTTTTTTGTATCCGTATCTGATGCTGGCACAACTCTATTTCCTGTTGCATGCTGGGCTCTCCATTTTTCACTCCATTCTAGGGAATAATGTTGCATGAAATTTTGTTGCTGCTGCTGTTGGGTATTTGGGGTACTTTTAAGTGAATGCTGCAATTTATATGTGGTCGAGTGAAGAATCAGTCCAATGAAAAACATATAAAACACAATTGCAAATACGGTAGACCACCGTAGCCAACGCAATTTCTTGCTTAATTTATTTAACAATGACATTTTGCAGCTGCTGCTGGTCGTTATCGTTATCTTAATGTGTTGCTTGTTACAGTCAAAGTTTATGTTTTGCTGCACACGGTTTTGCGATAATGCAAAAGTGTTAATCAAGGTTAAGAGTACGTTATGGCCAAGTTGAGTCTCATACACATTCGAAAATGTTTTGCCTTTTATCTTCTTGTCTTGTTCTACAACATTTGCATTCGTTGCGGTTGTTGATTTATTTCCTTGACAATCTTTTGAATTAAACACCTGTTACATGGAACGCTTCTTTCCCTTTTCATGCAATTGTTCACTTTTCCGTTTTCTGTATCTTTATGATGCTAATAATGGAGCTGTGGCCAGAGTTGGTAATAAATAGTTTTGTGGTTATTCGTATCTGGAAATTAAAGAGGATTTATATAAAAAGTTTGATAATATTAAAAAAACAAGTAAGAAAGCGCTATCGTCGGTCAAGCCGACCATACGATACCCTTCACCACTAAGGTCAAAGGTGTTATTTTTCCTGTATAAAGACAAATATTTGCTAAATTTTGCCATCATACAAACATTTTCTCAAAACTTATATATTCAACCTGTTTCCGTCATTTGCACTTATATGAGAGCTAGAGTCAAATGTGGACCGATTATTTCGAAATTTGGCAAGTTGACTACAGTTGTTGCAAAAATTATGTATGCAAAAAATAAACTCAAAATTTTCATTATCTTTAGATTTACGAGCGTTTTAGTGATTTTTTGTCTCGTTTTTAAAGAAGAGTTTGTATGGGAGCTGTGGTCAAATGTGGACCGATTTCGACGAAATTTGATACAGTGATTTTAAATTTACATAAGCAGTATATGTTTTAAATTTCATGAAAAAATATTGATATTTGTGGCCAATATATGAATTCCGGGAAGTGGGACCTATGGGAGGTACCATAAATAATGGACCGATTTTGACCAATTTCAAAAGCCATGGTCCTATTGTCAAAAAAATGATCTGTGCCAAATTTCATCCAATTATCTTTAGAATAGCGACCTGTAGTTTGATTACAAGGTTTACATGGGGGTCCAGCCAGCCAGACGGACGGACGGACGGACATCGCTAAATCGACTCAGAAGTGATTCTAAGCCTATTGGTATACTAAAAGGTGGGTCTAAGACAAATATTTCTATGCGTTACATACATCAGCACAAACTTATAATACCCTTTCCACCTATGGTGGTGAAGGAATAAATATGAATTTTATGAAATTTCGCTAAAATAGAATGAAGAAATTTAAATGGAAACTAAGGAATATACAAAATACATTATGTATTTATTTACTCCCTTATTTATAAACGAAAATTAAAATTATCAAAGGCTTATATTACGAATTTTGTATGGAAAATTTGATTTATAAGCTTGTCATATCATGATTTTTCGTTTATGAATTAGGGGGTTAAAATACAATCCAAAGTTGATTTACATTCTGTTGGGTTATCCATTTAGTAGTTTCAAAAGTATAGAACTAGAATTCGACATCTGTCAAATTAAACCAACTTAATTTTTTCTTCTCATTCGAAAGTCTGACATTGATGAAAATGGATCGCTTAAATATCATACAAAGCATAAACATTATCAAAACTTACTACAAAAATGGTGATTCTACAACAGCCACATATTGTGCTTTAAGAGGAGATTATGGCTTACATAATCGTCCAACTACGCAAGCAATTGGCAAAATTGTGAAGAAATTTGAAGAGATTGGATCGGTTATAAAGATCGTAAGTCCTGTGCATCATCGTTTCACTCGTTCCGCTGAAAATATCGCTGCTATAAGTGATATTTGTTGCTGAAGACCCGAATGTGTCGATTCCTCGTCGTTCTCAGGAATTATGGCATATTTTGCATTTAGATCTACACCCACATCCATATAAAGTCCAGCTCACACAAGAAGTGAAGCCAACTGATCATTCACAACATGGCAGATACGTGGAGTGGGTGCTTGAACAATAGGGGGCGGACGGCGATTTTTCGAACAAAATTTTCTTCAGCGATGAAGCACATTTCTCACTCGGTGGGTATGTTAATAAACAAACTTGTCATATTTGGAGTTTCAAAAATCCTCAAGTAGTTGAAGAGAGGCCATTGTATCCAAAAAAAGTCACTGTTTGGTGAGCTCTTTGATCTGAAGGTGTAATTGGACCTCACTTCTTCGAAAACGACGATGGAACCGTGAATTCGTTATTGACATGATAACCGACTTTTTTTTTGTCTGCTATTGAAGAAAACGACTTGGAGAATATGTGATTTCAACAAGACGGTGCCACATGCAACATAACTCGAGCAAATATGGCTTTATTGCAAGAGACATCTCCACCAAGATCATGAGATTTGACACCATTAGACTTTTTTGTGGAGCTACGCAAACAACCGTGTTTATGCAGATAAACCTTTAACTCTTGAGCACTTAAAAACCAACATTCGTCAAGTTATGGCTGAAATACCGCCCAATATGTGTCAAAAGGTGGTCGAAAATTACCTCAAAAGTATCAATGCTTGCAACAATTCGCGTGGTGGTCATTTAAATGATATAGTGTTTCTCACATAATCTCAACGTTCAAACTTTATAATAAAAAAGAAATATCATGAAAAAATATTTTATATGTGATTTATTTACGTTAATTTTGAAACCGCAAAATAGATAACCCTGTATTTTTCACGAACGAGATGACAAAGATCATACGTCTGGTTCAGTGTAAAAGACCAGAGTCCCCGGGGAATCGAACTCAAAACCTACTAGACTACTTATTCTTCTCTGTTATCATTGACTCTCAGTGGAGCTTAGGGCCTCAACCATACTTTTATTATGAACTCTATTGCGAGATGTTAGGCATACGTCATTCCATGAATAGTTTGCTGCTTGCAACTCGGCATCAATTGACCTTTTCCATGTTCCAGCACGCTCTAGCACGGCCGCTTTCCTGTGGATTCCAACGGAGCGTTTGTCGAGCTATGTTGGTATTTGGCCTTCGGAGTGTCTGGCCTATCTACCGCTATTTCCGTTCACATACCTCTAAAGAAGCAGGGATTTGGTTTGTCGCTTTCAGTAGATCTTATTTCTTATGCTATGCGCCAGTAAGCATTTGCTTGCAGGCGCTTATCGATGAAATTTGTGCGTTTCCAAGTTTCCAATACAAGATGAACTTGACATTCGAGTTTTATATTCGTTACTTAGTTGTTGTTGATATTTGCCGAGATTTCCAAATATCTCGGAGAATGCCGAATGCAGATTTTGCCTAATTAATATGCGATTCAGTATCCTCGTCGAAAAACTTTAAAAATTCAATGTTGTATGTTCAACGTTCATGTTCATGTTACTTCAACCGTATTGATGGGTGTTAAAATATCGAGGACTCAGATACTCTTGATTATTCTGCTATCCATGACTACCGGTGGAGCATGGGGCCTCAACCATCCTTTTATATCGGACTCTATTGCGAGATGTTAGGTATACTTCATTCGAAGAATAGCTTACATCTCCGTATCAACTGACCTTTTCCACGTTCTAGCAGGTGCACCAACACGACGGCCTCTTCCTTGTGGATTCCAACGAAGCACTTGTCGAGCAATATTGGTCTTTGGCCTTCTAATTGTATGGCCTATCCAGCTCCATTTCCATTGACATACTTCTATAGAAGCAGAGATTTGATTTGTCGCGTTAGGTAGATCTTCATTTCACAGCCGCAATACAAGAGTGACTTAACATTCGAGTTTTATATTCGTAACTCGTTTGCTGTTGATATTTGCCGAGATTTCCAAATAGCTCGAAGAATGCCGAATGCAGATTTTGCCTTGTTAATACGCGATTCAATGTCCTCGTCGGCGCCAACTTTTGTAGATACCAAACTTCTGCGCCATAGCCTCCAGACATAATCTTTGTCTTGGAAATATTGATTTTCAGTCCAGCTGCCCGAGATTCAACAGTGATAGCATTAGTATTTTCTTGTTGGTGTTCTAAGCTTTGGCTTAGAACATACGTCATCAGCATATTCCAAGTCCTCGAGTTGTTTAAAGGGTGTCCATTGGATATGTGTTGACAAGGTCAACACAAGATCGGGTCTCTCTGAACCCAAACTGATTTTCGCAGAGTTTAGAGGAAACTGCATCGGATTTTCTGTTCAAAATTACTTGACTTAGTATTTTGCTCGGTATTGCAAGAAGTGTCATACCCTTGTAGTTGTGGCAGCCTTTGGAGTCAACCTTTGTTGGTATTTTGACCAATATACTTTCATTCCAGGAGGTTGGAGAACTTCTTCTTCCCATATTTTACGCACAAATGTGTCTCACCGATACTTCAACATTACATAAAAGCATCTCCGCTGAGATATTGTCATTGCCCGGGATCTTGTTGCATTTAAGGCTTTTAATGGCGTTCTTCACTTCTTGTATTGTTAATGGTTGGTCTCATTATGCACTTCCGTTAGTGGTTCCAATCCAATGGGATTAATGTTGACTTGAAGTCTTCCATCCAGATTAATAATTATTCAGCCGGGTTGAGAGAAGTGTACCGCTACTACTCAAGATAGGACTGACCACTAGACCACTAAGGCATCCAAACTATATTATAATCAGTCCTACTAAAAAAAGACAGAAGCACAAACAAAGTTTGGCAACACCAAGCTACAATCCCATCAAATTGAAGATATTCCCGGTTCAAACGACATCTGCACGTAATGGCAAAACATTGCAAATTTCATGAAAGCAGCTGCAAAATCTTAGGGTTCCAAAACCCTCTTTCTAATAAATATTGATATGAAAAAATAGTGGCCTACAATCAGTAGTTACACGTCGAACTTTAGAAAGATATCGAAAGTAGAGGAGGGAAAAGAAACGCCGATTCTGAAGAAAAAAGAAAGAAATGGAGAGAAGTGTGTTTTAGGAAAAACGATCCCGAGGGAACTTATAAAGGGTGTCCCAACTAAAACGTAATTTTTAAATTTTAAATAAAACACAGATATTAAAAAAACATCGTGAAACTTTATTATATCGTAAAGTAGACAGAATGAGTTTATATATGGAACAAGATATCGTGTTCGTTAATTGGGTATTGGAGGCGCAACATGAAAATGCTTATTTTTGCCGATAAAATCATCTTCAGTGACGAGGCTCATTTCAATCTTGATGGCTTCGTCAATAGGCAGAATTATCGCATTTGGGGTGAGGAAAATCCTCGAGTGATTCACTAGAAGCAAATGCATCCTCAACGTGTCACTGTGTGGTGTGGTTTTTGGGCTGGAGGAATCATTGAACCTTTGAAAATGAGGACCTTGAAAATGAGGCAGGTCAATGGTGTTCGGTATCGTAAAATGATAACGAGTTTTTTCTTGCCTATAATTGAAGAAATGAATGTGGAGGCATGTGGTTTCAACAAGACGGCGCCACATGTCATTCAGCCAGAGAAACAATTAAATTGCTACATCAGTCATTTAAAAATTGCGTTCTGCACCCTTTAGAAGTGGACGTCCGAAAATTCGATGGAAAGACCAAGTAGAGAAAAATCTTTCAAAGCTTGAAATACGAAATTAAAGAATATGTGTATAAGATCGAAGGGCATGGAATTCTAAAATATGGTTGGCCTTTAACCTATAACTGGTTTTAAATATAGGCCATTTAGGTAACAACAAGTCTCGAAATAGTATCTCCTACTACAACAGATTTGTACTTGATTAAATAAATTGTTTTAATGTATTCTTTAATCCTATACTAAACTATCGTAGTTAAAAAACGACTTTGACACTCGTTATACGGATTCAAGTTTTCAAAGATTTATCCCAATGATTTTAGAACTTATAATAAACCTTTGAAATCATAGATTCATAAATTCAAAGCTGATAGATGTATCAGCGCATAAATCTGTCAAAATGAATGACTACTTGATAACTTTGCCTTAAATCGAATAATCGACAGCTCTTTTAAGCTGCTAATTGGCTTTTCATGGTTTTCTTTTTTCTTCTTTATGTGCAACAAACCAAACTTTTTAGTTTTTTCCTTTTTGTTTCATTTTTCAGCATTCAAATGATGTCTTCTTTTGTTGTTCTTCCTGACAACGTTAATGAAAGCTACTTTTTGTTCTTTTTATTATGGATTTTGCTACTGCAGATGATGGTTTAAGTGTTGCCAGGTTTTGCTTTAAGAAGGAATGAAAATTAAATTTTCAAAGTGAAATGTTTTAATATTTGATAACCATTTAGGGAAATTGGTATTGCGAAAAGCAGCTACTGATATAAATCGTCAAGCTATTGAATATAACAAGCAAGATTCCATTAGGTCTGGAAGATCTGCAAGTCCGTGGAGGCGCCAAACTCAGAACGAGCTAAGGGACTTCGGTGTATCATGAAACGAGATGAAAGTGATGACTATCGATTTACTTAAATGGAAAACATTTGTTGAGTCCCTATGTTCCACAAGGAATTAAAACTAAATATATGTTTTAAAGAAAACTGGCAAATATTGAGATTTAGAACAAGGATAGATTTTGAATAAGTTTGTGTTAGTGTGACAGTCTTGAAATCAGACACACATAGATTATGAAAAGTATTGTGTTACCAAGGAAGCTTGAAAAAGGCATATCACGTTTAACCAGCCAGAACCCTTCAAAAGTTCTTAAGTCGGTCGATAGCTACATCAGCTAAATTGCGAAGGTCTCCCAAGAAATACAGAGATGCAGTTTAAGGGACTGATTCTTCTAGTTTGGGATGTAAATGGGATGCGTTGTTGCCTTGGTTTCCTGCTAACAGGTAACAACTGTATTCAATTCCTACTCCCACCTTCTAGCGGTGCATCCTGGAAACCTGAGCAACCTAGTTGAAGATGCGGTAAATAACCCGAGTGGGATTCTAGGTCAGGGCCAACGTGAGGAGAGTTATCTTGGAGCCATTCCGATGTATTTGGTCTAAGGGTCTAAGATAATTGTAATGGTGAAGTACGAAACAGTACCGTCTGTTCAACATTTTAGTTGCGGCTACAAGCGGGCGTCTGTTTTGGATCGAGCGGCTCGCTTTACAAACGTGACTCTTGTCTTTGGACTCATGCACTCATGTTTTAAGCATGGAAAGAAACAACATTACAGAATATACTACTCCAAGGGCTAATCATGCGAGAAATCCCCCTGCTACGGCAGCTGGCACAAGGATTTTGGAGGTGCCTTATCTATGCAAGAACATCTTTATGAATGAAACCAATTCTATCCGAAGAAATCGGGAGGCCCTATGCTCCACTGTTAGTTAAGGATAACAGAATTCTTCTAGTTACAACAGCTTCTGCAAAGGTCACTAGTCAAAAACTTCGGTCCAACCGCCAAACCTTTAAATCATACAGTTTCTTGTTTTGAAAGATACCCTAAATGATACATCGGGTCTAGATGGAAACAATGAGAGCGATTACTATCTAAACAGAACCGAAATTAATACATTTTCGAAGTTCGAACAGAAGCAGTAGAACGTTAACACTCGGTCAAGCTTTGAAAGATTTTCTTCTATTTGGTCTTTCCATCGAAGTTTTGGATGCCCTCTTCTATGAGTTCCCTCAGGATCATCAGCGAACACTTTTCTTGCCGAAGTGATAAAAATAAAATACTCCGGCAAGAAAAATGTTCGATAATGATCCTAAGGGAACTCGTAGAAGAGAGCGTCTAAAACTTCGATGGAAAGAAGAAAATCTTTCAAAACTTGGCCTACGAAATTCAAGAATATGCGCACAAGATAGAAACGCATGGAATTTCTAAAATAAGCTTGGCTTTCGACCTAAACAGGTTGTAACTATAGGCCATTTAAGTAAGTAAGTTTCTTGCCGGAGTATTTTTTTCCATTCGCACAACATGTCCTAGCCAACGCAGCCACTGTTGCTTAATGCATTTCACTATGTCAGCGTATAACTCATACAGCTCATGGAGCATTCGATATCGATACTCATTGTTAATGCAGACTGGTCCAAAGATTCTTCGTAGACATATCCTCTCAAACACTCCAAGGATAGCTTCATCTGCCTGTGCAAGTGCCCATGATTCAGCACCATACAATAAGACGGGTTCTTACGGGGAGGACTTTATTTCTTAGCTCAAAATAGCATCGATTGGCAAGTATGATTCTACGCTTGGTTTAAGGTATAAAAATTCTTTTACAACCTCGAAACTATAGTTCCCAATGGACACATGTGATGAAATTCTAGTGGTCTGTCTGCTTGTAGAAACCATCAGTTTTGTTTTTGATTCATTGACTAGTAGACCCATTTTATTTGATTCCTTCATGACATTAGTGTTGCCAGTCTCCGAAATATAAATAGTAACCCTCGTTTATCTTTGGAAAATCATACAATTGTCATGTGTTGTCCATAGTATCTCTTTTGTCTCAGTTATTGGCTTAAAAGCACATAATTTCTGCATGAAAAACTTCAAGTTTTTTTCCAAATCAAATTCCTGGCAACACCGGTCTCACGTTATCGTCATCGTTGTTGCTGTTAATTGTTGATGTACTTTACTTTCATGCATTTATGCACACATTGTTTGTTGTCGTTGTTTCTTTTGTCAATTGTGCTGGTTCTGTTGTTGTGTTTTTGTGACATTTGTAGACTCATTTTATCCTCTTTCCGTTTTCCGCTGTAGTTTTTTTTTGTTTTTTTTTTTTGCCATTTTCCTACAATTTATTCCGGGTATAGTAAGAAGACTAACTTTTACACTGACTTAACTTAAAAGCTTACAAACATACACACATACTTTCAGTTTGTTATTGGAGTAAGTTTTAATGGCTTTCGGTTAATAGAACCTTTTCAGAGACTCCTTTCTAATTTAAAATAATGTCGAAGACCTTAGGAAGCTTTTTTATATCTTTGGTGATTTGAGGATGCTGTAGTTAAGGTGGTTATATTATTATATTCAGCCCGGGTTCGAGTCCTAGTCACGACAACATCAATTTCTGTAATTTTATTATACACACCATAAAAAAGAATGGGCTGTATAATAAGATTGTCATTCCGTTTGATATTTCCTCAATATTGGCTTAAAAACAAAAAAGGATGTACAGCGAATAACAACTTTTATTGAAATTTGATACGCCTGGGTTACAAAACCGATGCACTATATCCTAAGGTGCTTAGAAAAAAAAATTTGTCTTCCTAGGACAATGTCCTGAGGTGGCGCACAGGACATTTATTTCTGGGACCCATTCGTATGTTGAAAAATGGGAGTTTTTTCGGTTTTTAGTAAATTTTAACCAATAAATTTATCTTTTTGGCAAAACTAATAATAATGTAGAATTCAACTAAATCAGCTTTCATTTGAGTAATAAAAACTATAAATCCATATAGTAGTAGTTTTAAGTTATTGCAATTTGCCCCAGAAAATTCGTGTCCTTTTCAACACGCCTGAGGATATGCAGCAAAAAAAATAACTTTAGAGTACAGAAATTACAAAGTAAGACATTCCTTATCATCTAAAGACTTATTAGTACTAAATACTTGAAATTTATTAAAATATAATAAAATTTACATAGTTTTTTTGGTACTTTGGTACTTTTTTCAAAGACCGTTTTAAAACTCACTTTTTAAATTTTAGAAAATTTTGTTAAAAAAATATTCAAAATATTAAAATTTTTGATCGGCATGTTAAAATTGATAGTTGGTAATAAAATCCAAAAAAGTTCAGTTTGATGTCTTATATGGTTTCGCCGTACCTGAGACTTGAAATCGTAAAATTTTGCGAAAAATTAATTTTTGGACATTTTTTAAGTAGATGCATAATTAATTTTATTCAAGTTTTCTTTTAATAAAGCTAATACTGAATTTTATTGCCCAGTCATTGGGGAATGTCCACTAGAACTTTCCCCGATATTGGGTGAGTTTAACCCTATTTTCAACGGGGTCGAAGGTCAAAATATGAATTTTTATTAGCAAAAATACGAAATGTTATGAATTTAGTGGCAAATTTTGATCAAAATTAATCAAAAATAGTTATTTTTAAGAATGGTTATATTGTTTTATTGAAAATATTTTTTTTAACCCTTAACAGACATGGGGATCCCATGGGTTCGAGCCCCCATGGGAACCTAAAAAAAATTTGTATTTCGTTTAAAAATATATGTTTGTAATAAAACAACAACAAAAAAGTTGTTGCTGTTGTTGTTGTTGCTTTCAAATAGCTTACCCAAGTCATTACTTTTCTGCAATTGGTAAGTACTTGCTCCAATGACATCCCCATGTTAATGTAATGACTTAAACAGCGAATGAGTAAGTAGTTCGTGTTCAATAGTTTAACTGTTTAACTCATTATTTGGTAATGAAAAGTTTTACTGGGTATATTCTACATTAGCCAGACAAGCAAACATAACATACCCAGCAAAACTTTTCATTACCATGTAATGAGTTAAACAGCTAAACTATTGAACACGAACTACTAACACATTCACTGTTTAAGTCATTACATTAACATGGGGATGTCATTGGAGGCAAGTACTTACCAATTGCAGAAAAGTAATGACTTGGGTAAGCAATTGGAAAACAACAACAGCAACTTCTTTTGTTGTTGTTTTATTTTAAAAAATATATTTTTAAACGAAATACAAAATTTTTTTTTATGACCCCATGGGGGCTCGAACCCAGACCCTGCTAGGCGGAGACTCTTCCACTGAGCTACTTCATATGTTGAAAACTTAGTAGCTTATAATTAATATATACAATTTTTATTTTTAGATCCAAAATCATGTGACAATAACTTTGTTTTTCTCTGCTTTTTTTGCTTTGTTGTAATTTAAAAAAAAAAAATATTTCTATACGATTTTTTGTAAATGTTTAATGCATTTAATAAAAAATAAAGAATTTTTTTTAATTATTTTAAAACTTAAATAGATTAAGTCTTCTTTTTTGGTTATACAACATTGACTCTTACTTACTTAAATGGCCTATAGTTACAACCAGTTAAGGTCAGGTCCGAGCATATTTTGGAATTCCATGGACTTCGTTCTTGTGTGAATATTCTCCAATTTTATCGGCCAAGCTTTGAAAAATGTTCCTCTACTTGGTCTATCCATGGAAGTTTCTGACGCCCTCTTCTAGCATTAGGTGGTGGAACTTTCTAATTCTAATTTTATCTACTTCATAGCATTTTTTTTTCAAGAGAGGGTTACTAGCCCGTAATCCTAACCCATTTTTATCGATCTTATGGGACAACTCTCGGTACATGTTAGCTCACTACATTAATAGGCTCTCCGGGTGATACCACGAGGAGGTATGTGTTCACAGTTGAGATGAAGGATGACCCAGATAAGTTGGGCTTACCAAGTTAAGACCAATTTGAATCGTGTTTGGTATCCAACATCCCTTACATAATCAAAATTGACTCATGATAGTATTTTTTCATTACCGTGAGTTAGTTTTCCAATTTTTTTTTTACAGAAGGTAATATTTAAGTTTTTAAAATTCAAAAATCATTTAAAAAGACTCTTTTAATAAAAAAAAAACTAAAAAAAATTGATGCCCTTGGTGGAATTTGAACCGGGGCCATTCAGTTTAAATTACCATCTTAATTACAAATAAGTACTTCTGTAATAACTTATTATTTATTTGGAGAGTATGTTGTAGTCATTACAAGGTAACCAGTTATCAGAGTACTTACCATTACCAAAGTTTTGCTGGGTAATGTTACGATTATGTTAAATTAACATGAGTGATCTACATTTAACACTTAAATGAATGTTAGTAATAATATTGGCGGTTTTATGTCTGTCATTTAAAAATTAATAGTCAGTCTGCAGTAAAAACCCTATATATAGATTTCTCAGATATTGGTTTTTAAATATCATCCATCGGCAAACAATGTTTTCTTCCTCTTAGAGGCATTTGAATCAAAAGAAGGCCCATTAAAAATCACTTGTTTTCCCCTAAAGTTCATTGGGTATATTTTATTTATGTATGAGTTTGTGTCAGAATATTTGTATGCAACTTTTTCATTCATCTCGGAATGAAATTTAACAGTTACAGGAGCATAAGAAAACAAAACAAAAAAAAAAGTTACGACTAAAAAAAGGACAAGATGGAAAGAACATAAAAAAATAAAAGAATAATTTTAAACTTTTGTTCAAAAGTGGCAAAACAATGCATTTGAAGTTTTTCTTGAGCTACTAATAGAACAGTGGTTTGTAAAGCAGAAAAAGAGCTCAGAGCTAGCTATAAAGACAAGGGCAACTTTTCTAGAAGCTGCACAGTGGTTTGAACAAAAAGTGTTAATAAATCTGTATCTTCTAAACTGTAAGCCTGAATCACTGGGAGTGAAAGTATTCCACCTCTGAAGTAACAAGAAAGAGTGTTATATTCGGCTGTGCCGAATCTTGTATACCCACCATCAAGTTGTGTTAAATTTAAAAAAGTATCTCATATACCTACGAGGGTGCAGCAAATTCAAAACGTGGACCAAATTGGAAAAAAGTTGTTACGCTAGTTGGTATTGTTGGTAAAATATTTGGAATAACTTCGGTTGCAGTAGCTTTATAGTTCAACATTCAAAAGTGCCCAGTAAAACTTTTCATTACCAAATAATGAGTTAAACTGTTAAACTATTGAACACGAACTACTTACTCATTCGCTGTTTAAGTCATTACATTAACATGGGGATGTCATTGGAGGCAAGTACTTACCAATTGCAGAAAAGTAATGACTTGGGTAAGCAATTTGAAAGCAACAACGTCTTTGTTGTTGTTTTATTAAAAACATATATTTTTAAACGAAATACAAAATTTTTTTTATGATCCCATGGGGGCTTGAACCCAGACCCTCCGACTGCTAAGCAGAGACTCTTCCACTGAGCTACTTCATATGTTGAAAACTTAGCAGCTTTTCAATTAATATAAACAATTTTTATTTTAAGATCCAAAATCATGTGAAAATAACTTTGTTTTTCCCTGCTTTTTTTTGCTTTGTTGTAATTTTTGGAAAAATATTTTTATACGATTTTTTGTAATTATTTTAAAACTTTTTTAACATTATTTTAAAACTTAAACAATTTAAATCTTCTTTTTTGTATAAGTTTTTACATCAGATTGATTCTTACTTACTTAAATGTTACAACCTGTTAAGGTCAAAGTCCGAGCATATTTTAGAATTCCATGGATTTCGATCTTGTGCGAATATTCTCCAATTTTATAGGCCAAGCTTTGAAAAATGTTCCTCTACTTGGTCTTTCTATCGAAGTTTCGGACATCCTCCTCTAACATTAGGTGGTGGGACATTTTAATTCTAATTTTATCCTCTTCATTGTATTTTTTTCAAGAGAGGGTTACTAGCCCGTAATCCTAACCCATTTTTATCGATCTTATGGGACAACTCTCGGAACATGTTAACTCACAATATTAATGGGTGTTAAACTAGCTCTCAACTGTGTGTCCACAGTTGAGATGAAGGATGACCCAGATAAGTTGGGCTTACCAAGTTAAGACCAATTAGAATCGTGTTTGGTATTCAACATCCCCTACATAATCAAAATTGACTCATGATGGTATTTTTTCATTAACGTGAGTTAGTTTTACAATTTTTTTTTAAAGAAGATAATATTTAAGTTTCTAAAATTCAAAAATCATTTAAAAAGACTCTTTTAATAAAAAAAAAAACTAAAAAAAATTGTTGCCCTTGGTGGGATTTGAACCAGGGCCATTCAGTTTAAATTACCATCTTAATTACAAATAAGTACTTCTGTAATAACTTATCATTTATTCGGATGGTATGTTGTAGTCGTTACAAGGTAACCAGTTATCAGAGTACTTGCCATTACCAAAGTTTTGCTGGGTGTGTAAGTGGTATTTATTTACTTTGAAAAAAAAAATCGTTATCGTAACCGGGTATGGTTTTACATTAATAAGTTGTTAAATACTTTTCGTTTAGCTTAATAGTTAGTATAAACAAGTTGATAGTAATACGACAGGTCCATATATTTTGCTAGGAGTTCCTAATGCATCTACCATATACATAATCTTAATATTCTGCTTGTACTTCCGAATCATTTTGATTGTAGATATAAAAAAGGGGATGTGATATATATACAAGAATTATAGCCAAATGTTGAGCGATTGTAACAAAATTTCATACACTGGCTGGTATTTATATAAAGCTTATTTTTGCAAAATTTAGTGGCAATAGCTGTCACAGTTTCTAATTTAATAGCTTTTAACTGGTCCTTGCTAAATATTTTTTGGATTTCGGGAGTGTTTTTTATATGAAAGCTATAGTCAAATATGGACCGATTCCTATAAAATTTGATATACTGACCAATAGTTGCATAAAACTTCTTTATTCTAAATTTTGTCGTCATAGCTATTACAATTGTACTCAATTTATCAGCATTCATGTGTTTTCCGGGCGGGGTATATGGGAGCTCTAACTTAATATGAACCGATTTCACCCATTTTCAGTACACAACTTTTGTTACTCTAGCTTTTGTAGTTAAGGAGCTGTCGCTCCTTAACTGACGGACAGACGGACATAAATCTCCTTATCTTTTTGTGTTTTTGTGTTTCTGTAAGTTTTTTACATGGGAGCTATAGTCAAATGATAACCGATTGTAACAAAATTTTGCACAATGGCTGGCATTCACATAAAACTTCCTTTTGTAAAATTTTGTTGTTATAGCCCATTTAGTTAAGGCGCTATCGCGCTTTTATCTAAAGGACAGATGGACATAAACCCCCTCATCTTTTTGTATTTATGTGTTTCCGTAAGTTTTTTATATGGAAGCTATGGTCAAATGGTGATCGATTGTGACAAAATTTCGCACACTGGCTGACATAAGACTTTCTTGTGCTAAATTTAGTGGCCAAAGCTATTACAGTTTATTATTTATTGGCATTTAAGTGAATTTCAGGTGGAATTTAGGCTGTTTTCGTAAGTTTTTTATATGGAAGCTATGGTTAAATGTGAACCGATTTCGATAAAATTGTATATGCTGTCTAGTGCTCATGTATCTATTCTAGATACCAAATTTTGTCATCATAGCTATTATAATTTGTCATTTATTACAAATAAGCGATTAGTCTACACGAGGGAGCTACGGTGAAATGTTAACCGATTTTGCTCAATTTCAATACCAAAATTTTCTCATAGAATGTTTCTACTAAGTTTCAGTGATCTAGCTCCTTTCGTTTATTCGTTATCGCGATTTCAACAGATCGCTCAATCGTCTTAGAATTTCATAAGGATTCAGAATATATATCGTTTTTGATTTTTGAGCCGATATTAAGGAAATTACAAATGTAATGACAATCTCAATATACCCCCTATTCTTTTTGATGGTAGGTAAAAAAGCTTTTGGACCGTGTAGCTCTTATTTTGGAATGAGCTTGAAGAAACGAAGTAAAAACACCATAACTTTATAGTAACTGTTATGAGTTTTAAGTTATTTCATTTCAAAAATAAATATTTTTCTCTTCTACTTTTTTTAGTTTTTGACCCATTGTGCATTCGGTATTAAACCCATAATTAAAAAAAAACTGACATACAGTTCAATAGTTCAGGACACAAAATAGTGAAAACTTTTTTTAAATATAGGCAGATCCGAAAAACCTTAAACCAAGGACAACATTTTAAAACTGTCAAAATCGCGTATTTGTGTTTATGGAGAAATTTGCCATATACGAGTATTGATCCTTTGATTGAGTATTGAGTATGGATCCTTTACCATATATTGATCCTTTGGAATGGATACAATTTTTGATTGCTCTCTTCGTGAATGGCAGGTCTTTATTTGCACTCATCTTGAATTTTTATACATTTTTTAAAATAATTATTGTTTTAAAAGTTCATAAAATCGCAAAAACATCCATTTAGGTATCAAGTTTCAGTAGGGGCTCAAAATGTGCTTAATTTTATACAATAAGATGTAAAAGACCCCATCAAAAGTAATTGGAGTTATATAAATAACGTCAAGTAAAAAAGGGCTCACAGTGTGTAGCGTCCGTCACAGAAATAAAGGATTTTTTTTAAATTGACTAGTGCAATTTTTCTTTTTTCTCCAATTGAACTTGGTTCGTAAAGAGAACTTATAGTATGCTTAACATTAGGCTAAAAATATATAGATGTTTATATAGCATTTTACAAAATACTATGTACAGGAAAGTTTGTAGCGTCCGCCACAGTATAGATTTATTACAAAATAATATTTATTAAATACAAAATTTACGAACACATGTCTGTCTTATTCATAAAGCAATAACACTGCCTATATCCACAGATTAAATTTAAGATATTAGGTGTTAAAAAAATATACAGTGGGGCCAATTTGATGATTTTGAAATTTAATTTTTTTTTTGATTTTTGGGACACTCTAACATCTAGCCGCAGTTTTTTTGGGACGAAAACTAAGATGTAAAAAGTAAAAAACTTTAAATAAATAAATGTATGTAGCAGTTTTGTGATTTATTAAATTGTGCCCAAAAATCGGCTTTTAACCGCGAACATGAAAAGGAAGGAGATAAAATTCGGGAACAAATAAAACCATTATTTTCACTGATTAACGAATCCCAAAAAAAAATATGAAATATAAATTTTTTCCTAATAAAAAGCATTCAAGAAAAACTGTATCGTACGTCACCTAGCGTCCGCAACAGTTCATTTCTGGATTTTTGGTGAAACTGGAAACTTAAAAATATTTTATAAAAGCTGTTTTGTAAACCTCTGATTTTCCTCTATCTTTAATGCCTGTACAATTTTTTTATTACTATGACCGATTTGATGAAAATTACAGAAACACGTGTTGAAAAAAAGTCACTTTCATTTTTGGTAGCGTCCGTCACAGCACTTTAAAAGCGAATATCTTTTTCCTCTAAAAGATGTATGTAAATTAACAAACGCCATTCGATAGCACAATCGATGGGCTAATATTCCCTGAAATCTGTGGAAAGATATCTAGTGTAGAACGACAATGGGATACATTTATTTACAACAAAACCCGTACAAATTTATCGTCCGTCACGCAGGATTTGCCCATATCTTAAAGCGTTTAATTTTGAAAAATTTTCAAATTCAAATATTTTTCGCTGATCGAAAAAAGTGCTTTTTTTTCTTAAAAAGATAGTATAAATTTTTTACTTGTTATAAAGAATTTTTTTATTGAAAGTTAATGTTTTATTATATATTCGCAGAGAATGGGATTCTAGAATAATTTTAAACCAAAATTCTAGTCAGTGCAACATTTCCTTTACGTGCAGCATTGAACGAAGAAAATTTTTGTGTTTTCGTACATATAATAAAAAATTCAAGACGATTTTGCAATTTTCTGACATGCAGCTATATAGTCTTATATATTCTTTTTAGATTTCAAAAATAAAAGGTAGCGCAAATTCGTAAACGAATCCAGAAAATCGAATTTTATAAAAAATGGCAAGTTTCTAAATATCAAAATTTTAAATGCAAAAAAATATCAATTGGGTTTCCTTTTTTAAAAATTTTGAAATTGTTTTAAATAACCAATAAAATAAGCCCTACAGCTGCAAAAAAATAATTTATGTACCTTGTACAGTTTTTCAGAAATTTAAAGTCAAATTTTGCAAAAAATACACTTTATGACTTCGGGCCTATTTCCACCATTAAGACGTGCGCCCTTTTCATAAAAATTTTAACCATATTTTGCAACAATACATCGCCAAATTTCATCTTTTAGAGCGTCAGTTATTGGTGGTTTATTCACGACAACCCCGTCATTTAAATTTCTCCCGACAATCGGCATTATCGGCATTAAATCACACGAACGAGGCGGACAATTGCAAATTTTCGAAAAATACGTGCCGATGCACAGTGGGTTAAAAACAAAAAACAAGTAAGAAAGTGCTATAGTCGGTCAAGCCCGACCATACGATACCCTTCACTACTAAGGTCAAAGGTGTTATTTTTCCTGTATAAAGACAAATATTTGCTAAATTTTGCCATCATACAAACATTTTCTCAAAATTTGTATATTTAAGATGTTTCCGTCATTTGGACTTATATGAGAGCTAGGGCCAAATGTGAGCAGGGAATCTCGAAATTTGGCAAATTGATAACAGTTTTTACAAGAGTATGCAAAAAATAAACTCAAAATTCTTATTATCTTCAGATTTATGAACGTTTTAGAAAATTTTTGTCTCATTTAGTGAGTTTTGACAGAAGAGTTTGTATGGGAGCTATGGTCAAATGTGAACCAAATTCAATGAAATTTGATACAGTAATTTTTACATAAGCGGTATTTATTTTAAATTTTATAAAAAAATACTGATATTTGTTGCCAAAATATCAATCCCGGAAAGTTGGACCTATGGGAGTTATCATAAATAATGGACCGATTTGAATGAATTTCAATAGCCATGGTCCCACTATCAAAAAAAAAATGAACTGTGCCAAATTTCATTAAATTATTTTTAGAATTGCGACCTGTACTTTGAGTATATGGTTTCCATGGGGTCCAGCCAGCCAGACGGACGGACGTACGGACTGACTGACAACGCTAAATCGACTTAGGAAGTGATTCTAAGCCAATTGTTATACTAAAAAGTGGGTCTAAGACAAATATTTTAAGAACATGTCTATTTAGGAGAAGTATTCGAGCTTAAGTTAAGAATTCAGAGTTTCTAGACTTATCAGGAGGGGAGCTATATGCCCTAAAAGTAGGGCAGCTTTAATTTTTCGAAAATTAAAAACGATCCAGAAGTCACATTTTTGATCCGATATAAAAGATTTTTAAATGTACAAAATACGCTTACAAATACGATCTACAAAAAACATTGCTTCATTTATGGTTTATTTCCTATAGTTTTTGAGATATTCGACTTTTCTTCCTTCAAAAAGAGACAACTCAAAAATTTCAAATTTTCAGTAGAATTCAAAAACTTTCATACTCCTAATTGACCATAAGCTTTTTTGATATATATATATATATATATATATATATATATAAGTGAAGATATTTATGATTTGGCATAGCCGAATATAGCACTCGTAATTATTTCAAATCTGATTAGATAAATAAATAGCTAGACCGAAGCACTGTGCAATATATTTTATATAAAATATTTACACAAACTCATATACATATTATCATACAACTTTAAAAAGTTCATTTGTATTCTTGAACTACAACTAAAAGATGATGATGTTTCTTCTCTCTTTGTTAGCTGCTGCTATTTATACAGTATTTTACGGTTAATTACCCCAGTAGAAAAAAAGTAAGTAACCGAAAAAAAGAGTTTGAAATAGAGAAAAATTCAAAATGTGATGACTATTAAATAATAATACAATTAGGCGTGGTGTATATTACCGGGCTATACTGTTTCGGTCATTTGCTGGAGTAACGTCATAATCCATAAAAGGTAGTTTCTCAACTAAACGCTTTTTTAATGAAATTCATTAAAGAAAATCTGTTTTAAAAAATACTGCCTTCCTAAAAGCTCCAGTTGGCTTGGGGGGCAGCTGTGGTTTGTGGCCTATATCGAATTATCACGCTAAACGTTGGCAGGGATAGTGTGTTGAACATAATTTTAAAAGATATATATACCGATTACGCCGCTGGCCTATTAGTGACTGTAAAATAAAATATGGGAACAAATAATGGAATATTTTAAGACGTACACTCTTTTAATAAAAATTTTGTACACATTTTGCAACAATACATCGCCAAATTTCATCTTTCAGATCATCAGGTATTTTTGGTTTGTTGACGGCAACCCGGTCATTTAAATTGCTCCCGAGAAACAACTCAGCGGAGTTAAAAATCACGAACGAGGTGGCCAATTGCAAATTTTCGAAAAAATAAGTGCCGATACTCAGTGGTTGAAAAAAAATTAAGGAAATAATTGAAGAATATAAAAACTATAGGCTATCAGGAGGGTGTAGCTCCCCGACCTCAAAGCATGGCACCTAGGGTTTTTCGAAATTTTTTTTTTGATCCGATATAAAAGATTTTTATATGTACAAAATATGCTAGCTTAGATCTACAAAAAAACATTGCTTCACGCATGGTTTATCTCCTATAGTTTATGAGATATGTGACTTCGAAAAAAAATTCAACTTAGGCCTAGAATTTTACTAATATCGAGTGAAAAACTTTTTTCCAATTCTTATCGGTTTGAATTTTAAAAGGTTGTAATGCTAGAAACACAATTACGACAGCAGGCTACACGAACACCGACTACAAAAGTCGTTGGCTGCAACAGTCGCCTTGTAGTCAGCTACTTAATTATTTGAAAGACGGCAGCTGCATTGAAAACAGCTGATATAGATTTTTGACGTTTGGACCATACAAATTTTGAATTTGTTTTCTTTTAAGTAATGCCTGAAAATTTTTTATTTATTATTAATAAAATAAAGAACAAGTTATAATAAACTTACCAAATAAAACAAAAGCCAACAGGTAGAAAAATTAATAAATTTAATCAAATAAAATTAAATCAAAATGTCTGCAGCTGCTTATGAGTGATGCCAATATCGAATTTATAAGATGGGCAAAAATAACGATTTATATTTTGACAGAAATTACATAAATCCTTTTTAGTAATCAACTTCCGATATTAACGGTTTTCATGTACCTGATAGTATATATAAATCAAAAAAATTGTAATAGAAAGATTTTAGTGGAATCACTTATTATTTGAGAGTAATGAGTTTATTAAATTTCAAGAATTAAAGGGCATAACTTTAGAAACTTATATCCGATAATATCTTTTTTGATATCAAGCGAAAGCTATTAAAAATACCTTTCAAATTATATATATTTGCCTTCGATTTATAATGGATTAAGAGCCCATATCATAGTAAAATATTTTTACAACCGACACTTAAAAAAAAAAAAAATAATCATATCTTAAAACATGTATAAGTATGCTCTTTTAAATAATAGATTTTATACAGAACATACTGGGCTTTTATATAACCTAAACTATGTAGCTCTAGCACATGAAGCGTTTGAGTTATGACAGTTTAAAAATTAACTTCTTAAAAATTTACTTTTATTGAGGTAAAGTTATATAAATTTTTATATCATATATTTATCAGATATTACTATATACATTATATATATATATAAATATTTGATAAGTATATTAATTGTTTATTTCAATTTCCTTAATAATTATTGTACATAAAGTTAAGTGGTTGCTCATTTATTTCAATATTCTATGGTGTTGACAGCCAATAAAAATAGAAATTAGTTTAATCTTGGCTACAGCTACAACGGTAGTCGGTAGTCGTGCAGCTGTGCCGACCCAAAAAAATTTATTCCCATTTCAATGCGTGTAACCTAATTTTGACAGGTTGTAGCCCGTAGCCTGTAGCCGTGATTGTGTTTCTAGCATAACTTTAGATTTTTAAAATTTCATGAATAATCGCTTTTGGAAGTTCCAGTTATGTGCTCCCTTTCGTATTAAAAGTTGTGAATCTTCACGTAAACTGCTTTCAACCAGTTCTAAGTTTTCGGGAGTCCTTGAAAATTTGCTGGGCATTAGCGGTGGGACATTAATAGCCAAGGCAGTTGCGCGAAATCTCTGCACTCACGAACGATTTAAATTTACATCATATATTCGTCGAATACCGAACTTTAAACCAAATTGGCGACGAGCAATTACGTAAGAACCATTACTGCCACATCGTGACTGACAAATCCGCACAAACAATAATTCTACAACAAGGGCGCCACACTTCCTAAGCACCGCCTATTACTTTTTGAAATAATCTTATTTTTCATATGGGGGGGGGGGGTATATTGAGATTGTTATTTCATTTGTAATTACCGTAATATTGGCTCAAAACCAAAATTGATGTATATTCTGAATCCTTATGATATTCTAAGATGACTGTGCGATGTCTCTCTGTTGTCGGCACGATAAATGCTTAACGAAAGGATATAGACCACTAACATTTTTCACAAATATTCTTCATTTCTTGGCAAATTTTGGTATGGAAATTGGGCGAAATCGGTTTTCATTTGATTATAGCTCGTATAACCTCGCATAGGCCAATCGCTTATTCGCTAATAAATGACAAATTATAACAGAATGATATTTAATAAAATTTAACACAAAGAAGTTTTACATGCTCGTTAATTAGCGTTTAAAATTTCATCGAAATCGGTTCACATTTAACCATAGCATTCATACGAAGCACTTACGGAAAGAGCGTAAATTCCACCAGAAATAAAGGGTGTCCCAACTAGAACGCAATATGTATTTAAATTTTAAATAAAACACAAATATTTAAAAAAAAATCGTGAAACTTTATTATATCGTAAAGTAGACAGAATGAGGTTATCTATGGAACAAGATATCGTGCAGATGGCTGCCGTTGCTTTGCTGGCACACACGCGATCTTTTAATGAAATTTTAAGTGACCTTTTAGCATAAATGCTGCGGTATTTCATTTCAATTTCCTTTTTTAAGGCTTGAGTCGATGTCGGTTTATTCGCGCAAACCATCGACTTCGAAAAACCCCAAAGAAAAAATCTAAAGGTGTTAAATCTCGCGGTCTAGGCGGTCAATTCTGGTCTCCAAAACGCGAAATAACACAACCGAAAATGACTGATGTAGCAATTGAATTGTTTCTTTGGTTGTATGACATGTAGCGCCGTCTTGTTAAAACCACATGCCCTCCACATTAATTTCTTCAATTATAGGCAAGAAAAAACTGGTTATTATTTCACGATACAGAACACCATTGACTGTTTGCGCTTGACCTGCCTCATTTTCATAAAAAAAAGTCCAATGATTCCTCCAGCCTAAGAACCACACCACACAGTGACACGTTGAGGATGCATTTGCTTCTCGTGAATCACTCGAGGATTTTCCTCACCCCAAATGCGACAATTCTGCCTATTGACGAAGCCATCAAGATGGAAATGGGCCTAGTCACTAAAGATGACTGATCGGCAAAATCAGCATTTTCATGTTGTCTCTCCAATACCCAACTAACGAACTCCCTTCGCTGTCCATGGTCATCTGGCTTCAATTCTTGAGTTAATTAAACTTGGTATGCATGAGGATGCAAATTTTTCGTCAAAATTCGCAGCATAGTCGATTTGGAGACACCAATTTGCTGAGCTCGATGTCGAATTGAGGTGGATGGAGTTTGAGCAACATCATCACGTACAGCTGCTACATTTTCGCTCGATCGACCTGTTCGAAGGCGCTTTGTTATCTTTACATCACTAACAGACCCAGTTTTGGCAAATTTATCCATTAATCTCTTTACAGTTGACTCTTTTGGAGCATTATTGTGACCTCAAATTGATCGCAATTTGCGAACTGTAGCCGCAAAACTTTCAATTTCACAATGAGAATGAGTTGTTCATACATGTAGCGCTCCATTTTTAACCTCGTACCTTCTACTAGCAAACAATAACAATTACTCAGATGTCAAACAATGACACTTCCAATCGCGCCAAATTTAAAAATTTGCCTTCTCGTTGGGACACACTTTACATTTGAATGCCACAAAATTTAGCACAATGAAGTCTCATATCAATGTCAGCTACGGAAACACAAAAATACAAACTGAAAAGGGGGTTTATGTCCTTCAGATAAAAGCGCGAAAGCGCCTTAACGAAAAGAGCTTGAGGGTCAAAATTTTACAAAAGTATGTTCGATATTCCGAAAGCTGTGTAATAAAAACGGGGGAAATCGGTTCACATTTAGTTAGAGCTCCCATATAACCCTATCCCGAGAATTAAATTAATGCTAATAAATTGAATACAATTGTAATAGCCATGACAACTAAATTTAGGGCAGAGAATCAAATTTTATAGGAATCAGTCCATATTTGACCATAGCTTTCATATAAAAACCACTCCCGGAAACTACTAAAATGTCACACTTTTAAATGTTGAACTCTAAAGCTATTGCAACCGATTTAGTCCAAAGATTTTACCAAGAATACCAATTAGCTTAACAATTTTTTTTTGTTAAATTTGGTCCACATTTTGAATTAGCTGCACCCTGAGTGGATTCGTCAATAAAAAGAATTGCCGCATTTGGGCGAATGAGAATCCAAGAATGATTGTCGAAAAACCAATGCACCTACAAAGAGTGACTGTTTGGTGCGGTTTATGGGCTGGCGGCATCATCGGGCCGTATTTTTTCCAAAATAAGGCCGCTCAGGCAATTATTGTGAATGGTGTTCGCTATCGTGAGATGATAACGAAATTTTTATGGCCCGAATTGGAAGATATGGATGTGGACGATATGTGGTTTCAGCAGGACGATGCCACTTGCCACACAGCTAACGAAACAATGGCTCGTTTGCTCAACAAATTCAATGGCCGTGTTATCTCACGTAATGGCGATGTCAATTGGCCGCCAAGATCATGTGATTTGACACCGTTGGACTTTTTTCATTGGGGTTATTTGAAAGAAAAGGTGTACGTTGATAAGCCAGCAACAATTCAAGAGCTAAAGGATGAGATAATTCGGCACATTAACGGCATAGAACCTCCATTATGACTCAGGGTCATCGAAAATTTGGACCATCGGATGGAGGTGTGCCGCCGTGGTCGCGGCGCCCTTTTGGTCGATATTTTGTTCTATACATAATTGAGTAATACCAATATATCATAATAAAATAAAATTACAATAATTTCCTAAATATATAAAGAACTATATATATAAAGAACTATATATATAAAGAACTATATATAAAGAACTATTTGGAGGTACATTCAGTATATTAAGATTGCACCTACAAAATTAGACAGCTATCAATCAATGTTCAGGTATTGGATGCATTAGCAACTCCTAACAAAATATATGGACCTGCCGTATTACTTTGTACGTGTTTAGCCGAACTACATATTAAGCACAACGAAAAGTACTTAACAACTTATTAATGTAAAACTATACCCGGTTATGAGACCGAAATTTCTTCAAAGTAAGTACTAGGGAATACTTTTAAATATTGAACTATAAAGCTACTGCAACCGAATTTAGTCCAAAGATTTTGCCAACAATACCAATTGGTTCAACAATTTTTTTTGTTAAATTTGGTCCAACCAAATTTTAAATTAGCTGCACCCTCGTAGATATGTGAGATATGTTTCCAAATTTAACACAAATTGATGGTGGGTATATTATATTCGGCACAGCCGAAGATAACACTCTAACTTGTTTTTTGTGACTTTGTACGATCTCGCAGCAAATGAACAACAAATATGTAATCGCTGTTGTTGCTCTTGTTTCTTTTCACGTTTACTCGTAACCCAGTTGTTGAACAAGTTAAATTACTAGTTTTTTTTTTTCTTTCTTCTTTTCTCAATTTCTTGTTGCAGTCGGAGGAGTTTTTAGTTTTAAACCAGTTCAGCATAAATTTATTTTTAACAACAAACAACTTTTGCCATTTAGCTTAAACTCGAAAAAGATCCACTAAGAGACAATAAGAGAAAAATAACACGTTGCCAGAAAATTTTCTGAAATAAAACGTCATTTTAATACTAAAATATCGGCATTTAATTTTTGTAAATCGCCATTGTCAATATATTCAAAAATACAGGGTTATCCATTTTGCGGTTTCAAAAGTGAACGTAAATAAAACTCATATAAAATATGTTTTTTCTTATTTCTTGGTGGCCAGTTTATATCGCCACGATGAGAAATTACGCGGCCAGGAAATTTCTCTTACAATAAAGCCATATTCGCTAGAGTTGTGTGGCATGTGTAGGGTTGCCAGACTCAAATCCTGATAAAGCTGGACATAAGGAAAAAAAAGCTTGACAACCCAAAAATTAGCTGGACATTGATAATAAAAAACTTGGCTTAATAGCTGCGATTAATCTTAACATTTTTGATAAACCGAATTGCGAAAACCCATGCTACTCGCGTTTGTCGATAATATTGATATCATGAGACGCACATTGCTCGATTTGAATCCCGCCTTTTTAAGTATCGAGAAGGAATCTAATAAAATGGGTCAATGAATCAAAACAAAACTTCTGGTTTCTAAAAGCAGGCAATCTTCAAGAATTGGACCACTTGTGATGGTTGAGAACTATAGCTACGAGGTTGTAAAATAATTTATTTAACTTAGTACCGACGCCAACATACATAACGACATAAGTTTCGAAATCAAACGCAGGTTTTTAATATAGGCCATTTAAGTAAAGTGAGTACAATGGTGAAATTTGATAGAGGGTAATTTTATTACAAAATAAATTTGATCAATCAATTAATTAATCAACGCATAAGTCGCTTAAGTAAAAAGGAAAAAAAAAACGAAAACCTCGCATTCTTACTTATTTTACAAACTAAATCTTTACGAATTATGTTCATAAACCATAAGTAAAAGCGCAGATTATCGACTGAACAAAACACAAAGAGATGGCCTAACCAACCATCGAAACGCGTCAAGGAATTTTGGTTTTTTGGCTTTTTATCAATAAATTGATCTGTTACGTTAATAAATAAATGTAACAGATTTGGGATCTTTTTGAACAATATTTACATCCCGACTATTTTGTTATTTTTTAATAAAAATAGATTTTCTTTAAAAATATTTAAAAAAAAACGATTCTTCACCTTTCAGCTGGACAAATTTAATTTTAGCTTGACACTGGACAAGCACTAAAAAGCTGGACAAACCAGTCGAATCCAGCCTGACTGGCAACCCTAGGCATGTGGCACCGTCTTGTTGAAACCACATATTCTTCAAGTATTCTTTATAGCAGACAAAAAAAAGTCGGTTATCATATAACCATAAAGCTCCCAATTCACGGTGACAGTCGTTCCATCTTCGTTTTAGAAGAAGTAAGGTCCAATCACACCTTCTGACCAAAGAGCGCACACAACAGTGATTCTCTGGATATAATGGCCTGTCTTCAATTACTTGAGGATTCTCATAACCCCATATACGACAATTTTGTTTATTAACATACCCACCGAGTGAGAAATGTGCTTCATCGCTGAAGAAAATTTTGTTCGAAAAATCGCCGTCCACCGCCTGTTGTTCAGGCACCCATTCCACGTATCTACGACCTTGTGAATGGTCAGATGGCTTCAGTTGTTGTGTGAGCTGGACTTTTTATGGATGTAGCTGTAGATCTAAATGCAAAATACATCATAATGTTCCGTAAGACACACTTAATTCCTAAGAACGACGAGGAATCGACACATTCGTTTCTTCGACAACACTTTCACTTACATCAGCTATATTTTCAGCGAAACGATGATGCACAGGCCTTCCAATATTTGCAACCGCTCCAGTCTCTTCAAATTTCTTCGTAGTTGGACGTAAACCATAATCTCCTCTTAAAGCACGATATGTGGCTGTTGCAGAATCACCATTTTTATACCCTTCACCACCATAGGTGGAAAAAATATTTGTCTTAGACCCACCTTTTAGTATACCAATAGACTTAGAATCGCTTTCTGAGTCGATTTAGCGATGTCAATCCGTCCGTCTGGCTGGGCGGCTGACTGACTGGCGGGCTGAACCCCCATGTAAATTCGATAAAATTTGATACAGATCAGTTTTTGATAGCTATTGAAATTCGTCAATCGGTCCATTATTTATGGTACTTCCCATAGGTCCCACTTCCCGGAATTGATATTTTGGCCGCAAATATCAATATTTTTCATAAAATTTAATATAGAACTACTTGTGTAAACCAAAATCACTGTACCAAATTTCGTTGAAATCGGTCCACATTTGACCATAGCTCCCATACAAACTCTTCTGTCAAAACGCACTAAATGAGACAAAAATCACAAAAATGTTCGTAAATCTGAAGATAATGAAAATTTTGAGAATTTTTATTTTTTACATACATAATTTTTGTAAAAACTGCAATCGATTTGCCAAATTTCGAGATAATCAGTCCACATTTGATCCTAGCTCTCATATAAGTTCAAAGGACGGAAACAGCTCAAATATATATGTTCTGAGAAAATGTTTGTATGATGGCCAAATTTACGAAATATTTGTCTTTATACGGGAAAAAGCATACCTTTGACCTTAGTGGTGAAGGGTATCGGTCAAGCCCGACCATAGCACTTTCTTACTTGTTGTGGTATGTTTTGGTAATTTTTGTGCTTTGTGTGATACTTATGCGATCCATTTTCGCCAATGTCAGTATTTAAACTGAGAAGAAAAAAATATTGGTCTAGAAACTTAGTTTGACAGATGTCGAATTCCAGTCCCGTTCTTTTGAAACCACGAAATGGATAACCCTTTATTATATCCATTGTCCAAAAGTCCGATTTTCTTGTTTTCCTGTTTTTTATATTTTTTAAGATAATAATAATAATTATTTCCAGGACAACATTCCAATTAGAACAAGGGGTACTTCTCTCAGACAACGAGCTGCATCCGATTCTATTTTTAGACTCATTGAAAGGGACCTACGTTTTAACTCCGGCTCCGAACGGCAAATGCATTAGTTAGAGAAGTTTTTCATAGCCTAATACTCAATAACCAGTGGCTAGCTGAGTTATGAGATGAACCGCCGCTTTTTTTGAAAATTAATTTTTCAAGTGGGTCTGGCCAGGGATCGAACTTGGGACCTCTTGTATGCTAGGCGGATGACTAACCTGATATACCACGGCGGTTTACTTTTATCACATTATCACATTTTTATACCCACCATCAAAAAGAATGGGGGGTATATTGAGATTGTCATTCCGTTTGTAATTTCCTTAATATTGGTTCAAAAATCAAAAACGATATATATTCTGAATCCTTATGAAATTCTAAGACGATTGAGCTATGTCCGTCTGTCTGTCTGTCTGTTGAAATCACGAAACGTCTAAACGAAAAGAGCTAGCTAACTGAAACTTAGCAAAAACATTCTTTATCTATGATAAAATGTTGGTTTGAAATTGGACAAAATAGGTTAGCATTTGGCCATAGCTCCCGTATAACCTCGTCTAGGCTAATCGCTTATTTGCTAATAAATGACAAATTATGACAGTTATGATGACAAAATTTGGTATCTAGAAGTTTTAGATAAGCATTAGGCAGCATATAAAATTTCATCGAAATCGGTTCACATTTAGCCATAGCTCCCATACAAAAAACTTACGAAAACAGGCTAAATTTCACCCAAAATACACTTAAATGCCAATAAATCTAAAAGTATAACAGATATAACCACTAAATTTGGCACAAGAAAGTCTTATATCAATGCCAGCCAGTGTGCCAGTGTTTTGTCATAATCGGTCACCATTTGACCATAGCTCCCATATAAAAAACTTATGGAAACACAAAAATACATAAAGAAAAGGTTGGTTATGTCCGTCTGTCCGTCAGATAAAAGCACGATAGCGCCTTAACGAAAAGAGCTAGAGGGACAAAATTTTACAAAAGTATTTTGGATATCTTGAGAAAGATGTGTGTTGAAAATGGACAAAATCGGTTCAAATTTAGTTAGAGCTCCCATATAACCCCGCCCCGGGAAACACATTAATGCTGATAAATTGAATACAATTGTAATAGCTATGACGATTAAATTTAAAAAGGGAAGTTTTATGCAACTTTTGATCAGTTTATCAAATTTTATAGGAATCAGTCCATATTTGACTTTAGCTTTCATGTGAAAAACACTCACGGAAACCAAAAATTTTAGCAAAGGCCAGTTAAAAGCTATTAAATTAGAAACTATGATAGCTATGGTCACTAAATTTTGCAAGAATAAGCTCTCTTTATATACCAGCCAGTGTCTAAAATTTTGTTATAATCGGTCAACATTTGGCTATAATTCTTATATATATATAACATCCCCTTTTTATATCTACAATCAAAAAGATTTGGAGGTACATTCATTATATTAAGATTGCACCTATGAAATTATATAGGCATCAATCAATGTTCAGCCCAGACTTTATATATGATGAATGCATTAGGAACTCATAACGAAATATATGGACCTGTCGTATTACTATTAACGTGTTTAGCCTAACTACATATTAATCACAAGGAAAAGTATTTAACAACTTTTTAATGTAAAACTATACTCGGTTATGAGACCGAATTTTGATCAAAGTAAATCTGGGGAAACCACTAAAATATTTTTGAATGTTGAACTATAAAGCTACGGAAACCTAATTTAGTCCAAAGGTTTTACCAACAATACCAAATAGCTTAGCGATTTTTCCAGTTTTGGTGCAGATTTTGAATTAGCTGCACCCTTGTAGATATATGAGATATGTTTCTAAATTTAACACAACTTGATGGTGGGTATATAAGATTCGGCACAGCCGAATATAACACTCTTACTTGTTTAAGATCAGTTTAAGTAGAAATATTTAAGTTAAGTTTGTTTTCAATTTTCTAGCAAAAATCGGCATATCAGTGCTTTAGTTCTTTTAAGGTCAAAAATCGCCAAAATGGCGTTAAATCGACAAATCTGGCAGGCCTGTTACGATTACAACGTCTTTCTCTTCTGCAGTGAAGAAGTGATGACATGGGTTCGATTGACTGTTTTACTTAACTAATGGTGAGTTACGACTTGTTGTATCGGACTGCTTGATTGGTTGGTTGTGTTTGAATATTTGAACGGTTGTGTTTGACTGGTTTTGCAACTTAATAAAATACAAATTATGGTTAAACTGATTGCATCAATATTGTTAAATATTTGGTATCTATTTTAAGCTGCTTTCGCTTTTATTCGGTAGCTGTTTTAGCTGATTCTATATATTTGGACTCGAGTTCATTGTTTGTCTATGATTTTTTACTTTTACTTTTTTTCAGACTTAATGCGAATACTTCGTATCTATTACATAGTAAATTTTACTATTCAGTCCAATGACTTACAATTACAAATATCTATAAAATGTAAAACTTATTCAATACTTACTCAGTTGTTTAATTCTTTTGTTACTCTTTAGCGTTTCTTTTTGTTTTTTTTCTCTTTTGACTTTTAAACAATCAAAAAACTGCTCTGCTCTTTTATTAATGTCGTTGTAATCATATGCCAAAGTTTAATTAAGTTTCATTTGGCTGCTTTTGTTGGCTTAAATGCGGGCGAATGTGTTTGTGTATTGTATCCGTCCGTCCGTCCGTCCGTCCGTCTGTATGTCTGTCTGTCTGTCTGTCTATCTGTTGGATTTAATTAATGTTAATCGCCAAGTGTTGGTTTTCGTTTTTTTTCCTGTTTTTTATTTAAAGTTTAACTTTTTTTATTGTTAAATGCCAGAATATCACAGTGATTTTTTTTTATGAACTGAAAAGAGAATAAGTTAAGGTAAAAAATTAAATTTTATTAAAATGGCTATAAAGGAAGGTAATTAAGTGGAAATTTCCTTCGGCATTAAAAAATTATTATGCAATTGGGTTAAATTTTGAACTAAAATGAAAATTTTCAATTTGAAATAAAAAAAAAGAAAAAAATCATATTTAAATATTTTTAAATCTTAAAAGCTAATATTTAGGTAATCAGGCATAATTAAAACAAGTACGAAATTGTTATAGTAGGTCAAGCCGAACCATATGATACCCTTCACAACTAAGGTCAAAAGTGCTCTTTTCCAGTATAAAGACAAATTTCTGCAAAATTTTGCCATAATGCAAATATTTTCTCAAAACTTATATATTTAAGCTGTTTTCGTCATTTGGATTTATATGAGTTCTAGGGTCAAATGTGGACCGCTTATCTCGAAATTTGGCTAATTGATTACAGTTGTTACAAAAATTATGTATGCAAAAAATAGACTCAAAATTCTGATTATCTTCAGATTTATGAGTGTTTTAGTGATTTTTGTCTCATATATTGTGTTTTGACAGAAAATTGTATATGGGAGCTATAGTCAAATGTGGACCGATTTCAAGAGATTTTTGTCTCATTTAGTGCGTTTTGACAGAAGAGTTTGTATGGGAGCTATAGTCAAATGTGGACCGATTACGAAATTTGGTACAGTTTGTTTACCTAAGCAGTATTTGTTTCATGAAAAAACATTGATATTTGTGGCCAAAATATCAATTCCGGGAAGAGGGAATTGTCTATTATTTATGGTACCTATAGGAGGTACCGTAAATAATTGACGAATTTCAATAACCATCGTCCCACTATCAAAAAAAAAATTATCTGTGTCAAATTTCATCAAATTATCTTTAGAATTGCGACCTGTATTTTGATTACATGGGGGTCCAGCCAGTCAGCCGTCCAGCCAGACGGACGGAGGACTGACATCGCTAGCTTGACTCAGAAAGTAATTCTAAGCCCATGGGTATACTAAAGTATAAATAGTGATAATGTCGATAATGTAGTTTGCAAATAATTAGATGTGGGAAATTATTCTTAAGAAAAAAAAATAAGAAAAAAGTACTATAGTCGGTCAAGCCCGACCATACGATACCTTTCGCCACTAAGGTCAAAGGTGTTCTTTTTCCTGCAGTCATACAAACATTTTCTCAAAACTTATATATTTAAGCTGTTTTCGTCATTTGGACTTATATGTGAGCTAGGGTCAAATGTGAACCGATTATCTCGAAATATGGCAAAGTGATTACAATTTTAAAAAATTATGTTTGCAAAAAATAGACTCAAAATTCTCATTATCTATCGATTTACGAGCGTTTTAGTGATTGTTGTCTCAATTAGAAGAGTTTGTATGGGAGCTATGGTCAAATGTGGACCGATTTCAGCGAAATTTGGTACGGTGATTTTGGTTTACATAAGCACTATTTGTTTTAAGTTTCATGAAAAAATATTGAATTTTGTGGCCAATATATCAATTCCGGGAAGTGGGACCTATGGGAGGTACCATAAATAATGGACCGATTTTTTCAATAGCCATTGTCCCATTATCAAAAAAATGATCTGTGACAAATTTCATCAAATTATCTTTAGAATAGCGACCTGTACCTTAATTACATGGGGGCCGCCATAGCCAACCAGACGGACGGACGGACTGACATCGCTAAATCTACTCAGAAAGTGAAAGCCTATTGGTATACTAAAAGGTGGGTCTAAGACAAATATTTCTATGCGTTACATACATCAGCACAAACTTATAATACCCGTTCCATCTAATAACATACATTTTGTCAATTTCTACCTATTTGAGCACTAGAGAAATTCCTGCTTTATCCAACCATTTAACCCATTATTGCCCAACCGGTAACTTCACTTACCAGTTCTTAAAACAGCTGTAAAGCTAAAAATATGTAAACAAAAAATAAATTTTTTCTTAAGATTTACCATAATTTGGAGAAAACAAATTAAAGAATTTGTAAATATGGTTTTTTGGCTCACTTTTTCGTAAACCTTCAAAAATGGAAATTTTTTGGAACATATTCCTATAAAAATTATATCGGATTATTCATTTCGTGGTTTCAAAAATATTAGACTGGAATTCGACATCTGTAAAACTAAGTTGTTAAACCAATTTTTTTCTTATCAGTTGATAGTCTGACATTGACGAAAATTGATCGCTTAAGTATCAAAACATACTACAAAAATGGTAATTTTGCAACAGCCACATATCGTGCTTTAAGAGAAGATTATAGTTTACATAATCGTCCAACTACGCAAGCAATTGACAAAATGGTGAAGAAATTTGAAGAGACTGAAGTGGTTACAAATACTGTAAGGCCTGTGCATCATCTTTTCGCTCGTCCCGTTGGAAATATCGCTGCTGTAAGTGAAAGTGTTGCCGAAGAACCGAATGTGTCGATTCCTCGTAGTTCTCAGAAATTACGACTGTTTTACGGCACATTATTTGCATTTAGATCTACATTCATTTAAAGTCCAGCTCACACAACAACTGAAGCCAGCTGACCATTCACAACGTCGTAGATATGTGGAATGGGTGCTTGAACAACAGGCGATGGGAGGCGATTTTTCGAACAAAATTTTCTTCAGCGATGAAGCACATTTCCCACTCCGTGGGTATGTTAATCAACAAAATTGTCGTATTTTGGGTTCTGAGAATCCTCAAGTAATTGAAGAGAGGCCATTATATCAAGAAAAAGTCTCTGTTTGGTGCGCTCTTTGGTCCGAAGGAGTGATTTTACCTTATTTCGTCGAAAACGACGATGGAACGACTGCCACCATCTTGACTTGTTTTAGCCTGCTATTGAAGAATACGACTTGAAGAATAAGTAGTTTCAACAAGACGAAGCCACATGCCTCACAACTCGAGCGAATATGGCTTTATTGCAAGAGACATTTTCTGGCCGCGTAATTTCTCGTCATGGCAATATCAACTGGCGACCAAGATCATGCGATTTGATACCATTAGACTTTTTTGTGGGACTACGCGAAAGACCGTCTTTATGCAAATAAACCTTTAACTCTTGAGCACTTGAAAACCAACATTCGTCAAGTTATGGCTGAAATTCGGCGTAATATGTGTCAAAAAGTGGTCGAAAATTACCTCAAAAGAATCCCTGCTTGCAACATTTTGCGTGGTGGTTATTTAAATGATGTAGTGTTTCACACATAATTAACGTTCACTTTTGAAACCGCAAAATGGATAAAGCTTTATTTATAAGAACTATAGACAAATGTTGACCGATTTTGTCACAAAATTGTTGTCATAGATTATATATTAATAGCTTTTTTATGAAAGCTATGGTCAAATATGGATAAACTTCTCTGGTCTAAATTTAGTCGTCATTGCTATTACAATTGTTATTTTTATCATCATTTGAAGTAAATACTAGGGAAACCATATAGATACTTTTAAATGTTAAACTTCAAAGCTACTGCCACCGAATTTAGTCCAAATATTTTACTAACAATACCACATTTGGTCCACATTTTGAATTAGCTGCACCCTCGTAGGTATATGAGATACGTTTTTAAATTTAACACAACTTAATGGCGGGTATATAAGATTCGGCACATCCGAATATAACACTCTTACTTGTTATACCCTTCACCACCATAGGTGGAAAGGGTATTATAAGTTTGTGCTGATGTTTGTAACGCATAGAAATATTTGTCTTAGACCCACCTTTTAGTATACCAATAGGCTTAGAATCACTTTCTGAGTCGATTTAGCGATGTCCGTCCGTCCGTCCGTCTGGCTGGCTGGCTGGACCCCCATGTAAACTTTGAATCAAACTACAGGTCGCAATTCTAAAGATAATTTTATGAAATTTGGCATAGATAATGGGACCATGGCTATTGAAATTGGTCAAAATCGGTTCATTATTTATGGTACCTCCCATAGGTCCCACTTCCCGGAATTGATATATTGGCCACAAATATCAATATTTTTTCATGAAATTTAAAACAGATACTGCTTATGTAAACTTAAATCACTGTATCAAATTTCGTTGAAATCGGTCCACATTTGACCATAGCTCCCATACAAACTCTTCTTTAAAAACGCACTAAATGAGACAAAAAATCACTAAAACGCTCGTAAATCTAAAGATAATGAAGATTTTTAGTTTATTTTTCGCATACATAATTTTTGTAACAACTGTAGTCAACCTGCCAAATTTCGAAATAATCGGTCCACATTTGACTCTAGCTCTCATATAAGTGCAAATGACGGAAACAGGTTGAATAAATATATAAGTTTTGAGAAAATGTTTGTATGATGGCAAAATTTAGCAAATATTTGTCTTTATAAAGGAAAAATAACACCTTTGACCTTAGTGGTGAAGGGTATCGTATGGTCGGCTTGCCCGAATATAGCGCTTTCTTACTTGTTTTTTTATGGAAACAATTTTTTTTTTGTAAAAAGTTTTACTTATGATTAAAAAACGTTGATTTTTAATTTAAGTTTGGAAATGCTCTTTAAGTTATGGTATACAAATTTTTAAGAAATTTAAATACGAACATATGAAAACTTTTTCTCTTACTTATTTTCATTTCATTATCCCCAGAAAACAAATTGGCTCTTGGAATTTCCTAACACAACACGTCACTTTTTTTTAATTAACAAGCGATTCTATAGCAACCTGGACACTTTTCATCACGTCCATATGCACTAACACTCCAATGCCAATTAAAAGTTTAGTTTCGAAGCAGAACTTTTTAATTTGTAAAAGTAAACAAGAGAAAGATTCATAAGGTGTAGCTCAGTGGTTTAGTCGTATCGTTGTAATTTTGTTGTTGTGTTGAAATAACAAAATATCTTTAAGATGGTTTATATTATTGAAGGATATTTTTTAAATTAATATCAATTTTTGTAATAAAACAGATTTTAACCCTATACAGACATGGTATCTAAAATAACTGAATTTGACTGAATTTCTACAACTTCAAATTTTTGTATTAATATTTAAAACAAAAATAAAAATTTTGACCTTTGACCTCGGTGAAGAAATGTCAATCTTATCCAAAATTTCAGACTAGACTATACACATGTTAATAATATAATAACTTTAATGCTTTTTAATCAAAATTTGCTGAAAAAAGTGCTAAAAAAAGTTTTGGGCCATTTTTGCCCCCATGTCTGTTAAAGGTTAAAATAATTTTTTTTAATAAAAAACCTTAATCTTATTGTAAAATAGCTTCTTTTAAGTATATTTTTTCAAATTCTGTAATAAATTAATAAAATTACGTAGTTATTTAAAAAATATAAAAAATCAAAATTTTGAACTTTGGCCCCGGAAGAAAGGGTTAATAGAACCCAATTTTTAACAATAAACCCTGCGTTTCCATAGTATGGATCATTTTATTCCATGTAAACATTATTAAAGTTAAACATAAATAAGATTTATGAAGCCCTTTGAGGCCCTATGCTCCACTGGGAGTCAAGGATAACAGAAGAAGAAGAAAAAGTTTTATGAAGCATTTACTCAAATTATGAGCATAAAATTACTTGTTTGCGAAATTCGTCGAATTCGAACCCAAGGTACGGGGAAATAGTTTGAGATATCGACCTCAATTTTTTTAAGTTTTATTGTCTTATTTATCTATTTTAACACACAGATGAGAAAAATTTCAGTTTGTAATATTTGTTTAACAAAATGGAAGCCTTAGACACCCTAGATTGAGTGTTTAAGTTCCAGGACAGTTTAGAGTCCAGAATCACTCCCAGTCCCATCTAGCTTTGGGAGGTTGAAGTGGGAAATCTTGTATTTTCTGGTGAATAGAACGAGTTCCGTTTTGGCGGGGTAAACTCCCAGGCCATTGGAAACGCTCCATTCGGTGAGTGTAGCTAGAGCAACTTCCAGTCGCTGCGATATAGTGTTCGGGTACTTGCCCGAAACTGCAATAGCGACACCGTCGGCATAAGCAACAGTTTTGAAGCGCAGAGAGTCCAAATCCATTAACAGTTTGTTAATAGCAAGGTTTCAGAGAAGAGGAGACAGAACCCCACATTGAGGAGTATCCCGGCGTGCTGCTTTATATACCGTAGCAATGCCCAGGGTTGAGAAGATAATTCTATAAGAGAGAAGTTTCCCTACGAAGGAGACAATAGAGTTATCAACTCCTAGGTCCGCCAATGCCGAAATAATCGATGTAGGCTTAATGTTGTTGAAAGCTCCTTCAATATCTAGAAAGGCAACGAGTGAGAATTCGTCGAACTCAAGTGATTTTTCTAAAGAACTCACAAGTGAGTGAAGTGCTGTGGATTAATTGATGAATGTAAGTGAACATCAATGATGCTTTCTAGAGTTTTAAGTAGGAAGGAGCTGAGTGTGGATTCATATACAGTCGAGTTACTGGACACAGGTTCATGGTAGAGATCGCTGCATCCAGGGAAGTGAGTGCCCATAAGGACCTCATGGGTTTTGTTACTACTGGTGGTCCAGTTGCCACCGGTTTTTTTAATATAACCAGTGACGGAGGGAAACGAAGTTAGAATTTTGCGAAGTCTACTGGTCTCAGAGGATCCTTATTAAGTACTTACAAGTCTTAAAATTATAATAATTTTTTTTTGTGGTGTATCCTTAGGCCTGTTATCAAGAACATGAATTTTAGGGGAGAAATCGCAATATCTTCAAAACTGTTTTATGGATTTAAAATTTTTATTACTTTAAGGAAAGCTGCATTAGTACACTTTTAGATTCCATTATCTTTTATTTAAAAAATAAATTGTAAGTGGACAAAATGTAGCAGAAACTGCAAATACACTCATTTTTCCCCATACAAATGGGCTCAAAAACTTTGGGCCCGTTGCGCGGCCTCATCCTAAAAATAAATCAATAATATTTTGCACACTTCCGGTTAACATAATTTGGCCACATAATTTCACTATTAGAAGTCGATCAGAGGCAAAAAGCGACTCTCCCTAATGTACATCTATGCAATAAAACAGATTTTAACCCTATACAGACATGGGGCCTAAAACTAACCAAAATTTTTATTGTCAAAATTTAGATCTTTTGTCTTTTAAGAGTATAAAAATTACTTTTACGCATTTTTGAATTTCTAAAATTTCAAATTTTTGTATCAATATTAAAAAAAATATATAAATTTTGACCTTTGACCGCGGAAAAGAAAGGTCAATCTTATTTAAAATTTCAGCATACATTCTCCATAGACTTGTATATTATATTTCTTAAAAGTTTAATAAAATTGAATACAAGTAAAATTGGCCAAGCATCGCCTCAAATTATGACAAAAAAATTCGATTTTAGGCAAATACAAATTGCGGGTACGTCATAAGTGAGATTTATAATTGTAACATGGCCAATATCCACATCAGTGACCTTTGATTTTACAATCCACATAGCCGACCAAATAACTCAGCTATTGCACGAGAAATTTACCCGTAAGTTCACTATTTGGCGATGTCATTTGTTTGCCTCGTTCTTGTGATTTAACGCAGCTGGATTTTGAGCTACGCGAATCATGGCAGACATATGGACATAAACCTCCTATCTTTTTGGTATTTTTGTGTTTCCTTATGTTTTTATATGGGAGTTATGGTCAAATGGTGACCGATTATGACAAAATGTTGCGCAAGGGCTAGCATTGACCTAATAATAATAATAATAATAATAATAATAATAATAATAATAATAATAATAATAATAATAATAATAATAATTTCCACGATAACATTCCAATTGGAACAAGTGGTACTTCTCTCAGACAATGAGCTGCATCCGATTCTATTTCTAGACTCATAAAAGGGATTTACGTTTTAACTCCGGCTCCGAACGGCAAATGCATTAGTTAGAGAAGTTTTACATAGCCTAATACTCAATAACCAGTAGCTAACTAAGTTATGAGGTGAATGGTAATTAATCTATATCTTCTAAACTGTAAGTCTGATAGCATCAGTATATATGAGAAAATTGTTAAGAAGGACCCAAGCTTTTTGATTTATTTGATTTGTGGCTACCCTGTGCTTACACAGGGTGAATTATTGGGCATCAAAGTAGACCACCTCATAAGTAAAAAGGCTTTTGGACCATGAAGCTTTTTCAATTGTTGTTCAATATAGTTGATTTTTTACATTTTGGAATAAGATTAAAGAAATGAAGAAAAAACGTGTTTACTTCAATATAATAACTCTTATGGGTTTTAAGTTATTTCATTTCAAAAATTTAATAAATCATTTTTCTCTTCGACTTTTTTTAGTTTTTGTCCCATTGTGCATTCGATATTAAGCCCATAATTTTTTAGAAAATATTGGCATATAGCCAACATTTAAGGAAATAAAACTATGGAAATTGCTTTTAAATATCTTGAAACGTTTTATAATGAGAAATTTTCAAAGTCAGAAAATTTTCACAAATTGAAAAAATTGAATTTGTTTCCAAAAAGTATAAATTTTTTACCTAAAAGTTTTTTATTTAAACGTCAATATTTTGTGACATATTCATAGAGAATGAGTTTCTAGAATAATAGTAAACTAAATTTTAGTAATTTCAACAATCCCTTTACGTACAGCATTGACCGAAATTTGTCGAATTTTTAAGAAAATTTTTGTGTTTTCGAACATATAACAAAAAAGTCAAGCCTATTTTAAAATTTTCTGAAATGCAGTTATAAAGACCCATATATTCTCTTTAGATTTCAAATATAAAAAGTAGCTCGAATTTATAAAGGAATCCAGAAAGTAGGATTTTATAAAAAATGACAAATTTCCATACACCCTAATTTTAATTGCAAACAAAGGTCAATTGGGTTTAATTTTTTAAACTATTTAAATTGTTTTATAAAAACAATAAAATAAGCTTTATTACTGCAAAAAATCATGTATGTACCTTGTACAGTTTTTAATAAATAAGACTTGTAAGACTTGTGCAAAATTTAGTGGCCATAGCTAGTATAATTTATTCGCATTTAAGTATGTTTTAGGTGCAATTAAAGCTGTTTTCGTAAGTGGTTTGTATGGGAGCTATGGCTAAATGTTAACCGATTTTAACCGATGAAATTTTATATGCTGAATAATGATCATATAAAACTTATCTGTGCTAAATTTTATCATTATATCTGTTATAGTTTTTCATTTATTAGAAAATAAGCGATTGACGTAGGCGAGGTTATACGGAGGCTATGGACAAATATAAACCGATTTTGCCCTAGTTCAATAGTAAAATTTTTCAATAAATGAAGAATATTTCTGCCAATTTTCAGTGACCTCCGTTTAGGGCCTACAGTGCCGACAACAGACAGAATATACACCAATTTTGGTTTTACAGCTGATTTCACAGAAATTACAAACGGAATGACAATCTCAATCTCGCCGTTCCTTATGAAACAACCCACAACAATTTTTCCCATATTTCTTTTCTACTTTGGTATCAATAAAACTGATTTGTCAAAAAAAGTGTGTTTTATAGGTAATTTACTTCCAAAACTGCCCTTTATAATATGAGCTTTTATGGAGTCTTTAATTACATAACGAATTTGAGCCACCCTAATACACGTATTTCATCAAAAAAAATTTGCTCAAAACTATATTTGATATCCATGCGGACAACCTACTATGATGTCCATTACACAAAATAAATGTTATATCTCTGTGGCTTGGCGCTAAAAGGGCCAATGTCAAAAAACTAGTTTTGAGAAAACTTGATTTAAAGTTTTGATTTTCCATATAAATTCATAGTAACATTGTTCAGAAAAAGCCTTATAAATCTGTTCTGAGTTAAGTCAGAGATTAGCTGTTAGAGATAAATAAAAGAGGGTAAAGAAGGGAATGTAATGCAGTTATCAACTCAAAACAGTAGAAAATTGACATTGGCCCTTTCAGCATCAGTCCACAGATTTAGTTTATAGCTTTTCCAACTATAGAAAAATTCTTTCACATTCAGTGCAACTGCAACACATGGCCAGACTTTAAGCCAAGTAATAAATTTTTATTTTTAAAACATAAAAAATATGTTTTGAAAAGAGCAACTTTTAGTTTTTTTTTTTGAAATTTCGATTTTGTTTAGAGTTGTAAAACAAAAATAATAATGTTGCAATTTTAAATATGTATGAACAATATTCACGTAAATTTATGTTTTTTCTGTTGCAAGTTTTTGTTTTGATACAATACAAGTACAAATGAATACCTTTCCCTACTTTTGTTTTCTAGGGGAAGGTATACCAGGTAAAAGGCTGGTAACTTTTATATAAGCTTAACATTGAAGGGAATAATAGCCTAAAAACTAGTCTTCTTGTCAAGAAATATTCGGCTGTTAATTTGTAAATTACTGAGATATGCCAAAAATATCTACATTCCTCATTTTGTCCAATCAGTCTTTGATTTAGCGGACTTCAATTTGAAAACTACTGTGTAATCACTTCCATAGTAAGTACTTACATACAATGTACCCTTTCATACATTTGTAACTATAACCCCAATAATCTGAACATTGTACCTTTGCTTCACACTCATTCATACTAACAAACACACCTACATATATACATATACACTCGAGTGTGTGTGAGAGTGTTTTGTACCTGTCTCAATGACTGTTTATTTACAGCAGCTACAAATGGCTGGAAGCGAAAGAATAGAAATAAAGCAATAAAATTGGACTCATGTTTATGCAATGGATACCAATGCATAAATAACTTCTGCTAAACAGGAAGCGAGTTCATCCCATGGACACAATTCATGTCCAGTATAAATGTTCCATGAAAATGTTATTGAATCAGCATTTCATTTTAAATTGGGGTGAAAGGTTAACATTTAATGAATATTATGGTGAACTTTTACAAAATAAAAATTGAAAATGTTTCTCGTAATTGAACTTTATCTATTTATACTTTATTTTCCTGTGGTAATTTCACTTACCAATGGACTAAAACGTATAGCAAATTAGGCAAAATTTCATACAAGCTTTAGAAGAAACAACATAACCGCCTATGTTCAAAACTCGTATTTTCTTTACATAGTCCCTAATTCTTGTTGGATTCAACTTGTCGAGCGGAGGAAATTTTCCAAAAATTTCCTAATTGTATAGGATATTTTTAAAAAATTTCCTATTTGTATAGGAAATTTTTTCAAAAATTTCTTATTTTTAAAGGAAATTTTTCAAAAATTTCCTATTTCTATAGGAAATTTTTATAGGAATTTTCTATCGGAATTTTTTCAAAAATTTCCTATATTTATAGGAAATTTTTCAAAAATTTCCTTTTTTTCTAGGAAATTTTTCAAAAATGTCCTATTTTTCTAGGAAATTTTTGAAAAATTTCCTATAAAAATAAAAAATTTTTGAAGAATTTCCTATACAAATAGGAAATTTTTATAGAAAATTTTTCAAAAATGTCCTATTTTTATAGGAAATTTTTCAAAAATTTCCTATTTTTATAGGAAATTTTTCAAAAATTTACTTTCAATAGGAAATTTTTCAAAAATTTCCTATTTTTATAGGAAATTTTTCAAAAATTTAATATTTTTATAGGAAATTTTTCAAAAATTTCCTATTTTTATAGGAAATTTTTCAAAAATTTCCTATTTTTATAGGAAATTTTTCAAAAATTTCCTATTTTTATAGGAAATTTTTCAAAAATTTCCTATTTTTATAGGAAACTTTTCAAAAATTTCCTATTTTTATAGGAAATTTTTCAAAAATTTCCTATTTTTATAGGAAATTTTTTCAAAAATTTCCTATTTTTATAGGAAATTTTTCAAAAATTTCCTATTTTTATAGGAAATTTTTCAAAAATTTCCTATTTTTATAGGAAATTTTTCAAAAATTTCCTATTTTTATAGGAAATTTTTCAAAAATTTCCTATTTTTATAGGAAATTTTTCAAAATTTTCCTATTTTTATAGGAAATTTTTCAAAATTTTCCTATTTTTATAGGAAATTTTTCAAAAATTTCCTATTTTTATAGGAAAATATAGAATAATAGGAAATTTTTCAAAAATTTCCTATTTTTATAGGAAATTTTTCAAAAATTTCCTATTTTTATAGGAAATTTTTCAAAAATTTCCTATTTTTATAGGAAATTTTTCAAAAATTTCCTATTTTTATAGGAAATTTTTAAAAAATTTCCTATTTTTATAGGAAATTTTTCAAAAATTTCCTATTTTTATAGGAAATTTTTCAAAAATTTCCTATTTTTATAGGAAATTTTTCAAAAATTTTCTATTTTTATAGGAAATTTTTCAAAAATTTCCTATTTTTATAGGAAATTTTTCAAAAATTTACTATTTTTATAGGAAATTTTTCAAAAATTTACTATTTTTATAGGAAATTTTTCAAAAATTTACTATTTTTATAGGAAATTTTTCAAAAATTTACCATTTTTATAGGAAATTTTTCAAAAATTTCCTATTTTTATAGGAAATTTTTCAAAAATTTCCCATTTTTATAGGAAATTTTTCAAAAATTTCCTATTTTTATAGGAAATTTTTCAAAAATTTCCTATTTTTATAGGAAATTTTTAAAAAATTATTCCTATTTTTATAGAAAATTTTTAAAAAATTATTCCTATTTTTATAGGAAATTTTTAAAAAAATTTCCTATTTTTATAGGAAATTTTTCAAAAATTTCCAATTTTTAAATTTTTCAAAAATTTCCTTTTTTTATGGGAAATTTTTCAAAAATTTCCTTTTTTTATAGGAAATTTTTCAAAAATTTCCTTTTTTTATAGGAAAATTTTCAAAAATTTCCTTTTTTTATAGGAAATTTTTCAAAAATTTCCTTTTTTATAGGATGTTTTTCAAAAATTTCCTTTTTTTATAGGAAATTTTTCAAAAATTTCCTTTTTTTATAGAAAATTTTTCAAAAATTTTCTATTTTTATAGGAAATTTTTCAAAAATTTACTATTTTTATAGGAAAATTTTCAAAAATATACTATGGAATGGATGTATACCTCTAAAATTTAACTTATGAATGTAAAAAATTCTATAGACTGTCATTGTGTTCTGAATTCATGTTACTAGCGTAGTTTATTCTTCTTTCAGTATAAAACTCGTAACTGAAAGTACTCAGACCAAAAAGGATCACTCAGACACAAAACGAGTATAAATTTATACTTGGCCAGGACTTGCAGATATGGTTGAGTATTATATTCAATTCATTTAAAATCAAATCGAAGGAAATTTATTCAAAACTCATGAATTTTGTTTGAGCTTTCAAACCATGTATGTATGTGTAATATTATTACTATTTGCTTTCTTCTTATTCGAAACGGGGGAAAACAGAAAAGTTATTTCTTTTCGATACAATTGTTAATTTACATATAACATATCTGCAATATGGATTTACATATTTATCTATTCAAGTGCATGCGAAAGAGGAATTGGTTTTTAGTTTAATGGAGAAAAAGGTCAGGGTAACAAAGATTCAAGGGATTATTTGTTCTTTTTAAACAAAACATAAAAAAATATTAGTATGAAATATTACTTAGAACGTTAAGGAAATTATTGTATTCAAAACTATTCTATAAGAATATTCAATCGAACTTATATAGATTTTCCGAACCAAAAGCAATACATTCTTAGAATGTATGGAAACTTTTATTAAAACAAACTATTTATTTTTTCGAGTCTCTGACTAACATAAAAATATAACAATTTTATATGAAAAAAAAATTCGATAAAAAAAATTTTTGTATAGAAAAATTTTTGTATCGAAATATTTTTGATAAAAAAATGTTTGTATAGAAACATTTTCTACAGAAAAAATTTCAATAAGAAAATTTTTCTATAGAAAAATTTTCGATAAAAAATTTTTCGATTAAAATATTTTTATATACAAAAATTTTCGATAAAAAATTTTTTCTATAGAAAAATTTTCGATAAAAATATTTTTCTATAGAAAAATTTTCGATAAAAATATTTTTCTATAGAAAAATTTTCGATAAAAAAATGTTTCTTATCGAAAATTTTTCTATAGAAAAATTTTCAATAGAAAAATTTTTTTAGAAAAATTATATATATAGAAAATATAATAGAAAAATTTTTTTATCTAAAATTTTTTTATTGAAAATTTTTCTAAAGAAATTTTTTTATCGAAAATTTTTCTATAGAAAAATTTTTTTATCGAAAATTTTTCTAAAGAAATTTTTTTATCGAAAATTTTTCTATAGAAAAATTTTTTATCGAAAATTTTTCTATAAAAAAAATTTTTTTATCGAAAATTTTTCTATAGAAAATTCTTTTTATCGAGAATTTTCTATAGAAAAATTTTTTTATCGAAAATATACAAAAATTTTCGATAAAAAATTTTTTCTATAGAAAAATTTTAGATAAAAATATTTTTCTATAGAAAAATTTTCGATAAAAATATTTTTCTATAGAAAAATTTTCGATAAAAATATTTTTCTATAGAAAAATTTTCGATAAAAAAATGTTTCTTATCGAAAATTTTTCTATAGAAAAATTTTCAATAGAAAAATTTTTTTAGAAAAATTATATATATAGAAAATATAATAGAAAAATTTTTTATCTAAAATTTTTCTATAGAAAAATTTTTTTATTGAAAATTTTTCTAAAGAAATTTTTTTATCGAAAATTTTTCTATAGAAAAATTTTTTTATCGAAAATTTTTCTAAAGAAATTTTCTTATTGAAAATTTTTCTATAGAAAAATTTTTTTATCGAAAATTTTTCTATAGAAAAATTTTTTTATCGAAAATTTTTCTATAGAAAAAATTTTTTATCGAAAATTTTTCTATAGAAAAATTTTTTTATCGAAAATTTTTCTATAGAAAAATTTTTTTATCGAAAATTTTTCTATAGAAAAATTTTTTTATCGAAAATTTTTCTATAGAAAAAATTTTTTATCAAAAATTTTTCTATAGAAAAATTTTTTGAATGAAAATTTTTTTTATCGAAAATTTTTCTATAGAAAAATTTTTTTATCGAAAATTTTTCTATAGAAAAATTTTTTTATCGAAAATTTTTCTATAGAAAAATTTTTTTATCGAAAATTTTTCTATAGAAACATTTTTTTATCGAAAATTTTTCTATAGAAAAATTTTTTTATCGAAAATTTTTCTATAGAAAAATTTTTTTATCGAAAATTTTTCTATAGAAAAATTTTTTTATCGAAAATTTTTCTATAGAAAAATTTTTTTATCGAAAATTTTTCTATAGAAAAATTTTTTTATCGAAAATTTTTCTATAGAAAAATTTTTTTATCGAAAATTTTTCTATAGAAAAATTTTTTTATCGAAAATTTTTCTATAAACAAATTTTTTTATCGAAAATTTTTCTATAGAAAAATTTTTTTATCGAACATTTTTTGAATGAAAATTTTTCTACAGGAAAATATTTTATCTAAAATTTGTTTATAGATCAAGATTGGATTTTTCATTAAAAACTTTTTTTTAAGCCTAAACAGACATGGGTACAGAAATTACCCAATTTTGTTTCTCATATTTTTGTGTTAGGGCAATCCTTGTCTAAAAGTCGATTTTCTTATAAATTAATTGTTTTGCTAATTTAAATGTAAAACCATAAAGTCATTGACCTTATTTCGTAATGATATTTACTCAATAATATTTCCAAATTTACTGCAGCAATATTTTACCATTTATCTTTGCCCGAACAAGAAGATAGTGAACATTAACAACAATTATAAACCTTGGTCGGTCTGAAATTACGGTCTCATCTTATTATTTAACCATTCATTCATTTACTCTCATCCTTTCACTCATTAACTTTCAAGTCGGTCAACCTAACAACAACAATCCGAAATAATTACAATAACACACATACATATAACCGTTTGCAAAAGGATATAGACGAGCTCATATGTAAACCTATGTAAAACCCAGGAAACCAATTATTCGATTATCTGAAATTCATGCTAATATCTAATAATATAGGAGTAATTTAACGTAAGACAAAATTCTTATGTCTTAACCGATATTTATGGAATTGTCCGATTACATTCTGATGCTTTGAAAACGTTGAGGCTCTCTGACTCTGATCTGACATAAGTTAAGTAAGATGAACTGATCGACATTAAATAAAAGCTTTTGATAACATATACGAGTATGTACATAAGTTTCACTAAATCTTATATGGGGAAAAAAATATTAGAATCTTGTTGGTCTAAGCCCCACAAAAAGCATATTCTTGCAAAATTTAGTATTTTTTTGTTTTCCGGGAGTGTTTTTTATATGAAAGCTATAGTCAAATATGGACCGATTCCTATAAAATTTGATATACTGACCAAAAGTTGCATAAAACTTCTGTATTCTTAAATTAGTCGTCATAGCTATTACGATTGTATTCAATTTATCAGCAATAATGTGTTTCCCGGATCGGGGTTATATGGGAGCTCTAACTAAATGTGAACCGATTTCGTCCATTTTCAACACACAACTTTTTCAAGGCATCGAAAATACTTTTGTAAAATTTTGTTCCTCTAGCTCTTTTCGTTAAGGTGCTATCGCGCTTTCATCTGACGCACAGACGGACATAAACCCCCTATTCTTTTTGTATTTTTGTGTGTTCCGTAAGTTTTTTATATGGGAGCTATAGTCAAATGGTAAGCGATTGTGACAAAATTTTGCAGACTGTTTGGCATTGACATAAGACTTCCTTGTGCTAAATTTAGTGGCCAAAGCAATTATAGTTTATCATTTATTGGCATTTAAGTGAATTTTGGGTGGAATTTAGGCTATTTCCGTAAGTTTTTTGTATGGGAGCTATGGTTAAATATGAACCGATTTGGATGAAATTTTATATGCTTCCTAGAACTTATGTAAAACTTTTGTATACCAAATTTTATCATCACAGCTATTAGTAGTTGTTATTTATTAGCAAATAAGCAAATAGCCTAGACAAGGTTATACGGGAGCTGTGGTCAAATGTGAACAGATTTTGCCCGATTTGAATACCAAAATTTTGAGGAATATTTGTGCCAAATTTCAGTGACCTATATCCTTTCGTTAAGGTTTTATCGTGCCGACAATAGACAGACAGACGGACATCGCTCAATCGTCTTAGAATTGATTCAGAATATACTTCAATTTTGGTTTTTGAGCCAATATTAAGGAAATTACCAACGGAATGACAATCTCAATATAAACCCCATTCTTTTTGATGGTGGGTATAAAAACACTACTAATTTTAGTTCAAATCCCACGACTCCTACGGGACTTACACTTAAATTCAAGCTGATTAAAAAGTTACGCCTAAATGACTGCAAAACTTTTTGCTTAAGTTATGAGTAACAATTTATGTGATTTTTTTTTAGAAAATTTTGAACTTTTGAAATCGTATTTAAATCGACTAAGAATATTTCGATGTCTTTTATCCAGAGACCGAAAATAACTCTTATTTTTGATTTTTTTTATTAAAAAAGCAACCTCAAGGAAATGTCGGAGAATAAAACCAAGTATACAATTAAGATAGTCTTGGACCAAATTTTCAAAAAGGGCGATGCTTTTTAAAAATCTAAATTTTATTTTTTATAAAAAAAGTAACAGTTATTTTTCGATTTTTATTTTATTGAGCAAAAATAACAGTTATTTTTAACTTTTATTTTTTCGAGCAAAAATAAAAGTTATTTTTTAACTTTCATTTTTTTCGAGCAGAAATAAAAGTTATTTTTGTGTTTTCAACCGTAATTATGATTGCAAAACTCAACTTCATTAATTTTTGAGGATATGCAAATTATTTTCACTGAAAAATTATCGTTGTTTTAAACATTTTTTTAATGAATTTATCATGAATTTAAACAAAAACAACTTTTATTTCTGCTCGAAAAAATAAAAGTCAAAAAATAACTTTTATTTCTGCTCGAAGAAATAAAAGTAAAAAAATAACTTTTATTTTCTGACTTTTACGATAAAAGTTATAACAGTTACGGTCCCTGCTTTTATCGATAAGATTTTGAATGATGCAATTACCTCATCGTTGCACAGGACATAAGATTTCAAACTGATTTAAGTCAGTACTGACACTTTCATTAGAGTTCTATGTCCTCAATTGTTGACTGGGTTAATATTTTCCTATGTAAATTTGCAAATACTTACATATGTATGTAGACGTTTGTTGTTATTAACAACATTTTGTTTTCCAAAAGTTCATCATCATCTTCATGATGTAGTCAGAGTCAGTCAGTCAGCCCGTCCGTCCTTATCTATGTATGTATATATGTCTGTCTCTCTGTCAGCTTTTATTAAACTTCTCATTTGTTTGAGTTTGAGTGTGAATGTCAGTTTGCACAACAACTTGAGGCACTGCAGCAAAATGCACAAAAATGTGCAACTAATGGTACTTGCAAAATCATGGTTAGTTAGAAATAATAAGAACAACAGCAGCAACAACAACAATAATAATAGTAACAACATTTTAGAGCAGCAATAATAAGAATTTATGAAAACGTAAGAACAATATATAAATTTACGAGGATGTATCATCATAAAGGATATAGCATGAGAAACGTTCTATTAAAATTAATAGACGACTGAAAACTCAACACAAAGGATGTTTCATATGCATTCTGTGAACATTGGAATATTAGAGAGGTTCATATATGAGATAGGACACAGGAATGTTAAAGGACGACCTTAGTATTATAGGCCAGAAGTCATGTTTATAAATTAAAATAAATGAGAAAGTGATTATCCTGGTGCCTTTGCTAGAAGATAGAGTGATAATTATATTATAAAGGGTTATCCATTTCATGGTTTCAAAAGTATAGGACTGGAATTCGACATCTGTCAAACTAAGTTGTTAAACAATTTTTTTTCTTTTCAGTTGAAAGTTTGACATTGGCGAAAATGGATCGCTTAAGTATCACAAAACGTCTAAAATTTATCAAAACCTAGTAAAACAAGTAAGAAAAGCTATAATCGGTCAAGCCCGACTATATGATACCCTTAACTGTTAAGGTCAAATATGGACCAACAATTTAACAGGTTTTCCTTGTGTCTTAGAGACATACATACATATACTATGTTCTAATTTTTCAAAATTTCGAGATTAATATCATGGGTCAATTGTGGGCCGATTGTTACCAAATTTTGGTCATTGGTTTATATATACAAAATATTTATCTGTACAAAGTTTTAGTAATCAAATGCATTTATCTTTAGAGTTATAAACTTTTTGTGCTTTTGTGTGTACATAAACGTCTTTTGAGAATGTGTCTTGTATGGGAGGTATGGTCAAATATGGGCCGATTCTACAAAATTAGGAACACTGATTAAGGAAATCATGGGCAATATTTGTGCTGAATATTATTAAAATACAAGTAAATTTGTGGCTGTAAAGGACCAAAAACTCTATTCCGGGAAGTCATACCTATGGGAGGTACCCGAAATAGTAATCCGATTTTGCTCAAAAAGTATAGGCAACGTCCTTGGACCAAAATATAAGTCTGTGCCAAATTTCATCAAATTATCTTTAAAGTTACGACCTGTACAATGATAACAAAACAACTCAGGGAGTGATTCTAAGCCGATTGGTATACTAAAAGGTGGGTCTCAGACCAATATTTCTATGCGCTACAAACATCAGCACAAACCCAATATACCCTTTCCACCTACGGGTATATAATGATTCTGCAACAGCCACATATCGTGCTTTAAGAGGACATTGTGGTTTACATAATCGTCCAACTACGCCAGCAATTGGCAAAATTGTCAAGAAATTTGAAGAGACTGGAGCGGTTACAAATATTGTAAGGCCTGTGCATCATCGTTTCGCTAGTTCCGCTGAAAATATCACTGCTGTAAGTGAAAGTGTTGTCGAAGACCCGAATGTATCGATTCATCGTCGTTTTTAGGAATTAGGATATGTTAACCCACTTTTTTTGCCCGCTATTGAGATACGATGTGGTTTCAACAAGACGGTGCCATATGCCACACAATTCGAGCGATTATGGCTTTATTGCAAGAGACATTTCCTGGTCGCGTAATTTCTCGTCGTGGCGATATCAACTGGCTACCAAGATCATGCGATTCGACACCATTCGACTTTTTTTTGTGGGGCTATGCAAAAGACCATGGTTGTGCAGATAAACCTTTAACTCTTGAGCAATTAAAAACCAACATTCGTCAAGTTATGACTGAAATACCGCCCAATATGTGTCAAAAAGTGATCGAAAATTACCTCAAAAGAATCAATGCTTGCAACATTTCGAGTGTTGGTTATTTAAATGATATAGTATTTCACACATAATGTCAACGTTCAAACTTTATAATAAAAAAGAAATATCATGAAAAAAATAATTTATATGTGCTTTGTTTAAGTTTACTTTTAAAACCGCAAAATGGATAACCCGATATATTGTCAGTAATCATTAGGCACGCATGATACCGAATTTAACTGTCTATGGTTTAAGGGCGCATCTTTTGCACTTCGGATTTCTCTACAAAAGCCTAAACATGTTTTTGGCTCCGATGCCCTTTTTGGATGTTTTTGGCTCCGATGCCCTTTTTGGATTCTATTTCGAAGATTCTCAAAAGTTTTCCGAACAAAGAAATTGAAATTTCTGGTGACTTTAATGTTCATTCTATCATTTGCCATTGGAGCCATTCGACTTTTAAAGGCTAATATGTTGAGCTATTGCCGCGCATATTCATCTAGCGCAACTAACGAATGAACTAATATATATTCCATGTGTTGGAAGACACCAACAAAACACCCCTGACCTTTTCCTGACTTCACACCCTGACAAGTATGAAGTACCTCTTAGAAGATTCGATAATTGTACCATTTCCTTCTCATTTTCGTTCTCAGCACTTTGCAATGTTTCACAAACAGCCACGAAACGTTTTACTTACTTATACAAAAAAGGTCGTTAGGCTGAGCTCAATGAGTTTTTTAGGCACCTCAACTAGAAACTTTGTTTCCTTGGCAATAATTTCAGTATGCCTCGGCGAAAATGGACTCCAATGTTATTAAGATGGGAATGAAAATGTTTTTCCCAGTGAAAAATATTTCGACTTAATTGAAAACTTGGTTTAATCAGACGTGCAAACATGCTGTCAGATTCCGAGAGATTGCTTTCAGAAGCTGGCGTAATAACTTTAATCCACTTAATGATTTGCAACGCAAATAGGCAAAACGTACCAAAGTATTAAGACGTGAAAAAGATCTGTCGAGAAAAGTCTTTGTACTAAAATTCTTGCTCCTAGGTACAGCAAGAGATGCTGATCATTAGTTAAACGAGTTAAGAATAATGCTAGTTCTACAATTTCTTCTCTTTTGGAGGATGGTCAGACATTCACAGACCCGTTTAATAAAGCTAACCTTTTATCTGAATTATTCGCAGGCAATTCTCGCTTTCCGGAAAGTACTCTGCACGAGTTCGAAAGAGTATCTGTCAACGAGTTTTAGATCTCAACATAAACAAGTCTCCAGGGACGGATGGTATCTCAGCACCATTAGCTTACCTCTTCAGTGCCTTGTATGATGTCGGTAAATTTCCTCGTTATTTTAAAATTGATAGTTGTAGGGCAATTCCCAAAAAGGGTAAAAATTACCGCCCGATAACAATTTGTTGTGCACTATCCAAAGTTACGGTGAGTACCTGAAATCTATCTTTTTCATAGGGGACCTGCAAGCCTTCCTATCGGAAAAATTGTGTTAATCATAACACCGTTTTGGCGAATGTAAAATTGTGGCTCTGGATATTTCTAAGACGTTTGATATAGTGTGGCACGGAGCACTTCTATTAAAACTTATGGCTTTTGGTGTCGGTAATAAGTTTTTTCCTCAGAGATCGCGAGTCGTAATAGACGGGATCTCATCAAACGAATTCAAACAATGTCAAAGATATTCTTTCGTTAGCGGATCTCTATATAAAAAAGTCCCCAGGACCGGATAGTATTCCAACACTGGTCTTGAAGCAGTGTTGTTCGACGCTTGCGCATCCCGTACGTAACCTCTTCAGCGACTTGTACCATGCCGGTAAATTTCCTCGATGTTGGTAGATTGCTAATGGTACGGAAATCCCAAAAAGGGTGAAAATTACCACCCAATAGTAATTTGTTTTGCACTGTCCAAAGTTACGGAGAGTATGGTGAACCACCATCTTGTAAAATATCTGGAATCCAACAATCTACTAAGCGACTGCCAGTAGACTTATCTTGCTAGGCTTATTATCGGAAAAATGTTAATGTTAATCAATACACCGTTTTGGCGAAAGTAAAATTGTAACTCTAGATATTCCCATGGCTTTCGATAGAGTGTGAACGGAGAACCTCCATCAAAACTTGTGGCTTTTGGTGTCGGTAATAACTTTTCTCGATTTATATCGAGCTTCCTCAGAGATAGCACTATTCGAGTCGCTATGGAAGGGATCTCATCCAATGAGTTCAAGATTAATTCAGGGGTACTCTATTTCTTATCTTCATAAACGGCCTTCTATGTTAAACCTCTAATCTTATCTCCTCCTTTGCAGATGATAGTAACATTTGCCATTCATATTCATTCAATCACAGACCAAGCGTTTTAGAGTTTGGCGATTTGAGAGGAAACATGGATGAGTCCTTAAACCGCTATTTAGAAACAGTTTCGTATTGGGAATTTGCGGAAAACTCAATATTGTATGCTTATTCACTGTTACTTCATGTTTATTAACTTGAGGTGTAAATATTAAGGAATTAAGTGTTCCTGATATTCTAGGCATGAGAATGCAATATAATGTCCGTTGGACAAACCACATTTTTCAAGTGTAGAAAAAAGTATTCAAGTGCCTAGGCTTTATAAAAGGTTGTAAGAGATACTTCACTTCATCTGATCTCCGTAATATTTTCGCCACCTATTTCTAACCGAAAATTGAATAGGTACAACTCTATTTTGGAGCTTCTTGACCGAGTGCAGTAGAGTGCGAAAGTACTTCTCGGTGATAGTAGGATATATTACTATTGATCCACAAGAGCACCGCCACAATGTTGGTTGCAGTGTTTTATCGTTACTATATTGGAATGTGCTCTAACGAAATCAGAGAACTCGTTTTCGAAACCCAAACTTTCTTACGCAATACACGTCTATCTGTTAGAGCTCATCCCTTCGTAGCCGATTAGTTATTAGACAGAACAATACACTACAGAGGAAATTCTTTCTTTAGTCGAACAGTCTGTATGTGGAATTTGCTTCCCGCCGAAGTTTTTCTAGTCAGTTGCAATATAGGGAAGTTTAAATCAAATGTCCGCAAAAACTACTCCACCTATCCAATAACCTATTTTCTTAGTTCCAACACAGCATATTCGCTACATTTAATAGCAACGATCAAAGATCGAAATAGTTTGAATCTTACAACTCCTGTCGACCGTGAATTCTTGGTCGACAACCAATCAACATCTAATGATATCATATTAATCCCCTTCAGGTGGAATCATACATCTACACTTCCGTCAACACGTCATAAAATTTAATCAGCCCTTGAATCTGAGGAATGAAAAATCCTGTGGTACTGACGACATACCAGCAAAACTCTGGAAATACGGCGCACCGACACTGACAGATGCTTTCATACCAAATATTCCTGTCTGCTTAACAGGTAGAAGAAGTCTGCTTGTGGAAGGAAGAAGCTACTGTAACAAATCCCAAAAAGGCGGCTTTAAGGAATGCAAGACAATGCTACACTGAAAACGTACTCGTTTTCGCCCTGGAAGATTGTGCGTAGTTGTCCCTGCTGAATTCGTCAGGTAAAATTCATACGAACGATTAATTTTACTCGGGACTTCCAAGGCTTTTAAGATTAAGCTGTGGTCCATAATGTCAGAAGCTTTTTCATAGTGTCAAAAGCTTTCCCAATGAAACACAGATAGAAAGGTGCGCGTTATTCGACGAACTGCTCCACTATTAGAAGAAGAAGAAAACAATCTACTTTAAGTAATTCTGGGGGTATATTGTCTGGACCAAGGGCTTTATTAGACTTCAAAAAAGAGTGCGCCTGTGATATTTCAGCATCACTCGTGTATGTGATGTGGAATTGATTGTTCTCCTGGTGCCGAAGACATCACATATACCTGCTTTACTGATGGTGCCGAGAGAAGTTTTCAACGTAATCAGTTCTCCTTTGCAACCCCCTATAGTGATAGAAAATGTGGAGTTCGCTAATTGATGTACTGGTCGAAAGAGATCTCGAATGCGATGGGTATCTGCTGCTGCTTGCGCATTTGTTGCAATTTGCTTGATCCATTCCTTCATGTCTGCTCATGCACCTTTCTTCACTATTTTTTTCAATCGGGTGTATTCATATTGGGCTAGAGCTTTAGCCGTCCTTGTCTTGGCACAATTTACTCCATTCTTTAAAATTGCACGCTGACTCATAAGACCACATGTGTTTTCCGTAACCTATGGCTTCTTGGACGTGTTCCTCTAGCCTTAGTGTTTTTCTGCTGCCTTGGTTATGGTATATAATACAAATTTATAATACCCCTCCTAAAAATTGGTTTAGAAATGATAGTACCTTATGACTGCAATTAAGATTGGGGGTATTTATTAAAGTTTGACAGTCTATCAGATCAGTTTTATTGTATAGTTTTTATACGAGGGTTGTTTTTTTTTTTACTTAAGAAATGTTTGATTTAAAATTACATTATTGATTTTAAAAATATTTTTGATTCACACTTTTAAGCAGGTATTAACAAATTGTTTAAGTACTTTTTTAATTGATTTCAAAAATATAAATTTTGAACCCATCAAACGCTTTATCAGATGTGCTTTAAGCCCTAATAATAGGAACGTGAATTTCCAGATGAAAGCACATACATGGTTTTTCCAATCCCAAAATATAATAGGCATTCCTCGTACAATAGCCACATTTATGAAATAGAATGTTTGTGGTTATGAAGCACAAACAAAATAAACAAACATTTCGAATGTCAGAGATATGTCAAAATATTTGAATATGAAATTTCATTTTTAGTAATTGATGCTGATACATGCTACGAATTTACCGGAAAAATTGTTATATAAAATGTTTAGCTTTTAGAAGAAATATAAAAAAAATATTTTAGTTCAAGTAACAAGAAACAACTGTCCTCTTGTTTTGTGACAGCTTGGACATGCTTGTCACTTTGACATTTATATCGGCCATAACATTAGGAAATGTTTGACATGTTAAACAATAAAATTTTGTTGTTCATTTTTTTTCTACTTCTTACTAAAATTTCCTCAATATTTGTCTTACTTTGCGGATCTTAAGCTCTCCAGTGACAAGTGTGTACTCGTAATTGTTATTTGATTCTCAAATGTTGGTCGGATGCCATTTGGAAAAATGCATTTTGGCAAACAGGTTTGTATTTGTAGCACTTTTGTTTTATTGCCTTCCGCTTTCTGCTGTTCTTCATGACTCTTTCCTATTTTCCATTTTTTACTTTTTTTCTTTGTGTTTATTTACTTGGCCCAAAACACCAGAGCTGCCAAGCCGAAACAGTTCCATACAACTGAGTATGAGTTGGTCTCATGAATATAAATGAATGAATGAACGAACGTACAACATACAAGTCATCGTGGTTATGGATGTGCCCAGTCACAAGACGTTATTATTAATGTGTTTATTTGTATGTTTGAATGTACGTGTATCTCTGCGATGAAAGTGAAAGTCCACTATGGGAACTTGTAGTACTACAAGCCAACACAGATCCAAACATATTCACACTAGTACTAGATAATTACTCATACAACCCAAATGTATATTGTAGATATAATGGATTTTTGGAAGTCATAAACACCAACAAAAATACAATAAACCTCAAGAATAAAAAAAACAAGAAAGTATTACAGTCGGCCCAGAGCGAGAATATTAAACCCTACACCAGAAAGCAAAATTTAATTTAATAGAAAATTTCAATTTCAATTTTTCAAAAATTTACTATTTTTATAGGAAATTTTTCAAAAATTTACTATTTTTATAGGAAATTTTTCAAAAATTTACTATTTTTATAGGAAATTTTTCAAAAATTTACTATTTTTATAGGAAATTTTTCAAAAATTTACTATTCTTACAGGAAATTTGTCAAAAATTTACTATTTTTATAGGAAATTTTTCAAAAATTTACTATTTTTATAGGAAATTTTTCAAAAATTTACTATTTTTATAGGAAATTTTTCAAAAATTTACTATTTTTATAGGAAATTTTTCAAAAATTTCCTATTTTTATAGGAAATTTTTCAAAAATTTACTATTTTTATAGGAAATTTACTATTTTTATAGGAAATTTTTCAAAAATTTACTATTTTTATAGGAAATTTTTCAAAAATTTCCTATTTTTATAGGAAATTTTTCAAAAATTTCCTATTTTTATAGGAAATTTTTCAAAAATTTCCTATTTTTATAGGAAATTTTTCAAAAATTTCCTATTTTTATAGGAAATTTTTCAAAAATTTCCTATTTTTATAGGAAAATTTTCAAAAATTTCCTATTTTTATAGGAAAATTTTCAAAAACTTCTTATTTTTATAGGAAATTTTTCAATTCCTATTTTTATAGGAAATTTTTCAAAAATTTGCTATTTTTATAGGAAATTTTTCAAAAATTTCCTATTATTATAGGAAATTTTTCAAAAATTTCCTATTTTTATAGGAAGTTTTTCAAAAATTTCCTATTTTTATAGGAAATTTTTCAAAAATTTCCTATTTTTGTAGGAAATTTTTCAAAAGTTTCCTATTTTTATAGGAAATTTTTCAAAAATTTCCTATTTTTATAGGAAATTTTTCAAAAATTTCCTATTTTTATAGGAAATTTTTCAAAAATTTCCTATTTTTATAGGAAATTTTTCAAAAATTTCCTATTTTTATAGGAAATTTTTCAAAAATTTCCTTTTTTTAGAGGTAATTTTTCAAAAATTTGCTTTTTTTAGAGGTAATTTTTCAAAAATTTCCTTTTTTTAGAGGTAATTTTTCAAAAATTTCCTTTTTTTAGAGGTAATTTTTCAAAAATTTCCTATTTTAGAGGTAATTTTTCAAAATTTTATATGTTTAGAGGAAATTTTGATAGAAAATTTTTCAAAAATTTGAACTTTGCCAATTAGAAATGTAGGGTAGAAAAGGAATGAGTTCCAAAATTTTTCGAAACCCATGAAAATGAACATTAGTTGTTTACTTTTATTTAACTGTAAAGTATGAATAAAAGCACTTTGGCATTGGTCCACATTTGAATACGAATCTATTTTTGAGTGCAAATGTAAGTAAAAAGTTTGGTTCTAAATGTCTATATATGTATGTACATGCAAATGTATGTATGTAGGTATGTACATATGTATATAAGTAATTGGTTTGTGTGTGAAAGAGAGTGTTTGGACGTGTTGCGGCATGATAAATTTGGTTTTGTTAGATATTGTATTTGTTTATTGCATGCAGTTTTATTTTGGGCCGTTACAGTTATTAACAAAATTCAACGGACACTAAAATGTATTAGCTTTTGTGTCATCCGCACAAAATCTTAATATATACATACATATTTACCTACTTTCTAGAGGTCTAATACAAAACAATAAAACGGAGTATAGAAAGCCCAACTTTTGAGTTTAGAAAATGTTGGAACATGTCTTATACATCGACACCTACCAATTTTCAATAATATTATTTTATAGGAAACTAAATTTTAATAATAGGTCACTTTCTGTGCTTCGTTCCCATTAAAAGTCAAGAAATCAAGTTCGGAAAAAATCGTTGTAAAATATTGTCGCTAATGCTACAAAATTTAACAAAAGATTTCTTGATTTCTTAAAAAACTCGTTATTGAAATTGAGCAAAATCGGTTTACATTTAATTAAAGCTACTATATAAAAATATCTAAATTTAATACATTTTGATGGTTTAGATATAAAATTCGTCATAGGCGACTATAACACGCTAACTTGTTTTAAGTGTTATTGTTAAAAAGGAAGGAATCTCCAAATATTTTAAAGATATCATTTAGAATTTTCAAGTTCCATTTAGAATTTAACTTGTGCCTTTAACTATATAGAACGATTTTGTATGCCACACATCTTTCCTGGCCTCACTCAAACGTTCTACTGCAAGAGCAACAATAACATCAAGAAGAAAGGATACAAATATTATGAATGTACAAAATGTTTATTTGTATTCGGAATCAAAAAGTATTCAAAAAGCCAAAAAGGCACAATAGCAAAATTTTTGTATACAAGTTCAACAAATATGTATGTACTTATGTACATAAGTGTGTACATATGTATGTATGTACAAAAGCGTTAGAGCAGAATTAAAACCAAAATATTTTTATATAAAAAAAACAACAGAAAAACAAACAAACAAACATCCATATGAACACTCAAATTCATTCCATTAAGTCAAGTCTATTCAAGTCAAGCATAAAGCATGAAAAACCATCAAAACAGGAGTCCACAACAGCAGCAGTGGCAGTTATTTGGCCAAAAAGCTACATAAACAAACCCAACTTGCCAACAAATAAGGAAACTAACAATAAACTTAAATATGGACATAAATAAGATGATGATGTTATAACTAAAAAAAAAAATATCATAAAAAAAATCAAACCCACAAACAGTAACAAATTCAAGTATTTCAGATACTCGTACTTACAATTTACGAAAATGTAACAAATAGTTTAACATGTCTTAGAACATAAAAATAAATGGAAGCATAGAAAAAGGATGGTTTGATATTTAGAATAAATGTCTGTTTTAGATACAAATGATACAAATTTTTACATGTCAAAAGAATGTAAAAAAACACAGAAATCGCCTTTAAATAGTCTTAGGGCGTGTTGGAAATATATTGATTTTTGGGGCTCTTGTTTTTTCTTTTGTAGTAACATTTAGCCAAATATTGCCTAAACAATTTTTATAATGCATATACGAATTGGGTTACCTTTTTGGAAAGGGGTTACTAGAGAGGTGAAAGGTGGTGAAAATGAGCTTTTGTCTTTATTATTTAACACTGTAATTGCACATCATGACTATTTTACCGTATGGTCGTTTTAAAAAATCCCATAAAAAAGAGAGTATATCGCTTTTACTCTAATTTGGAAACAACTAATAGGACAACTAATTCAAAGAGAGAAAGCTTACCAACACACACGTGCTCATGAAATGTATATTTGTTTGTGTGCTTATGTGTTTTTATACCCTTCACCACCATAGGTGAAAAGGGTAAAAGGGTAAGTTTGTGCTGATGTATGTAACGCATAGAAATATTTGTCTTAGACCCACCTTTTAGTATACCAATAGACTTAGAATCAATTTCTGATTTAGCGATGTCGGTCCGTCCGTCTGGACGGCTGGGCCCCCATGTAAACCATGTAATCAAAGTACAGGTCGCAATTAAAAGATAATTTCATGAAATTTTGCACATATCATTTTTTTGATAGTGGGACCATGGCTGTTGAAATTCATCAAAATCGGTCCATTATTTATGGTAACTCCCTTAGGTCCCACTTCCAGGAATTGATATATTGGAAACAAATATCAATATTTAACAACTGTAATTAATTTCGCAAATTTCGAGATAATCGGTCCCTAGCTCTCATATAAGTCCAAATGACGGAAACAGCAAAAAAATATAAGTTTTGAGAAAATGTTCGTATGTTGGCAAATTTAGCAAATATTTGTCTTTATACAAGAAAAAAACACCTTTGACCTTAGTGGTGAAGGGTATGTATAGTCAGGCTTGACCGACTATAGCACTTTTGTACTTGTTTTCAATGTTTTAGTGGATAAAACTTCAATTTCACATTTGACAGAAAAAAACGTATGGAGTGCAATATCTTTATATTTATTGTCTTTGCTCTGAGACAACCTTCAGAGACACATTCTAATTATCAAAGTCTTGCGATATATGTACATATCTAAGTATAACTGAAGTGATTGTGTTCACCAGCAGATGAATACTGTGGCTGTTAGCACGTTGACAACTGATAATAACATATCACATTGAGCCTGGGTTCGAGCCTCGGTCAGGGCAACATCAATTTTTGTAATAACACTCTGTTACAATAAAAAAAAATCCGGGAAACAACCAAGCTTGGTTTGTAGGCCTTGTTGAGTACATGAAAAATCTTGCAGACAAATTTAAAAGTTATATGTAAAAAACCGATTTTAACGAGGTTCGTCAACATATCGCCCTATGCTATGGTCAAATGTTTACCGATTTTGCCCAATTTCAACACCAAAATTTTACCAGAAAGCTCCCTTCACTTAGGCGTTATCGCAGACAGACGGACATCGCTCAATTGTCTTAGTATTTCATAAGGATTCAGAATATACATTTAGTTTTTGTTTTTGAGCCAATATTAAGGAAATTACAAACGGAATGACAATCTCAATATACCCCCCATTCTTTTTGATGGTGGGTATAAAAAGGTATCTGTGGCTTGGTGCTAAAAGGGCCAATGTCAATTTTTGTCTGTTTTGAGTTAATCATTGCATTAGATTCCCTTCCTTACCCTCTTTTATTTGGCTCCAACAGATAATCCCTTTCTTTACTCAGAACTGATTTATTAGTTTTTTGTCTGGACAATGCTACTATGAATTTATATGAAAAATAAAAACTTTAAATTAAATTTTCTTAAAATTATTTTTTTGACATTGGCCCTTTCAGCACCAAGCCACAGGTATAAGAAATTTAATGGTTGAGAAGTTCAAAGATAAAGACTTAAGTCCTTAAAAAATAAAAGCTGGTTAGTTTAGGAGAGCTATAAATATATTAGTCTCTGGATTTTATTTTCCTGAATTCAACATTAGCCATAGATTCGCTGCGACATCTCGACGACATGGCCTTGTATTTGTCTTATGTGGGTGCAACTGCAATGTGCTCATGTCAGGGGTGTATAGAGGAGAGAAGTTAGCAAGACTTGTGACTAATTACAAATTTTAGATGAATAAGTCATGAAGGCCGTCAATGACGATTGTGAGATGAGCTTCTCATAAATACATAGACCCTTTACGTTATTATCTTTTGTATATATATGAAGCCCTTATTTTGAAAGTGGATTAAGTCCATTTTTTTTTAAATTGAGATATAAAGGGTTTTGCGTTTTAGGGTTTTTAAAAATATAGGTGACCAATTTTAGTAAAATAAACATTAAGTTTTGATTATAACGTATCAAACTTATTTAATGGACTTATACCACTTTCAAAACAAACGTTTTAAAATATTCATTTTTTGAATTGAAGAATGTATGGGACTTCAACTGTTTTCAAAACAAATAAAATTTTAATTTTGGTTTTATATGAAAAAATTTTTACTTTTGAATTGAAAAATTTATGGGACTCAATCCACTTTCAAAACAAATAAAACGAAAAATTTTGTTTCAAAAAATTTTGCCAAATATTTTTCATAACTAAATTCCTATAAAAAGTAAATTTTTAAAAAAATTTCCTATAAAAAAATAAATATTTAAAAAATTTCCTATAAAAAGTAAATTTTTAAAAAATTTTCTGTAAAAAGTAAATTTTTAAAAAATTTCCTATAAAAAGTAAATTTTTGAAAAATTTCCTATAAAAAGTAAATTTTTGAAAAATTTCCTATAAAAAGTAAATTTTTGAAAAATTTCCTATAAAAAGTGAATTTTTGAAAAAAATTTTATATAAAGTGAATTTTTGAAAAATTTCCTATAAAAAGGAAATTTTTAAAAAATTTCCTATAAAAAGTAAATTTTTGTAAAATTTCCTATAAAAAGTAAATTTTTGAAAAATTTCCTATAAAAAGAAAATTTTTGAAAAATTTCCTAAAAAAAGTAAATTTTTTAAAAATTTCCTATAAAAAGTAAATTTTTGAAAAATTTCCTACAAAAAGTAAATTTTTGAAAAATTTCCTATAAAAAGTGAATTTTTGAAAAAATTTTTATAAAAAGTGAATTTTTGAAAAATTTCCTATAAAAAGTAAATTTTTGAAAAATTTCCTATAAAAAGTAAATTTTTGAAAAATTTCCTATAAAAAGTAAATTTTTGAAAAATTTCCTATAAAAAGTAAATTTTTGAAAAATTTCCTATAAAAATAGTAAATTTTTGAAAAATTTCCTAAAAAATAGTAAATTTTTGAAAAATTTCCTAAAAAAATAGTAAATTTTTGAAAAATTTCCTAAAAAATAGTAAATTTTTGAAAAATTTCCTATAAAAATAGTAAATTTTTGAAAAATTTCCTATAAAAATAGTAAATTTTTGAAAAATTTCCTATAAAAATAGTAAATTTTTGAAATATTTCCTATAAAAATAGTAAATTTTTGAAAAATTTCCTATAAAAATAGTAAATTTTTGAAAAATTTCCTATAAAAATAGTAAATTTTTGAAAAATTTCCTATAAAAATAGTAAATTTTTGAAAAATTTCCTATAAAAAGTAAATTTTTGAAAAATTTCCTATAAAAATAGTAAATTTTTGAAAAATTTCCTATAAAAAGTAAATTTTTAAAAAATTTCCTATAAAAATAGTAAATTTTTGAAAAATTTCCTATAAAAATAGTAAATTTTTGAAAAATTTCCTATAAAAATAGTAAATTTTTGAAAAATTTCCTATAAAAATAGTAAATTTTTGAAAAATTTCCTATAAAAATAGTAAATTTTTGAAAAATTTCCTATAAAAATAGTAAATTTTTGAAAAATTTCCTATAAAAATAGTAAATTTTTGAAAAATTTCCTATAAAAATAGTAAATTTTTGAAAAATTTCCTATAAAAATAGTAAATTTTTGAAAAATTTCCTATAAAAATAGTAAATTTTTGAAAAATTTCCTATAAAAATAGTAAATTTTTGAAAAATTTCCTATAAAAATAGTAAATTTTTGAAAAATTTCCTATAAAAATAGTAAATTTTTGAAAAATTTCCTATAAAAATAGTAAATTTTTGAAAAATTTCCTATAAAAATAGTAAATTTTTGAAAAATTTCCTATAAAAATAGTAAATTTTTGAAAAATTTCCTATAAACGGTAAATTTTTGAAAAATTTCCTATAAAAAGTAAATTTTTGAAAAATTTCCTATAAAAAGTAAATTTTTGAAAAATTTCCTATAAAAAGTAAATTTTTGAAAAATTTCCTATAAAAAGTAAATTTTTAAAAAATTTTCTGTAAAAAGTAAATTTTTAAAAAATTTCCTATAAAAAGTAAATTTTTAAAAAATTTCCTATAAAAAGTAAATTTTTGAAAAATTTCCTATAAAAAGTAAATTTTTGAAAAATTTCCTATAAAAAGTGAATTTTTGAAAAAATTTTTATAAAAAGTGAATTTTTGAAAAATTTCCTATAAAAAGTAAATTTTTGAAAAATTTCCTATAAAAAGTAAATTTTTGAAAAATTTCCTATTAAAAGTAAATTTTTGAAAAATTTCCTATAAAAAGTAAATTTTTGAAAAATTTCCTGTAAAAAACAAATTTTTAAAAAATTTCCTATAAAAAGTAAATTTTTGTAAAATTTCCTATAAAAAGTAAATTTTTGAAAAATTTCCTATAAAAAGAAAATTTTTAAAAAATTTCCTATAAAAAGTAAATTTTTGAAAAATTTCCTATAAAAAGTAAATTTTTGAAAAATTTCCTATAAAAAGTAAATTTTTGAAAAATTTCCTATAAAAAGTAAATTTTTGAAAAATTTCCTATAAAAAGTAAATTTTTGAAAAATTTCCTATAAAAAGTAAATTTTTGAAAAATTTCCTATAAAAAGTAAATTTTTGAAAAATTTCCTATAAAAAGTAAATTTTTGAAAAATTTCCTATAAAAAGTAAATTTTTGAAAAATTTCCTATAAAAAGTAAATTTTTGAAAAATTTCCTATAAAAAGTAAATTTTTGAAAAATTTCCTATAAAAAGTAAATTTTTGAAAAATTTCCTATAAAAAGTAAATTTTTGAAAAATTTCCTATAAAAAGTAAATTTTTGAAAAATTTCCTATAAAAAGTAAATTTTTGAAAAATTTCCTATAAAAAGTAAATTTTTGAAAAATTTCCTATAAAAAGTAAATTTTTGAAAAATTTCCTAAAAAAAGTAAATTTTTGAAAAATTTCTTATAAAAAGTAAATTTTTGAAAAATTTCCTATAAAAAGTAAATTTTTGAAAAATTTCCTATAAAAAGTAAATTTTTGTAAAATTTCCTATAAAAAGTAAATTTTTGAAAAATTTCCTATAAAAAGTAAATTTTTGAAAAATTTCTTATAAAAAGTAAATTTTTGAAAAATTTCCTATAAAAAGTAAATT